>OX439051.1:56024863-56746326 GCA_949317995.1 Acholoe squamosa
ACTAATTAATCAGTAACTAATTAATTAGTTCTCCTGAAATGGGGTCGAACAGAGAAAACCATAGGCTATATGCACTGCACACATCCTTTTGCCTTTATATTCAAGTTTGAAAATTAATACAAATAAATTACTTTTTATGACTCTGTGAATAGAAAGGGTCACCCTGTCACTATGGCGATGTTTTAGTAGCATGTGTAGGTTGTATGTGTAGAAAGAACAAAGACAGTAGTACATCTACTTTTTTTTTAACGAAGAAAAAAATCAAAACATGAACTCAAAAAAAACCTGTCTTTTTGGCTTTATATAAAAACATCTTAATTTTAGGTTGATATAGGACCAACTCAGTAGTACATCTACAATTTTCACATTAAAAACGTTTTTGTTAACTTCCTAAGTTTGCCAAACGTTTTTAGTGCAAACAATTCAAAACATGAACTGCAAAAAACATTTTGACATTATATAAAACGTTTTAGTTTCAGGTAGAAAAACGTTTTGTCATGAACCTAAAATTTTCTAGGAGGGGGTCAATTTTTGGCAATTTTTCAAAAAAATCTTCATAATCGGAGACTTTTCTCAAAAATATCCACTTTTGATATCATGATGAAATAGGGTCAGTCAGAAACTATAGATTAAGGGCTCTCTGATGCTTTTTGAATCAAAGAGCTGTGACCAAGCTAAGTGGGGCAAAAAAATTATCTTCTGTAGGTCATGTTAAGGCCTACCATTAGTAGTTCCCATTTCTCCCACCAGGGACCCATGGCACAGTTGATAGACTGCAATGCTATACGGCACATGGCTATTGTATTATTGACCAATGGGAGGCATCCCTGGCATAAACTGTGGAGTCGGGGGCTGAAGGTGTTAGTCATAGTGGAGTCGGGGTCTAATGGCGGCCCCCAGCTGATAATGGCTATGTGAGCTATACTGATTCAAATCCAGTCTTTCAGGTCCGTGGTTTTGTTAACCAAATGTTGAAAGAAAAATAGTTTTTAAAATAGTCTTTTTTTTTTTTTTTAACCCGCCCCTAATTAAAAACGTTTGCAAATATACATGCTTTTTTCATATGGGTAGTACCGTAAATCCTTGCATATAGGACGCGTCTTGTACACTAGAACTACCCCAAGGGCGTCCTATAGGATGGTCAGAAGTTGTGGGTGCGTCCTATATGCGAGGATTTTCAATTATAGATCAGTACTAAAATTGGAGGTCTAGATGGGGGGTCCCCATGTCACATGTCGATTTTAAGAAAAGGCCATGTCACTTGTCACTAAATTTCTATTTTCCCATGTCCTTGTCACTAGGCTTCATGTCACATGTGGATTTTAAGGAAAGGCCTTGTCTCATGTCACTAACTTTTTCCTTTCCATGTCAATGTCACTAAGCTCCATGTCACATGTCGATTTTAAGAAATATGGGTGTGGACCACTAAATTTGACATGGTGACATGGCAATTTCTTAAAATCGACATGTGACATGAGAGGTTCTTAGAGGTGACATGGGACATGGGGATTTAAGTGACATGTGACATAACCATTTCTTGAAATTGACATGTGACATGGGGGACCCCCCATCCACACCCCCAGAAATGGCCATGTCACCCTGTCGAATTTAGGGGTCTAGACCCATAAAATTACCAAAAATTAACCCCAGATATGCCTTAAAGCATTTCCTTAAACTCTGGGTGCGTCCTATATGCGAGGGGCGTCCTATACGCGAGGATTTACGGTAGGCCACTTAATCATGATGGTGTCACGTTTGCTTGTGACATATCTTCAGTCTCACGCCCCTCTTACTTGTTTCTGAGGCAGGGTTTCAGAGCGCGGCGTGCGTGCGGCGCGCACCCGCTCAGCCGGCTCAGCGTCCGCTCAGCGTCTACCGCGCGGTGCTGCCACCTGACGTTTTAAAAACAAGATAACAAAGAAAACGGATTTCTGGGAAGCTGTCTCCCGGCGTACGTCGGCAGACAAGGAGGGCCGTGTACGGGCACATCAAGGTAAGAAATTAACCGTTTTTACGCGATTTATCAATTCACCAATCATTCAGGGGGCAAACCAATGAACCGTAGGCTGTCCTGGGCTGCCAGGTATGGTTTCCTGTGTGAAAGAAGGCAGAAAACACGAGTTTGCTGTGCATGGTCTTTGTGAGTTGGCTTGTTCTCTGCCACATGGTGGCTTGTGCTTCTGCTGAAGCCGAGTGATGGCAGGGGCCAAGATTCTGGCTCTCAAGGACAGTGTTTATCACCTATTTAAACCCTAACCCTTTAGTTCTGAGCCAAATCCTTACCATATACGGCTAGACACGTCTCTAGTCTACCCCTAAATTATATAAAAAGGCGACAACATTGTCAGCTTGATATTCTAGATATTGGAAATCTGGTGATGCTGAAGCCTTCTCCTCACAAGGACGAATGCATTTGTGCTTGGCGGCCTGACAGTGCTGCCTCGGCCGGGGCGACGTAACAACAACAAACTGGTGCTTAAAGATCTCATCTTGTTTTTCCTCCTGGGCCAAGCTTTAGCTAGGTTTACAACCACCGTATTGCCATAAATGCCAAATTAGATGTTGTAGGCCTGTGTTGAATTTGAATAAACCTAATAATAGATCCTTCATGTTTTGTTGAAAACCAGTTTATATTTTGACACATCTCGCCCCCCCCCCCACCCCACCCCACTCGGCTACTGACTGTCCACTTGGGACTGTCCCCACCCCACAGTGAGTTAAAGGGAGTTATTTTTTAGCTTTTGTGTTCAGAATGTTCCTGGACTTGGTAGGGTCGTGTATGTAGGTAGACACATATTGGACCTGTAGTCCAGTAGTCTGTAGACAGCTACACATTCCCAAATTGCCTGTAGATTCTTTATCCTCATCCTGTGCCCTCATATAAATATTTAGGTTTACTTCTATCTCGGGATGGGAGTCTAAAGAAAATGAAATCAGAAAGGATTTTAAAGGCAAAGTGTGCACTATTCTCTATTAGACAAGCCTTGAGTACATTGCAGAATGCATCCACTAAATTGTTTATGTCACTGTTTGACAAGCAGATCGACCCTATCCTTTTATACGGATGCCCAGTATGGGGTATGCCATCTAGTAACTGTTCTATATCTATAAGTGGATCTGAGGTAAAATCAAAAAGAGATCTGTTAACACTATTTAAACTGTTAGGTGTCGAGGATATAAACATATTATCTTGTAGATTCTATAAGAAAACACAGGTAGCTTATGTGACTCTAGCCAATATCTGTGACAAAATCAAAATCCTGTCTGCGTACAAAAAGCAACCGCTAACTCTTATAATTGAGGACTTAACCTCTGAAGGCGTCAGAAAGGCCTGTCCGGTAGAAGTGTTTTACTCTACAAGTTGCAAGTTTGCTCTGGGTATATCAAAATATGCAAGTACTACTCTCACACTAGGCGAGTTAGGGAGATTTCCTATTGAATCCAAAGTAATCGTACTGAACATTCTATATTGGCTGAGGCTTGAGCATGGATCGAAAAACCCTATTCTAAATGAGGCCTTCTCTACCATGAAGAGTGAAAACCACCAATGGCTTAAAGATATCTAATACCTCTTGTTTAAAATTGGTTGTAAGAATGTCTGGCGCGATCCTTATGTTTGGTCAAAGTCCTCACTCAAAAACAATATAAAAAGAAGGTTAAATGATGCACATATTCAGAAATACAACCAGTACATTGATAACCCAGAGAATACTAGCAAGTCTAGAATTATCAAGATGTGTAAAGATGATCTCAATGACATTTATGAAGAGCGTGAATACCTAACGCATACAGAATCACCTAAAATTAGAACCATTATTGCTAAACTCCGGACTGACAATAACTGTACACTTGACAGCCTGTCAAGAAGATATAGAGGAAAGAAACCTGTCAATTCTAAGTGCACATTCTGTAATGCTGTGCAAGATGTCAATCATGTCTTCTTACATTGTAACATGCCCGAGATGAGAAACGCACGGTCAGTGTTTGAAACAAAATACCTCAAGTTTGTTGATTACTATAAAAGACACGATGACACTAGGAAACTTTCTCAAATACTAGCAGTGGCCCCATATTGCAAATCATCTAAAAGGCCAGGGGCTGTGAACTGTATATACTCATATATAAAATCTGTCTACAACATTGTAAATGAAAGCCTGGTGCTGACATAAGTGTACCTGTACATTAGTCAATAAAGCCATCTTGAATCTCTTGAAAAAAAAATCTCTTTAATTCCAACTACATACGAAGCACAATGACCCGACATTTCAAACCTGTATAGTGTACTGAGTGCATTCATTCAGTTTTCTTTGTGGATTCAAGTAGGCCTATTGGTAGTGTACAAAAGCCTAGAACTCCTAGGCCTAAATTGCCTGCACAATTGCCTAGACTGGGCCTTGACTCATTGACATTGAATAGTTCAGCTTTAGAGCCAGGTTTTGATAGTCAGGATTTTATAACTCATTTTACTAGGGAATGTCATCTTTTTTAACAACAGGTGGGGGGGGGGTGGTTGGAATAGATGGTATAAGGTGCACCAAGGGTCCATCCTGGTACCCTGGTATATAAGACGTACCTTTTAAAGGGCGTCAAGCACGCTAAAGGGGGCCGCAGACCGGCCCGACTCAATCGGCCGATCCTGACGATTGGGAGTGTCTGCGCTGACGTCGGATCGAATCTGACAATATCAAACATGTTTGATGTCCCCGATCAGATCAGCGGCTCTCTCCCTAACTACTGATCGAGTCAGGCCCGTCTGCGGTCGCCTTAAGACGTACCCGTCACTTGACCAATCAGGGCATCACAATTTTTCCGCTGGGTCCCTCGTATTTATGAACGATATTTGAACCGGTACGCATGTTGCCGTGCTAGCCCCCCTTTAAGCTGACCGCAAACGGCCCTTCTCAGTCTGAGTCATCTGACTGGATTAGTACCCGTAGTCAAGGAAAGGCCCTGTGTGCGGGGATGTCCAACTAATTGAGTCAGAATGGATCAAACATGTTTCATATGCTCTGATCCGATCAGATGTCTCGGTCAGATGATCGAGACAGGCCGTTTGCAGTCCCATTTATATGCCAGGTATTAAGGTAGTGCAAACACCCCGAATACCTACATGTATGGTGACTCACCCTAGGCTATATAGAATAAACAATAGCAGTAATATTCCGCACTATTGTATTGTAACAAATAGATATAAAGCTTTAACCCCACGTTGTGAAGACCAAAAAACGTCCAGTTCTAACCCCTGAATGCACAAGGTCGAACCTGTATTCGAATTCTGGTTATAGATATTACTAAATTAAATAAAATGATATCTCCATATATTCTCTTGTTTCTCTCTCATTCCAGTTGGATTGTACGCGTGAAGTTCTCTCTTCATATCGACTGAGTCACTAGCTACCCCAGGTTTGTGTGTTCATATTTACTTGTTATCTTAACCTTTAACCCTTTATGTGCCGTTGATGCAGGAGTGCATCATGCCCGATGGACGGTGTGATGCACCAATGAAGTACCGGCAAGTCTGCTCGCCATTACTTCATTGGAGCATCATGCTGATTCTCCGGGTGTATCAACCCCATAGGGTCAGCATGATGCATGAATGGTCCTCTGGTGAGTTACTCACCTGTCACCAGCACTGCATTCATGCATCATGAATTCAGGGTTCCCCACAGGATGAAAAAGCACACAGGTCATTTATTGTCTGACAAGTGCTGGGCCAAGCTAAGTTCGGCGTTGCAACCATAATGGGTCACAAGCGAAGCAAGGCCAAGAAAATTTTTGACATTTACCGTAATCTCCCGCATATAAGGCGCGTCTTATACGGGGGTTTTAGTTCTCATTGGATCCACAAGGGGGACACTAAGACCTTCCTTTTGATATCTTACATGCCCCCTTGGTCATAATAGGACATAAGGGGGCCCAGGAGGGTCCGGGGTGGCCCAAGCTACCCTTAGGTTTTTGAATTTTGAAAATTCATTAAGTAGAACCAAAGTTATGAATTTTTCATTTTTTTGAGAGTTTTCCAAAACTCTAGGTGTGCCTTATACGCGGGCTGCGCCTTATACGCGGGAGATTACGGTTGATGTGAAAAGGTGCATTTTAAGGGGTTCTATTGAACACTCCTTGAAATTTTGGATAACTTTTGTTCTAATGGACCGATTTACAAATTAAAAAAAAAACATAGAAAGCTCACAGCAAGCTGGATGCACACGGGCGGCTCATTTCCAGGTAATGCACATGGGCGGCAGGCAAAAGCACACAGGCCTGTGTGCTTCCTATGTGTGGAGAACCCTGATGATGACTGATGGGCATGATGCATTAATGCATCAGAGGCCCATACAGGCACTCTGAATCGAGGAGCTCACTCCGCTGACTTTTGCACAGCAGCAACGTCGCCAATTCAGAGCTCCTTTTTAAGGGCCGCATAGTGCATAAGACATTCATGGTAGAGTGTCACAATACATAATCTTTATAGAGACGTGTTATTAGAAAAGTATGCACAACACGTATACAAATGAACATTAACATTGAAATAGGATTTTCCTTAACAGAAAGGGAGATCTTCTGAACACACTGGAAGGAAGATCTGACCTTTATGCCGCTTTTTATAATTCCCTAATTTTCATGAAAACAGAGGACAGGTGATGACTCTATCATTTCATTACTTTCTTTTTCAGACCAATAATGCCAATAGATTTAATTATACACTCTATTATTGAATCCATTTTATTCATATTCATCTTGTTGCCTTATTCATGTGTATAAAATACATATATGAATAATCCTAACACCTAGCCCTTTGAGGACTGCTGATGCAGGAGTGTATCATGCCTATTGGTCGGCATGATGCACCAATGAAGTGCTGGTGAGACTGCTCACCAGCACTTCATTGGTGCATCATGCCGATCCTCCGGGACTGTATCAATCCTGGCAGGGTTGGCATGATGTATGAATGGAGCCCTGGCGAGTTGGTCGCCAGTCCTGTTTACATGCGTCATGTCGCCCGATGAATGGGCATGAAACACAAATGTATTAGCAGCCATTAAAGGGTAAGGCAGCACACACGAGGCAGTCGTGTGGGCATTGAAGTCTAACAAGCCCCCCATGCCACCTGTCAAATAAGTGAGCCAACCTTGAGTCAAAATGTCATAAAACTTGGTATTTAGTATTCATATTATCTACTAATGTGATGCACATACCCACGGGCTTTTTATATTCATTAATTAAATCAATAGGGGCCATAAGGTATTCAGGGCAGTTGAGACACGTTGTATCTATAGTATAGGAGGTCATGTTGAGATCATGGGAGGACTGGTCCTTAAGGTGGCTGGCGGGGATAGACTAAAAGTAATTAGATTTTCGCCATATTCTCACCAGATCCACAAAATGATATGTACTTTGTGGATATGTAATTAAAATGTGGGGGTCCCAAGCATATTTCAGAACTTTCAGGCTAACATAGGATTATATAGTAATAGGTCACATTGATCCCAGATTTATCTAAAAGTAATTAGAGCTTTATATAACTTTGTCAGAACTTAGATTATAAACATATTATTCAATTAAATGCAATACTGACATATGATCCCGGCCATATTTCTTATGTTTTCTATGATTGAAATAAAAAAAAGATCAGAAAATGCAGAGGCAATGAATTTATCAATGTCTATAATCTGTAAGGCTTTGGATATCACTGGAATCTGTGGTACATTGGTAACATGTTTGGCTAGCATGCATGAGGTCCCAGGTTCAAGTCCCACTCATGCCACCCTCTGATGTTTTACTAGCATGGTCATCGACCTATCCTCTCAGGCTGTGGAAGAGGTACACTCTGTACCTGCGCATAAAGCTGCGCCATGAACGTGTCTGTCATCCCCGCCAGCCACCTTAATGAAGGTACCTCTTGATCAAACTTGTAGATGAAGGTTAGTTTTGATACTTTGTGTATACTGCACCTTATACGTTCAGCTAAAGGCAGGGGTGCCTGGTGCAGGTGGGGATATATTCCTTATGAGATGCTGATGGGCCTGAGTAGGGGGTATACCTTATACGTGGGGTCATTAAGTTCGCTAAGCCTTGGCTGATAGCGTGGTATCTCAAGGCTTCATGCCCATTTTTGTCAAGCACCAGTGTCAGGGAGTAACTTATTATTCGATCCCATTGGAAGCATATTAATCCTATTCGGTGGTAGCAGGTCGTCCCAAGGGCGCAGCCATTGCTGGAGCTTTTTGCCAGCGAGTTCTACTGATAAGGCCTTTCAGATGGGGTCCAGTTGGCCCCCGAGAGGACCGCAGTAAATAGTTGGTGTCATTTCATTGCCTGATAATCAAACCAGCTAAGTCCGTATAGGGTCAGCATGATACAAGAATGTAGCCCAAATTTGAATATGGCTTATAGGCCAAATTAGCTCTTACAAAAACCATATTTTGTATATGGGAAATACAGGACATAAAAGTGGTTCTATAAACACCCTCAGAGGCTCAACTGTTCTCAAACATGATCTACAGTAGAGGGCATTAGCAGTAAAATAGCCGAGTCAGCACTTCGATACAGCACGGTGTATGGTAGGTGGGAGCCTACATGGCACCAACAAGTTTCTGCCTGTGTATACATGTTCTACTATAGCAGCACATGGAAAAACTACCACATAGGTCAAGATCTCATGTATACCAGTTTACAGTCTAGACACAGGCCAAGGTGAATTGTATATACAGTAATCTCCCACGTATAAGGTGCATCCTGCTTATAAGGCACACCCTGCATATAAGGCGCATCCTTTGTATAAGGCGCATCCTTTGTATAAGGCGCATCCTTTGCATAAGGCGCATCCTTTGCATAAGGCGCATCCTTTGTATAAGGCGCATTCTGCGTATAAGGCGCATCCTTTGTATAAGGTGCATCCTTTGTATAAGGTGCATCCTTTGTATAAGGCACACCCTGCGTATAAGGCGCATCCTTTGTATAAGGTGCATCCTTTGTATAAGGCACACCCTGCGTATAAGGCGCATCCTTTGTATAAGGCGCATCCTTTGTATAAGGCGCATCCTTTGTATAAGGTGCATCCTTTGTATAAGGCGCATCCTTTGTATAAGGTGCATCCTTTGTATAAGGTGCATCCTTTGTATAAGGCGCATCCTTTGTATAAGGCGCATCCTGCGTATAAGGCGCATCCTGCGTATAAGGCGCATCCTGCATTGAAGAAAAGCCTCTCAGGCTCACCTCGGGCCTGAATTTTTAGGGCTTAGTACTGTTCTATAGTAAAAGTACACCGCCTATTAAACTCAATCTGGGTTTGGGATTATTCTATAACTTCAATGAGGCCTCTGATTCATGCATTATAAGACTCGCCTTATAAGCGGGAGATTACGGTAGATATATCCATGGTCTATATACATACCGTAAAGCTGTGCTCCCGTATAATCCGCAACCTGAGTTTGTGGATAAGCTTTAAGCCGTAAATACCATAATTCCCCGCACATAAGGCGCGTCTTATATATGAGGATAAGCCCCTAGTGCGCCTTATGAGTGTAAATTCAAAAGTGGTTTAAAGGCCACTGAGGGACGTGTTAGAGACCCATAGGTGTTTGACTTTCGAAAATCCATGGATTAGAATAGAAGTTATCCTATTTTGAATTTTTCTAAAAGATCCTTAAAGTCTGTGTGTGCCTTATATGCGTGCCTTATACACATTTATAAAACGGCTGGCAGTGCTCTACTGCACGATATAAGTGACCTTGAGTGCATTATAGGAATACAGTGCATGGCTGAGCAAGGTCACCATAGCTGTAAACCAGTCAGCTACCCTTAAAGGGGGGCTAGCACGGCAAAATACAATATGGCTACCGACCCAAAGATCGTTGGTAAACTCACAGGACCCAGCGGGGCGCCCTGATTGGTCAATGGGTGGTCATGTGACCTTTTAATGCAGGCATGCATTCACCGTGTTAGCCCCCCTTTAATTCTTCTAGATATACCTTGATTGGGTACTTGATTGATTGGAATGAAATGTAAAACATTTTATGAAGACAATAGACAACTCCTTCTTCACATCTTGACTGCCTGTTGCCCTATAATGCCCTCAGATGCATTCATGCATTATGGAACAACAGACAGTCTCGATGTGAAGAAGATCGTTGTCTATTCTCTAAATAAACTGCACCCTGACTCTTGGAACTTTGTATAAGCTGCAATAAGCAGAAAGGGTGCCTCTTATGGGCAACATGTGTCTTATACGCGGGAGCATGCTCACTGGCGCGGGCCAGTGAGCATGATTCGACCTACCCTACCTAATTCTTTTGAACCTGTTACCTAAAACAAATAATTCTTTTTTAGTCTCACTGTAGTCTACCCCATATATGAGGTGCACCCTGACTTCAGGAAGACTCAACAATCTTCAGAAATCGGTATCTTCTGTAAAACCCGCTAATAAGCCGACCTCAATCATAAGCCGGGGCAGGCTTCCCTAGCCCACTTAAAAGGGTCTATATCTCCTCTTTCTTATCCACTTGGATGTGTGTGGTGCACATATGCGTGGGCACTGATACATTTCTCTGTGAAATTGTAATGTAGTTCTCGCCATGAATATGACCTAAGCTGTCGAAATGGCGTTAAACTTGTATTACTCACTCATAACCTGGGAGTAGAGTTTGAGAAAATGTTAGAAGCTGATTTTGGTTAAAAATCAAAAAATTAAATTTAGCTTGTGACCGGGTTTTTACGGTATAAACTGCAGCTTATCAGGGATGTGATTTCTTATACATCTGTAGGGTCAAAAAGTTGACCTTTGTGATTTTCACAGTTCCAATGAGAAAACTTAAAAAACATTTATGGGGGGGGGGGTGTCTTTGATATTTTGAGGATATCAAGTACCAAATGAGCCGCAGCCATATTGTCTGATCAACGTTGGTACACATTACCTAAAATGAAATCACATCCCTCCTTATAGGCTGCGTTTTACAGTAAATACAGTCAGCCCTTGCTTCCTCAGATATGGAAAATGCAAGGGAAATTGTCTGAGGAAGCAAATTATCTGAGGACTTAAGTCCAAATATAATAGAAAACATAGAGGTAGTTCCAGATTTTCTTTTTGAGGTAATGAGGGATCTGAGGAATCAAAGGGTCGAGGAAGTGAGGGTTGACTGTACCCTATACAGTCTTTAAAAGGTTAGCATGGTTCAGTGTTAGCAAACAAAGAGCACAGTGTATATATACTATAGGTATAGGTGTTACTGTGTAGGAGGTAAGGTGTGATATGACCTCCTCCTGTGGGACCTCCCTCCGCCCTACATATACAGACTCACTGTGTCATTGCATTTAACCCTTTAAAGGGCCACTGATGTAGGAGTGCATCATGCCCATTGGTCGGCACGATGAACCGATAAAGTGCTGGAAAGTCTCCTGTCAGCACTTCATTGGAGCATCATGTATCATGTTGACCTCCGGGAGTGTATCAAATGCCTAGGGAGGTCATGATGCCTGAATGCAGCCCTGGTGAGTTTGGCTACATTCATACACCGTGCCAACCCTACGGGAGAATAGACCCCCGGATGGTCGGCATGATGCTCCAATGAAGTGCTTGCGGGAAGTCTCGCCAGCACTTCATTGGAGCATCATGACGACCGATGGGCATGATGCACTCCTGCATGATCAGCAGCCCTTAATGGGTTAAGTGTGGGGTTTTGATTAAATGTGTAACAACAATGTAGCTTTTTATTATAGTCTTAAGAAAAATGTGGCAAGGACCACGGATAAGAGTTGCCACTCCAAACCCCCACTGCAGCCTCCACACCACGGCCTGCCCACGGCCCGCTGATGTGGTTTTCCCATATGTGACGTCATACTCTACCTCCTGACGTCATGTACAGTGTTGAGTGACGTCACATGGTGCTGTACATGACGTCACAGTGGCACACATGAGCAAACCGAAAACATAATAGTAGTTGCCAAGCGATGTTGCTCACGCTACGCGGCTAGGCAACTCCTAAAAAAAGATAGGGATATGGCAGAGCAGGTAGTGTACACCTTGTACGCCTGGACGAACAGATGGTTTGAGTGTTTGCCACCAGGTGCTAATAGTACATCCGCCACAGTCAGTGGCAGGTAGCTCGGGCAGTTTTCACAGCTTTCCCTGTGGAGGCCTTAGAAGCCTATGGGTGTTGTGCAAGGTGAAGGGGGAGGGGGTGTATTTACTTTTGATGTATTGAATTAAGTGTCCAGCATGCTTATATGTATGCTATTAGCACTATCACTCACTATTTGTTTGAACTATTTGAATTGTCTAAGACAATAGTACATTATTCTACATGAAGTGCTGGCTCTACACAGAGGAATCTGCCCGACTCACGGCGCCAGAAGTACTATAAAGCACCTAGTGGCCAACTCATGCACTATCTGTTCGTCCAGGCGTATAGGGTAACTTTACTATAGTACTAAAATCAAGCCCCAGTTGGAGCATTTCTTTCCGCCTTATATGCGGAGATTATGGTTTTAAGTAGAGTAAAATGTGTATAGGACAGGTAGACTGTACAGGTGTAGATAGGCTGTATGCCATATGGTGCCTATATGGTGGTGGGTTGTGGAGGGGGGGGGGGGGTATACTAGGGGGCGGGGATCAGGGCATTGTGTATAAGGTGTGTACTGGTATACAACATGCTAACAAAGAACCTCTTCCTTTTGTTATAACCATAGCCATTATACCCTTTATGGCCACATGGTGCTTGAATTCATGATTTGTCATTATGATGCTTTAATTTAGCTCTCGCGAGTTACTCACCGTTGATACAGCTAAAATAAGCCTCTGATTCGCTTTCTGTAATAGTACACTCTAAAGTTCAAGGAGTTGCTATATAAAGGCCCAGATGGGGCTTGATCTTTTATTGTTTTGTACTATTCTATAGTACTTAAAAGTACCCAAAAGACATAGCCTGATTTCTGGGTGAGTTCTATAAGCATCGGCGGGCTCAGATTTGCTAATATGACATGTTTTATATGGGAGGCACTACGGTAATTATGGCTTATATGATAATTTATTGGTAACTACTGTAATCTCTTGCGTATAAGGCGGAGCTCGCCTATAAGGCACATCCCCAACTCAGGGAGGTCTGTTATAACGTATAAGGCGCACCTCTGAGGGCAGATTTTTGTTAGTTTAGTACTGTTCTAATGTAAAAAATACCCCCCCTATAAGGCGCACCCCAAACTCAAGGCAATTTACCTCCCACGTATAAGACCCAGCAGCATTTTGTTTGGCCTATAAGACGCGCCTTATACGCGGGAGATTACGGTACTGTGCACTGAGTCATGATTGCTGTGGTTTGTGTGAACCTGTCTATAGCAGTACTGGGTATATAAAAAAACACTATATCCATCGAAAAGACCCGGGTCAGGCCGTTCAAGGCTGGAAGGTCCTGCTGTAATGCCGTTAGTGGGATAGTTTTAAAATGCTGTCATCATCTTCGAAAAGAGCAGAAGATGTTCGCTACCCCTTCAGTTCTACTGAAAAAAAGCCAGAAATTTGGTGTGCTCCATATACATAAGGTTTTAGGGTAATATATCATGTACCACACACGTTGTGTACATGAAAGTTACATGTGCCGCCCTTAACATGTGACACATTGCGTGTGTGTATAATTGTTTCTGTACATGGTGAATCAGTGTTGCCGGCATGCTGGCTTTTGCTGGTGTCTAATCATAATGGCCGGCGTAGGGACTTTTGTCCTGCCATGATTTTTGCTTCCTAATGGTGAAAGAATTTCTCAAATCGGCTAATTAGAAGCGAAGACAGGGCCACATTTGTAAAATTGTTTTAGATTAATTATTTTTCAATTTCTTTCAAGATTTTGCACAGTATAAAACAAGTTATAATGAAGTTTATAAAGATAGCTTGTGGTGAAAAAGTTTTCGGTAACACTGGTGACAAGACATGTGCTTCATGTGGGTCATCCACCCTTATATTAACATGACTACCGTAATCTCCCGCGTATAAGGTGCACCTCACGTATAAGGCGCACCCTGAGTTCAGAAGAAATAATAAGGAGCACCTGGGGCTTCATTTTCAAGGGTTTAGTACTTTTCTATAGTAAAAGTACCCCGCCTATAAGACGCACCCCCTATATTGGAAGGCTCTATAAGGTGCAGTAGGCTTTTGATTCACGTATAAGACGTGCCTTATAGGCGGGAGATTACGGTACATTAAAGTTGATACCAGAAACCCTCCAGTATAAACTGCACCCTCAAACTTAGAATAAGGCTGTAACACTAATCAGGAGCAGGGCCTTGGGACGCAAGCTATCTGATGCTGAAAGGAATTTTCAAATCGGCCTATAAGAAGCGAAGATATGACTATTTTTTTTTCTTCAAAATTTTTGAAATTGTTTTATATTAAAAAAAAATTTCCAGTTGCGTTTCAGCTATAAAGAAGTTTATATTGGTACCTTTTTATCCCTATGATATAATATTGATATGGCCTGCGTGAGAGGTAAATAGTAAGATGCAGGCCACTTTAGCCTGTGTTAATATTGAAGTGCCTGCGAGTCGGCACTGCCTGTCTACATCAGTGACTCATGCATGTAGAGTAACTGGTTTGGTCATACCAGAGATATAAAAGGTACCCGGTACGTCATACTGAGTAGTAGTAGTATATAGAAATGGTGACTTGGCAACAATGTAGATCTGATCACTGGTACATGTATTTGTCACTGGGATGGAATGTCCATGTAAGAACCGAGCCTGCACATTGTAGCTGTGTACCTTTCATTAGTGATTACTAATATGTTCAAATAAGCCTCCTTCCTGCGAAGGGGACTCCAGGAGAGCCTTATACAAGAGGTGTACCGTATAGGGTAACTCGCCCCTCACTCGACCACTAGGCATGTTGGTACCTTTACTATGTTAAGTCGACCACCCTGGGTTAACTTCTCTCAGATAACATGTAACTACCAGTTGATTTTGCTCCATTAACTACAATATGAATACTCTGCACTTGACACCAAAAATCCTAATTTATTGTGAAAATAACTTGAAATGAGGTGGGATGGTCGACTTAAGGCACCAACATACCTAGTGGTCTAGTCAGGGGCGAGTTACCCTATGCGAGGATTTACATTACCAGAATCTACCGCATATAAGGCACAAGGGCGGGCCACCCTGAGTTGAAATAAAAGCTACAAGATGCACCCAGGGTCTTAATATTGAAGGTTTAATACTATTCTATAGTAAAAGTACCCTGACTTTGGGATGATTCTATAAGGTTCATGAGGTCTCAGATTCACGCACAAGACACGCCTTATAATATAAAGCGTGTTACATATGGGAGCTTACAGTAATAGCTTTGTGTGGGTGGGTGGGTGAGGGGAGTGGGTGTGAGTCAATTTGAGTAACTCAGTGAGTAGCTCAGACAGGTCGGCACTCCTACGTTATTCTCATTTACCGCCACCGCATACTACCGTAATTTCTCTCATATTAGCCGCACCTCCATATAAGCTTTGGGAGAAGCTTTAAGTCGCAGCCAAGCCTTGAAAATTGGCAGTTCAGTACTGTTTTAGAGTGTAAAATAACCTCATAAGACGCACGCCGCCTTTGGGCTGTTCCTATTAGCCATATTTTTATTTGGGTTCTGGTAATAGCCACGGCTTATACGAGAGAATTTACGGTAGTACGCCAAATGTCAATGTTAAATTTAGCCCATAGAGCTGCCTTAGGGTGCCCCGACTGTCTGTCGCCGTAGGTGCAGGGAGGGGGTGAGGGAAGTGACAGTTGGGGATCAAAAAGGATGGAAAGGGATTAACCTTTTTTATGCCATTGTTTCCCTCTAACATTTCACCCATTTTACTAGTAGATACTATCTTGTAATAGGTTGTACGAAGGAGGTGCCGTCTCCAGTATGGCTTATCATTTACCATAGTGCCTCGCGTATTAAAAGGCACACTCAGAGTTGAAAGAAATCCTATAAGGCGCATTTGGGGCTTTAGTCCAAAAAAAAAAAATTGTTTTAGGTAGCATGTTGGAAAAAATAAGGTAGGATAGGTCGAATTTTTTTTATTATTATTTTGTAAAAAATATTTTAACTTCTTCCGTAAATTCCCTCGTATAAGCTACACCCTGACTTTGGGAAGCTCCTATAAGCTGCACTATGACGCGGCTTATATGAAAGAATTTATGGTACACTGTCAAGTGGCTCATGGTGGTGGCTCGCGACTCGCAGCAGTGACCCACTGATCACTGACTTATTATGGCAGTAAATTATAAATGAATAATTTTGTAGTAACAGTCTTGCCATAGCTATAGCCGTCTGAATGGCTCCCGGAAATTGCCAGACTGCGGGAGCAAATGTTGAGCTGTCATCCCAAGACCTTGGGCTACTTGCCCTTTTTTATGGAATCCAAATCGGACCATTATCAAGGTTTTTACAGTGTAAAACAAAAAGCATTATCATATTATTATTATTTTTTTCTCAGTACTTTGTGAATTCTTATGGATTTTATTATGATTAAAATACAATATAATTATATTCTTGCTTTATATATATGATATTTCCTTTTCCCCAGAGAATGTTCTTAGGTACTTGTTATGTTTCGGTCCTCCGAAAGTTAAACCGGGCCTGCAGAATTAGGAATCTGCAGGACCGAATGTCCTGCATGGTGAAAAACTTTTTGCAAAGACTGCAGTAACCTGACATAGTGCTATGGAATAAGGATCCTTGCCACTATCTTCTCAAACTAAGAATATCATTTTTCCCTGTGAAGAAAAGAATGTAAAAAAAAAAAACAACTCCTAGTTAAAATGTCATTTTGTTTTTGAGGAGGGTTAATCATTGAGTGGTGCTAGACAGCCAAAGTCTGTAGTGGGAGTTGGCGTTATCTAAAAAAAGAGGTCTGTTTTAATTTAGATATCGCAGACAAAGACATAAAGTACCGCATTCTCCTACATAAAAGACGCACCCTGAGTTGAAGTTAAACCTGTATGGTGCAGCTAGGGCTTAATTTTTCAAGTTTTTTCAAGTTTTAACATTTTTACTTAGACCACACCAAAAAAATAAGTTGGTCTACGGATCGCCCTCTCCACATTTTCAGAAATACAATTTTTTTTTCTTTGAAAAAAATCTTTTTGTTTGGCAAAATTAAAAAAAAAATTTGTTCGCTCGCCTCAATTTCCCAGCAAGGAATCCATTGGACGCCAAAAAATTAAAAAAAAAAAAATTATAAAAAATCGCGCGCTCGCACCATTTTTTCAAAACAAAAATCCGTAGACCAATTTTTTTTTTGTGTGGCCTTATACTAGACTCTCAAGATCGACATCATGTACATGTTGGTCTGGTATAGTGGGGTTGTGCCAATAGCTATGACCCCGGCAGAATCATAGCGCCATCAAATGAATACCAAAATTTAGAACTCCATATGTCACTAATTAATACAATGTTACATTTTCATCTTATCATACATTTAAGACATACCCAGAAGTAAATCCAATACAATAATATCCAATATCTATCTTATAACACATTTAGGTCGTAGTTGGAATCGATCATACAATCAGCACTATAATTCCAGAGAAACTACATACGTAGGTAGTACCCGACGTGTAGTTTATGTCATGCTTAGATAGCCACTAAGGCAATATGACAAAACTTTATGACAACATGACAGTACGACATACCGTAATCTCCCGCGTATAAGGCGCGTCTTATACGAGAGGTTTTAGTTCTTTCTGGATCCGCAAGGGGGAGATCAAGACCTTCATTTTGATATCTTACACTCCCATATAACCTAATCAGCTGAATATGGGGTCCAGGGGGGTCTGGGGGGTCCATGCAACACATAGGTTTTTGAATTTTCAAAATCCATTCAGTAGAACAAAAGTTATGAATCTTTTATTTTTCTGGTCAAATCTCTAAACTCTAGGTGCGCCTTATACGCGGGCTGCGCCTTATACGCGAGAGATTACGGTAGTTCAACATACAATAAGTACTACCGTAATCTCCCGCGTATAAGACGTGTCCTCTACACCAAACAAAATGCTGGGGGGTCTTATAGCTTTCTCTCAAGTTGGGTGTGCGTCTTATACGAGGGGTAATTTTACTATAGAACAGTACTGGATTGACAAAAATCACCCTTAAAATGTGCGTCTTATACATGAAAATGCATGTGCTAAGTTTGGGGTGCGTCTTATACGCGCAGCGTGTCTTCTACGCAGGAGATTACGGTAGTGATCTTTATGAGGTACAACTTCATCAGCAGGGGAGACCAATAGGACCCTAGGTTGGGAGGGGATGATTCTATACTGTGTAGGAGACCTTCAGATTTGTGGTAAAATGCCTTTTTTGGGTCAGAATCTGACAGGGGCATAGGAAGCAAATTTTTATTGGCGGGGGCCCCAGAGTCTCGGTTGGGGGGGCCTGCTATATTTTTATATAGGCTTATATAGGGAACCTCCTCATTATTGGGGGGAGGCCCCCCTGGCCCCGCCTTTTCCTACGCCCCTGATCTGATATTAAGAAACCATGCATTTAAGGTGAGGATAGCCCGTAGCTGCGCCTTCTTGAATCTACAGTAATCTCCCGCATATAAGGCGCACCTTCTGATAAGACGCACCTAGAGTTTTAGAACATGGTCTAAAAAAAAAATTCTTAACTTTTTTTCTACTCAATGGATTGTGAAAATTCGAAAGGCTATGTGTAGGTAAGGCATCCTGGGTCCTCCTAAACCCCAATTTGTCATATTATGACTAAGTGGGAGTGTAAC
This sequence comes from Acholoe squamosa, assembly GCA_949317995.1. NCBI lineage: Eukaryota > Metazoa > Annelida > Polychaeta > Phyllodocida > Polynoidae > Acholoe > Acholoe squamosa. The sequence continues at coordinate 56,043,598 of OX439051.1, forward strand.
ATATCAAAAGAAGGTCTTGGTGTCCCCCTTGCGGATCCAGGGAGAATAAAAACCTCGCATATAAGATGTGCCTTATACGAGAGAGATTACGGTACGTGAAGTCAGGGCACGCCTTATAGGTGAGATATTATACTCTAGAACAGTACTAAAGTGCTTAAAATTAGCCCCCTGTAGATCTGGCATGAACTTGGGCTGCATCTTATATGCAAGGTGCACCTTATAATATATGCGTGGTATACCTTATACACAAGGTGCGCCTTATACGTTGTAATACTGTTTTATCACAATGTGAATCAATACCACCGGCTTTTCTTTGTTTTCTAACATGATTAATGATAGCTAGTACAAAAATGTCAGTTTAAAGTGAGTTAAAACCATGACCCATAAATAGTGGCAACCGTGCACAGTACTGTGATGTACAGCATCCTGCTTGTGAAATGTCACAATGTCAGCTGTACGCTACATTCACTGTAAACTCCCAGGTATAAGGCGCACCCTGAGCTCATGTCATACTTACAGTAAACTCACACATATAAGGTGCACCCCACCTATAAGGCACAACGTTGGGAACCTCTTATAAGCCGCAATAAGCTTCTAGCTCTGATATTAGCCGCAGCTTATATACTAGGGTTTATGGTATCACTTCTCATGGTGCTCTTTTCGTGCATGCCACATACATACCGTAAACTCCCGCGTAGAAGATGCGCTGCGCGTATAAGACACACCCCAAACTCAGCACATGCATTTTCGCGTATAAGACGCACATTTTAAGGCTGAAATTTGTAAGATTAGTACATTTCTATAGTAAAATTACCCCTCGTATAAGACGCACACCTAACTTGAGAGAAAGCTATAAGACCCCCCAGCATTTTGTTTGGCGTAGAGGACGCGTCTTATACGCGGGAGATTACGGTAATATGTGTTCAGCTGGTGTGGGTAAGGGACTGGTTTGGTGGAAGCAGCCACACAGAAAGGGTCAGTGGGACATGGGGGCACGGGGCATGTTTTCCATGCAGCTTTCAAATTTTCTGCTGCACCTTTTACACATACAAAACTGCAAATTTTATTTAAAACATGGGGGACGCCCTCCTACTGGCCTTACCTGACACTGCAGTGGATTGTGAGAATATGCTTTCAGAAAGGATGTTCTATGTGTGGGTGTTCAGAGTAGCCTTTGTGCTTGTCTGCAGTTTGTATTTTTTAAAAAAAAGAGGGATAGGTAGGGGTCCAGTTCATGTCAGTGTCAGCAGTCACACAGAAAATGATAAAACACGTCCCATTTCTGTTTGAATACCTATATGTGTCAGAGCGGTGTGTGTGTTAAATTGAATTGTCATTCATTGATGTGTACACTTGAATTGTGGTAAAGTACTACCATAAAACTCCTCATATAACTTATAAGGTACAGCGCATACCGGAGAATAGGTCCCGAGGATGTATCGCTACTGGCTTTAGCTGGGATCTCAAGTAAGCACGGGGGGTAAGGGGCGATTGAAATCAATTTTAAGCAGTTTTCAAATAAGTGCCTGTCTTGAATAAGGGCCAAGGTAAAAGGGCATGAAATTCATAAACGCCCGGGCACTGACATGGGCTACAGTCCATTTAATATGGTAGCCTTTACTTTAAGTTGGGGTGCGCGAGATATGCGTGATGCGCCTTATTATATGCATGATTTTACGCTTAAACTAATCCCGGGTAGCTGATGTAACCTTGCACAATTGTGATAACAGCTAAGTCAATTATCCATGTACCACTATTACCGTAAACTCCCGCGTATAAGACGCGTCCTCTACGCCAAACAAAATGCTGGGGCGTCTTATAGCTTTCTCTCGAGATGGGGGTGCGTCCTATACGAGGGGTAATTTTACTATAGAAATGTACTAATCTTACAAATTTACGCATTAAAATGTGCGTCTTATACGCGAAAATGCATTTGCTAAGTTTGCAGTGCGTCTTATACGCGCAGCGCGTCTTCTACGCGGGAGATTACGGTAGTGTCATGTTGACTAAACCCCCCCCCCCACACAGACACACCCTTTGATGTATCTATAGACGTATAACTAAGCGGGCCTACCACATGAACCACTTTGATCGAGCTTGCTGTCTAGTCCATCAAATTTAATGGGATATAAAGCGATATACATTTATGAAGTCCCCCACAGAGCTGTCATACAAACTACCAGCACACTGTGCGCTAACATTTTAAGGGCCGACAGTAGACTTCGGAAGAACGTCTCACCATAAGATGGGTAATTTGTGAATGACATTGAAAATGCTCCCAGCAGTACTGCAAGTATTGTTAGTGCTTTTAATTAAGCGATACCATTGCATCGGCAGACAATTAATTAAGTAGGCAGGCTTAATTAAAAAGAAGAGACATACGCGTTGACTGACATTATGTGTATGAAAACGGGCTCCTATTATTAAATGCTATCTGCGCCGAACAGAACCTATAGCCGGATGTTGGACCTGCAAATGTCATTGACGAGCCACAAAATGTTGGATTACTTTTAGCACAGAGAGCTCTTTAGTGTCGCATGTGTATTACTGTATCAACCCTTTAAGGCCGCTAATGCAGGAGTGCGTCAAGATGCAGCAATGTCGTGCGGGCGAGTTTCATTGGCGCGATGGGGCTTCCCTAGCCCACTTAAAACGGTCTATTTCTCCTCTTTCCTATCCCCTCGGGATGTGTGTGGTGCACATATGCGCGGGCACTGACACATTCTCCTGTGAAATTGTGTAATGTAGTTGTTGCCATGAATATGACCTTAGCTGTTGAAATGGCGTTAAACATCTATTACTCACTCACTCACTCATTGGCGCGAATGTTGATCGTCCGGGGATGTATCAACCCTGTATTGTCAGTAAGATTCTTGACAACGGGTGAGTTACTCGACAGGGTTACGTTCACGCATCATGCTGACCAATGGGCATGGTACATGTACGTGTGCTACAACATAAACCCTATGAGTGCTACTTATTAATTTAATGCCCTGAGTCTTTTAGTCATTTGATGCATAAATGGGTATTGGGCATTTAGGAAATATGTAGGTTGAATTATTCCCTTTGATCAAAGGACACAAATCACCCATGTCCCAAAGTGTGTGTGAAATTTTTCTTTTTTGGGTCACATCCTCAACCATTATTCCCTTAATCACAGAGATAATAATTCTGTATTTTATATTTGACCGAGTTATATAACTCTGAATGAATGTTTGACAGAAACCCAGATGAAGCAATTAATTATAGTGCTATTCAAACCCACAGCTTTCTTCAGTACCGTAATCTCCCGCGTATAAGGCGCGTCTAATACGTGAGGTTTTAGTACTTCCTGGATCCGCAAGGGGGACACCAAGAGCTTTCTTTTGATATGTTACACTCCCCTTAACTCAGAAAATGACAGAGGGGGTTTCAAGGGGGTGTGGGTGGCCCTAGCTACACATAGCTTTTTGAATTTTGGAAATCCATTCAGTAGAACCAAAGTTATGAATTTTTTATTTTTTTGACAATATCCTTCAACTCTAGGTGCGTCTTATACACGAGGTGCGCCTTATACGCGGGAGATTACAGTACTACTAAATCTAATTCCCTATTACCGTAATCTCCCGCGTATAAGGCGCAGCCCGCGTATAAGGCGCACCTAGAGTTTTGGAAAATTCTCAAAAAAATGAAAAATTCATAACTTTAGTTCTACTGAATGAATTTTCAAAATTTAAAAACCTATGGGTAGCTTGGGCCACCTTGGGCCCTCCTGGGCCCCATTTTGTCCTATTTTGACCAAGGGGGCATGTAAGATATCAAAAGAAAGGTCTTGGTGTCCCCCTTGTGGATCCAATGAGAACTAAAACCCCCCGTATAAGACGCGCCTTATACGCGGGAGATTACGGTAACACCAAGCGTCCAAGGGGTCTCTTGTACCTTAAATTCTCTCATATAAGCTGCGGCTGGTACCAGAAACCAAATCAAAATGAGGCTTATATTATCAGCCAAAAGAAGGGGTGCGGCTTATAGGAGGGTATTTGACACTATAGAACAGTACTAAAAAGTACAATTTTCAAGCTACAAAAGTGGCTTATAGCTCCCTCTGCAATTGGGGTGCGGCTTATACGAGGGTGCGGCTTATACCGTAAATTCCGCATATAAGTCGCACCCATGTACAAGCCGCACCTTGACTTTAGTAGGATGCTATAAGCCCCAGCGAGCGCCTGACAATTGATGATTTATGGTAGAACTGTTCTTTATGGTTTAAAACCCATGTGTAAGCCGCATCCTGATTTTAGGGACATTCTTTTACCTACACCTTGTTCTGATTTGCATATGAGCCTCAGCAAGTCGCCAGAACCAGCTCAAGTCCCACTTGGACGCTATAGATTAGCATGGTATGGTAAAAGGTGATAGTGGAGGGAGGGACAGTCATAAAAAGATAGAGGTCCCATCCCAGGGCTCATGGACTAGTGCTTGTACCATTGAGGGTGAGTGATAGCATGTTCATCCAACTGGAATTCTAGATAGCCAGTGACTCAAAGGCGATTATAAATGGGTAAGTGAAAGATCACCGTAAATTCCCTCATATAAGCAGGGAGTATATGCGGACTAGGCTACTGTGGCATGATATAAGATGGTGAATGGAAGGGGTGTGGCTAGTATACTGCATCTATATAAACCTGGCAAGGCCGACAGAGGCCCTGTCTCGGGCTTCCCTAGCCCACTTAAAAGGGTCTATATCTCCTCTTTCCTATCCCCTCAGGATGTGTGTGGTGCACATATGCGCGGGCACTGACACATTCCTTTGTTAAATTATCAACCTGTGAAGCACGGGATAGCCACTTAGTGCCGCTAAAGTGCTGTAAAACACAAATCAACCAACCAAGAGGCCCTGTCTAATGAGTTCACCATGAGGGGGTCCTCGGCTTAAATCAATAGTGGTTGTTGGTTTATTAGGGACCATTTGACACCTACGGGAGGAAGTGTAATCCTGATGATACTTACCAAAAACCACATAGAAGGTCCCATTGTGTGCAGGTATTGGGTGAGCTGCTCTAATGGTGGTCATAAAACCACATCTGAGATTATGGGGAAGCTATATGGGTCTGAACTGGTCTCTAAGCCTTGGCTATAAACGGGGATCTACTGTATTGAATTGCTTGTATGTACCCTGTTGCCTCTTAGCACTGGAAATGGTTGTTCACTCTTACTGCTGGCCTGCTCCATACTCTCTGTAGCACCATCAATTATATATCCCCTGGAGAGTGTTTCCTGGCAAAATGGATTCATATAATAACTGTTATCCACCGAACCACATCCATGCATGATCATCACCTCACGTGCGCACGCAGCTACCGTCACATGATAGATAACATCCGGTCACAGCTTCCACACTCTCCATGCTGAGCTTTAGACACATAATGCAGGTACCATATACTCCCATTGTGTATCCCTCTAATTGGGTTACCGTAATCTCCTGCGTAGAAGACGCGGTGCGCGTAGAAGACGCTCCCCAAACTCACGGTAGGCTGGTTCGCGTAGAGGACGCATCCAACCTCCCTGGATCGATATTTAGAAAACCCCCCGTACAAGACGCCCCCCCAACTCACCAAGGGGGGTTCGCGTATAAGACGCAACCCCCCCCACCCCCCACCCCCAGGCTCTATGAGTTCAAGCTGTCATCGGCACATGGTCGGCGTCAAACCCGCCGAGTGCCCGTCGACACCTCCCGGTCTGCCGCGGTGCTGGCGCTATGAGTTCAAGCTGTCATCGGCACACGGTCGGCGTCAAACCCGCTGAGCGCCTGTACACCGCTGCCGCGCTGCTGGCTATATGAGTTCAAGCTGTCACCGGCACACGGTCGGCGTCAAACCCGCCGAGCAAATCTACACCTCCTGGTCTGCCGCGGTGCAGGCTCTATGAGTTCAAGCTGTCATCGGCACACGGTCGGCGTCAAACCCGCCGAGCAAATCTACACCGACCGGTCTGCCGCGGTGCAGGCTCTACGAGTTCAAGCTGTCATCGGCGCATTTTCCCAAATGAGATGTTGGAAAAGCCCGCGTATAAGACGCACCCCCAACTTGTAGAGATCCTATAAGACGCACAAGGCATTTGTATGGCGTAGAGGACGCGTCTTATACGCGGGAGATTACGGTATTGATAATCTAACTTCAATCCTCGGGCTTCCCTAGCCCACTTAAAAGGGTCTATATCTCCTCTTTCCTATCCCCTCGGATGTGTGTGGTGCACATATGCGCGGGCACTGACACATTCCTTTGTTAAATTATCAACCTGTGAAGCACGGGATAGCCACTTAGTGCCGCTAAAGTGCTGTAAAACACAAATCAATCAATCAACCATAAATTAGCTTGTGTCAGCCTTACCCTTGGATAAGCCGCACCCCTGACTTCAAGAGAAGCTATAAGCCATAGCCAAGGCTTAAACATTGGCAGTTCAGTACTGGTTTAGTGTAAAATACCCTCATATAAGCCGCACCCCTACTTTAGGCTGTCCCACATTTTTATTTGGGTTTTGGTACTAGATAGAATTTAAGGTAGATGGTATAAACAGAGTATCTGTTAGGAGAGTGTGACCAAGCAGCCATTGTGACTGAGTGAATGTTGATCAGGAAAATATCAAAGTTCACGCTGACCCCGCCACACACGGTCCGACTGTTTGATTAACCCTTTAAATGCCGCAAATGCCGGAGTGCATCATGTCCATTGGTCGTCATGATGCACTAATGAAGTTCTGCCAAGACTGCTCTCCAGCACCTCATTGGAACATCATACCCACCCTCTGAGATATCAACCCCGTAGGGTCGGCATGATGCATGAATACAGCCCTGGCGAGTTACTCGCCAGGGCTACATTCATGCATCATAATGACCAATGGGCATGATGCATTAAAGTGTTAAATTAATAGACTGGGTGGGTGGCTGTGTGGGTCTCATTGATGTACCCCAGGTACCGTAATCTCTCGCGTACAAGACGCGTCTTCTACGCCAAACAAAAGGCTGGTGCGTCTTATAGCATTCTCTCAAGTTGGGGGTCCGTCTTATATGAGGGGTTATTTTACTATAGAAAAGTACTAATCTTACAGAATTCAGTCTTCAGAGGTGCGTCTTATACGCGAAACAGCCATTGGCTACTTAGGGGTGCGTCTTCTACGCGAGAGATTACGGTAGTGCCGATGTTTCTATGATGTGGTGATAGTGTGTAACAGTAGCTTATGACTTCAATAAAGAGATGTGCAGCCACAAAAAACAATTATGGGTCTAAAGGGGGTGTTCCACCGAAGCCAATTTATTCCTGATTTTGAATCGGGAATAAATCAACCATCTTCCCCCTCAATTTCTGCCCACTTCTGGTCATTTAAGAAATTTTAATTTTGCTGGAATTTTTGGGAAAGACGCGGTGCGCGTAGAAGACGCACCCCTAACTTGCCAATGGCTGTTTCGCTTATAAGATGCACCTCTTAGGGCACAATTCTGTAAGATTAGTACTTTTCTATAGTAAAATTACCCCTCGTATAAGACGCACCCCCAACTTGAGAGTAAGCTATAAGACGCACCAGCCTTTTGTTTGGCGTATAAGACGCGTCTTATACGCGGGAGATTACGGTACATTGGGAATCTACCATAAAAAATGTAAATTTTTGTCAATCAGCTTTGATGGAACACATGCTTTAGGGACATTATTACAGCTCCTGTCTTCCAATGACATAATCTCCCGTGTTCAAATTGTGTGGTCATTTTTTTTCACCTATGGGGGGGAGGGGTTATACCACGTTTATCACATATCAGAACGATTTTGGATGCCCAATGTGTGTGGTGCACATATGCGTGGGCACTGACACATTCCTCTGTGAAAATGTGTAATGCAGTTCTCGCCATGAATATGACCTTAGCTGTCGAAATGGCGTTAAACCTCTATTACTCACTCTCACTTGGATGCCCAAACCTGATAATCTGAGTGCTTTTATCACATGATAAAGGCACTGAGTTGACACTTGAACTTTGGCAGTGTTCTTCCTCTACACTATTCTTATATGTGGCAGCAGCTCAGGTATCCTGTTGAAGCTTTGACATTGGTAGGTACCAAAAAAGCTCAGCATGCTTGGGAATAAAACCAGCAATCTGGACCCTATGGATACCATATATATAAATGTATGTCAGCGAATGCAGAATGCATTCTGCTGCATTTTGATATGCAGACTGTGGTATAAATGCAATGTGTGATGATTATGCATGCACTCTTAATATTTAGGGCCTCGTGTTTTATGGAGAAGAAGAAAACTTATTTAAGGAAAAACATTTCCCTTTGGTTTTATTTCTAACATTGAACGTGTTAGAATCCTGTTCCATTATCTCTGATAAATCTTGTGAAATTGTAAGATCAATATTTCTACTTTCAATTGTGATGGATCATACAACGGAATGATTCTCGATTTCAAAATTTGAGTAATTCAAATTAATTAGAGAATTCAACGGAGTGAGTTCAAAATTGACTCCGGGATGGTGTTACAATCCTGTTTCATCATCTCTGATTTCTCCCTGATTAGTCACTCTCCCATATCCTATTTTCCCTTCCCCCAACAAACATTTCCTAAGAACACTATTACCATGTAGTGTGATTCAGTTCTAAGAAATCTGTAGTACCATCTCTGTATTGATTTCCCCCTTCATGAATGGGCTCTGTTGGTCATCCCATGTACGTCACAGCTATGACGTCAGTCACGGTGTGACGTGGGGGGACTCCAATGAGAGCTGCTCTAAATATAGTAACACTGGGAATGCCCCTGCCTATATATGCTCACAGAGCACCTGCAGGGACGGACAGAAACGCTCATACTCTCACTGTGCTTGTCCTCCTTCTACCAGTCTACAATAAACACCATCTTCAGAACCAAGACAGAGTCTTCTCATCTATAGAATAGTGCCCTAACACAGGTCACTATCAAATAGCGGCTGAACACTGAGTGCATAATGATTCTAAGGCTGTTGACGACAGCTCATACATGCTAGCCATAGATTAAGACCATCCAAGGCCAGGGACCTACTCAGACTTGGACTCCATGCCACTGGCACCATGTCAAGAAATCACTGTTAGCAGCTTTGAAGTGGTTCCTCTAATTGTGATGGGGATCACCCCCCACCTCCACCTTCCATCAGTGACAGTAATCCAACACTGGGGTTTTGTACTGTCATGTCCACGAACAAGGGAAGTGGGTGAGACTAGATGATGGTGGTCCCAAGTACTTGCTGGCCTTTTGAAAAGAAAGGAAGAAAAAGAAGAAGAAATTAAATGAAATTAAAAAAAAAAAAGAGTCAAAAGGAAATGAAATAAAAATAAGATAAAGAAAAGAAAAACGATGTTTTAACCATTTACATCGAGTGTCTGGTCGTTGGTGTTAACTAAAAAGAAACAACCACTGACCTTTTTTTCAAATTTGATTCCCAAGAACTTTATGGGCGGCATGATGCACTTAGGTCACCCTTAAAAATGTTTTCGTTTCGTGTCCAGAGGCCTGATGGATTTTTTTTGTGAGAATGGGAAAATTTTTCCTGAATTCTGATTTTTTTTTTTTTTTTTTCATCCATCGGCACAAGAATCTAGCTTTCCAATCACTAAATCTTAGAACATGATGGCAAATTCCTGTTGTCCCCACTTACGATGCTCATGACAAATAAAAATATTTTCCTAAAAAAAAAAAAGTTTCCCTCCCTCCCTCATGGGTTGGAAAAATCCCACCCTCTGGACAGGAAACGGACATATTTTTAAGGGTGTCCTAATATACCATGGTCTTATATTTAGGGAATAATGCATGGGGCATGGCTGTGGGAGTGCTCTAGACTGTATTGAGACATCGCGGGCCTATTCCCGTTATAACACAGAAAAATCACCCATCATCCACCTGACAATACATGAATATCAATTGTGAAGTCTAAAGGTGAGATGACGTTAACCTCTTTTGCTGGGAGTGCATTATCCATCTAGATAATGCACGGTCAGTCAGCCAATCAGAATGCAGCATTAAGGATAATTCACTATGATTTGCCCAGCAGTGTTATGTGATGCATTAGTGTATCATTAACCCTTTATGGACGGCATGATGCATTGATGCAGTTAGCCTTTTCGGTTGACATGATGCATTGGTTTACCATTAGCCCTTTGGGAGTGCCACATCTGTATTTACTCACTACCGTAAACCCCGGTCATAAGCCGGATTTTTTTTCCTATTTGTGACTAAAATCAGCTTCTAAATTTCCCCCCAACTCTACCCCTGGCTTATGACCGGGGTTTTAATACAATAGATTAAAGAGAAAATACCGGTAGGGAAAATTTGGCCCTAAAATCGGCTTATAGGATTTCCCTGAACTCACCCCCGGCTTATGACCGGGGCCGGCTTATGACCGGGGTTTTATGGTATTTGTCAGCAATTAGTCAATATATGGCAGTACTTACTCACTATTTGTCAGCAATTAGTCAATATAAGTAGGTACTTACTATTTGTCAGTATTAATCAATGTAGGTCAGCACTTACTCATTATTTGTCAGTAATTAGTCTATTTTTCAGTCATATATGTCAGCACTGACCACTTGGCCATGTGACATAGAATTGAGAATTGACATAATTTCAATTTGAGGGGCATCTCCTTAGGACTGAGTCCTTCACCTGTGACCTTTTTTTTCCAAATTTGATTCCCAAGAACTACCGTAATCTCCCGCGTAGAAGACGCGCTGTGCGTATAAGACGCACCCCAAACTAGCAAATGCATTTTCGCGTATAAGACGGACATTTTAAGGCTCAATTTTGTAAATCGAGTACTGATCTATAGTAAAAATTACCCCTCGTATAAGACGCACCCCCAACTTGAAGAAATCCTATGAGACGCACAAGGCATTTGTTTGGCGTAGAGGACGCGTCTTATACGCGAGGTTTTACGGTACTACCTGATTGCTGTAGAATGGTTCCTCCACATTTGTCAAACTTGGTCCTAGTGTATAGATGCGTCTCAGTGTTGTAGCCATGGTTATAACTCACCAGTGCTACCCTTATAAACCTAGTGTACAAGGCGCACCCTGCATATAAGGTACACTCCAACTTGGTAGAGTCCTGTAGGGCGTACCTTGGGTTCAGTTTTGACCAGATTACCGTAAATTCTCTCATATCCCTCGTATAAGCCTCACCCTATAAGCCACATCTGGGGCTTGAAAATGGTCAGTTTAGTACTATTCTATGGTGTCAAAACCCCTCATATAAGCCGCACCCCAACTTTTGGCATATCCTGTAAGCCACACTTTTATTTGGGTTCTGGTATAAGCCGTGGCTTATACGAGAGAACTTATGGTAGTACTAATCTAGTGTATCTCATCGCCTATAAGGTGTACCCCTACTTTGGCTACATCTATAAGGTGCACAAGGGCAAGGGGTCTCTCCTTGTGTATAAACTGTATACGCGAGTACCGGGCCTTTAGGGACTGCATCATGCCGCCATTAAAGGGTTAGAGTACCGTAAATTCTTCTGTATAAGCCGCACCCTCATCAAGTAAAGGCTGCACCTAGGTTTTGGAAATTGGTAGTTCAATTCTGTTCTATTGTGTCAAACACCCTTGTCTAAGACGCACCCTCACTTTGGGAACCTCCTGTAAGCTGCGTTATTAAGATCTGATTCTCATGTAAGCTGTGGCTTATATACGAGAGAATTTACAGTATGACCTACCGTAATCTCCCGCGTATAAGGCGCGTCTTATAGGCCAAACAAAATGCTGCTGGGTCTTATACGTGGGAGGTAAATTGCCTTGAATTTGGGGTGCGCCTTATAGGGGGGGGGGTGTCTTTTACTATAGAACAGTACTAAATTAACAAAAATCTGCCCTCAGAGGTGCACCTTATATGTTATAACAGACCTCCCTGAGTTGGGGGTGCGCCTTATAGGCGAGGTGCGCCTTATACGCGCGAGATTACGGTATTTGAAATGGTGAACTTTGGATTCCATCTTTGAGACTTTGCCCAACCTGGTATTTGCTACAGCCGTTGATGAGGCCAAAAAAAAAAAGTTGTTTGTTTCAGGTAAAATGCTTTAAAAAAATAGGTAGGGTAGGTCGGATTTTTTTTTTATTTAATTTGTAATTTTTTTTTTTAACTGCTACAAAGTCATGGGACGAGTCGCAATGACTCGGTGACTTGTGGAAGACTAAATTGACTACTTGTTGTATTGTAATTTTATTGTAAGATTATAGAGGTTGCTGTGTACATAGTATATACTGTTTGTTATATAGATTTTATTTTTTCTGTTTATATTATTGTTCTCATTCTTCATTGTATAAATTCCCATCTTTATTCATTGATCTATGTGCAAACAACCACTTAATGTAATAACTGAGCGAGGATTCACATTATTGTCTAATTTTACCACTTTCTGTATGAATAGTGACTTGACAATAAAACATTTTCAAACCTCAAAAAAAATTAGCCAAAAAATGTATTATTTTTTTAAAAATGAAGAAAAAAGTCTAGGGTCGGCCCTGTTTTGCTAGGTAGGGTCGGGTGACCTGAAACAAACAATTTTTTTTTGGCCTGACTAGCATTGAACGTTTTTTGATGGAAAAAAAGGGATAAAGCTGGGTAAAAATGATTTCAACATGGAGGCAGACCAAGGAAATGTCCAAAGACTCTAAGAGCTTACTCCCTAGCTCCTGGCCCATCTAAGGAATTAATAAAGGAAATTTAATCAATTTACCTAAAATTGTTTTATTTGATCAATAGGTACTGACCATGACTTTTTTTCGTACGGTAGTCGTTTTATGAATTAAGAGGTGGGAATCATTGATTTTTACCAAGAATCTCAGCTCAGGTAACATCTGAATTTCTGTGCATAGGCTCTATTCCGATAATTTAAGAAGGGGGGGGGGGTGCCAAATCATAGGTATCAAAGATATTGTGTTCTTGAAGTACTGTCACTTCACTTTTAAGGGCTACTAATGCATTATGCAAGGTTCTCCTCACGCTGCAATGATACCGGCGGGCCGCTGGTGTAAATTTTACTACCGCCAGTGTCAAATAACCCCAGTGTCATTTTAGCTCTCTGAAGGTTTTTGAATTTTGAAAATCCATCAATTAGAACCAAAGTTATGCCCATTTTAGCACTTTCTCTGGGTCAAAATATGTAATTTCTTGTGAAAAGGATGGGCAAATCTACTACCGTAATCTCCTGCGTATAAGACGCGTCCTCTACGCCAAACAAAATGCTGGGGAGTCTTATAGTATGTACTGAAATTAGGGGTGCGTCTTATACGAGGGGTACTTTTACTATAGAAATGTACTGAATTTACAAAATTGGTACCTAAGAGGTGTGTCATATACGCGAAAATGCATGTGCTAAGTTTGGGGTGCGTCTTATACGCGCAGCGCGTCTTCTACATATATACATGGAAACTGCCGCACAGAACCACATTAGATTAAAATGGTTTTCTGACAGACATAGGAACATAGAGGGAAATCTGGTCTATAGTGTATCTCTGAACAATTGCCACCACAGCTAGGCCATGGTTGAATAATCTCTGTTTGACCTTATATGCATTTAGTAAATAATATGCTGAACCAGGTATGACAGAATGGCATGTACAACTGGCTTTTGCACCTCAGAGATAGAGCAAAGTCAGCTGTTCATTGGGGCTTGAAGGTGGGAGGTGGATTACCATTAACCCTTTAGGGGCTGCATAGAACTTAAACATTTTTTTTTTCATTGAACTTAGACGTAAACACGTAGGCCTGTGGCCTAGACTTAACCTTCATTTAGTTCTGTGTATTTATTAGACGAATCTGAAGCCTCCTGCACCTTATAGAATCATCCCAGGGTGAGTCTTACAGGCTGGGTAGTTTTACTGTTTCAAAATTCAGCGCTTGGTGCACCTTACATCTTTCTCAGGTGTGCCTCATATGATGTGGGAGATTATGGTAGTGCTCATAGATCCCTGCCACTCCCTTCTGCCATAACATGATAAATCCATAAACCTGGCTCTACCTGCATGTTAGACAGACAGGACTGGGATGGGGGGGGGAGGGGGGGTGACCTCACCCTATTGATATTATACAGAGGCGTAGGAAGAAAATCTTCATTGGGGGGGGGGGGCCCAGAGGGGCCCCACCTCGACCACCTTGAATCGTCGGCTCAAGCGCAATAGCGCCTATACATACCTATAGTAAATTTGTATAGAAAAATAATTGTTGATGAATTGTAGATCTGATTTGAGGCCCAGGCCCCAATTTTCCCTATCCCATTACTATATCAATCCAATAGGAGATGCAAAGTTTTAGCTTCTTGTTATATTTATTATGAATTCTTGGCAAATTTTGGTGGGGCCCAGACATACTCAGGCCCCACCTCCTTTGTGATTGGGGGGGGGGCAGGCCCCCTGACCCCCCCCCCCTTTCCTACACCCCTGTTATACACACACCCTGTACACTTGTTTGTAATAAACCACACACTTTTCCCATATCGGTCTACTCTATTGTACTACCGTAAATTCTCCTGTATTAGCTGCACCCTCATATAAGCCACACCCCCGAATTTGGGAGAAGCTATAAGCTAATGATTGAAAAATGGCAATTTGGTACTCTTTTATAGTGGAACCTACCCTCATATAAGCTACACCCTGACTTTGGGCAATTCCTAAAAGCCTCATTTTTGTTTGGGTTCTGGTATTAGCTGTGGTTTATACGAGAGAATTTACGGTACTACTACCGTAAATTACCACATACTAGCCAAAGCTTACACATGAACTATAGAACAATACTCAACCTGCATGTTTTCAAGCCCCAGATGCAGTCAGGGGTGCCAGAATCGTGAGATAAAGTATAGCAATTGCAACCTTTCTTTTGCCTCTCCTGAAAAACTTGATACATGCAGATACAACCTTGTTACACTGAGGTGGCAGTTTGATGTTTCCGATCAGATCAACAATACTTTCCTAACTACCGATGGAATAGGACTCATCTGCGGTCGCTTTTAGTTTCACTCACTGTCAGCCACTGGTTTTAAATCGGGTTGAGCGGTCTTACTGATCTTTTGTAACCAGGACCAAATAAAAAGCGTAAAAAAGGGACGGGGGGATCCATGTATGGGCTAGTGGGAGTTTACAGTGTTGGAGTTCTACTCTTCCCCTTTATACTTTAATAAAGTTTTCCAACAATTTATTTCAAGACATTCTCTGAGTCTGTGTTCAATTTGCCTCCAAGATTTAAGATTTACCTGCTGATTTCTAATGTTTGTCTTGTTTATTTTACACAGGTGAGTCGATAAGTCGTACATAGAGCTGTCACAGCACTGTAAGTACACACCCTAGCACTATTAATCATTTAAAGGTCACTACCGTATTCATTCTAATAAGCGCACATGTGCGGAAAGTTAATTGTTAGGAGCTCAAAACCTTATAAAAAAAATTCTTATTAGAGCATGTGCGCTTATTAGAATGAATACGGTAAGGGATTAGCGGGCCTTAAAGGCTTGAACTGTTCTGCAGTTATGGAGGTGGTCCTCACCCATCTCTACTGTATTGAAGCGCCGGGGTCTCAAATAAGCTCCAGTATCAAATGAGCACATGGGGTGAGGGGGCCCTGCAGGGTTCCCACGCGTCATGGAAAGTCATGGAATTAAAAGTTGTCATGGAATTTCTGAAAATTTCTTGAGTCATGGAAAGTCACGGAAAATGGGAAAACTGAATATATGTTGCCAAATATAATGTCCAAATATAGTTAAAAACGTCATGAAAAAATTCAGATTTTGTCATGGAAATGTCATGGAATTTGAGTCTGGCGATTTTGTGGGAACCCTGCCCTGGCTTGTGCACCAAGGCCAAAAAAAAAAGTGTGTATTTCCAGTTACATGACTCAAATATCTAGGGTTTTTGTTTTTGTATAGAAATGTATGGGCAGATCTATCTGCTTCTTTGAAATCATGGAAAGAACATTGAAAACATGAGAAATGTGAAAAAAATATGCAAAAGAAATGCCTAACAAAACAATGAATGTATCCATGAAAAATTGATGAGAATTCCTAAATATACGGGGTAAAAAATCTCAAAAATTCATGAAAATTCTCTGAAATAAACAAAAAAATTGTAGGGTCGGCCTATTTTGCTAGGGTATTTAGGGTCATTTGATTGATCCTTTATATTTCAGGAAATTTCTCAAAGAGTCAGTTTCATCACTGACCTTAAGCTATTCCTAGAACTCAGGGGGCGCCTTATACATGATCTTACCTTATACACGAGGTAGCACATTAATAACAGTTTTCACTGGTCTCGAATAGGGGCTGGGGGTAGAGAGGTTCTGACATCTATAAGCACTTGGTGCTTAGACGGGACGCTATGTTGTCGCACACCCTCCCTAGTGTGGGCTGTCATCCTCCATATATAAATGACACTATTAAACAAGTAATTAATGGATAATTCATGACGAGTGCCCGATATGAAAGGTTATACCACGATTTGTGGGTTACACAGTGCTTTTTGGTGGATATTCCCATCCACATATCTGTCGATATTGCACACCCTATATACTTTAACATCAATTTTGTAAGGCGTGCTGTTATCCATGTAAGGCGTGCTGTTATCCAGGATAACATGTCACATATTAAAACCCACGAAATTTTCCAGGCCAGGGTAGGGATCGAACCTGCAGTCTAAGATCCCTAGTCCAACCCCCTATGCAGTGCGCCACAGGGACTGACGAGAAATGCTCGGTTCGAACCAAATCTGCATATGATACAAAGCCGTGTGCGCTGTCACTGTCAGTTGCCGGGCGAGGAGGTGTATTATACACAAACATAACCGCGGGAGGAGGAGACGCGGTGTTCTAGCGGTTAGCACGTCGCGCTCAGCCGTGAGGGGTCCGCGGATCGAATCCCGGCCGAGACGTATCTTTTTTCGCCGTGTGCGCTGTCGCTGTCCGCTGCCGGGGGAGGAGGTGTTTTATACACAAACATAACCGCGAGAAGCTTCTTTTTTCGCCGTGTGCGCTGCCGCTGTCCGCTGCCGGGCGAGGAGGTGTATTATACACAAACATAACTGCGAGAAGCATCTTTTTTCGCCGTGTGCCGCTGCCAAGCCTAGCCGAGACGGGGGCTGCCGCTGTCCGCTGCCGGGCGAGGAGGTGTATGTACCGATCGTGTACACACAATGGCTGGCATCGAGTCCCGGGGAGGGGGAATAATTTTTGTTTTCAACTTGAATTTATTGGTATAATATTGATTATTTATTGGTTTCGTGGTATAAAATAAGTAGTCAATGGATAAATCATGACTTGTGTGTGTTAGCAAAGGCTAATAACACTCGGCCTATGGCCTCGTGTCATTATCCTTCACTAACACACACGCGTCATGAGTTATCCATTGATTACTTGTTCAATATCTGAGTAAACAGACCACCGGGTAAACTTTGATAGCTTCCCTGCAAACAAAAAAAAAACACGTTTTTTAACGTTGAAATAATGTTTTTGAAAAAACGGGTTTTTTTTAGGTTAAAATGCGTTGTTTTTTTTAGGTTCTGTCACCCACCAATGTTTTTTTTGGGGAAAATGTAATGGTAAACCATGTATGGATTAGAACCTGGTACCTTCAGATAGAGAGTCCCAAGCTCTATCCATTAGGCCACCAGGGCTTGTATGCTAAGTTGTGACATTGAAGTCTATATAAGTCAGCATGTCAGGTTGGAAAAATGCATCCAGCAGTATCTATAGACCTCTGATAGTCTTACTGGTGTGATTGCCTCTATAATTATAATGCCATTCTCACCTTGCACATATGACAAAGCTGGGGTCGCTCCTATTAAACCAAGCCCAACCTATGACATTGTATATATACATGCAAACACACTGTTTCTCGTCAGTCCCTGTGGTGCACTGCATAGGGAGCTGGCATATAAATCAGTAGTGACATGTCATGTCTCAAATTTGTAAGGCATGCCTCATATCCATGGAAAACAGGCACTGGGTGCCTGATATCCATGCATATCAGGCATGCCATACAAAGTCATGATGCATGCATCATTGCATGCAATATCGACAGGTATCAGAATGGGAATATCCACAAAAAGCACCCAAAATCACAGAAGTCGTGTAATAAGACATTTTACATCAATCCATTTACACTATTATAGATTCCCAACACACATACAACCTCCCCCCCCCCTTAGGTCCCTCCGCGAGATCCCTCCCCATCCATGTCCCTCCCACCAATCCAAGACCTCATCCATCAGTACTGACCCTATCCCCCCACTCCTAACTCTACCGTAAATCCTTGCTTATAATTACATACAAACTTCTTAGTTTTCTCAGTTTTTCTAAGATCTCTCAGGGTCAATCTTGTAATTCGTCCAGATCCAATGAGATATCATTTTGCCATTTATATGGGGGGTCTAGATACAAGAGTACCAGCCATCCTCATAAAACACCCAAATGCACCATTTGGCTTCTCAATATTCAAAATTTTCCTTTGGGGGATAACCCCAGACCAACCAATTTCTCCCCATGAAAAAATTCTCTTCATTTTAAAGGGCTCAGTTTTTTTTTTCGCATCCGAAGTATAGGACACATTCTTAGTTAGACTAAATCCTATAGGACTCACCTAGACCAAACTTTGGTAATTTCTGTACAACTTTTCTCTGCTCCTCATGTATAAGACATACCGTAATCTCTTGCGTATAAGGTGCACCTTGCCTATAAGGCGCACCCCCAACTCAGGCGCACCTCTAAGGGCAGATTTTTGTTACTTTAGTACTGTTCTATAGTAAAAATACCCCCCCAATAAGGCGCACCCCAAACTCAAGGCAATGTCCCTCCCACGTATAAGACTCAGCATAATTTTCTTTGGCGTATAAGACGCGCCTTATAAGCGGGAGATTACGGTACCCTGATTTGGGCTAAATCCTATAGGACGCAGGTGATTCAATAATTGTGTATAAGGCATGTCTTATACCTGAGGATTTACGGTATCCCCAATATGACGAGCAGCATTCCACCGGTTACCATGGCAATTCCTATAATGTGACACATTATAGGACACAGACACGTGGGAAGCAGCATCAATTCCCATTGGCTATCGAAGATCACATGCTCCCACTGGGTGTCATATACCGTATTCGACGTAATAAGCGGGGAGGGGCGCTTTTTAGGGAAGGGGTGCTTATTACGTCGAATACAGTATGTGGATGATATTTCTGGATGTGAAATGAAACTGAAAACGTGAAAAAATATCCCTACACCTTCATAAAATACATCCTAGATAATGCCGTTCCGTACCATGGTAAAGAAAAAAAATCAACAAGCTTTGAAGTCCAGTTAATGGCAAGAGATGATTCTCCTCATATTCATCTTCCAGACGTGTATTGCGGGGAGATCTCCGAAAAGGCGAACCCGTACGCATTTCTGGAAATAAAGATTATTGAATCTTGAAACTTAATAGTCTAAGGTCAGGCCAGGGTGCTGCTGCGTAGTCATGTCAGCAGCAGTGAGTGTTTCCAAGAAAGGGTCTTGAGCGATGATTGGTGACTGGGGTTTCTGCTATCTGTTTTATGGGTCATCGGTTGATTTTAACCATTTAAAGGCACCTAATGCATTAATGCATCACACCCATTGGTCGTCATGATGCATCGTGGGCACCGACACATTCAGGGATGAAAGTCTTCAGGGAATTCCCTGATTTCAGGGATTTTGAAGTTCCAGGGCCCTATACATTCATATAGAAACCCAGGTTTTTGGGGCGAATATTGGACCATTTCAGGGGTTTTCGTGCTATGTGACTTTCATCCCTGCACATTACTCTGAAATTGTGTAATGTAGTTCTCGCCATGAATATGAACATAGCTGTCGAAATGGCGTTATACATGATGCATGAATGTAGCTCTGGCAAGTAACTCACCAGGGCTGCATTCATGCATCATGCTGACCCTACTGGGTTGATACACCTCAGAAGGTCTGTCATGATGCATCAATGGAAGTGACTCGCCAGCACTTCATTGGTGCATCATGCTGACCCATAGGCATGATGCACTCCTCAGTCTCCTGCATCAGCGGCCCTTAAAGGATTAAGGACCAGGAACCAATCCCCAGACTGCGTCCTGAGATCAATGGGAAGCCTTGTACAGGATGGAGGGGTGTACTTCCGGTACTCCAGGGGTTCATAATTCAACCAGCAGCAACATGAGTGTTTTACTGCTGGTATTAACATCTAGAGGGCAGCATCGCCATCTTGAATTGCTGGTACCCGGTTGTACATACTGGTAGTAAAGATCCCAGGAAGCAGAGAGTGTCTGTCAATTAGCCATACCTTAAGTTTTTCGGGTGAGGGGGGATCAGATTTTTTGATGCATATGGAGAAACATGGATATTTTAGGATCCCGCACATCAACTTCACATACAAAGGTACCGTAATCTCTCGCATATAAGACGCGTCTTCTAGCCAAAAAAATGCCTGGTTCGTCTTATAGGTTTTCCCAAAGAAGGGGGTGCATCTTATAGGTTTTCCCAAAGAAGGGGGTGCGTCTTATAGGCGGGGTATTTTTACTATAGAACAGTATTGAAATTACAAATATCACCAGCCTTTCCTGAGTTGGGGGTGCGTCTTCTACGCGCACCGCATCTTCTACGCGAGAGATTACGGTACTAACTTCTTTATTTAGCCTAAAAAAAAACTAAGAATACGAAAACTTTCCTACCTGCCCTTATCTTTCTCTGCCCTGTTACATGAATGTAAGTTGACAGTTTTTTTTCTTGGTTTCCATAAGACATTCCCAATTAAAATGACGTCTTTTTTAATTCAAGATTCTGCTGCTACCACCAGGACCCTCCCATATAGATTAGGGGATACCTGTATGTAAGGGTGAGAGATAGAAGTGACAAGATAAATAGTGGGTTGTATGGGGGTGAGGTAGGATAGGCTCTATGAGGCCTGTAGGAGAGAGATGGGCAGTGGGCAGGGGCAGTGTCCTTGGAAGTGGACAATGCCAAGGTTGATGTGTGTAAGGTTAGAAGGTGACCAGGGATGTAAGTCTACCTGATTTCTGCCCATTCCTGTCTTACATCCCGGGGGGGTTTAAAGCTGTGTTATTGTCAAAAAAAAAATAAAAAAAAAATTGTCAAATACCGTAATCTCCCGCGTATAAGATGCATCCTCTACGCTTAACAAATGCCTGGTGCATCTTATAGGATTTTTTCAAGTTGGGGGTGCGTCTTATACGCGGGGTAATTTTACTATAGAACAGTACTGAATTTACAAAATTCACCCCTAAGAGGTGCGTCTTATACACGAACCAGCCTTTCCTGAGTTGGGGGTACGTCTTATACGCGCACCGCGTCTTCTACGCGAGATTATGGTACCATAAACTCCCGCGTATAAGACGCGTCCTCTACGCCAAACAAAATGCTGGGGAGTCTTATAGCTTTCTCTCAAGTTGGGGAGGCGTCTTATACGAGGGGTAATTTTTCTATAGAAATGTACTACTGTAATCTCCCGCGTAGAAGACGCATTGCGCGTATAGGACGCACCCCAAACTCAGCAGAATCATTTTTGCGTATAAGACGCACCTCTTAGGGTTGATTTTTGTCAATCCAGTACATTTCTATAGTAGAATTACCCCTCGTATAAGACGCACCCCCAACTTGAAGAAATCCTATAAGACGCACAATGCAATTGTTTGGCCTAGAGGACGCGTCTTATACGCGGGAGATTACGGTAATCTTACAAATTTCAGCATTAAAATGTGCGTCTTATACGCGAAAATGCATGTGCTGAGTTTGGGGTGCGTCTTATACGCGCAGCGCGTCTTCTACGCGGGAGATTACGGTAGTTCATAATACAGTTAGTAACATGAACAAATTGTATTTTATTGGAGGGAAAACACAAAAAAATTAGTAAGTACTGGAAATTCCCACGTATAAAGCACGATCTGACTTTGTGCTAATCTGGTTAAGATCAAACCCCTTGCCTCAACATGTGATTCTACTGTCAGTCCTTTCACCCACAGTTTCACTAAATCTATTTCTGATCATTCTCCATTTGATAAGACCTCATTGGATTAAAGGTGAGTGAGTGAGTAAGATGTTTAATGCCATTTCGACATCTAAGGTCATATTCATGGCGAGAACTACATTACACAATTTCACAGAGGAATGTGTCAGTGCCTGCGCATATGTGCACCACACACATCCGAGGGGATAGGAAAGAGGAGATATAGACCCTTTTAAGTGGGCTAGGGAAGCCCGAGGAACGAAGTTAGATTATCAATAACCCAATTAGAGGCATACACAATGGGAGTATATATCCATGGATCAACATAGGAAAGGGGACCCCGGGGAGGCCCCTCAGGGAGGTGCCTTTTCCTGTGTTGATCCCATCTATGTGGAGCTATATGGGAATGTATTGTGCTGTAGGTGTATCTGATGGTGTGTTGGCTGGCTGGCTGCCAGGGACATATACTATATCACAATAGCTGTCAGGGACTATAGCGAACTATATGAGGCCAGGTGGTAGATGACAGGATCTGTCTGTCTTGATTGATTGATTGATTTGTGTTTTACAGCACTTTAGCGGCACTAAGTGGCTATCCCGTGCTTCACAGGTTGATAATTTAACAGAGGAATGTGTCAGTGCCCGCGCATATGTGCACCACACACATCCTGAGGGGATAGGAAAGAGGAGATATAGACCCTTTTAAGTGGGCTAGGGAAGCCCAGATCTGTCTGTCTTAGCACCTCATTATAATTACCATAAAACCTGGCCTGTAAGGCGCATCCTGCATACTTTAGTGGCCTGTATCAGCTAGCACCCGGGCGCCCATTGATTCCAATCCCACTGTACCAGACAGGCACTTATTTGATACTGTTTTAAGTGTTCAAAATTAATTGTACCCCGGGCGCTTACTCGAGACTGGTGCTTATTTGAGACCCCTGCGCTTAAACGGGCCATTACAGCATGAATCAGTACTAAACTGCCCATTTTCAAGACCCAGCTATAGCTAAGGCCACACCAAAAAAATAAGTTGGTCTACAGATTTCCCTCTCCATATTTTCAGAAAATACAAATTTTTTCTTTGAAAAAAATTGTCTATGGATTTCGCTCGCTTCACTTTCTACAAGTTTTCTCTTTGTGATGTTTGGCAAATTTCTTTTTTAAAATAAAATTTTTTCACTCGCCTCACTTTGCCAGCAAGGAATCCATTGGACGCCAAAAAATTCTTAAAAAAAAAAAGTTCCAACGGCGTATACATTCCTATACCTATGCCCTAACAATGGGACCAGGCAAATCAAAGAGCAGTACCGTAATCTCCCGCTTAGAAGGCTCAGCTCGCGTAGAAGGCGCACCCCCAACTGAGAGAAGGCCTTTTCACGTAGAAGGCCCACCTACCTCTTCTGGATCGATTTCTGGAAAAACCTGCATAGAAGGCGCCCCCCCCCCAACTCACAGGGGGGGGGCCCCCCTTCCCCCTATTGTACACCGACCGGGCTGCCGCGCTGCTGGATTTATGAGTTCAAGCTGTCATCGGCACACGGTCGGCGTATTGCCCGGCGAGCGCCTCTACACCGACCGGGCTGCCGCGCTGCTGGCTCTATGAGTTCAAGCTGTCATCGGCACACGGGCGGAAAACCCTGCGTATAAGGCGCACCCCAAACTCAAGGCAATGTCCCTCCCACGTATAAGACCCAGCAGCATTTTGTTTGGCGTAGAAGACGCGCCTTATACGTGGGAGATTACGGTAGTTATCCTTCAAGTAGAGTAGGGAAATAAAGCCCTGGTAGCAGTTTTCTCCCTCACCTCGCCTTACCTCATAGATTTGATCACTCATCTTATATATCCGGTCTTCCATAGATGTGACAAAGGACAAGCAGCGTATAAATTAAATACCTCTCCAGCTGTTTTGGACAAGCAGCTTTTAAATACCTCTCCAGACTGAGAAACAAAGGACTGAATGCCCGAAAACTAATGAAGCAGTCCCATTAGGCTGGGATCATACCTTTGGACGTTAAGCAAACAATCAATCAATCCTATATAGGAAATCTGTCTTTGAATGGTTCCAATAGAGAGATTTATGATTTTTTTGCTCAGTCACTTTTATCCCTGAATATGCATGTATCATTAAAAGCCCTGCAGGTAAGATAAAGGTAGCACCAGGTTCTGCTTCTTGGAACTGAATTATGCAATCAAATTCTCCCATTAACCCTTTAAGGACCGTTGATGCATCATTGCATCACACTCTTCATGATGAACCAACGTGCTGGCGAGCAGGCGCGCCAGCACTTCATTGGAGCATCATGCTGACCCTCAGGGAGTGTATCAACCCTGTAGGGTCGGCATGATGCATGAATGCAGCCCTGGTGAGTGACTCGCCAGGGCTGCATTCATGCATCAGTGGCTCTTAAAGGATTGAGACTCATTATTCTGTTGTTGAATATTCATACGCTTCCATAATGGTCTTATGGTTAAGGCCCCAAGGTCATTGTTAATTGACAATTAATGGAACCCTTATCAACACTATGTGACGAAAGAAAGTTCAGGTCAGCATAATTATTAGGCCAATTTTCTGCTCATTGAGAAATTGCACCCCAAAAAAGAGAAAAAGTGGACAAAATATCTTGTGTAAAAAAAAAACTTTTACCCATGAGAATATGTTAGTCATTTTACATAGCATATTGTCAAAAGTCATTTTGTCTTTGACAGAGGACACTATGTTATTTGGTGTCACAAAGAAAACCCTCCAGTAGTCGGAAGTAAAAAAAAACAAAACAAAAAAAAAACTTGTTAACTGCAATTGCAATAAAAAGTCATTGCAATAAACAAAAAGTTTTTACCGTTGAAGCAACAAAAATGCAAATCATTGCATTTGACATTGCAATTATAGCAATGGAAATCTCAATGGGATGCATGTCATTTGTAGCAGTGAAAGTGTCACAGTTGTAACCATGGAAACACTGTAATTGCACCTGAAGCCTTGTATGATACCAGTCTACTGTAGATCCTTGCGTATACCGTATTCATTCTAATAAGCGCACATGCTCTAATAAGCGCACATCCCTCCTTTCTTGGTCCCACCCTGGTGTAAAATCAATCAAATGAAGTGTACAACGATTTTAGGCTTTTGGGGGTGCGTTAATTAGAATTAATTTGTTTTATAAGGTTTTGAGCACCTAACAATTAATTTTCCCCACATGTGCGCTTGTTAGAACGAATACGGTAAGCCTTATTTGCGAGGATGGTCTCTTATGCGACTGATCTGTACTCAGGGTGACGCCTTATTATGGGTGAGGATTTTATACTATAGAACAGCAGGGTTCTCCACAGAATGTAAAATCACACCGTAAAAATCCTGCGGTGAGCTGGCATAAAATTTCATTTGGTAACATCCTAAGCCTTATGGTAGGCTAAATTTGGTTGTGTAGTCTCATTCATGACAGTGAGGGGATTACAGATGGGAATTTAACAAAGGAATTGAAAGTATTTTCATAAATATGGCCATAACTTCTGTTCTAATTGGCAGATTTGCAAAATTCAAAAACCTATATGAAGCTAAAATGACACCGGCGGTGATTCTGAGATGAAATCACACTGGCTGCAGTAAAAATCACGCCGGCGGCCCACCGGCGTCATTACAGTGTGAGGAGAACCCTGGAACAGTACTGCCATAAAGTACCGCATAAGCCGCCACGGCTTATACACGAACCAGAAGCTTATTGCAGCTTCTAGAATCAGCCATCTATCAACCTTAGGCCACACCAAAAAAATGAGTTGGTCTACGGATTTTGGTTTTGAAAAAATGGTGCGAGCGAGCGAAATTTTTATTTAAAGAATTTTTTGACGTCCAATGGATTCCCTGCTGGAGAAGTGAGGCGAGCGGAAAAAAAAATTATTTAAAAAAAGATTTTGCCAA
Organism: Acholoe squamosa; assembly: GCA_949317995.1. Lineage (NCBI taxonomy): Eukaryota > Metazoa > Annelida > Polychaeta > Phyllodocida > Polynoidae > Acholoe > Acholoe squamosa. The sequence continues at coordinate 56,069,505 of OX439051.1, forward strand.
ACATCACAAACAGAAAACTTATAGAAAGTGAAGCGAGCGAAATCCGTAGACAAGATTTTTTTCAAAGAAAAAAAAAATTTGTATTTCCGAAAATATGGAGAGGGAAATCCATAGACCATCTTATTGTTTTGGTGTGGCCTTATTTATGTATTAGTTAATCCCCAGTTGTGTAGGGTTACGAGGTATAACCAGTGCTCATTGGTCAATCCTACTTGACTACTGGAGGCACTGGTTATACCAAGTAACCCTACACAACTGGGGGTTAACTGACTTAAACCTCGGTTACATGAAATAACCACAGCTTGTTCCCTTTGTTCTAAGGTGTCACCATGGTTTAAGGTCTGGTATTTACCACAATGGAATAGACTTTATAGTATTAAACCCATAATATTCAAATCCCTGGTGTGGCTTGTAGCTACTCTCAAAGTCAGGTGTGCAGCTTTAGCTTATTGACCACTAGCTGGTCTGGAGCTGGTTCCGGCGGCACACACTGATAAGAACTGATAAGATGGGACCAGCATGTCCCTGGAAGTGGGTGTTAACCAGGGACAAGGTACCCATCATGGTATGTCTTATCAGTGGGTTTTTAGCTCAACCAGCGAAATTCAAGATGGTGGTTCCACTAGGCCTCCATACTGAGTCCTTTACGCAGTTGCGACTTATTTATAAGTACCATAAACTCCCGCGTATAAGACGCGTCTTATACGCCAAACAAAATGCTGGTGCGTCTTATAGCTTACTCTCAAGTTGGGGGTGCGTCTTATACGAGGGGTATTTTTACTATAGAACAGTACTGAATTTACAAAATTCACCCCTAAGAGGTGCGTCTTATACGCGAAAATGCCTTTGCTGAGTTTGGGATGCGTCTTGTAAGCGCAATGCGTCTTCTATGCGGGAGAATACGGTAGTAGATTGCTGTGAGCTCAAATTCAGCCCCAGGTGCACCTTATAGCATTTCCCTCAACTGAGCGGGCTTCCCTAGCCCACTTAAAAGGGTCTATTTCTCCTCTTTCCTATCCCCTCGGGATGTGTGTGGTGCACATATGCGCGGGCACTGACACATTCCCCTGTGAAATTGTGTAATGTCGTTCTCGCCATGAATATGACCTTAGCTGTCGAAATGGCGTTAAACATCTATTACTCACTCACTCACTCCCTCAACTGAGGGTATATTGGGTGTAAGCAGGACTGTATGGGGCTGGTTTCTGGCGACATGCACTCATTTAGAGTTGATAAGATGGAACCAATCCTTGCAAGTGGTTGTTATCCAGGGACAAGGTACCCATCATAACATGTCTTATATATCAGTGTGTATTGTCCCTTTTAGAAGAACCAGCAAGGTGGACCCACCCGTTATGGGTCTAGACTCATTTATCTGGTGTGCTTCTTAAATGCGAGGTATGGCATTAGTTGATCCCATGTCTGTCTGAGACCCACCATCAAAGGCTACTGCACCGAGTCAGACTTCTGAGGGACCGCTTGTCGTAATGACTCTACTCGTTACTACTATAGTACCTCACACAAATGAGGTGTCTTTTATAGACAGATCTAAGGCCTCCTGCACCTCTTACAAACCAACCAACCCAATGTCTGAGTGGTAGGTGGGATACTTTCACTGTATCACAGTACTAAACCTTAAAGAAATCAAGCCTCAGTTGCGCCACATAGGCTATTAGCATTCCCTAACAACTCTGGGTGTGCCTTATATGCAGGATGCACCTTTTACGATAGGTATTACGGTAGCTTAGAGATGGTCAGGTACTGTTCACCATTACCCTAAGCTGGCTCAGAATGCCTCCCTACTCCATCACCAATGCCAATGCTTTGAGGATCACATAATCACTGGTTTCTGATGAGTTTTAGTAAATAAATCCCAAATTAGACTATTTCTTAAAAAAAGCAACAACTAAAGATGAATATAGAATTACATGACAGTCAAGATGGTCATGAAAAATCAAGTGGTTCCAGTAGTTCTCTCTGCCCTGGATGAGAATGAGTGTAGGTTTACGGACTAGACCTGCAGGTGGGTAGAGAGGGGTGGATCTGCTGTTGTAGAAAAATGCTTTGATGCTTCTCAAAAAGGAAGACTTGCCTGTTCATGATTACCTTCCAAATGAATAGTGATCAAAATAAGCTTTAACCCTCTCCTCCCCCCCCCATTCCCCACACTCTTGCCCCAACCAACCCCTATATGGTGTTAAGCCCTTGTCCTTAAAAGGTTACCGTATTGGCCGGTATAAGCGCCCCGCCGCTCATAGATTTCAACCTGCCTCTACCCCCGGCGCTAAATCAAGACCTGCCCTTATTCAAGACTTAGTTTATAGTGCATAATTCAATTTCAATGCTGCCATAACCCCGGCGCTTATTCAAGATCGGTGCTCATCAACTCGAAAAGAGAGTTATAGGAGGTGAGGATGGGCCCCTCATTTTCAGTCATTTGGGTGGTGCGAATAATTGTCAAAAAAGATGGAAATTTTACGTATAAGAGGCAGAATTAGTTCAGGAATTTGTAGAGGTATTACAGGAGAAGATGTAGGGGTCTTGCAGGAAAAGCCATTTCAGTAACAAGTTTTGTAAATTTTGAGTAATTCTCTATATTGTATACAGTCAGTTGGTCAGCCGCCATAAGATACTTTTTGCTTGCAATGATGAAGGTATAGGAATGTCAATTTTCCCGCTCTTTTTGCAAGTGTAGTGCGAATAGGGCAGTTTTGGCAGGAGTTATGCGAATAGTGGTTTGGTGGTGCGAATAACCTGGGTGAGTAGCATTAGCTTTGGGGCAGCAGAGAGTAACTAACTGCAGTTACTGTAATCTCTCGCGTATAAGACGGGGTGCGCGTATAAGACGCACCCCCAACTCAGGAAAGACTGGTTTTCATATAAGATGCACCTGTTAGGGGTGAATTTTGTAAATTCAGTACTGTTCTATAGTAAAAATACCCCCCGTTTAAGACGCACCCCCTTCTTGGGAGAATGCTATAAGACGCACCAGCCTTTTGTTTGGCCTAGAGGACGCGTCTTATACGCGGGAGATTACGGTGCCTTAAATTCTCTGATACAAGCAACATTACCTGCATTACTGACCTTGCAATAAACTACACTTTTGATTCGATTCAAATATGATATGAACCTCAAATCAAAGAATTTATGGTACATAACATCTGCCGTAAAATCTTAACTTTATTTCTTTTCGAGTTACGAGCAATGTACATTGCTGCCCTATATTTCAAAGACCCGACGCTTATACATGCCACTACAGTAAGCTGTCTGGTTATAGTTGGTAGAGTAACAGCACCTGTATACACAACACCCCCTACCTCCATGACCTGAGCTGGTATTGAGCTGCTCATGGATTACTAGACTGGTACAGCACTGACCCGTCGTAACTAGGGGACAGGCGCACGACTCCGCAGGGGTGTGAAATTTCCGCGGAAACGCGGAAATCCGCGTTTTTGATGCTCAGAAAGACCATTCTTGAGATCTATGCAAATCCACTGAGAAAAGAATTTACCATTTGTATGGGGGGGGGTCTGACTTAGAATTTCTGCTAATATCATTCCAGATTGAAAAATGTGGGCATCCCAATGGTAGTTCCAAACATACTTGTACAACAGAGTGTGTTATATTCTGCCCAAAGAACATTTAGATCACTTTTATCCAACATTAAAACATTAACTAGCAAGCCGTATATTACGCTTCAGAGGAAATAGTTTTTGGGATTTCACACCCCTGCTCCGGGAAATGTGGGAAATGCAGGGACACGGTCTATTGCCTTTGCCAATACACACCCACCTTCAAACAGATTCTAATCTAAAACAGAGAGGGTTAATTCATAAAGTATTACCGTCGTACCTCGCGTATATAGACAGCGGCTTATACAAGAACTTCACAAATCAGAGGGTACGCCTTATATAGGGGGTAAAATTATATTAAATTTGATTAATATTGGTCCAAAACAGCTCTCAGATACACCTTAACAGGTCTGGCTTGAACTCAAAGTGCGTCTTATATGTGGGGTCGCCTTATGTTGTAGATGTGGAGTACTACGGTAATTGGAATATACCCCGGGGGGAGGGGGGGGGCACTGAAGTAGAGGTTTAGCTGGCTAGGTATCTCTTCGACGACATGTTGATACAAGGTAAGGCATGCGGGTGGGATTAGCATCGGTCAGTGTTGTTTTAGCACTTCTACTGTCTCCTGTCCATTTTAACCCTAGACCTGTGGTCACTTATGGGGAGCTTGGTGTGCAGGATTTTTTATAAATGTATCAAACAGAACAGAAGAAGTTGTTCCACGGGGGATACTTTTATCAAGACTATGCTTTAATTCATATGGATTTACTAAGAAAGAAGTCGGGGGCTCTGCCTCCAAGCCCCTGTTTCCTTCTCTTTTTTTCCTTTCCTTTTTTTCTTCTCTTTTCCCATTTTCGGTTCCTTTCAAATACAATTCATAAAAATGTAGTTCTAATAAACAGACTAATTTTCAATTTCACATGTAGTGAGGGTCTACAGAGAAGAAGCTGCCCCCAACCCCCCCCCCCCCCCGTTCCCTTATGGTTTTTCCTCATATATATTCAGATTGTCATTACTTTCCTTAACAGATGACATCCCATATTAGTAGCCCTATTCCACTGTCACGCATCCTAGGTCCTGACGAAACTTTGCCCGACGCTAATCCGTCATACTGCCCTAACGTTGTATCTACACGTCGTCAAACAGAGATGCTACCGGTTTGGCTCACGTGTGCCGCACGGCCCTTGTGAGCTGTGAGCGGTGCTACAGCACTAAGGCTGAATAGGGGTAGGGCCAGCTCTCTGTGTCACTAAAACCAAAGGGATTAAGGACTTCCTGTTTCACCAAAGTGTTGATTTCACATGGCGGTCCCACAGTATCATGTGTCTTTGACAAAATAATTGGTGAAATAACAGGGCAGTGGGGTGGGGGAGGTTATTGTATGACCAGTTTATGCAAATACATAGGGTGGTCAAACATTCCCAGTGGCAGGAAAGGGGGGCTATCCCGCAGCAGTTGCCGTATACCATCAAAGAGTCAGTCCCCCCCCCCCCAGGGAATATACCTCTTGTGGACCAATCACACACTGTGATACATGAGTATGGCCTCCAGATAGCTCTTTTCCTGCTGTAGTATAGGGCTGAGTATGGACATCCTGTGGGTCCACCATTTTGAATTTTGCTGGTTGAGGTAAACCCCACTGATAAGACATACTATGATGGGTTCCTTGTCCCTGGGTAACACCCACTTCCAGGGACATGCTGGTCCCATGTTATCAGTTCTTATCAGTGCATGTTGCCAGAAACCAGCTCCAGGCCCGCTTCCAGCCAATAAGAGCTAAAGCAGGTCACCTGCTAAATTGATTACCGACTTTGACCAGACCTGTGTGAAACTGCCCAGACCTACACCCACCAGCCTCACCCCTCATAGTCTATCCTGATCAGGGTTTTCAACAAACTAAAAGGAAACAAGAAATGCGGTTGTAACCGCGTAAAAAACGCCTCCCTTATTTTAGTACACCATGCTTTGCTTACATGTGCATTGCAGTGGATATAAAGATTTTAGCTTGTGCCAGTTAGGGGATTCTGTATTGTGACACCTCATCACATGGGGCAAATGCAATCATCATAGACCAGCGGGATCGCTGCTACGCGGCGTGGGGAGGCGCTAAAAAAAAAACACAGTGGCCAGTTTCTTATTTCAAATGATAGATATCGAAATAATTTTGAAATCAATAATGATTATGATTAAATATTGATCGAAAAACACAATTTCAGACATTTTCAATAAGCCCTTAGCTAGGGAATGAACATTATTTTCATATAGAATAATGGGCATAACTTCTGTTCTAATGGGTTGATTTTCCAAACCCAAAGACCTATGGATAGCTAAAATAACACATATGTTTGTTGTAGGGAGGACCGTGCTACTTCTGGGCTGTAGTAAACATAGGCAAAGATTCACAAGTTTGAGTCTGTCTCAGAGTTATCTCAAGTGCAATGATGTTCCCTATGAAGCCTGCACAAGAACATTTGGAAAATTCTTTGTCCCTCAGCGCTCCTGTGAAAGGAAAGATGTAGATATTGAAAAGCATCATGCTGCAGATGATGGCAGATCAGAATGTTTAAGACAAAAAGATTCCAGAGTGATGTCATTACCCCCTCCCCCTGCACACCTCACCCTCTTTCTCCTGCATCCCTCAGGTGGGTTATTCTCAGCCAACATTAACTCAAGTTGTTAGCTGTAGACAATGGTTGTGTAGGCAGTGGCTGCAAAGTACCAATTAATCAATTAATTAACCACTAATGGGCCATTAGCCACAGAGGTGTTTGGTCAACTTAGGTCAAGGTTGTTGCAACATACTGTGTGATCCTTGCCCTTCTCAGCACAACCTGATTGGCCTGGCTCCTAATCGCTCACCAATAGCAGGGATGAAAGTCTTCAGGGCTTTCCCTGATTTCAGGGATTTTGAAGTCCCAAGGCCTTATACATTCATATAAAAAAAACAGGGTTTGAGGCCGATATTGCACCATTTCAGGGATTTTCGTGCTCTGTGACTTTCATCCCTGCAATAGTCACCTACCCCACCCCTACCCTTACCCCACCCCTAGTCCCCTACCCTTACCCCACTCTAGTACCCTACCCTTACCCCACCCTAGTCCCCTACCCTTACCCCACCCCTAGTCCCCTACCCTTACCCCACCCCTAGTCCCCTACCCTTACCCCACCCCTAGTACCCTACCCTTACCCCACCCTAGTCCCCTACCCTTACACTACCCCTAGTACCCTACCCTTACCCCACCCCTAGTACCCTACCCTTACCCCACCCCTAGTACCCTACACTTAACCCGCCCCTAGTCCCCTACCCTTACACCACCCCTAGTACCCTACCCTTACCCCACCCTAGTCCCCTACTCTTACCCCACCCCTAGTACCCTACCCTTACCCCACCCCTAGTACCCTACCCTTACCCCACCCCTAGTCCCCTACCCTTACCCCACCCTAGTCCCCTACCCTTACCCCACCCCTAGTCCCCTACCCTTACCCCACCCCTAGTCCCCTACCCTTACCCCACCCCTAGTCCCCTACCCTTACCCCACCCTAGTCCCCTACCCTTACCCCACCCTAGTCCCCTACCCTTACCCCACCCCTAGTCCCCTACCCTTACCCCATCCTAGTCCCCTACCCTTACCCCACACCTAGTCCCCTACCCTTACCCCACCCCTAGTCCCCTACCCTTACCCCACCCTAGTCCCCTACCCTTACCCCACCCCTAGTACCCTACCCTTACACCACCCCTAGTCCCCTACCCTTACCCCACCCCTAGTACCCTACCCTTACCCCACCCCTAGTACCCTACCCTTACCCCACCCCTAGTACCCTACCCTTACACCACCCCTAGTCCCCTACCCTTACCCCACCCCTAGTACCCTACCCTTACCCCACCCCTAGTCCCCTACCCTTACCCCACCCCTAGTCCCCTACCCTTACACCACCCCTAGTCCCCTACCCTTACCCCACCCCTAGTCCCCTACCCTTACACCACCCCTATAGTCCCTACCATTACCATGCCTCTGTCCAATCCTTTGAAGTAAAGCAATAAAAACTAGCACCTTTGCTGGTCCCCAACCACTGTAGACACTAATTCCTTTTACAGAACCACCCTGCCCTCCAGCAACCAGCGCCGGCACAGATTGAGCCGCTGATTGCCGACAGTAGCTACAGCCGCAACAGTTAGACGGGCTAGGTACTAGCGACCTTGTGGGCTCGAGGCAGCAAGACGCCAGTATTGATCTCAGCTTACACAATCTATGTGATATATTCTGTATGATGTTTAGGGTCTCAACTATCAGCATTTATCATCGGCTAAGTGCAAGAAGGTTGTAGCTGACATTGTAGCATAATGCTAATGTCCTTGGTAGTGAAATATGAATACATGTACTGCAGTACCTAATCATTAGGTACTGGTCATTATTTATCAACGGGGGGGGGGGGGGGGGGGTTGAGGGGGGTCGTAAAATTTTCAGACCCCTCACGAGGGGGGGGGCTTAAAAAATTCACCCTCTTTTTAGCAAAAAAAGCCTGCACACTACTATAGATCAAAGAGGGGCACGAAAATTCTCTGCTCTGACGCGGGGGGTGCATAAAATTTTGACTGCCGTGAAAAATTTTCGCACGGAAACCGACACCCCCCCCCCCTTGATAAATAATGACCACTCCCTAACCTTGTAGAACCTTACACACGATTATTATGATGTATGTTTACATTGTTTGGTATATTCTAGTGCTTAAAAAAAGTGAGTAATATAGAAAACCCCCATTCAGGGCAAGCAAATACATACATACGGTATCGTTCTGTATATAAGCACCAGGTTTTGAATAAGTGCCCGTTTGTAAAGGCACGGGGGTAAGGAGGTTTTGGAATATTTCTGAAAATTAATCTTGAATAAGCACCTGTTTTGTATAAGGACGGTGGGTAACCATTCCTCTAAATCTATAAGCACCGGGCGGTGATTTACGATAATACATGTACCATAACAGCAAAGAAATCAACAAATCGCTCCTGATCACTTCTTTATACTTGGGCCACCTATCAGGAGTTGGTTAACCCTTTAAGTTCCGCTAATGCAATAATGCATCATGCCGACTCTGATGATACACGGGCTTCCCTAGCCCACTTAAAAGGGTCTATTTCTCATCTTTCCTATCCCCTCAGATGTGTGTGGTGCACATATGCGTTGGCACTGACACATTATTCTGTGAAATTGTGTAATGTAGTTCTCGCCATGAATATGACCTTAGCTGTCGAAATGGCGTTAAACATCTATTACTCACTCACTAAAAAGGGCATAATTTTGACGATTTTGCAGGCAGTTAAACTCTTAAACACTAAAATACCAATGAAATAAGCGCCCTGGGAGTTTATTAGGTCGAATATGGTATTGCTAAAAAAAGATTCATGTAAATACGTGTATCGTAAATAGAATCTCACAGAAATTCCTCCAGAAAAAAAATCCATGTGGAAATAGGTTTAATTTATTACCCTGGAAGATGTATATTGAATTGTGGTCTTTTATATGAGGCTCTCAGTCAGAAGGTGACATTCAGATGGCTTTCACCCTGGGCCTGAGACCACGCACTCTGGGTGTGGCAGTACCCTCACCTTGGGTGTGGCCCTGTCCTAACATAACCGGACAAGGTTCCCCAAGTACAGGTGAGGGGTTTTCAGAATGGCCTTGACACTCACAGACTGTGCATGTCAAGGTCCAGCCACACATTTGAGTTATAAAAATTCCCTAGTTCTACCTTCAGTTTCAATACATTTTAGGTACTATATATTGCATCTGGAATTATAGAGCAGTGCACTAGATTTAGAAGGCTGTTCCCTCAATAAGTATCATATTATCAGGCTTAGATACACCAGAGGGCGTGACTTGGCATTGCGGCTTACTTTCAAGTCTTTGCACCTTGCCACATGGCACTATAAAGTCACACACCCTGTAGCTATTCCTGGTGAGAACTCCCCCCAAATCCTTCCCCTGATCCTCTCATGTGAGCGCTGTCCCTCCAGATCCATCGCTTTCTATTCCGCTCACGTTGGAATCGACCTAAACGCTCCTGCTCTCTATGGGTACACACTACACACACCTGCCTTCCCAAAAAACTTGAAATAGGGGTGTTTTTATCACTCCCATGTCCCTGGAATCAAGGAAATGGGGTATCAAGTTAAGTGCTTGAGATGCTAAAAAGATCTTTGCATAAGTTTGCATGATTTTAGCATCAGGTGAGGGTCAGATGGGTATACGCGTCTGTATTGTCCTGTCATCTGTTTACATGTTCTCATTCAAAGGGAGGAATCTGAAATAAAATATCAGTGTTTCTGTGAAAAAAGAGGGCATCTTTGAACTACCAAATATCAGCATTTTATTAGAATAAAAGATTTTTTTTTGGTAAAAATTATTGTAATGGGACTACCCTGGTACTTTTAGAAAATGGGAACGCAAGAGTGTGTAAGTTTGAGTGTGAGAGTGCTGACTCCAGGCCTAGACCCAAGTGTAGGGATTGCTCAATGTGGGAATCGTGATTGGATTCTTGCTACTGGGCACTTTTGCTGCTCCCTCCCTACAAGGTGCTCACTAACGCAAACGGGCTTCCCTAGCCCACTTAAAAGGGTCTATATCTCCTCTTTCCTATCCCCTCAGGATGTGTGTGGTGCACATATGCGCGGGCACTGACACATTCCTCTGTTAAATTGTCAACCTGTGAAGCACGGGATAGCCACTTAGTGCCGCTAAAGTGCTGTAAAACACAAATCAATCAATCAATCACTAACGCAAAAGCTGTTCTTTGTCATTCCTTGTGGATTCTTTCCTGCTCATCATGAGCTGTACTTCGTTGCTCGGCATGAGCAGTTTTTTTGGTGTTCACCGTGAGCTGTACTTTGCTGCTCATTGTGAGCTGTACTTTGCTGCTCATTGTGAGCTGTACTTTGCTGCTCATTGTGAGCTGTTTAAGCTGCTTGTCATGCGCTGTTATTTGCAGCTCATTGTGAGCTGTTTTTGCTGCTCATTGTGAGCTGTTTTTGCTGCTCATCGTGAGCTTATTTTCTGCCCATCGTGAGCAGTTCCTTGCTACCCATTGTGAGCTGTTCTTTGCTACTCATCGTGAGCAGTTCCTTGCTACCCATTGTGAACTGTTCTTTGCTACCAATCGTGATCAGTTCCTTGCTACCAATCGTGAGCAGTTCCTTGCTACCCATCGTGAGCTGTTCTTTGCTGCCCATTGTGAGCTGTTCTTTGCTGCCCATTGTGAGCTGTTCTTTGCTACCCATTGTATACGCCAAACAAAATGCTGCTGGGTCTTATATGTGGGAGGTAAATTGCCTTGAGTTTGGGGTGCGTCTTATATGCGGGGTACATTTACTAGAGAACAGTATTGAAATGACAAATATCACCCCTGCGAGGTGCGTCTTATACGCGAACCAGCCTTTCCTGAGTTAGGGGGGTGCGTCTTCTACGCGCACCGCGTCTTCTACGTGGGAGATTGCGGTAGATGCATTCAGCAGCAAGTGTCACAAACATGCAGCCTATACAATTACACTCACTTCTACTACTAAAGATGTATACAATAGCACTACCTTTACCTTTAGTCTATTTTTTGTATGTGTAATAGGGCATCTTTCTAAATACATAAATAGGCTGATAGAGTGTATTGCAAGCAATTTAACTACATGTACTTGTACTTGCTCTCCCACAAAGTACTACATGTACCTACACCACCCTACAGGATGTTGCTAGTCATTCTGATAAAACACATTGCCAGGGAGGTGACCTTAAGTTTGAAGTGTTTTGGATATCCAGTGCTCAATGATTAATTTTATACCGTAAACTCCTGCCTATAAGACGCACCCTGAGTTAAAAGAAAACTGTAAGGCGCACATAGGGCATGAATTTTGAAAGTTTAGTACTGTTCTATAGTAAAAGTACCCCGCCTATAAGACGTACCCTGACTTTGGGATTATTCTATTGGGGGGGGGGGGTACCCGAGTCAAAGCACTGGAAGTCTATAAGCATCTAGTGGCAAACTCTTGCACCATCCAGGCGTATAGACTTGCATAAGAAATGGCAACTATTTTAGGTCCAAGGTGCGGCTAATCGCATTCTCTCAAAGTCAAGATGCGGCTTATATGTGGGGTTGTAGGTATTAAGGTCAAAAGTCTACATTTTGTTAAGTGATAATTTTCAGGGTCGGATCCAGGATTTTGAAAAGGGGGGGGCGCCCCTCTCATTTAGCCCTTAATTTTGGCTAAATTCTAGGGTAAATAGAGTCAGGTAAACTCTTAAGTACAGGAAAAAAGGGGGTGGGGTGCGGGGGCACGCCCCCCCCCTCTAAATCAGCCACTGAGTTTCAGAGAAATACAGCCATGAGTGAGTACTACCACTGTGACGTCATTAAAATAGCCTCAAATACCTCATCCAAAAGTCATTTTAGAGGGCTTTTTTTACCTAGAAATCATAAAAAACGGATATGTACAGAGATCCGCTCAAATTGCTCCAAACTGAATATTTCTTCACTTGTTAGTCTATAAAAATTTTTTTTTTTTTATATAGATAAGACGCACCTAGAGTTTTAGATGATGCTCAAAATAATGAAAAATTCGTAATCTTTCTTCTACTGGATGGATTATGAAAATTCAAAAAGCTACGTGTAGCTAAGACAATCTGGGACATCCTGAACGTTCTTCTGTCATAATAGGACTAGACTAAGTGGGAGTGTAACATCAAAAGAAAGCTCTTGGTGAACTAAAATCTCGTGTATAAGAGTCAGACGCGTCTTATACGCGTGAGATTATGATAGTACCAGGTAGAAGCAGCAGGATTCCACCTCGTGAAATCCTACTTCGAGGCTATCTCATGAAGAAATACTCAGTTTTCAGGAACTCTTGTGAACCTTTGTCTTATTTATCTGCATCAAGAACCAGTGGCTACACTGCATTATCTGTAAACCCCCGGTCGCCCTCACTGACACTGACCTTACCTCAACCCTCCTCCTGAGGTATCTCCATGGTAACCAACCTATGGTCCACATGTTTTACCCTTCAAAGGCCGCTGGTGCAGCATCTTGTCTATTGGTCGTCATTAGTAATGACACATGATGCCTGAATGCACCCCTGGTGAGTAACTCGCCAGGGGTGCATTCATACATCATGCTGACCCTAAGTGGGTCATAGAGGGGCGGCATGGCATGATGCACGAATGAAGTGCTGGCGGGCAGACTTGCCAGCACTTCTTTGGTGCATCGTGTATTGCAGCATTGCATTTGTGCATCATTAAGATCATAAAGGGACATGAACCTTGAGGCATCATGCAGTCCTCAAAGGCCTAACAATTTGATAGCCGCTGATGCAGGAGTGCATCATGCCCACTGGTCGTCATGATTCACCAATGAAGTGCTGGTGTGTCTGCTCGCCAGCTCTTTATTGGAGCATCATGACCTCCGGAACTGTATTAACCAGAGATGCCACTTTTCCTGCTTTACCAGGAATTCCTGGTTTTGATTCCAAGATTTCTGTATTAAATTATGTTAAATTCCTGGGAAAATATGTCCAAAGTCCAGTTTTCCTGGTTTTTGTCGGCCAGTGAGTGGCATCTCTGATTAACTCATAGGATCGGCATGATGTATGAATGCCGCCTTGGTGAGTTACTCGCCAGGGCTACATTTATGTATCATGACAACCAATGGGCATTCATTTATTCACCAATCCTTCAGCAGCCCTTACAGGGGTAGACTGAGGGGTAGGATCAATGTCTTTGTCCCCCACCCATGCACACCGACCCCGATTACAACCCGCCTGTGCTGTTACCCAGGGATGAAAGTCTTCAGGGAATTCCCTGATTTCAGGGATTTTGAAGTTCCAGGGCCCTATACATTCATATAGAAACCCAGGTTTTTGGGGCGAATATTGGACCATTTCAGGGATTTTCGTGCTCTGTGACTTTCATCCCTGTGTTACCGTATTCATTCTAATAAGCGCACCTGCTCTATTTTGGGGACATAAGCATGCTACTTCTGGTGGAAAACCATGGAAATAATGAAATTTATTGCACTCTTATTACTGGAAACCTTCGTCAAAAGCCCCTGAGAGAGGTTAAATGGTAGTATTTCGACCTTACATGCAAAAAAGAAGGAAACAAATCAGTGAAAAGCGTGGGTGAGGGGATGCTCTTATTAGAATTAATTTTTTTATTGATTTTTGAGCGTCTAACAAATTATTTTCGGCATATGAGTGTTTATTAGAAAGGATACGGTATATTTGTTGTTAGACTGGTTACGTACCTTGCTGCCCTTACAGGGTTAAACAACCCGGTATTGAGTGGATAGCTGTGTTGAGCAGCTCAGAGCAGCTGCAGTGAGCTGCTCACCTAGTGAGGGCAGCCCTCGGTGACGACCTGCTCACAAACCACTCACACATCTCTGTGTAGCTGCAGGGAGGTGCTCACCTAGTGAGGGCAGCCCTTGGTGACGACCTGCTCACAAATCGCTCACATCACTGTGTAGCTGCAGTGAGCTGCTCACCTAGTGAGGGCAGCCCTTGGTGACGACCTGCTCACAAACCACTCACATCACTGTGTAGCTGCAGTTGGCACCTCACCTAGTGAGGGCAGCCCTTGGTGACGACCTGCTCACAAACCACTCACATATCTCTGTGATGCTGTAGGGAGCTGCTCACCTAGTGAGAGCAGCCCTTGGTGACGACATGCTCACAAACCACTCACAGATCTCTGTGTAGCTGCAGTGAGCTGCTCACCTAGTGAGGGCAGCCCTTGGTGACGACCTGCTCACAAACCACTCACACATCTCTGTAGCTGCAGGGAGCTAGCTGCTCACCTAGTGAGGGCAGCCCTTGGTGACGACCTGCTCACAAACCACTCACACATCTCTGTGTAGCTGCAGTGAGCTGCTCACCTAGTGAGGGCAGCCCTTGGTGACGACCTGCTCACAAACCACTCACACATCTCTGTAGCTGCAGGGAGCTGCTCACCCAGTGAGGGCAGCCCTTGGTGACGACCTGCTCACAAACCACTCACATCTGTGTAGCTGCAGGGAGCTGCTCAACTATTGAGGGCAGCCTTTGGTGACGACCTGCTCACAAACCACTCACACATCTCTGTGTAGCTGTAGTGAGCACCCCACCTAGTGGGGGCAGCCCTTGGTGACGACCTGCTCACAAACCACTCACACATCTCTGTGAAGCTGCAGGGAGCTGCTCACCTAGTGAGGGCAGCCCTTGGTGACGACCTGCTCACAAACCACTCACACATCTCTGTAGCTGCAGGGAGCTAGCTGCTCACCTAGTGAGGGCAGCCCTTGGTGACGACCTGCTCACAAACCACTCACACATCTCTGTGTAGCTGCAGTGAGCTGCTCACCTAGTGAGGGCAGCCCTTGGTGACGACCTGCTCACAAACCACTCACACATCTCTGTAGCTGCAGGGAGCTGCTCACCCAGTGAGGGCAGCCCTTGGTGACGACCTGCTCACAAACCACTCACATCTGTGTAGCTGCAGGGAGCTGCTCAACTATTGAGGGCAGCCTTTGGTGACGACCTGCTCACAAACCACTCACACATCTCTGTGTAGCTGTAGTGAGCAGCCCACCTAGTGGGGGCAGCCCTTGGTGACGACCTGCTCACAAACCACTCACACATCTCTGTGTAGCTGCAGGGAGCTGCTCACCTAGTGAGGGCAGCCCTTGGTGACGACCTGCTTACACACCACTCACACATCTCTGTGTAGCTGCAGGGAGCTGCTCACCTAGTGAGGGCAGCCCTTGGTGACGACCTGCTCACAAACCACTCACACATCTCTGTGTAGCTGCAGTGAGCTGCTCACCTAGTGAGGGCAGCCCTTGGTGACGACCTGCTTACACACCACTCACACATCTCTGTGTAGCTGCAGGGAGCTGCTGACCTAGTGAGGGCAGCCCTTGGTGACGACCTGCTCACAAACCACTCACACATCTCTGTGTAGCTGCAGGGAGCTGCTGACCTAGTGAGGGCAGCCCTTGGTGACGACCTGCTCACAAACCACTCACACATCTCTGTGTAGTAGCAGGGAGGTTCTCACCTAGTGAGGGCAGCCCTTGGTGACGACCTGCTCACAAACCACTCACACATCACTGTGTAGCTGCAGGGAGGTGCTCACCTAGTGAGAGCAGCCCTTGGTGACGACCTGCTTACACACCACTCACACATCTCTGTGTAGCTGCAGGGAGCTGCTCACCTAGTGAGGGCAGCCCTTGGTGACGACCTGCTCACAAACCACTCACACATCTCTGTGTAGCTGCAGTGAGCTGCTCACCTAGTGAGGGCAGCCCTTGGTGACGACCTGCTCACAAACCACTCACACATCTCTGTGTAGCTGCAGGGAGGTGCTCACCTAGTGAGGGCAGCCCTTGGTGACGACCTGCTCACAAATCGCTCACATCACTGTGTAGCTGCAGTGAGCTGCTCACCTAGTGAGGGCAGCCCTTGGTGACGACCTGCTCACAAACCACTCACTCATCTCTGTAGCTGCAGTGAGCTGCTCACCTAGTGAGGGCAGCCCTTGGTGACGACCTGCTCACAAACCACTCACACTAGCTCCTGCTACATAATGGTGGGTGGTTTGGGTCAAGCGATTTACAAAATGGAGACAGTGGGGACTCTTTTTCTTCTAAATCCAATTCATTTTTGAGTGGAAAATAGCGAAATTAGAAAGATTCTTATCCTTTGCTTACCATTATTCCCCCTCCAACCCTTTCCCATCCAAATCTAGTACTGTTCCTTATGACACCTTAATATCAGCAAAACACAGTCAGGGTTCCCAATCATCATTTAAAAGTCAATTAAAACGATTTTTCTTCAAAGATCCGCTAGAAGTCAGTTTAAAAAACCATTTTGCGAAGAAGTCAGTTCAAACAATCATTTTGACAAATTTCGGGGTATAAATTCTTTGAGAGTGGGTAGTGAGATTTGTTTTTTGAGAATGGAAGAATTTTTTCGTGACCTCCACAAATTATCCCCTTTTTAGCAAGGTATAAGTCAGTTAAAACTGTGACTGATAAATACCGTAAATTCTCATGTAGAAGCCGCGGCTAGTACCAGAACCCAAATAAAAATATGGCTTACAGGAACGGCCCAAAGCCGGGTTGCAGCTTATACAAGGGTTATTTTATACTATAAAACAGTACTGAACTGCCAATTATCAAGCCTTGGCTGCGGCTTACATCTTCTCCGAAAGTCAGGGGTGTGGCTTATGTGAGGGTGTGGCTAATATGAGAGAATTTACGGTACATAGATATAGAATAGGGGAACTGGGTACATGGAGGTAGCAATTTGACCTTTTTCTGCTCCCACCAGTCGTAACCCATACACTAAAACTCCATTACCTCCCCAGGCCTCCCGAGTCATGTACCTGGCAAACTACCGTAAATCCATACACTAAAACTCCATAACTCCCCAGGCCTCCCGAGTCATGTACCTGGCAAACTACTGTAAATCCATACACTAAAACTCCATAACTCCCCAGGCCTCCCGAGTCATGTACCTGGCAAACTACCGTAAACCCATACACTAAAACTCCATCTACTCCCCAGGCCTCTCGAGTCATGTAACTGGCAAACTACCGTACTCCCCAGGACTCCCGAGTCATGTACCTGGCAAACTACCGTAAATCCATACACTAAAACTCCATCTACTCCCCATGCCTCCCGAGTAATGTACCTGGCAAACTACCGTAAACCCATCCACTAAAACTCCATAACTCCCCAGGCCTCCCGAGTCATGTACCTGGCAAACTACCGTAAATCCATACACCAAAACCCCATAACTCCCCAGGCCTCCCGAGTCATGTACCTGGCAAACTACCGTAAATCCATACACCAAAACTCCATCTACTCCCCAGGCCTCCCGAGTCATGTACCTGGCAAACTACCGTAAACCCATACACTAAAACTCCATAACTCCCCAGGCCTCCGAGTCATGTACCTGGCAAACTACCGTAAATCCATACACTAAAACTCCATTACTCCCCAGGCCTCCCGAGTCATGTACCTGGCAAACTACCGTAAACCCAAACACTAAAACTCCATAACCTCCCCAGGCCTCCCAAGTCGTGTACCTGGCAAACTACCGTAAATCCATACACTAAAACTCCATAACTCCCCAGGCCTCCGAGTCATGTACCTGGCAAACTACCGTAAACCCATACACTAAAACTCCATAACTCCCCAGGCCTCCCGAGTCATGTACCTGGCAAACTACTGTAAATCCATACACTAAAACTCCATAACTCCCCAGGCCTCCCGAGTCATGTACCTGGCAAACTACCGTAAACCCATACACTAAAACTCCATAACTCCCCAGGCCTCCCGAGTCATGTACCTGGCAAACTACCGTAAATCCATACACTGAAACTCCATAACTCCCCAGGCCTCCCGAGTCATGTACCTGGCAAGCTACCGTAAATCCATACACCAAAACTCCATCTACTCCCCAGGCCTCCCGAGTCATGTACCTGGCAAACTACCGTAAATCCATACACTGAAACTCCATAACTCCCCAGGCCTCCCGAGTCATGTACCTGGCAAACTACCGTAAATCCATACACTAAAACTCCATAACTCCCCATGCCTCCCGAGTCATGTACCTGGCAAACTACCGTAAATCCATACACTAAAACTCCATAACCTCCCCAGGCCTCCCGAGTCATGTACCTGGCAAACTACCATAAACCCATACACTAAAACTCCATCTACTCCCCAGGCCTCCCGAGTCATGTACCTGGCAAACTACCGTAAATCCATACACTAAAACTCCATAACCTCCCCAGGCCTCCCGAGTCATGTACCTGGCAAACTACCGTAAACCCATACACTAAAACTCCATAACCTCCCCAGGCCTCCCGAGTCATGTACCTGGCAAACTACCGTAAACCCATACACTAAAACTCCATCTACCCCCCAGGACTCCTGAGTCATGTACCTGGCAAACTACCGTAAATCAAGGCGTAAACCCAAGCCGCACAAGCATATAAGCAGCACACTGAGTTTGTGATAGTGGCGGATCCAGGATTTTGAAATCGAGGGGGTGCTTGGATAGCCCTTATTTTGGGCTAAATTTCAGGCTAAAATGAGGTAAATAAACTCTTACCTACAGGGGAAAAAGAGGGTCGCACGCCCCTACGCTCCCTGTCTTAATCCGTCATTGCCGTGCCTGTGAGGCAGAAGCAGTCTGAAATGGGCTCCATTCCTTACTGGAATCCATAATGTTAAAGTCCGCATATAAGCCACAGCTTAAGATCAGGAGGGCACAATAAGCTGCAGTAGACCCATGAAGTGGTCTTTGAGCTGCGGGTTTTACGGTATCACTCTGTACTCCTAAGGAGGATGTGATGGGCTTTGGTGTGCCCCCCCCGGGCGGTGGTTCGTCTTAACCCTTTACGGGTGCATTTGTACATCATGCCCATGTCCGTTGAGTTGCAACTCTTGATCAGCACCCCCCCCCCAAAAAAAAAAAAAAGAAAAAAAGAAGAAAACATAAAAGGTCTAGCTTAAAGAGGAGTGCATCGTGGCTATTCGTCGTCATGATGCAGTCATGAAGTGCTGGCGAGTCTGCTTACCAGCACTTCATTGGTGCATCATACCCACCCTCCGGGACTGTATCAACTCCTTAAAGTCATCAGGAATGCTTGAATGTAGCCCTGGAGTTTCCATCAGGACTTGGGTAGAATTACTTAGCTATGACAATCTTTATCTTCTCATTTATATTGAGCAGACACCACTGTAATACCTGGTATATAAACAAACTCTTGGATCTGCCAGGGAACCATTTTCCTATATTCTATTAGAAATTTCTCGATTAATTCTGTATAAAATATATTTGATTTCCATATAAAGAATGTTAATCAAGACCGACAAAACTGGAAATACGCCACACATTCTGTTGATCAGGATCTCCCCTAGACCTAGTAATGGATCAGGTAGAAATTTGGCTCAATGCCAAGGCTAACACAGTCGATACCATTAACTGTAAAGAAAAAATGTTGAAGTTACAGAGGGAACACCCTTTTTCTTTTTCCTTTGTCAAAATCTCTCTCTTGTTTTTGTACAGAAATATAAGATTGTTGTAACATGACATGCGCGACAATATAAGACCGTGATATAAATCGTGATGACGCAAGTAAAATGACACTTGCTATTTCATACCGTATTAAAAGTCTCTAGTATACGCCACGGCTAATGAGAGAACCAGACCCAGGGTGGGGTTCAATTGTTTCAGCATCAGAGCGGGGTCTAGGGGGCACGTAGGGCCCTGTAGTTTTTGGAATTTTGAAGATCCGATCATTAGCAAAATAAGTCATATCTTTTTCCACAAACTCAGGGTGTGGCTTATACGAGGGTGCAGTTTGTACGCAAGAAATTAGGGTAGACTGTGGATGTGTGAGTGAGTGAGTGTTGGGTCGTGTACGTCTCAGGTGGTCCTCATCATGACAGTGATGGAATGACCTGCCACCTGTTGTAGACTCTGTGTACTACGCTTCTCAGGTGAGATAATCTACTTGGTTTACAAATCGGAAGGGACCAGGTGAAAAATAGCCATATTATTATTACAGGGATGTAAGTCTTCAGGTTTTATCATGATTTCCTGATTTTTTGGGGAAAAAATGAATGATGTATTTTCCTGATACAAGTGGTAAGGAGGGCTGTTTGGAAAAATAGAAGGCTTTTATATCATGTGAATGTATGGCTTCCTGATTTTTGCCCATGCCTGACTTAAATCCCTGCCATATAATGGCTTCATGGAATATACCAGTCCCACCTTAGGGAATACGATCCAAAAATATTCTATGGTCGTGAACATTTGCTTATGTAGTGTCAAATACCCTTGTATTTTTGCCGCACCTTGACTTTTGGAACCTCTTATAAGCCGCAATTAGTATCTGGTACTCGTATAAGCTATGGCTTACAATTACGAGCGAGTGGCGGATCCTCTAATTTTGGCTAAATTTGAGGCGAATAAACCCTGAACTTAAAAAAAAAAAAAGTCATTGCGTTCAGGTAACAAGGTAGCGAATCTCTACCAGCTCCACCAGGGGCAGTGATATGTTAGCCTATAAGGTGGCCTGCTTATCACTGATATCGGCCTATTGGCCACTACCGGTATCTGGTCTGGAGATGGTTCCAGCGACACACACTGATAAGAACTGATAAGATGGGCCCAGCATGTCCCTGGAAGTTGGTGTTAACCAGGGACAAGGTACCCATCATGGTATGTGTTATCAGTGGGTTTTACCTCAACCAGTGAAATTCAAAATGGCGGCTCCACTAGGCCTCCATACTGAGTCCTATTTTATAGTGCTTAGTAATTGAGGTGAAGTAGGGATGGAGTAGAACCCTTGTGGTGTTCAGGGAAGGTGAATGCACCTACTCAGTGGCCGAATCCTCCAGGGTATACATGTTGCTGGTTAAGGGTAGCCAGGTTTTAGGGTCAATTCAGACCAGGCCTGGGGTATTAAGATATTGAACAAGTAATCAATGGATAACTGATGACGCCTGTGTGTTAGTGAAGGATAATGACACGAGGCCGTAGGCCGAGTGTCATTAGCCTTTGCTAACACACGCGCAGTCAAGCCCTGATTTTAAGCCTTTAAGGCCGCTAAGGCCACACCAAAAAAATAAGTTGGTCTATGGATTTCCCTCTCCATATTTTCGGAAATACAAATTTTTTTTCTTTGAAACAAATCTTGTCTACGGATTTCGCTCACTTCACTTTCTAGAAGTTTTCTCTTTGTGATGTTTGGCAATTTTTTTTTTTTTTTAAATAAATTTTTTTCGCTCACCTCACTTTTCTAACAAGGAATCAATTGGATGCCAAAAAAATTCTTAAAAAAAAAAAAAAAAAAATTTTCGTGTGGCCTAATGTATTACTGCATCATGCCGACCCTACAAGGTTGATACACTCCTGGAGGGTCGGCATGATGCATTAATGAAGTGCTGGCGAGTCTGCTCACCAGCACTTCATTGATGCATCATGCCGACCTCTGGGCATGATTCACTCCTGCATCAGCAGACTTAAAGGGTTAAATTAAGTGGATTATGTGGATATTAGGGAGTGGTCATTATTTATCAACAGGGGGCGGGTGGTGGGTTTTCGCGCGGACGCACAAAAAATTTTTACGCCCCCCCTCTACGACAGTCAAAATTTTTTTCGCCCCCCCCCCCCCCGAACCGGAGGCGCGGAGAGTTTTCGCGCCCCTCTTTGAGCTATAATAGCGCGCAGGCTTTTTTGCTCAAAAGAGGGTAAATTTTGTTAGCCCCCCCCCCTCAAGAGAGGCCAAAATTTTGTTAGCCCCCCCTCGGGAGGGGTCTGAAATTTTTACGCCCCCCCCTCAAACCTACCATCCCCCCCTGTTGATAAATAATGACCACTCCCTTAGATCCAATTACAGCAGTGCTGGTGTAGAAGTGGTGGAGTCAGTGATTGGGGTCAAGGAGCTTTAATATGGTGGCCAGCAGTCTGTACTGTACACTACACGGTCAATATGTGTGCTGCGTGATACCGTAAAAGCCAAGGTATAGTGAGGATTCAGGAGGCTGTATGCGTGCGGCCATTACAGTTCTGATCTCGGAATATCTCACGATATTTAGGTAAGAACCAGACAACACAACATCTGCCTGAAACCAGCAAAATCGCGAGATCAGGTTCGGAAGTCACTGATGTCAGCATGCACATGATGCTCCCGGGAACCAGTCTGCTCCTGATTGGTCGCTATAAGCCGCACCCTAATTTTGGGAGAATGCTGCAAGTTGGGACCTGAAATGGTTGGCATTCTTTGCGATAGTCTATTTAGAGAATAGACAACGATCTTCTTCACATCGAGACTGTCTGTTGTCCTATTATGTACGAATGCATCTGAGTGCATTATAGGACAACAGGCAGTCAAGATGTGAAAAAGGAGTTGTCTATTGTCTTTATAAAACATTGTACATTTCATTCCAACCAATCAAGTACTCAATCAAGGTATTTTAGACCAATTAATGATACTTGACTGGTTAACAGCTATGGTGACGTTGCTCAGGCGTGCACTTTTTCTTCTATAATCAGAGATGCCACTTTTCCTAACTTTTTAGGAATTCCGAATTTTAGACTTTCATTCCTACAGGTATTTCCTATTGGAAATTGAGAAAATTAGGGAAATTTCCGACTTTTTGGTGATCAGTGAGTGGCATCCCTGTATAATGCACTCAAGGTCATTTCTATCGTGCAGCAGAGCACTGCCAGCTGTTTTATAAATCTATATAGAAACCCCTCATATAAGCCCCACCCTCAGTCCAGTCTTTACGAAAATTTCCCCCCCCCCCACAGGCCATTGGGTCCTGCAGATCTTATTGTTCTGCAGGACTGATTTTGGCAGGACCGGAAACCAAAATGTAGCCCGATGTCCTAAGATTACAGCCAGACATTCGGTCCGGCAGTCTGGTCATTTCTGCAGCGATTTTGACAGCAATGGCATCGGTCCCGCGGGTTTTCGTATTGACTGCAGTGAGTTCAGGATGGTTTTATAAGCCACACTATGGGTCTGACATGGTCTACACCGTATTCAAAGTTAAAAGCCCCACCCTCTCCTTCGGGGTTTCGTCCGACTAGAAAAGGAAAGAAATTTAAACGATTTTAGAGTCAGTTAAACTCAAAAATACTGGAGTTCCATGAATATAATTTTTAAGCGTCCCTGGCACTTAGGCAGGGATGTAAGTCTTCAAGATTTATCAGGATTTCCTGATTTCTGAAATTTTTGAATGACATTTATTTTCCTTACATGAGTGGTAAGGAGGGATATTTGTGAAAAATAGAGGGCTTTTATATCAAGTAAATGCATGGCTTCCTGATTTTTGCCTATTCCTGACTTACATCCCTGCTTAGGGAGTGGTCATTATTTATCAACAGGCGGGGGGTGGTGGGTTTTGGCGCGGATGCACGGAAATTTTTTACACCCCCCTCGACGGCAGTCAAAATTTTTTGCGCCCCCCCCCCCCGCGCCAGAGTTTTCGCGCCCTCTTTGATCTATAGTAGCGCGCGGGCTTTTTTGCTTAAAAGAAGGTGAATTTTTTTAGCCCCCCCCTCAAGAGGGGTCAAAAATTTTTTAGCCCCCCTCGGGAGGGGCCTGAAAATTTTACGCCCCCCCTTAAACCCACCACCCCCCCTGTTGATAAATAATGACCACTCCCTTATTACGTGAAATGTGGTAAGCCGCTGCCCAAACGCAGGGTTTTATGATACCATATCTGGTGTGTATCTAGTGTGTACAATAGGTGGGTGTATCCAGTATGTATAATAGGTGCTCCAGGTGTGGCCCTGAGCTGTGTGTACAGGGCCAGGCACCAATAATCATTACTATTGAGCTACTCATAGAGGAGTCAGTGTGAGCTGCTCCTGTACCTGTATAAAGGGGAACCAGTGGTATACTGACCTGCTCCTCTAGGACAGGGAACCAGTTAGACTGGCTGCAGTCCCTGAGCTCTCCTGCCAACCCCACTATACCCCCCCCATGCCTCTCCTCCTGTGGCTGCTGGGCTTCCCTAGCCCACTTAAAAGGGTCTATATCTCCTCTTTACTATCCCCTCAGGATGTGTGTGGTGCACATATGCGTGGGCACTGACACATTCCTCTGTGAAATTGTGTAATGTAGTTCTCGCCATGAATATGACCTTAGCTGTCGAAATCGCGTTAAACATCTATTACTCACTCACTCCTGTGGCTGCTGTGCATTGGTTCACTAGAAATAAATTCACTAGAAATGTTTTCAATTTTCATTTTCCCATTTTCTTTCAATTATCTCATAATAAAATCAATGGACTGCAGCCAGTCGATGAACCAGTGTAAATCGCTGGCTCAGCTACCACCAGTTGGGCGAATTTTTCGCTATTCCAATGATTTATAATATTACAAAAGTATAGAAAAAAATGGTCAAAAATTGGCCCGACCGACAGCAATGTAACGAGTGCTTAAAACACATAAATGTATAAAAAAAAATAAATAAATAAATAAAAAAAAATCAAAATTGGCTTGCCTCCATACAACACAAGAGACATATCCCGTAATACCTTGCATATAAGGTGCGATCTATACGCTACGATAGACCCCAGTTACACCATTCAAGTTTGGCGTGCACCTTACAGGCAAGGAAAAGTGGCATTAGATTAGACTATATTCACCAGCATGGTGCTCCATGCTGCCAAAGGAACATGAACGTGGAGACCTCTTGCTGCCCTTAAAAGACTTTATAGTAGAAGTAAGAACAGGGGTAAGGGCAGCTAGGTGTGTAGCACGTGATGTGCACGTGATCAGGAACCAGGTCAGCTCACTGTGAGTGGGTAGGGACGGGGTAGTGGGAAGCTTACCTTAGTACAGGTGGTGGAATGTCTCAGACTCTACCTGCCTGTCGCAGCAGGCTATTAACCCTTTAATGACCGCTGGGCGTGATGCACTCCTGCATCAGCAGCGTTTCAAGGGTTAATTAATACTGGGGGTTCTCCTGCTTCAGGCACAAAACGACAATTACTGTAATCTCCCGCGTATAAGACGCAGTGCGCGTATAAGACGCACCTAGAGTTTTAGAAAATTCTCAAAAAATTGAAAAAATCATAACTTTGGTTCTACTGAGTGAATGTTCAAAATTTAAAAACCTGTGTGTAGATTGGGCCCCTTGGACCCCCCCTGGGCCCCCTTATGCCCTATTATGACCATTATGGCATGTAACATATTAAAAGAAAGGTCTTGGTGTCCCCCTTGTGGATCCAAGGAGTACTAAAACCCCTCGTATAAGACGCGTCTTATACGCGGGAGATTACGGTAGTCCCGTTATGTTTATAGATGGAAATCAGCAGGTGTGTAGAACTGGGAACGACATCAGGCAATCAAGAAAGATACACGGTGAGATGCTTGACGGAGTATCCTATCGGCATGTCTGGTCCTCCCTGGTGATGTACATTATATATACCTGTGAGGATGGGTGAGAGAGCAGCATCCAGATATTAGTTTGGTGTTAAAAAACAGCAGCCCACTATCTCCCCCCAGCCCCCAGTCCTCTCTCCACCCCCATACCCCGGCCACTGGGACTGTCTGAGTCTCAGGCTACTGGAGGAATCACTAGAACTGACCCTTTAAGTACAGCATTCCTCAAAGCCTCTCTCACCACTGCCATTTTGCTTGTGAAAACCTACTTATTGATGGAATTTGTTGGAAGATTTTCTTTTTACCATTGAACGAAATGTAGGAAAACACTAATTCTCTTAGGTGGCCATTGATAAGAGCGTCAAACTTCAATGACCTCCAGTGGAGAAATGGACCCTATGGCCTATGATTTTTATGGTTTCTTTCTGTTACCTACGGTATGCATTGATAATAAGCTAACAGTGTTGGACAATTTTGAACCAGCTGGATTGTATCTTCTACCTTTAACACCACTCCTACCTGGCGGACGTGTAATGTAGACGGCGTCCATAGAGACCTTCACAATGACGAGCAGGTGGAGAAGGATGGGGGACAAGGACTCCAGGGCTTAGGGTCTACGTGCTCTGTCCCTCACTCCACTCTACATGGACTACTCAACCTGATAAACCCTTTAGGGAGTGTAACAGGAGTGTATCACGCCCAGTGGTCGTCATGATGCACCAATGAAGTGCTGGCGAGTCTGCTCTCCAGCACTTCATTGGAGCATCATGCTGACCCTCCGGGAATGTCTCAGTCCCATAGGGTTGGCACGGTGTATGAATGTAGCCCTGGTGAGTTACTCGCCAGGGCTGCATTCATGCATCATGCCGACCCATGAGCATGATGCATTAATGCATTAGCGGTCCTTAAAGGGTTAATAGAGTTCTGGAGGCCCCATGCACACTACCTACCCCCCCCCCCCCCACCTCTCTACACTCCTCTACAGGGCATAGTGCTCCTCCCCACCTTCACACCACTTCCACTCTCCTCCAGGTGCTTAGCCCTGAAAAAATTCTTGCGTTTAGGTAACTAGAAAACAAATTGGTGTGTTTTTTAATGAAACGTTTTAAGACCACCTGTAAATGTTTTCTACTATTGGATGTGAATTTGACGCATGCAGTCCTAAAAAGAATTTCCAATTGTCTCCATAAGTGCCAAAAACTGAGATACCCCCCCCCCCCAAAAAAAAAAAAAAGGTCAATAAAAAGATTTATGGTAGGGCCAAAATAGGTTAGGCTAGGTACTTGAACACAACAATTTTGTTCAGTCTTTATGTACTGGTTAATCTGGAAGCTACAGGTAGTAAAGACAAATGCATTAAGAAAAAGCAACGTTTAAGAAGCATAGAGATATTTGCTCACTGCCTAAAAAGTTTGCTGTGAATTCCTGGTATATAGAGGGTTGTAGCAAAAGAAAAAAAAACAACTTTAAAAACGACCAGGTTTTGAAAGAAGAGATAAGCATTAGCATACATGGCGGACAGGTCTTTAGGTGGTACATGTCTTACCTGTGCTTTACACCCAAGGTCGGACATTTAGTTCTGGTGCAAAAACAACAGGTACTAATGCCATCCATTTCCATGGCCAACACCTAGTGATTAGTACTGTATACGGCACATGGCTATTGTATTATTGACCAATGGGAGGCATCCCTGGCATAAACTGCAGAGTCGGGGGCTGAAGGTGTTAGTCATAGTGGAGTCGGGGTCTAATGGCGGCCCCCAGCTGATAATGGCTATGTGAGCTATAGTCTCGCATAGAAGCGCTTCCTGCGTGGAAGCACACCCTAGAAGTACGTTGAAAAAAAAAGCAATACGTCTGGGGCTTGAATTTTGAAGATTTAGTACTGTTCTATAAAATGTAAAAGAAATATGATCCCACAAAACCAGACACAGTCAGTTTTGATGACAGTTTATTTCAATGAAACATTTGATGTTGACAATTGATGGTACTTATTTGGCATTATGTTGTTAAATGATCTTTTTTTTTTTGTGCGATATTTCGAGTTATTAATAACTCTTCGTCAGGTACTGTTCTATAATAAAAGTTCCCCTCCTATACAGGGCTCGACAAATCCCTGTGCCCAATGCCTGTGACCAAAAAAAAAAATTTCACTGGGCACAAAGAAATTTTCAAGTCGTGCCTAATGGGCACAGCTGTCCAGAAGATAATAAAGACATCAGCACGATGCTATGTTGCTGATATTGTCTCTGAAACTTTAAATGGAGTTGTTTCACCAGAGATGTAATGAAATGAAATCGTCTCCCCCCTTTTAATTTTAAAACTATGTGTGTTCCATCTATCTAAATATGTAATTTTGGGTATATAAAGCAAAGGTGTTGGGCACCGACCTTGCCTGTTGGGCGCAACTTTTATTTGCCCTTGTGCCCAGTGGGCACACAGTCTCCAAACTGATTTGTCGAGCCCCGCTATAAGATGCACCCAGACTCAGCGCTGAGTGTGTAAGGTGCGGGAGTCTTCAGATTCACCTATACGATGCATCTTATACGCGGGAGATTACGGTACTGCACGATTTATGCTATTGATAGACAAACATAACTCACAGTGGATATTAGTGCCTCGGAAATAGATTGAGTGGAACCTTGGCCTTTTACTATTCTTCTCCTAAGGCTGCACCAATAAATGTAAGTTCATCTGTGTATTTCGGTCTTGGAAAAATGGCGAGGGCGAGAATTTTTCTTTTTCTTTAAAGAATTTATTTGTGGTGCAATGGATTTTTATTTGCGCAAGAAAATGATTTCAATTTCTTTATAGATTTTTCCAAACACCACAGAGAGAAAACTCACAGAAAATGAGGCGAGTGAAATACTTATACAAGTCTTTCTATTCCCCTCAGCCTTCAAGGAATCCTTGTGTATGTCTCAATGATATCAACTTCCTCAGTTCAGGATGTGGCTTATACATGGGTGAGGCTTATTCGCTGGGTTTAACGCTAGTAAAAACAACACAGTCGAAATGTGATTTGAAAACTTTTATTCACAAAATCTTGAGTTGCCATGGACACTGGATGAGATCGGCCAAAGGTTTGTGGTTACATGGTTGGCCACTGAGTAGTTGAATATAGAGCTCGTTATTGACTAGTTTAACCTTTACGACCGTAATCTCCCGCATATAAGGCGCATATTATAAATACGTGATTGTCAGGCATCCTGTGCTTTATAAGAAGCAGCCTAAATTCTGGGTGCGTTTTATAGGTGGGTTATCTTTACTATGAAACACAACTAAACCTTAGAAAATCGGCCCCAAGATGCACCTTTGATGTAAGTTTTCCCTCAACTTGGGGTAGGTCTTATATGTGAGATGCGCCTCATATACCAGGGATTACAGTACTTACAACCAGTGCCATTTTAAGGCCTGTCTACCTGTTAATTAACACCAGGATCCTCCTACTATTGACATCAGCTAGTGCTGCTGCTGTAATGTTTGAGCCATTTATAATAGTCATACAGGTAAAATGACATGAGAGAAAGTTTAGGTGGCAATTTCCAGCATGTTTTGGTAATGATAAAATGTGCAAAGACTGTAGTTAGCACACACCAGCTCTTGTTAACCACGTCTTAGACTAAAAATAACCCTAAATTTCCATGGAAATTTTCAAGGCCCAATTAAAATCTAAATCCTCGATGTACGTTTCAGCGCACAGCATGCTAATTTCGTCCAATATGTTGAATAAGAATGAATGAGAGGAAATCATTATAACTGACTCTAAAATCATAAAAGTCTGTCTTCTGTCTAGTCTGAAAAAATCACACCGTAAACCCTGAGCGAGATGATGTGCGAGTCATTATGCAAACTTTCGATAAAATAATTATGGGTTTGATACCCATTATAGTGATATACGGTGGTTAAGATATTCATATTGGGAGATTTTTCCATCCTTTTCACAAGAAATTACATGTTTTGACCCAGGAAAAGTGCTAAAAGGGGCATAACTTTGGTTCTAATTGATGGATTTTCAAAATTTAAACATCTACAGAGAGCTAAAATGACACCGGCGGCGATTCTTGGGTTATTTGACACCGGCGGTAGTAAAAATGACGCCGGCGGCCCGCCGGTGTCATTGCAGTGTGGGGAGAACCCTGGGCCTTAAAATTGAAGTTTTGTTCTAAGGCCTCAGTATGGGTTAAGGTGTCCATCAGGCACCACTTGTCTGACAATCAGGAGGTTACACACTGCTGACATAAGAGTATGCTAACCCTGGCGTCAGCGCGGCAGGAAATGCCAACAGTAACTTTGTTAGTCCAGCTAACTTTGTCCGCTGCCAATGGATAGTCTAATTTGGTACAGCTCATTTCAGTGATTTCCAATATGAGGTTAGTCTGGAAGCAACCAACACAGGGTGAGACTGGAACTTGCTGTTACAGTCTCTGTTCCAGTCTCCCCCCCCCCCATGCCGAGCGACCGCTGCAGTCCTAATAATCTCTACCCCCATCTATGATCTAGAAGTAGGCCCTATGTAGGTCTTTTTATGTAGTATTTTTAACAGGCCCCTCCAGTAACTGCTACTGCTGTCAAACTTCAAATACCACGTTCTAGCTTGTAAGACCTCTATTCCTATTGGAATGCCTTATACTGCTAGAACAGTTGACTTGAAATTTCAAAAGTTTATTCTAAATACCTAAAACCCTCAGATTGGCTCTGATCAGCTCGTTACATTCAAGATTTCACTTGGTGCAGCTCACCTCAACTGCAGCCAACAAAGGTCTGTGGTTGCACATTCCAGCTGCATCTAACTCAGGGTCTGTTGTTGCACATTCCAGCTGCAGATTCTGTTGTTGATCATTTCAGCTGAAGCGAACTCAGGTTCTGTCGTTGCTCACTTCAGCTGCAGCAAACTCAGGGTCTGTTGTTGCACATTCCAGCTGCAGATTCTGTTGTTGATCATTTCAGCTGAAGCGAACTCAGGTTCTGTCGTTGCTCACTTCAGCTGCAGCAAACTCAGGGTCTGTTGTTGCACATTTCAGCTGCAGGTTCTGTCGTTGTTCACTTCAGCTGCAGCAAACTCAGGGTCTGTTGTTGCTCACTTCAGCTGCAGCCAACTCAAGTTCTGTTGTTGCTCACTTCAGCTGCTACTAGATCCTCCCTTTTTAGCTGCTACAAGGGTCTCAAAATTTACAGAAACAGCATTCTTCATTTGCTGCCTGAACAACTACAAGTAGTAAAAATGAGACATATCCGAAAATGAGGGGGGAAATCTGATCCAATTTTGAATATTTCCAGAATGCACAAGGTCATAGTGAGTGAGTGAGTAATAGATGTTTAACGCCATTTCAACATCTAAGGTCATATTCATGGCGAGAACTACATTACACAATTTCACAGAGGAATGTGTCAGTGCCCGCGCATATGTGCACCACACACATCCTGAGAAGATGAGAAGTAGACCCCTTTAAGTGGGCTAGGGAAGCCCGCACAAGGTCATACAAACAAGTCCTTGAATACTGTGAAATATTAGAGGTGCCCTTGAGGTGCGTTCCCCTATGTTGCTAACCACCATGCTGCCCTGCTGCTCATATCAACATGACCTAGATTTCTGTTTGATCATTATGATGGTAATAATCTGCAGTAGTGACAGTAGGGTTCAAGCTAGTCACAGTGACATCCCATTAGTGTAGGGTTTATAGTGATGACTTGATTCCTGTGCTGGATGAGGGTGGGTGGTGCAATTACATTTACCACAGGGCTCCACCGCTGCACCATGTGGTGGAAAACAGTTTGTGAAGTTACCGGGGAAGTTACGTAGTGCCTTGTGTATAAGATACAGCTGGTGTATATGTTCCCCTAGAAATAAAATTTTGAAACTTATGTTTTACCCAATAAATTTTCAAAATTTAGAAAGTTTTTTGTTGCTAGGCCCAGTCACCCCCCCCCCTAAATCCCTAAGCTTCCATCATGGTTAGAAGAAAAAACTGGATTTTTTCCAGTAGACTGGAAGCATGTGAGTTTCACTCCTCAGTGTGTAACACACACACTCTCTCTCTCTCTCTCTCTCTCTCTCTCTCTCTCTAGAGATATTTCCATCACAGTACACTACAGTTAAAGCCTGTGCTGATTTAGTGTTAGTTTTTGTAGCTGTTTGCTGTAGTAGTAGGCCAGAGGTGTGTCAGGGGTCTGTACATTAGGGTGTGGGGGTATGATGATGGGGGTGGTCTCTGGTTGACAGTTGTGTTTGTAGTCTCAGTGACAATGATGGAGGGTCAGACTCATTAGGTACATGACTGTACCCCCAACATGTTCACCACAGGGTTGTTATATCTGATCTAAACATCTTTAATGTGGGCAAAATATTGGGAATTGTATTTCGAAGCACCAATGTCCATAATAGCTCATGTATAAGGCGCCGAAGGGATTGGTAATTATTTATCCACAGGGGGATGGTGAACTTTTGAGTGTAATTTTAATGCCCCTCTTTGATCTATATTAGCACATAGGCTATCAGTACTGACTTTATAGCACAAAAATAGCACCTTCCAGATGAATTTCTAAATTTTTAAGGGATGATATGTGCAGATGTCCTAATACTGACATTGGTTTGGCTTTCATTTTTCTGAAAAAATTAATACATAAAGAAGAAAAACCAGCCATTTGGAAGGAGTAAAGTTGGATGTTTCAAATAAACTGGCCCTTCCCCTTTCCTCCCACCACTACATGATAGCTGACATCAGGTTGGACTGATTATGTCGTTCCCTTCCCACTTATTTGAAAGAAACCCACTTCACACGCCGGATAAAAATGAAGCGGTGAAGCACCCCACTGCTCGGTCTACGTGCCCTTTGGATGGAAAAAGGGTAATGTTGGAAAATAACTTGATTACAGGGAGCAGTTTATCATCCTTAACTAGGGAGGGATCGTGTCTCTAGGCACAGCATGGGAAAGGTCATACGGTAATGCCTGAAGGTCGATGATAGCCGCGATGGGTTGTATCATAAAAATCATAAATAAGGGGATTTTGCAGCTTATGGACTGGGTAATTCTCAATTTAATGATCACCAGTTTGTGAATCATGCTTCTAAAAAGCTAATGGTAAAGCTTTTCATTCATTATCCTCTCCGGTTAAAAGTCCAGTAAGAAAGGGCTTGTCCTATTTACAGTCCAAGTTAAGGAAAGGAGTGGGAAAATACCCATTCATCACCGCTAATGCAGGAGTGCATCATGCCCAATGGTTGGCATGATGCACCAATGAAGTGCTAGTTATAAGACTGCTTGCCAGCACTTCATTGGTGCATCATGCCAACCCTCTGCAAATGTCTCCACAGGGTCGGCATGATGCATGAATGCAGTCCTTGCGAGATACTCGTCAGAGCTGCATCCATGCTGCATCATTACAACTAATGGGCATGGTGCATTAATACATTAGCACCCCTTTATGGCTTTATCAACTTAGCGTAAAACCCCGCTCGTAAGCCGACCCCAGTCATAAGCCGGGGGTAGAGTTTGGGGGAAATTTAAAAGCCGGTTTTGGTGCATAATTTTCCCTATTTTCTCTTTAATCTATTGTAATAAAACCCCACTCATAAGCTGGGGGTAGAGTTAGGGGGAAATTTAGAAGCCGGTTTAGCCAAAAATAGGGGAAAAAAATCCGGCTTATGACTGGGGTTTTATGGTACATTATGAAAGCCTTCATGGGGCCACCCTTAAAAATATGTTCGTTTCCTGTCCAGGGGGTGAAATTTTTCAAGCCCATGAGGGAGGGAGGGAAAATTTTTTTTTTACGAAAATATTTTTATGAACATCATAAGCGGGGACATCATGAATTTGTTGTTATGTTTGAAGATTTTGTGATTGGAAACCTAGATTCTTGTGGTGATGGACAAAAAAAAATTCTTTTCAGAACTCAGGAAAAATTTTTCCCATTCTCACAAAAAAATCCACAGGGCCTCTGGACAGGAAACGAACACATTTTTAAGGGTGGCCTGGGTGTCCAGGAATGGGGTGAAGTACAGGGCAGACTTGTGAACCTACCTCCTTCCTTTCCTGCTGAGATGGTACTCCTCCCAATCTAAGCCAAATAAATCTTTGCTGTGCCAACTAAAGAAGGCCAGTGCCCTCTCCCATATCTTTGAATAGTAACAGTAGACCACTGCCAACCCCTTTTATCCCTCCCATGGCACCAGTACTCCTAACACACCCTCTGGGAGCATTCTATACCAGTTTGGCTGTAAGCAGTGTAAGGCTTGGTGGTGGTCCTGATTATGTTGTCTCTGCTCCTTGTGGACATGGAAGGGCCTGGCACCAATATCTGCCAGAAGCTTTTTCCCAACAGACAAAGCCCAAAACTGTCCCCTTGTCAGTGTCCCTTTGTGGTGCTTTGTGCTGAAAGACATGTATTAACCCTTTAAGGGCGGCTGATGTATCAATGCATCATGCCCATTGGTCGGCAAGATGCATGAATGCCGCCTTCGTGAGTAATGTGCTCTGGCTAAATCCATGTATCATGCGGACCCTACGAGGTTGATGCACCCGGGAGGGTCAGCATGATGCTCCAATGATGTGCTGGTGAGCAGACTCGCCAGCACTTCATTGGTGCATCATGCCGACCAATGGGCATGATGCACTCCTGCATCAGGGGTCCTTAAAGCGTTAAGTGGTAGTGGTGAGATGGGATGGTGCTTTTGTGAGAGGAAATAAAAGGAATATTGCACCAGATGAACCTCCAATATGCTTCATCATGGAGGGTTCATAAAGTAGGATGGTAGGTTATATTTGGGTAGGTGGAGTGAGTGCAAGTATAAAACTGTTGAGGCTTTCTATAGACCCTAGCAAGAAAGGGTGACTTTTCCTGAATAAAGTAGTGTTTAGTTTCATTTTGGTGGAACACCCATAACATTGCTGGTATTGTCCACATATACAAGCAACTTACAACCTGAGATTCACAAAAAAAAACACCAAAAAAAACCATCTACCTGGTTTCGCTAATTTGATGCATTTGGGATTTAGGGGTTTCTGACCCTTTAGGGGCCACTATCCCACTCCTAATGATTATTCTCATGTTATTTTTGTGTTCTATGGTGTTGGCACAGGTGGGATCTCTCAGATAATGTATAGTTTTCCCCACCTTGGTCTCATATTTACACAATAGGCCCAGGATTGTTCCAAAGTTGACTTTTTTTTTTAATTTTTGACCATACAGGACCCCCAATGCTTAAAATATGTAATATGAAATTTTGTTATTTTTATGCTTACATATTAGGGAATACCCATGGGCTTAAAGCTTAGTCATTTATTTGACTTCCTCACTTCAAAACAGCACCACAGGTCAAAAACTCATAAAAATGAGAAAAGCTCAATATGTCAACATTTGCTTGGTAGTGTACCCATGAATAGATACTTGTAGTACATAAACAATGCTGTCATCTAGCTATCTATATGTGCATTTTGTGCACGCATGCACCCTCCATACCCCTAATTAC
The DNA here is from genome assembly GCA_949317995.1 of Acholoe squamosa. Classification (NCBI taxonomy): domain Eukaryota; kingdom Metazoa; phylum Annelida; class Polychaeta; order Phyllodocida; family Polynoidae; genus Acholoe; species Acholoe squamosa. The sequence continues at coordinate 56,104,477 of OX439051.1, forward strand.
ACAGCTGTCACATGTATAGGGGACAGAGGTACAGAGGGAAACATGATCTTTTGCCCGAGGGTCATCATTTGCTCACTCATCGTACCTAATTGCAGCACAGGTGCAATTCTGGTATTTAACTATCTGTTGTAGGTGCATTTTATGCACCCGTATACCTCCCATTTACATCCCTAGTTTTACACTTGTCCCATGTATAGTGACAGAGCTACAGGGGTGCATGTCAATTTTGGCCCGGGTAAATGTTGACATGTCAACATTTGCTCGCTTGTTTACCTTCTTGCAGGACAAATACAATTTTGTGATTTAGCTATCTTTTTTATGTCAAGGTGAATATCGTAGTTCCATAGAGAAAGCACTAAACCCCCGTATTGCACCCCTGCGTTAAATAACCCGCGGGAAATCCGCACGACGACGTCATAGGTCCACCGCGCATGGGCAGCATTTTTAAAACGTAAACATTCAAAATGGCGGTGGTCAGGATTTCACGAAGACGATGGGTAAATAAGGGTTTAATTTCAATCTTATTGATGAAATATTGATTAATTATCAACCCAAACACCTTGACATAAATGTAAAGATGAACTCTGATTAGTTTGAGCCTCCTGTTTCTTCACTCGCGGGTCCTGCCCGCTCCGCACTTGGCCTACCGGCCTCGTGCGGAACGGGCAGGACACGCTCGTGAAGAAACGGTCAGCTCAAACTGCTCATCATTTACCTTTACCATTTTATGCTTCCATATACCCCACATTTACACCCTAATTTCATAGTTGTCCCATGTATAGTGACAGAGCTACAGAGGGAAACATAATCTTTTGACCAGGCAAATGTTGACATGTCAACATTTGCTCGGTTGTATTATATTTGTAGCACATGTACAATTCTGTCATTTAACTATCAGTTATGTGGGCCTTTTGTGCACCCATATAACCCCTATATATACCCCTAATTTCACAGGTGTATCATGTATATCGACAGAGCTTCAGAGGAACAAATGAACTTTTGCCCGGGCAAATGTTGAGTTGTTAAAGTTTTAGGTACTGTTCTATAGTGCCAAATACCCTCACATTGGCGCACCCCTTCTTTTGAATATTACTGTAAACTCCCGCGTATAAGACGCGTCCTCTAGGCCAAACAAAATGCTGGTGCGTCTTATAGGATTTTCTAAAGTTGGGTGTGCGTCTTATACGAGGGGTAATTTTACTATAGAACAGTACTGGATTTACAAAATTGAGCATTAAAATGTGTGTCTTATACGCGAAAATGCATGTGCTGAGTTTGGGGTGTGTCTTATACGCGCAGCGCTTCTTCTACGCGGGAGATTACGGTAATATTGCCAACCTTCTACCTACTCTGGACCTCTGTACCTCTTTTCCAGTATGAGACATGTACTAAGTAGCCTGAGCTACACACAGATTGCTCAGAGGACCAGGAGCTGCTCCCTACCTACCAGAGCTGCTCCACTGGGTGCTTGGCAGTTACCGTAAACTCCCGCGTATAAGACGCGTCCTCTACGCCAAACAAAATGCTGGGGAGTCTTATAGGATTTTTTCAAGTTGGGTGTGCGTCTTATACGAGGGGTAATTTTACTATAGAAATGTACTAATCTTACAAATTTCAGCCTTAAAATGTGCGTCTTATTCGCGAAAATGCATGTGCTAAGTTTGGGGTGCGTCTTATACGTGCAGCGCGTCTTCTACGCGGGAGATTACGGTAATAACCCTTTACGGGCATATAGTGCATTAATGCATCATACCTATTAGTCGTCATGATGCATGAATGCACCCCTGGCGAGTAACTCGCCAGGGCTACATTCATGCATCATGGTGACCGTATGGGGTTGATATAACTGCGGAGGGTCTGCATGATCTGCTCGCCATCACTTCACTGGTGCATCATGACGACCCATGGGCATGATGCACTCCTGCATCAGAGGTCCTTAAAGGGTGAGGTCCTACTGGACATGGCTACTTCCTGAGGCAATCCCCTCCAGACCCTTCACTGATGGAGGGATTCAGCCTCTGTCTACTTTCTTCTCTTTCTTTTTTTCCCACTCTTCTTTTTTTATGAGTGTGAGATTGGGGTGAAGCACCTCACAAATAGCGAGGATTCGGGACGATGTGTGTAGGTGGCCATGACAGTCCCAATCTTGGAATATCTCGTGATATTCGTATGGGTATCAGACACAAACACACCAAAAATTGCCCAGAGCCTGAAATCGCTGATGCCTCGTGGTGAGCTCGGAAACCAGTCCGCTCCTGATTGAGCGCTATAAGCCACACCGAATAAGCCGCTTTCTTATATTATATTATTCAGTGGCATAAATACTACAAAAACGTTTTTTGTGTCACTTTTCAGCTAAAGTCGTTTGGCTCATTGTTAAGATATCTTTAAGACCCTTTTCTTTGATTCAATATACTTATTTCTTTAAATAACCTTTGTTGATCTAGAATTCTAGAATATCAATCCTAGAACATCTGTGAACATATCTATTTTTTGTCTCTAAATAGTTTTTGTTAGCATATTTCTTCTAAAAGTAGACCATTTCATTTGTGACATTTGTCTTAAAATAGGCACTGCACTATGAACAGAACGTCAGGTGACTCCCCTTCATATAAGCTGACATCTAGATTAGATACCTTATCTGTATGGGTGTGACGTCACAGAGCAGCCCACCAATGCCTGTAACCATGACAACTGGATAGAAGTAGTCATTTAATAACTTTTTAACCCGTCAGGGCTGCTAATGCAGGAGTGCATCATGCCCATTGGTTGTCATGATGCGCCAATGAAATGCCGGTGAGCAGACCCGCCACCACTTCATTAGAGTATGATGCCGACCCTCACAGTGTGTATTGACGCCATTGGGTTGGTATGATGCATGGATGACTTAGCGGGCCTTAAGGGCCAATAGTGTATCATGACCATTACAGGGGCGTGGGAAGCAGTTTCAGAGTGGGTGGGACCAGGGGGGTTTTCTGCATTTTTTTACCTCCCTTTGCTTGACCTTTTAGTTTTGACCTTTTGAGGAGTTGGCCAAAAGTGGGAGGGGGGACATGTCCCCTCTGCCCCCCCCCTGCTTTCCACGCCCATGCCATTGGTTGTCAAACCAGATGTTCTTGCCGCAGACTACCCACTCACAATCTGCCCAAAGTAGCAACTCACTGTGCATTCACACAGTCATAACACCCAGACAGTACAATTAACTTAATTACTGATAGGCCTGGGCATACCGTAGTGGGCCATATAAGCACCCAGGCGCTCATTGATTTCAACCGGACGCACCCTGAGTCGAAGAGAATGCTATAGGGTGCAGATGGGACTTAATTTTGGGTAGTTTAGTACTGTCTTAAAGTATAAAACCCTCGCATATAGGACACACCCTGAATTCAGGTAAATCCTATAGGACACACCTGAAGTTATTTTTGTGTACAGGCCGCGTCCTATACGTAAGGATTTATGGTACTTTTTATCAGCCATTTTTATCTATTCCAAAAAACAATTGTATACAAGTTTGTATATCCAGTCTTCAAATTGCAACAGAAAATGGTCGTGTACAATTACAATAAATGCCTGTTTTATTGGACATGAAAAAAGGATTAGGTTCTAAAGTGCTTTTAGAGCATCCAGTTGCCAGGTTCGGGATGGAAGCATGGTTGGAGGGGCGAGCAGCAGAATGGCTGAGGGTGGGAGTGGTGGATAAGAGGCAGACTGGTAGCTAGAGTAGACTGATGTGAGTGAAAATAGATGTAGAATCAATAGCTAGTTGGCTGCAGGCCTCTCTCTGCCTGCTCCCCCCCCCCCCCCTGCCTCTCACCCCCGTTACCCTCATTCAGGGCTCTCCCATACAGAATGGAGATGACTCCACATGGCAAATACCAGCATAGTGAAGATATTAATTCCATATATTGCAAATAATAATAATATTCTAGTTTCATCGTTCTTTCCTGGATATCGATGTACTATTAAACCCTTCGTATATAGAGAGAACTAAACGACCATGGTGTACGAGGTGGCCCCGAGGAATGGATCGGCCACCGAGGACACCAGGGGAGTTTAGTTCTCTATTTATTTTATGTTTTTAGAGGGTTTAATTAACTGAAAATTAACAAAATCTGTTACCGTAGTTCCTCGTACGAGCGGCGGTCCGCCATTTTGAATGTTTACATGCACCCAGAACGAGGCTGCAGTACTGGATCGGCCGCTGTGGTGGATCAGCACATGTATGATGATATAACACTGCTGGGCGAAGCCAGAGTGCATTATCCTGAATGCTGCATTCTGATTGGCTGATTGACCGTGTATTATCTAGATGGATAATGCACTCCCAGCACAGGAGGTCAACTTCATCTCACATTTAGACTTCACAATTGATATTCATATGTTGTCTGGTTGCTGATGGGTGATTTTTCTGTGTTATAAGGGGAATAATGCACTTGGTCATGGCTGCCGTCGTGCTCTAGACTGTATTGAGACATCTCAGGGCCTTATAGGCCCCTGCATGTCTCAATACAGTCCAGAGCACTCCCACAGCCATGCCCCGTGCATTATTCCCTAATTACGCCACTGTGGGTGTGGCGATCGGCCCTGCAATGCTATCCTTATAAGAAGAAGTTATTCACATAAAATAAAAGCCACACTCTGACTCTGGGAAAAAGCTATAAGCCGCATCTGAGACCTGAAATGGTTGGCATTCCTTACAATGGTCTATATAATTATAGAAAATCTCTTGTATAAGGTACACCCTGAGTTCTGAAACATCCTATAAGCCGCACCAGGAGTCCGAATTGGTCTATAAGCCACGGCTTATACATGGGGTTTTACGGTACTTGGCATATCACCGAGAAAATTATTTTGCCCGAAAAAGATTTTTTGGAAGAAACAATATACAAGATCATACATAATTGCCGTTCATTCTTAAGAATGAACGGCTATAGGAGGGGACCCATTCTTAAATACAAGCTCTCATAGTGGTGCTTCCTCGCTCTCCATGTATAATCCTCTCATAGGTACAGTATTGAGTATGCCTATACCTGGATTAAAATCTGCAAATCAGTCAAGCATAGAAGTGGTGGCAGTGGTGGTGTTGGTGGACCTGTTATTGTAGACCCTGGGGACAGTGGTGGTAGCCCTGGACACCAGGCAGAGCCATGGTATATAGTATATAGAGCCCCCCCCCCCACCCACCTCTGAATGGTGGTGGTGGCTGTGCTCCTGGGGTGGCCCCATACCTGCCTGGCACCACCTCCCCCAGCACCATGTGGTTCTCTTCTGCTGGTGGTGCGTTTCTCAGCACCACTGACTATTAACCCACTAAAGGCCACCTACATGTATATTTATGTATACATGTACACATAAGTATGATGCACTTTTTTTAGGAGTTTTAAGTGGCATGATGAATTGATGCACATTTAAACCTTTATGGATGGCATGATGCATTGATGCACACTTAGACCTTTATGGATAGCATGATGTATTGATGCACACTTAACCCCTTAGGGATGTATTGATGCACACTTAACCCTTTATAGATGGCATGATGCATTGATGCACACTTAACCCTTTAGGGATAGCATAATACATTGATGCACACTTAACCCCTTAGGGATGTATTGATGCACACTTAACCCTTTATAGATGGCATGATGCATTGATGCACACTTAACCTTTAGGGATAGCATGATGCATTGATGCACAATTAAACCTTTATGGATGGCATGATGCATTGGTGCACACTTAGACCTTTATGGATAGCATGATGCATTGATTCACACTTAACCCTTTATAGATGGCATGATGCACTGATGCACACTTAACCCTTTATGAATGGCATGATGCATTGATGCACACTTAACCCTTTATAGATGTGTTGATGCACACTTAACCCTTTGTAGATTGCATGATGCATCGATGCACTCTTAACCCTTTATGGATGTATTGATGCACACTTAACCCTTTGTAGATTGCATGATGCATTGATGCACACTTAACCTTTAGGGATAGCATGATGCATTGATGCACAATTAAACCTTTATGGATGGCATGATGCATTGGTGCACACTTAGACCTTTATGGATAGCATGATGCATTGATTCACACTTAACCCTTTATAGATGGCATGATGCATTGATGCACACTTAACCCTTTATGAATGGCATGATGCATTGATGCACACTTAACCCTTTATAGATGTATTGATGCACACTTAACCCTTTGTAGATTGCATGATGCATTGATGCACACTTAACCCTTTATGGATATCATGATGCATTGGTGCACACTTAGACCTTTATGGATAGCATGATGTATTGATGCACACTTAACCCCGTTAGGGATAGCATGATGCATTGATGCACACTTAACCCTTTATAGATGGCATGATGCATTGATGCACACTAAACCCTTCATGGATAGCATGATGCATTGATGCACACTTAACCCTTTAGGGATGTATTGATGCACACTTAACCCTTTATAGATGGCATGATGCATTAATGCACACTTAACCCTTGAGGGATGGCATGATGCATTGATGCACACTTAACCCTTTATAGATTGCATGATGCATTGATGCACATTTAACCCTTCATGGGTTGCATGATGCATTGATGTACACTTAACGCTTTCGGGATGGCATGATGCATTGATGCACACTTAACCCTTTATAGATGGCATGATACATTGATTTACACTTAACCCTTTAGGGATGGCATGATGCATTGGTGCACACTTAACCCTTTATGGATGGCATGATGCATTGATGCACAATTAACCCTTTATGGGTGACCTGCTACATTGATGCACACTTTAAGCATTATAATTAACCATGACAAAATAAATCACCACGGCTATGCCGTGCTTAACTAATTTCCTTAATCCATCAAACACACACCTCCTAGTTGTTTTCCATGTGTGTCGGCCATCTTTGTTTTAGGAAACACAGGGATCCAGCTCATATATTGTCAATTTTAATCTTCAAAAGTTATCAGATGGATGTTAGTGACCATTGGGACACCTCAACTAGCTAATTTTATTGTTCTCCATATATGTCGGCCATCTTTGTTTTAGGAAACACAGGGATCCAGGCCATATATGGTCAACTTCGATCTTCAAAAGTTATCAGATGGATGTTAGTGACCATTGGGACACCTCAAGTACCTAATTTTATTGTTTTCCATGTGTATCGGCCATCTTGGTTTTCGGAAACACAGGGATCCAGGTCATATGTGGTCAATTTTGATCCTCAAAAGTTATCAGATGGATGTTAGTGACCATTGGGAGACCTCAACTACCCAATTTTGTTGTTTTCCATGTGTGTCGGCCATCTTTGTTTTAGGAAACACAGGGATCCAGGTCATACATGGTCAATTTTGATCCTAAAAAAAAAGTTATAGATGGATGTTAGTGACCATTGGGACACCTCAACTACCCAATTTTATTGTTTTCCATGTGTGTCGGCCATCTTTGTTTTAGGAAACACAGGGATCCAGGTCATATGTGGTCAATTTTGATCTTCAAAAGTTATCAGATGGATGTTAGTGACCATTGAAAGACCTCAACTACCTAATTCTATTTTTTTCAATATGTGTCAGCCATCTTTGTTTTAGAAAACACAGGGATCCAGGCCATATATGGTCAACTTTGATCTTCAAAAATTATCAGATGGATGTTAGTGACCATTGGGAGACCTCAACTACCCAATTTTATTGTTTTCCATGTGTGTCGGCCATCTTGGTTTTAGGAAACACAGGGATCTAGGTCATATGTGGTCAATTTTGATCTTCAAAAGATATCAGATGGATGTTAGTGGCCATTGGGACACCTCAACTACCTAATTCTATTGTTTTCCTTGTGTGTCTGCCATCTTGGTTTTAGGAAACACAGGGATCCAGGTCATATGTGGTCAATTTTAATCTTCTAAAGATATCAGATGGATGTTAGTGACCATTGGGACACCTCAACTACCTAATTCTATTGTTTTCCTTGTGTGTCGGCCATCTTGTTTTCAGGAAACACAGGGATCCAGGTCATATGTGGTCAATTTCGATCTTTAAATGTTATCAGATGGATGTTAGTGACCATTGAAAGACCTCAACTACCTAATTCTATTGTTCTCCATATGTGTCGGCCATCTTTGTTTTAGGAAACACAGGGGTCCAGGTCATATATGGTCAACTTCAATCTTCAAAAGTTATCAGATGGATGTTAGTGACCATTGGAAGACCTCAACTACCTAATTCTTTTGTTTTCCTTGTGTGTCGGCCATCTTGGTTTCAGGATCACAGGGATCCAGGTCATATGTGGTCAATTTTGATCTTCAAAAGTTATGAGATGGATGTTAGTGACCATTGAAAGACCTCAACTACCTAATTCTATTGTTTTTCATATGTGTCGGCCATCTTGGTTTTAGAAAATGCAGGGATCCAGCTCAAATATGGTCAATTTTGATCTTTCAAAGTTATGAGGTGGATGTTAGTAGTCATTGGGATACCTCAACTACCTAATTCTATTGTTTTCCATATGTGTCGTCCATCTTGGTTTTCGGAAACACAGGGGTCCAGGTCATATGTGGTCAATTTTGATCTTCAAAAGATATCAGATGGATGTTAGTGACCATTGGGAGACCTCAACTACCCAATTTTGTTGTTTTCCATGTGTGTCGGCCATCTTTGTTTTAGGAAACACAGGGATCCAGGTCATACATGGTCAATTTTGATCCTAAAAAAAAAGTTATAGATGGATGTTAGTGACCATTGGGACACCTCAACTACCCAATTTTATTGTTTTCCATGTGTGTCGGCCATCTTTGTTTTAGGAAACACAGGGATCCAGGTCATATGTGGTCAATTTTGATCTTCAAAAGTTATCAGATGGATGTTAGTGACCATTGAAAGACCTCAACTACCTAATTCTATTTTTTTCAATATGTGTCAGCCATCTTTGTTTTAGAAAACACAGGGATCCAGGCCATATATGGTCAACTTTGATCTTCAAAAATTATCAGATGGATGTTAGTGACCATTGGGAGACCTCAACTACCCAATTTTATTGTTTTCCATGTGTGTCGGCCATCTTGGTTTTAGGAAACACAGGGATCTAGGTCATATGTGGTCAATTTTGATCTTCAAAAGATATCAGATGGATGTTAGTGGCCATTGGGACACCTCAACTACCTAATTCTATTGTTTTCCTTGTGTGTCTGCCATCTTGGTTTTAGGAAACACAGGGATCCAGGTCATATGTGGTCAATTTTAATCTTCAAAAGATATCAGATGGATGTTAGTGACCATTGGGACACCTCAACTACCTAATTCTATTGTTTTCCTTGTGTGTCGGCCATCTTGTTTTCAGGAAACACAGGGATCCAGGTCATATGTGGTCAATTTCGATCTTCAAATGTTATCAGATGGATGTTAGTGACCATTGGAAGACCTCAACTACCTAATTCTTTTGTTTTCCTTGTGTGTCGGCCATCTTGGTTTCAGGATCACAGGGATCCAGGTCATATGTGGTCAATTTTGATCTTCAAAAGTTATGAGATGGATGTTAGTGACCATTGAAAGACCTCAACTACCTAATTCTATTGTTTTTCATATGTGTCGGCCATCTTGGTTTAAGAAAACACAGGGATCCAGCTCAAATATTGTCAATTTTGATCTTTCAAAGTTATGAGGTGGATGTTAGTAGTCATTGGGATACCTCAACTACCTAATTCTATTGTTTTCCATATGTGTCGTCCATCTTGGTTTTCGGAAACACAGGGATCCAGGTCATATGTGGTCAATTTTGATCTTCAAAAGTTATCAGATGGATGTTAGTGACCATTTGGACACCTCAACTACCCAATTTTATTGTTTTCCATGTGTGTCGGCCATCTTGGTTTTAGGAAACACAGGGATCCAGGTCATATGTGGTCAATTTTGATCTTCAAAAGTCATCAGATGGATGTTAGTGACCGTTGGGACACCTCAACTACCTAATTCTTTTGTTTTCCTTGTGTGTCGGCCATCTTGGTTTCAGGAATCACAGGGATCCAGGTCATATGTGGTCAATTTTGATCTTCAAAAGTTATCAGATGGATGTTAGTGACCATTGGGACACCTCAACTACCTAATTCTTTTGTTTTCCTTGTGTGTCGGCCATCTTGGTTTCAGGAATCACAGGGATCCAGGTCATATATGGTCAATTTTGATCTTCAAAAGTTATCAGATGGATGTTAGTGACCATTGTGACACCACCACCACCAATACCACCACCACACTACTCCCAACCCTCACACACATTCCTTATTTGCATATTTTAATCCAGGCATAGGTTTACTCCATACTATAGCAATGGGACAGGATTTTACATGGAGAGCGAGGAAGCACCACAATCAGAGCATATATTTAAGTATAGGTCCATTCCAAAGGCCATAGAGTTCATATATAATGATCTTTTTTCCTTGGATCATAATAGGAATATGCACGGCATTACAGCATTGCTGTGTTTACTTTCCTGAAAGTATGTTATAGATTAATAAATTGCAAAACACACAACATATGAAGGGCTTTTATATTCCGTATTAAAATAATATTTGTTCTGAAAATTTTGATCTAAGATCATATTAAAAATGTTGTAAATCAATTCTATACTTCTTAGAACATGATATGAATATGCACGGCATTACAGCTTTGCTGTGTTTACTTTGCCGAAAATATGGGATAAATTTCTAATCCGGGAAACGCACTGCAATTTAACTGCTTTTAGAATTGATATTAAACTCAGAATTGATCGTCAAATTTAAATATGAAATCCTAATATCTTGATCATAGATGACAGATCCTAAATTCAATCCTCTCAATTGCATCCTTAACACGGGCCTCTTGATCATAGATCTTAGATCCTAAATTTTCGATTGAATCCTTAACATAATCTCCTAACCATTGACCCCTTGTATATAACATGAAAATGCCCTTTTTTAGCGGTAATTCATGAAGTTTACCAGTTAGTTACAATGTACTGTAAACTCCCGCGTATAAGACGCGTCCTCTACGCCAAACAAAATGCTGGGGAGTCTTATAGGATTTTTTCAAGTTTGGGGTGCGTCTTATACGCGGGGTACTTTTACTATAGAAATGTACTTATCTTACAAATATCAGCATTAAAATGTGCGTCTTATACGCGAAAATGCGTGTGCTAAGTTTGGGGTGCGTCTTATACGCGCAGCGCGTCTTTTACGCGGGAGATTAAGGTACTTGCGAAATTTAGGTCTTGTTAACCACAGAAAGCCTCCTCCCCTTTCACACAGTACTTCTTACACTATGTAATGACGTGCCATGACCCATTCTAGGTGCAAGCCACTCAACTTCTCAACACACCAGTTTCTTCAATTCAAACCTCTAGGGCCTGCAATGATTGGTCTGTTCGCTGCCTGGTGAGGTTATCCTCCAGTTTAACACCTTTTCTTTTCAAGCATCTCATATAAGGATGTCAAATATTTAACTTCCTTTTGCATGGAAATTCAGGTTAAGTTTTTGCCATGGCTTAATCGCGAATCTGAGGCCTCCTGCTCCTTATAGAATCACCCTAAAGACAGGCGTCTTAATGGCGGGGTACTGTGACCATATTAAATCGCGCTCCAGCTGTGTCTTATAGAGTGAGTCAGTGAGTAATAGATGTTTAATGTCATTTCGACAGCTAAGGTCATATTCATGACGAGAACTACATTACAATTTCAGAGGAATGTGTCAGTGCCTGTGCATATGTGCACCACACACATCCTGAGGGGAGAGGAAAGAGGGGAAATAGACCCTTTTAAGTGGGCTCGGGAAGCCCGCCCTTATAGAGTGTCTTTCCACTCAGGATATGCGTTATACGTGGGATCCGCCTTATACGCAAGGTACTATGGAACATGTCCCCATCCCCACTATCAACATCGATCCCTATCAGTGCTTTTAGATATACCGCAAATTCTCTCGTATAAGCCACGGCTTATGCCCGAACCCAAATCAAAAGTAGGCTTATAGAATCAGCCCAGAGGCGTAGGAAGCAAATCTTCATTGGGGGGGGGGGCCTAGCTGGGGGCCCACCATGACCACCTTAAATTGTCGGCTTGAGCGTGATGACGGCTATACATACCTATGTAGAATTTGTATAGAAGGATAATTTTTGGTGAAATTTAGATCTGATTTGAGGCACAGGCCCCCATTTTCCCTATGCCAATACCAATTATTTGAGATGAAGGTTTTAGCTTCTTGTCCAATATACTATGAATTCTTGGCAAATTTTTTTGGGGGGCCCAGACATACTCAGGCCCCACCTCCTTTATGATTGGGGGGGCCCAGGCCCCCCTGCCCCCCCTTTTCCTACGCCCCTGCAGCCTAAAGTCAGGGTGCGGCTTATAGGGGGGTATTTAATCTTATAGAACAGTAAAGAAAACCTTCACTTTCCATGGGACTTATACCTTCTTCCAATGTCGGGGGGTGCGGCTTATACGAGAAATGCGGCTTATACGAGGGAATTTACAGTAGCCATATATGATAGGGGTGCTTCTAGTGAACTGTTAGAGCTAATCTAGCTCTACCAGCTGGACCTGGGGTTGGTGAATCTACACTCATTCAACACAAGTTAGCAAGATGGAAACAGGGAGTTATGATACTGTGGTCACTAGATCCACTATAGTCTCAAAGTGATGCCTTCCTTTCCATCCCATTGCAGGAATTCCAGTTGTTTTATGGCGTTTAATAAAATTTTGATTTGGGATTCAAATCATGTCGACTCCATGAAAAGTTTGGTAAAAGAAAACCAAAAAAAAATCTCAAGATTACTGTCATATCTGTTAGCTATTGTGATTGCCATATAGACTCTATATTAAAGATGTAGTGCTAACGCACCTGTGCCATCCTTAATTATCGCCCAGCAGCCGTATTGAATATATAATCAAATGTCAATGATCATGGAATATAAATGAAGAAATTCAACTATATTTAGCTGTGTTCATTGCAGCAGGTCACATGATCGGCAGCCATTGAATACCGACATATTGTATTCCATCCCCCCATTGCATACAGCATTTCCAGTACTATTCTTTAGCAACGATCGTATCTGCCATGACATAAACCTTTATAGAGATCTTGGGTCGCATGGGAATACTGATGAAGATATACCAGCCTACTAATGAAACCTTTTATTCTGCAGACCCCAATGTATTAGCTTATATGCCATATGCCAATGTTATAAAAATTTGTATTATGTATGGTTAGAACTGAGCACTCTAAAAATAGCTTTGCAGTTGATTAAGGAAATAAAATCAGGCAATCAAATCTTTAACAGTTTAATGAGTACAGGTTTTATGTTGTCGAATAAGGGAAAATTCAACACCGGCCAAAATGGCCTGTGTGGAAATGGCCTACACTGGACATTTTTGACTTACGCCCAAAATGTCCGGTGTGGCGGGTGTACTTCACGGACACTGCATAGATTAGACAATATCCCTGCATACCCATGTCCTATAATGTATTGATAGTTGTGATGATGGTGGTGGTGATTCCATCTAAATATATGTCTCATTATGATGGTTATCAACGGCTCTGATGTATGGTCATTCTAGATATATGACTTTGCTTTTGATGTGATGTGTGAAAGATACATAGATTAAAGAGTACCTACTCATTTGATGGATGCTGATAGGGTTTTATCAACTGATAGGTTATGTCTTTTTTAAGGGAAACATTTATTGACTAAATTACAGTAGTGTCTAGAAGAAGTGCTGGGTTTTGAACATGTACCGGTCTTATAGGGAGACTAAGTCACGTCACGTGACCGCACCTTCAAGGCCTGGCATAATATCACCCACAGGCTTGAAGGATAGGAGAATTTTTTAGGGCTAGCATAACTTTTTTAAGAATGAGAGTTTAGCCTTAAAATTTCATATATGGTGGGCCTCTAGGTCAATTCAAATATTGGTCCTTTTAGTTCCAAATCAGAATTCTTTTTACGACATGGTTTATCACGAGACTTAGGCTCCCTATATAAGTGCTGGGGTAAGGGAGTCATGAAATGTCAATCGGTAAAAATAGACCTTTAATAAACACCTGTTTTGTATAAGGGCTAGGGTAATCCTACTATCGTACTGTATCATGAATAACCATCCCGGCGCTTATAGATTTGGCGCCCGGGGAGGTTATCTGTGATACAATAGGACATTTGCAATACAAGTAAGGGATTGACCTGTATAAGCGCCAGGTATTTGAATAAGCGCCGGTCTTGAATAAGAGCCGGGGGTACAGGGGTATTGCAATTTGAATAAGGCCAAAAAAAAAAAAAGAGTTGTGTCTTTCAGGTAACATGCTGAAAAAAAATAGATAGGGTAGGTGGGATTTATTTTATTTTGTAAAATTCTTTTAACTGCTTCAAAGACCCGCGGCGAGTCATGGTGACCCAGGGGTGAGTCATTGTGACTCATAGATGACTAAATTGACTGAAAACTTGGCCAACAAACTATATTTTCTTCAAAATGGAGAGTAAAAAATAGGGTCGGCCTGTGGGTCTGGTTACCTGAAATAAACAATTTTTTGGTTTTTGGTTCTACTGAATGAATTTTCAAAATTCAAAAACCTATGCGTACCTTGGGCCACCCCGGACCCTCCTGGGCCCCCTTATGTCCTATTATGACCAATGGGGCATGTAAGATATCAAAAGAAAGGTCTTGGTGTCCCCCATGTGGATCCAATGAGAACTAAACCCCCCGTATAAGACGCGCCTTATACGCGGGAGATTAAGGTAGTTAAACATGTATTGTGTGGCCTGGGAGGAGCCTCCCTTTGTTATGTAAGTGATTAGACAGACAACTAACTGGAAATGGCATGAGTTTCCAAGACTCCAGTTCTAATGCACAGCCCCCCACCTCCCACCATCACAACCTCCCGCAGGGAATTGACTTCCCCCTTAGGGTCAGCATGACTTCTTAAAGCTGTGTGTGTTTTATGATTGACTGATTTACAGAATGTGTAACCTTTTAGAGGCTGCTGATATAGGAATGCGTGTACTAATGCAGCCCTGGGAAGTAACTCGCCAGGCCTGCATTCAAGGTAGTCGCATACAGCTTCTTTCTGGGTATTTTATACAGGTAGATCACTGAAAACTGAATCTATGACATTTTCCCGGTAATAAAAACCTTCAAAACTTAAACTTGATCATGATGCCAACCTTACGTGGTTGATACACTCCCGGAGGTCAGCATGTTCACAACGACACCACATGCTGCATTATAGTGCTATTCCGCCACTAAATGGTCAATCCTTTTCGGGCCGCTCATAGAGCAGTGTATCCTGGTCGGCATGATGCATCAATGAAGTGCTGGTGAGTCTGTTCACCAGCACTTCATCGGTGCATCATGCCGACCCTCCAGGAGTGTATCACCCATTCAGGGTCACCAGCCGGGGGTCGGCATGATGCACCAATGAAGTGCTGGCGAGTCTGCTCACCAGCACTTCATCGGTGCATCATGCCGACCCTCCAGGAGAGTATCAACCCTTCAGGGTCACCAGCCGGGGGTTGGCATGATGCATGAATGCAGCCCTAGCGAGTTACTCATCAGGGCTGCATTCATGCATCATGCCGTCCAATGAGCATGATGTACTGATGCATCAGCGGCCTTTAATGGGTTAATTACCTATGTATGTCTATATGAGACAGGTGTAGAGGTAATCAGACTCCTGAGGCCACCTGTAGCCACTATATATCTTGTATAATGAGGTTTAACCTCAGGGCCCCCTCCCCCACCCTGGAGCAGCCAGGGACTCCTCCAGGGCAGTATTAC
Organism: Acholoe squamosa; assembly: GCA_949317995.1. Classification (NCBI taxonomy): domain Eukaryota; kingdom Metazoa; phylum Annelida; class Polychaeta; order Phyllodocida; family Polynoidae; genus Acholoe; species Acholoe squamosa. Next base: position 56,120,276 of record OX439051.1, read on the forward strand.
CAAGTAATATACAGTAATTCCTTGCGTATAAGGCAAATCCCATATATACCAAGGTTCCAGGTTATCCAGTACCTACCAGCAGCTTCGAATGAAGGAAATTTTCTCATTACCGTAATCTCCCGCGTATAAGACGCAGTGCGCATATAAGACGCACCTAGAGTTTTGGATTATGCCCAAATGAATGAAATATTCATAACTTTTCTTCTACTGAATGGATTTTCAAAATCTAAGAAGCTATGTGTAGCTCTGGCCTCCCAGACACCACTGGAGCCATCTATGTCATAATATGACTTAGGGGGAGTATAATATACCAAAATAAAGCTCTTGCTATTCCCCTTGGGGATCCAGGGAGAAGTAAAACCTTGCGTATAAGACGAGTCTTATATGCGGAAGATTACGGTAGTTGTAAATGTTTCCTGCTACTTTCATATAAGATGCACCCTGAGTTGAAAGAGAAGCTATTACTCATACGTGGGGGCTAATATTGGGCAGTACTTAATATGCAGGGCTTCCCTAGCTAACTTAAAAGGGTCTATCTCCTCTTTCCTATCCCCTCTGATGTGTATGGTGCACATATGCGTGGGCACTGACACATTCCTCTGTGAAATTGTGTAATGTCGTTCTCGCCATGAATATGACCTTAGCTGTCGAAATGGCGTTAAACATCTATTACTCACTCAATCACTCACTTAATATGCAATCTCACGAGGTGTAAGAGCCTTAGGACGGCAAACAAATCAATCAATCAATTAGAACTTAATATAAAACCCTGCTTTTAAGCTGGCACTGCTATAGAAGTGCTTGTAGGTGCATGTGGAATGACAACATCCAGCAGGACCGAGCGGCTGGCATGGTGAAAAACTTGTTGTATAGACTGTCCTCTAAGGCTCACACAAGTATTGTGCATTTATGTACTGTTCTATACCAACTTAGTAGGATCGATTATCAGCTAATGAAGTAACACCAACTATTCAGTGCGATCCTTGGGGGGCAGATGGTACCCATCTGATATCTGTTATCAGTGATAACCACTGGTAATCAGATTCAGCAATTGGACAATCCGCTACCCCAGTATATGATCTTATTCTCATGTATGAGGCACAGCGGGGCCTCTCCTCGCGTGTAAGCCGCGTCTTATACATGTTTGATGTTCATCATTTTCAAGGAGTTTGATTGGTTGGCAACCTTTTCCAGTCAGTAAAGTCAATGACATTTCAGGACATTTGGTGAATCCATTATGGTTCTTCACTCTTTAATCCTTCAAGGGCCAATAATACATTCATGTGTCATGTCCATTGGTCGGCCGGATGCATGAATATAGCCCTGGCGAGTAACTCGCCAGGGCTATATTCATGCATCCTGCTGACACCCTCTGCAAAATTTTACTTAAACATCACCATACCCAGGTACGCCTTGTGTAATTTCAAATTATTTGGGGCTATTGGACAAGACTTAACTACCGATTCTCAAGCCTAAATTTGAGCTTATATCATCTCAAAGTCAAGGTACGGCTTGCACACAGATGCGGCTTACACACAGGAATTTTAGTCCCCCTGTGGAGTGGGGACCTTCATGTGAGGGCATGAAGGAGCAGAATAACTTCATTGGGAGTCCACAAGGAGAAATCTCCTTCCATACTAACAGTGGGCATAACAGATTCGTAAAAGGCGACAAACTTGGTGTTTCTTGTGTCTTGGGGTGAGCATGTGGGCAGCTGGTGCCCATATGCGCGGGCCTGGGCTTACATGCTTGTTTTATGCCATGGGATTCCCCCTCAGTGAACCACGTCTGAGTGATCAAAGGCCGTGGTTTGTCTGGCCCTGCCTATGGGACCAGGCAAATAAAAGAACACTTGCTATCATTCGAAAAGAGTAGGGGAATAAAGCCCCGGTAGCGGTTTTCCCCCTCGACCCTCCTCATAGATTCGGTCATTCATCTCATAGATTCGGTCGTTCATAGATTCGGTCACTGCTGTGTCGGGCAAGCAGCATATAAATACCTGTCCAAAAAGAAAAGAAAGGACTTAATGTCCGAGAAACCTTGAATGTCTGAGTTCCTTGATGGTCCCCGGACGTAAAACTAAACAAACAAACAAACAAACGGTATCACACCGTGCAACTTCCTCCATACAGAAGTTAACGACTTCTTCCATGTGAGGTGCTGGTAAATGAAGACGTTGATGTAACACCTTAACCCTTTAACGGCCACTGATGCAGGAGTGTATCATGCCCATTGGCCATCATGATGCACCAATGAAGTACGGGCGAGACTGCTCGCCAGCACTTCATTGGAGCACCATGCAGTCCCTCTGGGTGTATGTCAACCATGTAGGGTCAGCATGATGCATTAATGTAGCCCTGGCGAGTAACTTGCAAAGGCTGCATTCATGCATCATGACGACCAATGGACATGATGCACTAATGCATCAGCGGCCCATAAAGGGATAAAATAAGACCTTGGTGTTACTCTTAACACTTGGAGGGGGATCACAGGGAGGTGCAGGTTTAGTATTTTAGTCTTGGAACCAACCCAGATCCTGGGCAGTACTGTAAATTCTCTCCTATAAGCTGCACCCTCGTAAAAGCCGCATCCCTAACTTTGGACTGAGCTGTAAGCCATACCTGAGGCTTGAAAAATGGTAGTTTTGAACCATTCTATAGTGTCAAATGCCCCTGTATAAGCTGCACCCTTATAAACTGTGCCTGGGATTCGGTTCTAATACTGGTGCGGCTTAGACGAGAGAATTTACAGTAGGCTGTTTGTGATGTTGACCCATGGACTATGACCCTGTGTATGTAATAATACCACCCAGACAATAGCCTGGGAGAAGGTTTAAGTAAATCTCCTTTTGAGACCTTGGTCCTCCTAGCCTTAGCGGACAGCAGAATGCTTAAAGACTGCAGCTCCATGCTTTATGTCAACCAGAAAGTCTTGCCCATTGGAGCAATACTGTATTGATTCACAGTGGTTGAGATGCGAAGTCTTTCCAAAATTAAAACCCAGCATTTAAGTGCCCAGTTTTGAATTAGCGCCTGTCCAGTAGAAGCGCCCAGGGTATGGCAGTCATGAAATATGCCTTAAACACTAAAAGGTATAGCTGTAAGCGCAGGTGTCGACAAATCCCTGTGTCTAGGACCCTGGACACAAAATTATTTCTCTTGGCACAACTTAGCCCACTGGACAGCTGGTGGACTCAACTGGTAAACCAGCCTTCTACATTGAGTCCAATTTCCTGACCCCTGCTTAAACACTAAGAGATAGACCTTGAATAAGTGCCTATCTTGTGTGATGGTCAGGAGTAATTGGCCCAGGGTATCCCCTGGGCTATTGGAGCCGGGTTTTCAGTCAGATCCACAAATTTGTAATCACCAACTTAAGGGTGTAATCATTCAGTGATATACTGTTAGTTTACACATTTTTCAAAAGCCAAAGGAAAGTTTCAAATCTCATCTATCAGACAACATTTTGTCCTTTATGGTGAGTGATGTCTTTGTCTACGAAAAAAGCTGCTGTACTTACGTCATGTTTTTGGGAGCTACAAGTTCTTTAACCATTGGGTCTATGGGTCAGATAGATTTTGGCGATGAAATTAGCACATGGAGTCCTATGGGTAATCACCAAGTGAGACACTTTTTTCAGCAGGCAATGTTTACAGTGTCCAAGCTATACACATAACACATTGGGGACTGAGCGATAAACTAAGCATGCTAAGGATAAAGTTTTCTGTGGGGGCTAGGTGTCCAGGGGGCCAGATTTCCAGGGGGCCAGGTGTCCAGGGGCTAGGTCTCCAGGGAGCCAGGTGTCCAGGGGCTAAGTGTCTGGGGGCCAAGTGTCCAGGGGGCCAGGTGTCCGGGGGGCCAGCACACCAGGGGGCCAGCAGTCCAAGGGGTTTAGTAAGAGAAGATTATGCCAGACTGGTGTCAGTACATGTATAGATAATAGACTCTATTTGTAAGTAATTAGTCAATATTTTGCAAGTGCTGATTCCTGTGACCCTACAGGCCTTCTGTGCTTCAATGCACAACGCCCAATTTTTATATTGGGGGGGGGGTAGTAGACCCTGGGCCATATGTGATATATATCACACGTTAAATCTTTTCCTCTGCAAAGCTATTTATAAGCGCCAGGGCGCATATTGAACTTATTCACAACAATATTTTATGTCGTCCATAAAGGATTAACAGGTTGGGAACGGGGATATCTTGTTGGGACACACCAGGATCATAGTACAACAGTCTGATTTTAGTCTCTACTAAGATTCTGATACCATGCACAGTCTTAGAATGTACTGGGATCTTAGTACCCCTGTGTGTGCACTGGACCATGACACTCACCTCTACAGGTGTATGGGCCATTTAGAGTCCTGGTCACTGGACCATGACACCTACCTGTGCATACATTATAGGGGTCAAGGGTGGGATGGTGAAACCACTCCACCATTTGGTACTTATATTTACATTAAATGATACATTTACTCCCTTATTAAACCACAATTAACTAAAATGAAAACATCAGTTTGTAGGCCTTTATCTATTTTTTAATCTTGTGGGTTCATATTTATTAGCAACTTAAACAAAAAATTAGCAAATCAATTTTAGTATAGCAAGACTGGAGGGAAGTTTGTAAATATAGCCATTTCTCAGAAAATGTTCCGATTTTAGTTATGTAAAAAAGTGTATATGTAAAATATAGACCTTTGCTACCTATGGTGATGTCAAAATTATATATTTTGATAAGAAAGTCAGAGACATTTGAAGATAAACAAGGGTACTAAGTTCTTAGTACACACCATGATCCAGGGACTATCATTCAATCTTAGGGCGTACTAAGAAACAGGTTAGTCCTGAACCTGATTAACCCCTATGTAAACTGCTGAGCTGACCATACTCTGGTACCCTGAGGTTTACTATATGTACACTCAGGGAACAATTGCACCAGGAAACCCACCGCATGCTGGTTATTCCAGATATACATAGTGGTCATAGATCTCCGTTGATAGTTTTAACACTCACATGCAGTTGCATCCGCATTCGTGCAATCTGATTGGTTTTACCGCTACGAGCCGTGTCCCACTGCTACAAGCAGACTCATAAATATATGCACACGCGCACACACACCCAACCACTCATATGTGCAAACCCGAGGTAGGCCTGCAGCCTACCATTACTATTGAATAGTTTAAAAAATTTTTGAATGTCTGAGTTCCTCGATGGCCCTTGGACATAAAACTAAACAAACAAACAAACAATCTGATTGGTTTAGAGTGGGTGCAGGGTCAGGGGGAAAAGCACTCTTTGGAAAAGCACGTACGGTTTGTAGCATTTCCGTCTGTTTATATATTGTCTGATTATATTTTGAGAAAAATTAAAATCTTTCTTCATGTCAGAACGTGATCTAACCCTCAGATGCAGGATTGTGCCCTGCCCTCAGTCCTCAGGCTTTGCCTGATCGCCCTCGGCGTCTTGGGCAAAGATCTCAAGCCTTGAGTTAGGGCAGAAACTTCTTCAGTGCTTTGTTATTAAGACCTCTTCAAGTCAGGAGGAAAGCACAGTCTCTATTTTCCAGGACGAAAGACTAGGAGAGTGCCAAGTTCAGGACCACAGTGGTGCTTTAATACAAGTGCCATTATATAGTGCTAAGTACCAGCCCGGACCAAAATGCAGTAGAAAAGCAGTATTCAAACAGTAGGAAAACAGTGTGGTGTTACAGTAGTCATTCAGTGTGAAAGCAGCATCACAAACAGTATTGTATCAGCATCTACTGGCATTCTACTGCTCAGCACCACAGAAATTGCAGCACTGGTTCAGTAGTAGGGCAGTAGTATTAGCAGCATACAAGCAGTATTGAATCAGTTGTCCCAATTATGTAAATTAGATGGCAGCATTTGAACAGTATCTACTTATTTAATGCTGCATGACCATATATGGGGTTGGGGCAGTGTTTAATCAGCACTACTGCATGACTGCTGCTATAGCAGTAGGTGAGCAGTAGATCATACTGAAAACTACTGCTGGGGGTCCCCCTGTGGAGTGGGGACCTTCATGTGAGGGCATGGAGGAGCAGAATAACTTCATTGGGAGTCCACGAAGGAGGAATTTTCCTCCTTCCATTCTACCAGTGGGCATACCAGATTCGTAAAAGGCGACAAACTTGGGGTTTCTTGTGTCTTGGGGTGAGCATGTGGGCAGCTGGTGTCCATATGCGCGGGCCCGGGCGTACATGCTTGCCTTTTGCCATGGGATTCCCCCTCAGTGAACCATGTCTGAGTGATCAAAGGCCGTGGTTTGTCTGGCCCTGTCTATGGGACCAGGCAAATAAAAGAACACTTGCTATCCTTCGAAAAGAGTAGGGGAATGAAGCCCCGGTAGCGGTTTTCCCCCTCATCCCTCCTCATAGATGCGGTCATTCATCTCATAGATTCGATCATTCATAGATTCAGTCACTGCTGTGTCGGGCAAGCAGCATATAAATACCTGTCCAAACAGAAAAGAAAGGACTTAATGTCCGAGAAACCTTGAATGTCTGAGTTCCTTTATGGCCCCCGGACGTAAAACTAAACAAACAAACAAACAAACAAAAACTGCTGGGGGCAGGTAGAAGCATAAAAGAAGCAGCAGCTGTTTTAGTACTGTCACTACCAAAGCCTTTCTAGGTGGTCCTTGCTGGATTTGAACTTGGGATCTTCTGATTACTGTATCAGCGCATTAGCCCCCTGAGCCACCACCCCATCAGCTATGTGGAGCTGTCATTACTCCCTAGTTGTGCATGCAACTCATATAGGAGGGGGGGGCAGTATTGATTCAGTAGTACTGGGCAATTTCTACCATAGGAATAGGGTAAGAGTAGACATGCATCATAAAGTGCTGCCATAGTAGAATACCTTGCACCTTATTGATGTTAAGGTGATAAGACATTAGCTTTGTAATTATTAATGATACATGTATAGTATGTAATGAAAGTGTCATGATGGTGACTGAAGGAATACTTGATGATTCAGTACATTTATGCCCTACGTAAAGTCAGCGAGTAATTCCTTGCTTTCAAACAACCCGACATCCATGTGTATCCATTAGGCACTCAATAACATAATAATATGCAAAGGTATAGATAGGTATGCTTTTCTTCACAAACACTGAATAGTTTCAGAATTTCATTACTGAATCTTTTGATTACTGTTCACAACCATACTGACATTCACACTATTGACTGTTTTAGAAGCATCAGGTCAGTAGCCCAGTAAATGAGTGATACCAGTAGATGGTCAGTAGACTACTGCATCTATGCTGCTGCACAGAGTGTCACATTTTTTTATATCTATTAACATTCAGTTGAGAGTCAGTAGACTACTGATTCTAACCTGAAAATGCAGTGCATATTCAGTTGATAGTCAGTACACTACTGAGTCTATGCTGAAAATGTAGTGTAGAGTCAGCTGTTTTGGAAGTATTTCAGCAGTGCCTACTGCAAAATGCAGTTGTTGATCAGCATATTCTCAGTAGCTACTGATAGGAGAAGCAGATACTGCCTTCTGGTCCGGGAGTGTAAGTTGACCAGGCTACTTGCTACTTCCCTTTTTAGCTCAGGAGCTTTTAGCTTTGGCACCAGCCCAGGTCTTGGACTTATACATTCTGGTATGTAATGTTGACCTAAGGACCATGACCCTTTCCTACCACCAAAACAATCTCCAGTTAAAGACATAAGCCACTTATATAACAAAATTGCCCTTTAAGACCTTGACTTGTGCATTCATATCAAATGTTGAGCTGAGGAAGGCCAATTAGTGATAAGCAATGGTTTCCAAGAGCTGTATCAGAAGTTTAATGTACTGTGAATAATACTTTAACCCTTTAACCCTTGAAAGGCCACTAATGAATCTTGTCCATTGGTCGTCATGATGCACCAATGAAGTGCTGGCAAGCAGACTCACCAGCACTTCATTGGAGCATCGCGATCATGCCGACCCTCCGGGGGGTTGTGTATCAACGCCATACGGTCAGCATGATGGAAGAGTGACTTGCCAGGACTGCATCATTCATTGGTGCATCATGCTGACCAATGGGCATGATGCACTCCTGCATCAGCAGCCCTTAAAGGGTTAATATTGCTAGTAGGATTAATCTGGGCAAACTGGATTGTGAATAACAGGTCAAAATTTGTTAGATATTTAATAAAGATACTCCAAATTGTATAATATGTTTACCGTAAACTCCCGCGTATAAGACGCGTCCTCTACACCAAACAAAATGCTGGGGAGTCTTATAGGATTTTCTGAAGTTGGGGGTGCGTCTTATACGAGGGGTAATTTTACTATAGAAATGTACTGAATTTACAAAATTGGTACCTAAGAGGTGCGTCTTATACGCGAAAATGCATGTGCTGAGTTTGGGGTGCGTCTTATACGCGCAGCGCATCTTCTACGCGGGAGTTTACGGTAGTTAAACATGAATGAGGATAATGACACTGGTCAATGTGCATTGATATATCCAGGGGTGGACAACAATGCTCACCTGGATGCCTATCACGGGATGCTATTATTCACTATGGGCTCAAGAAAGCCACTTCCAGGATTCCACTGGTCAGTAAAAGATCAGTTGAACCTATTTTTCTTTAAAGGTCAGTTAAGAATATATTTTGTGATTGTCAATATCTGACACTAGTTTGCAAAATGTCCTCGCTTGAGGGTGGATGAATGTTTTTATGAGCGTCGTAAATTATCCAATATTTGGTTAGGTAAAAGCTGATAAATGTCAGTTTAAAATTAGTTAAAACCATAGCCCATAAATGGTGGAAACCCTGACTTCATTTCAAATTCTCCCTGATTTCAGAGATATTCTAGCTGCAAAGATATACATTCCAGTACGAACCCAAAATATCTCATTGAGCAAAGCTCAATGAATAAATTGTAAAAGAAAGCACCTTTCATAGGAGCTAAATTAACTTAGACCAGCGTCTTTTACATTGGCCAATGAGAGGGCAGGGTTTGCAGCTGTTTGTATCACATAGACCCCAGGCAATTAGGGCCAATTAAAATCCACTTGTCTTAGTAAGATAGATCAGTTTATTGCTAGTCTATGTTGTGTCTATATCCCGTAGACCAGCAGTAAACTAATCTACCCTATACTGTCAAAGTAAAGGTTACTCATATAGTCTTGGGTTAGGGTTACTAATAAGATAAAGTAGGTGTCTTAACCGAGAGGTGTCGGCCGGAAATAGGCAAGCACCATGGGAATTGCACCCTCTTAACAAACAGGAAATTACAACCTGTCTCACCGAAAGTCATGATGGTGTCCCTGACATCTATCTAAATTACGGTTTAACCGATTGGAAACTTTACGGTGGACAGCACTGGTTTTATGTATAGATTTGCTTATAATGGTTTATCAATTTATTGGCATAAGCTGGTGGATTCTCATGTGTTGATAGAGAGGGGACAGGACCAGTTTTTAGAGGTGTTGCATTATTTAACAGTGTCAGTTACAACCTCCTTTCACTAAGTCGATGACCCAGTCGCTAAATTTGTTATATTGGAGCAATACACATCCCATATTTTCATCTTACATTCACCGTTTCTTACCAACATCTTAGGTCAGCTTCTTCTTAAACACAAGGCAAATCAAATTTGTACTTAAAGCTTTTCCTTTTTATAATTTCAGGTGGAAACACTGGAGTGTTGGATGGCTTGACATCAACAACGGTAAGGATATCTTCATACCAACTTTTAGATCTTTTGTTTTTTGGGGTGACAAAAAAAACAAACTTTTGAAACTGTGATAGTGCAATTATTTAATTCAAACCTATATAATGCCGAAAAGTGCTGAATATGTGCTTTTGTAACTTTTCCACTGACATCGCATTGATATTTTTATTCAAATAGAACATAATATATTATGACAACCTTTTTGATTTGAAAAGCATTCATGTTATGGTCTTTTTCACCTCAGAGATGGAGCTGGCATTGACAGCGTCCCAAACTACCGTAATCTCCCGCATAGAAGACGCACTGCGCGTATAAGACGCACCCCAAACTCAGCACATGCATTTTCGCATATAAGACGCACATTTTAATGCAGAAATTTGTAAGATTAGTACATTTCTATAGAAAAATTACCCCTCGTATAAGACGCACCCCCAACTTGAGAGAAAGCTATAAGAATCCCCAGCATTTTGTTTGTCGTAGAGGACGCGTCTTATACGCGGGAGTTTACGGTAGCTATTAAGTGTTAACCCTTTAAAGGCCGCAGATGAATCATGGCCATTGGTTGACATGATGCTTAAATGCAGCCCAGGGCTTCATTCAAGCATCATGCCGACCGTACGGGCTTGATACAGAAACTCCCGGAGGGTCGTCATGATGCCCCAATGAAGTGCTGGTGAGCAGTCCGTCATTGGTGCATCATGACGACCAATGGGCATGATGCATTAATGCATCAGTGGCCTTTAAAGGGTTAATGGAGCTGTCACAAGTAAGCCAAGCCAATTACTTCTCGGAGTGTGACAGTGACAGCAATACATAAATTATGGACTCTCCCATATTGACAGTGGTTAAAACATGAGTTAACCCTTTGAGGGGCTGTATAAGCTCTGCAGGTTTATGTTCCTTGGTTGTTATGATACAGTATCAAGGCGGTGCTCGCCCTAGTGTGTAAGACTCACGCTAGAGGGAGGGGTCCGTTCTAGGTGTAGGTCAGGGACACCTAGTGTTTGAAAATTAAACTATGCTCGCCCCTCCTCATAGATTTGATCATTTATCAGTCATCCATAGATACGAACACTGCTGTGTCAGACAAGCAGCATATAAATACACATCTAGCTGTTAGGACAAACAGGTTTTTAATACTTGCCCAAACTCATAAAAGAAAGGACTTGATGTCTGGAAACCAGTTCCTCTGCTAACTTCTAAGGCTGGAAGTAAAATCAACCAAACCAAGCACTGCAATGCTGCAACATACTGACCCTTTTGAAGTGTATCACATAGTGTCACAGGGGCGTAGGAAAAGGGGGGGGGGGGCAAGGGGGGCCTGGGCCCCCCGAATAATGAGGAGGGTCCCTATATAAGCCTATATAAAAATATAGCAGCCCCCCCTGAACGGAGACCCCTGGGCTCCCGCCCCCCAAATAAAAATTTGCTTCCTACGCCCCTGTGTCATGGTACATAAATGCAGCCAAAAAGTTCCGCACATAAACCATTTAAGGTGGCTAACGCATTAATGCACCATCCCCAATCCAGCTCTGGTGATTCTCTCGCCAGGGCTACATTCATGCATTATGCCATCCTTATCGGGTTGATACACCCCCGGAGGGGCTGCATGATGCACCAATGAAGTGCCCAGTCAGTCGTTTGTAAAACCTACTAGCTTACGTCCGTGTCTCACAGCGCCCGGATTCAGAAGGCGCTGTGTTCACCTCCTGCGCGACCTCCGTACGTCCGTACGTAACAAATCCCTTTGTTGACATTCGAGTTTGGTACTTTAGAGATGTCCAGACAATATTTTAATCTTACGAGGCTACTTTCATGATAGTTATCTAGCCCTAGTCAAGAGATGGTTGTTTGATTTTAAGATCTAAAAAAGTAACAGTTGCTTGAAGTCAGTCAAGAATGGCCTTGAGGAACTGTTGGCCACCATCTTGCTTTTGGGTTGTTTTGATTTGAGCACCTGTAGTCTCAAACCTTTGTGTATAAAAACTGATAAATATTGGGATATGACAGAAATTTCTACTACTGGGTATCTAAAATATTTATTCTTGTCAAAACCTATAAATACAACTGAACAGTAGTTACAGTGAGAAATCTTTTGAAAAATAGAACAAAATGGTTGGTTTGAGGCTCAAGCCACTTCCAGCCACTTTTGGCGGATCCAAATAGCATGATATCAGTGCCATATAGCGCTAGCGGCCACTAGGCACGGAGAGCGCCAGCGGGTTTCGGTGTACTACTAGCTGGGAGGGTGATGTGGGCATGGGCAGTGGGGCTCTAAACATATGGGTCATAGAAAATAAGAGAGAAATTTCTCAAAATCACAAAATCATTGAAAGATTAGATGGAAAATGAACAGAAAAATCGAAAATAAATCAGGAATTTTTAAACCTTAGGATATGTAGAAAAAATACAGCCAATTGAGTAAAAGAAATAACTCCTTTATGAAAAATAGAGAGATTTGTAAACCAGGTGTCAGAAGTAGGAGGCCTCCATTGGACCCTTATCTTATCTCTTATCCCTGATCTTCTCAAAACTTCTCCCGACTGACCACTGACTGTGCTGGTGAGCAGACTCGCATACACTTCATTGGAGCATCATGCCAAGCAATGGACATGATACACTCCTACGTCAGTGGCATTTAATTAGTGGCAGCGAGTTGGCTTTGCATTGGTGAATTGCGCCGACCATTGGGCATGACGCACTCCTGCATCAGCGTCCCATGACAACTTAAGTAATGGCCGAAGTGCGTAGGAATCAGTTAACTAGGACGAAAGGCTTTTAAATGCCTGCCCAGACCAAATGTCCGTAAACTAATGAGGCATTCCCATGAAGTGGGAATCCCACAAATCAATCAATCGATTAAACACTCCTCCATCTTTTTGAAATTTGAATATGGAATATAGCTGTAGTTCTACTATTGGAATAGGGGGAAAGGAAAGGTGGAATACTGCCTCAATCCACCAGGAGCTGCATTCAATCAACTGTTGGAGCAAATGTTTGAACAGAAAATAGAAAAGGTCATATGTGCACCCTGCATAAAACATCCTTTTTCTTTGTCTAGGAACAACTATAAGTCATTACCTAATAGATTAGGGTTTTGGCACTGGTAGGAGATTGCCCATCCTTACAATGACCTCTCCCATTTCCATACAAAGCTAGCCGCAAACACTACAATTATGGGGAAGAGTTTTTGTTGGATTTATTCAAGAAGCATTTATGATCGCTTATGTTGTCATCCCCATGTCACAGCGGGGATAGTAATTTGGGCTTATCAAGTCATAATCAGTTTGTATCTTTAACTCGAAAAGCGAGTTATGAGGAGACACCCTGGGGCCCTGCACTTTCAGTCATTTTGGTGGTGCGAATAAGTTTAAAAAAAAAAGATGGGAATTTTGTATAAAAGAGGCAGAATTACTTAATGAATTTGTAGTGCCATTAAAGGAGGAGATGTAGGGGTCTTGCAGGAAAAGGAATTTCATTACAAAGTTTTGTAAATTTTGAGAAATTGTCAATATTGTACAGACTCAGTTGGTTGGCAGCCATAAGATGCTTTTTGCCTCCAATGGTGAAGGTATATGATGTTGATCCATGTATCAACTTTCCCGCCTTTTTGGGAAATGTGGTGCGAATAGCACAGTTTTGGCGGGAGTTATGCGAATAGTGGCTTGGTGGTGCCAATAACTGGGTGAGGGAGTGCTGATGTCAGACCACAAGCTAGACTTGCTCAAGGCTATTGTTTTATTTCTTTTCGAGTTATGCGCAATGCTAATTGCTGGTTGGTATATTCAAAGTACAGTAACACCTCACTTATAAGGCACACCCCACATAAAAAACACCCCACCAAGTTAGGAGAAGGCTGTAAAGTCACACCTGTAGCTTGATCTATAGTAGTTTAGCACTGTTCTATAGCACCCTAGCCTAAAATAAGGCTGATCCCCAAGGCGCAAGGCCGTTAAGGCGCACTGTTCACCCTCCCATACAAGACATGCCTTATGCACCAGGTATTATGGAATTAGGCCACACCAAAAAAATAAGTTGGTCTACGGATTTTGGTTCTGAAAAAATGGTGCGAGCGATTTTTTTTTCTATAAAGATTTTTTTGGCGACTAATAGATTCCTTGCTAGAAAAGTGAGGCGAGCGAGATTTTGCCAAACATCACAAAGAGAAAACTTGTAGAAAGTGAAGCGAGTGAAGTCCATAGGCAAGATTTTTTTTCAGAGGGAAAAAAAATTGAATTTCCAAAAAATATGGAGAGGGCGTTCCGTAGACCAACTAACCTTACCAACATTTTGCTGATCTACAAAACAAAAACCAAACTTGGTGCACAGCAATGGAGAATATGTTTGGACCCAGTATGTATGTACTTAGATAATATGCGGGTGAGATGAAAAATATGATTAGCCCGTTTTTGCGTAGGTCTTCAAATTAGTGTAGCTCTTGTAGTAGCACAGGGTAACGGTGGGGTTAGAGCTTGAAAATTCACCCATGCTGAAAATTAGCACAGATCTCATAAACACAGGGTAACAGGTTGGCTGAATGAGCCACCATGGTATGATCAGGGTGTGACAAATCCCAGTGCCCAGGACACAAAAATATTTCTCTGGAAACAGCCTATTTCTTTAGTTGTGTCCAGTGGACATAGCTGCCAGGCCAGGCTTATACATAGAGTAAAGGGGTTGGGTACATGCTGTTTTCCTACTGGACACAACTTTAATTTGGACTCTCTGGTCCCAAACTGATTTCTCAAGCCCTGTATGGGGATAATACAAATTGGTGTCTGAACTGAACGAGGCACGTTGATTGTATCATTGTGGACCCTGCCAACCAATGGGCATGATGCACTCCTGCATCACTGAGAACCTTAATAGGTTAAGATTACCTATCTTCCTGTCTAGAGACCCAAGGCCTACTACGCTACCAATTTACAGCTTTTAGATGGAGATAAATACCACTGCCACACGCCCGTCTAATTACATTTACGCCAACCAATTCCTTTTTTTGGACCAGCGCTTGTTAGCCCTGCGCCTGAAGTCACTTAATACCCACCACATTTCAAACCCATTTAATAGGGCCCTGTGAATGTACAGCCTGAGGGCTTTGATGCTAGCTCAGAATAGGAACATGGATAATGAAGACCCGCTCCGTTAATGGAGAAGTAATAAATTGAGCTGTTGAGACAAAAAAAAGATGGAGAGCTATAGAAATACCTTTAAACTATACTCGGCAATTACTTTAAAAAAATGTTTTGTTGATACTACTGCCTGTGCATTTAATGGTTCAAAATAAATATATTTTTAATGAACCTAAGTCATCAAATAATCTCCAAGACGCAGCAATGGTGTATGGGCCATGGGGCAGCAATGGTTAGGAGACAGCGGGGCAGCAATGGTTAAGAGGCAATGGGGAAGCAATGGTGTAGAGGCAATGGGGTAGCAATGGTGTAGAGGCTATGGGGCAGCAATGGTTAAAATGCAATCTGGCAGCAATGGTTAAAATGCAATTCGGCCGCAATGGTTAAGAGGTTATGGGGCAGCAATGGTTAAGAGGCAGTGGGGCAGCAATGGTTAAGAGGCAGTGGGGCAGCAATGGTTAAGAGGCATTGGGACTGCAATGGTTAAGAGGCAGTGGGGCAGCAATGGTTAAGAGGCAATGGGGCAGCAATGGTGTAGAGGCTATGGGGCAGCAATGGTGTAGAAGCAATGGGGCAGCCATGGTTAAGAGGCAATGGGGCAGCAATGGTTAAGAGGCAGTGGGGCAGCAATGGTTAAGAGGCAATGGGGCAGCAATGGTTAAGAGGCAATGGGGCAGCAATGGTTAAGAGGCAGTGGGGCAGCAATGGTGTAGAAGCAATGGGGCAGCAATGGTTAAGAGGCAGTGGGGCAGCAATGGTGTAGAAGCAATGGGGCAGCCATGGTTAAGAGGCAGTGGGGCAGCAATGGTTAAGAGGCAATGGGGCAGCCATGGTTAAGAGGCAATCGGGCAGCAATGGTTAAGAGGCAGTGGGGCAGCAATGGTTAAGAGGCAATGGGGCAGCAATGGTTAAGAGGCAGTGGGGCAGCAATGGTGTAGAAGCAATGGGGCAGCCATGGTTAAGAGGCAGTGGGGCAGCAATGGTTAAGAGGCAATGGGGCAGCCATGGTTAAGAGGCAGTGGGGCAGCAATGGTTAAGAGGCAGTGGGGCAGCCATGGTTAAGAGGCAATGGGGCAGCAATGGTTAAGAGGTTATGGGGCAGCAATGGTTAAGAGGCAGTGGGGCAGCAATGGTTAAGAGGCAGTGGGGCAGCAATGGTTAAGAGGCAGTGGGGCAGCAATGGTTAAGAGGCAGTGGGGCAGCAATGGTTAAGAGGCAATGGGGCAGCAATGGTTAAGAGGCAGTGGGGCAGCAATGGTTAAGAGGCAATGGGGCAGCAATGGTGTAGAGGCAGTGGGGCAGCAATGGTTAAGAGGCAGTGGGGCAGCAATGGTTAAGAGGCAATGGGGCAGCAATGGTTAAGAGGCAATGGGGCAGCAATGGTTAAGAGGCAATGGGGCAGCAATGCTGGAGTGGCATTGGGACTGCAATAGTGTATGCACGGTATATGAATGATCATTTTTACATGTTTTTTTTTTCTTTTCTACAAACTGCCGTTTGATTTTTATTGAGAGAAAATGACCTTTTGAATAAATGTTGAGATGTAAACAAGAGGCTGAGAACTAGTTCAGTTCTAACACCCGCCATACAAGCCTGCAAAGTCTGCACGTAATGCTACAAATAGTCTACACAGGATGCAGTGAAGGGGAGAGATGGACACCTGCTCTAATAAACACCCCTCCTTTTTCTTGGCCATACACACATCCCCTGGTGTCAAATCATGCAAATGAAGTGTAAAAATAAAGACCTTTAGGACAGAAACGACAATTTTTAGGCTTCAGAGTTGCACTTATTAGATTTGATCTTTTCTTTTAGGATTTGAACATCTCAAAAAGAATTTTCTGCACAGGTGTGCTTATTTGAAGGAACAGAGTGAGTGAGTGAGTGAGTAAAAGATGTTTAACGCCATTTCGACAGCGAAGGTCATATTCATGGCGAGAAAGACATAACACAATTTCACAGAGGAATGTGTCGGTGCCCACACATATGTGCCACACACACATCCGAGGGGATAGGAAAGAGGAGATATAGACCCTTTTAAGTGGGCTAGGGAAGCCCTTTGAAGGAATACGGTACATATATCATAATACCGGTCCAAGGTCATAAGTATCTTAAATGGTCGAGATCATCCAGGTACTTTCTATTTAAAAATATACACATCGTTTATCTCAGAAGATGCTGAAAGAGATCCTCTTATAGGAACTTTTAGAGGACCTGTTTAACAAGTTAAGCCAATTTATGAAGCCTCTGGCCTAGAAATATACTGTATTGTTGTGTTTAAGCGCCGGGATTTGAATGAGCGCCGGTCTTTTATAAGCGCTGGGGGTAAAGGGGTGTTTAAATAGCGTTTAAATACCCCTAAAGCACTGAAAACTATCTATAAGAAGCTCTTGTCTTGTATGAGGGCTGGGGGTAACCATACCTCCAAATCAATAAGCGCTGGGGCGGTTATTCACGACGATACAGTATTATGTAGATTAAAATAGATGTATTCTGGAGAGTTTTTCCACACTTGCTGTTCACCTTTGTGAGATGTGCTCTTTATGGACTGCATACGTGTTTTTCCCATAGTGTGTGCAATAACTAGGGACCACGTGGGGCTGCACGTGTCCTCATGCTGTCACACTGTCAAGATGTCACACTGTCAAGCTATCTGTTTTTACTTGTGTTTTTCTGTAGAATCTAGGGGAAATTGTGGCATTTTAGAGCATCAACCAGATGCCACCTTTCCTAACATTTTAGGAATTCCCGATACTTACAGTCATTTTAGGTATATTTTACACTGGAAATTGGGGAAATTAGGATGATTTCCAAATGTTCAGTGGTCAACCAGTGCCATCCCTGAGAATCAGTGAGATTCAATAGAGAAAAGAGTTTCTATGTCAATATGCATGTAGTATCCTTCCTGCATGGCCGGCTGATGTTACTTGTATACATTTGAGCGTGACAAAGTATGGCCATGGTTAAACTGCACCATATACACGAGGTTTTACAATGCCTTTGACTTTTTGTAAAACCTATAACCATGGGGGGATGCTCTATGTCAATGTGCATGATGCACCCATTGTGCTTGGCCGGCTGCTGCACACATACATTTGATAGTGACACACGGCCATGGGTGGCTGTGTGTACATGCACACAGCAGTGATCCTGTCTGTGTGTGTGTGTGACTGCAGAGCCTCAGACTACAGCAGGCCTGTAGTATGTGGTAGGAGGAGGTTACACAGCCTCTCACACTTACAGATGGTTTCTCATGTGGAGCTGCTTCATCATCACAAGTAGCACCTATACTATACCTATAGGAGGACAGTACTATATTATACATATTATACATGTACACAGGTAGTATAGACTGGAGGTGCTGCTGTCACCAAGGAGCTATCATAGTTAAACCACATGGGGGTAAGTACATGTAATATACATTATATATTTATTAGTTAAACTCCACGTGTGTAGGGTTACTTGGTATAACCAATTTGACTGACTTAACCTTCTAACAGTGACGGATTTTGATGGGGCCACAGGGGCATGTGCCCCCTCCTTTTTGTCTGTATTTAAGAGTTTATTTATTATTTGGGACCCCAAAAATCCTCAAATATGGTAGGCCGAAATACCTGCCTGCTCACAGGCAGGATCCAAGATGTATACAAGTCTATAGTGGCACAAACACATGGCTAGTCTGAACTAAGTACTCACTGTCAGTTCCTGGAAATTGTCCCTCCTATTCACAAGCATGTAGTTTTCATGTACATCAGCTTATAATGACTGAAGCATGAGATATATCCAATAAATCTGACATGTTTATCTTGAGCTTAGATATCACTACCTCAATGGCCTCCATTGTCAACATATTGTGCTGCTACCTTGTGTTAGACTGCTCTTGAAACATAGGGCTAACCAACCAAGAATAGTGTAGTCTTTTTGGCACTAGGTGGCTACACCTGGCTTCAAGATGGCCGACAATGATTTGGAGTTAGGGAGGGAGATTTGAAAATCACCTGGATTATTAATTATTACAAGTATTTCAAGTGCTTTGTGTATTGTGAATCTTTGGATATACATTGAGGGAAGTGTTGGTGGAAGCATTGGACCTGACAGTAAGTACTTCTGTGAGAACTGGGCACTCAGCCAATCTGGCTGACCAAACAGACTACAACAGACACACTTGGTCTCTGAGGTTCCCTCAGAGCGTCTACGGAGTAAAATATGGGGGATGCACACCCTCCTTTTGGGCCGCCCCCCCCCCCTTTTTCAAAATCCTGGACTCGCCACTGCTTACAGTTCCATGAAATAACCACAGCCTGTTTCCCCTATTTCCTTTGCTCTCAGGTATCACCATGAGTTAAGATCCTTCCCTAGCCTATCTTAGAAGCCTTGTATATCTCATCTTTTCTGCCCCCTCTGTGTTTGATGCTAAAGTGCACTGGGGATGGACACACATTCATCCATTGATGTCTAAAGTTCTCAAATAAGCACCAGACTTACATAAGGGCCAGGGGGTAATGCCCCTCCAAGTCTACAAACATGGGGGCTGTTGTCCACACCGATACAGTAACATGATAAGAAACACTAAACTGGGGACATTACGTTGTCCTCAAAGGAAGAACACGTCTTCAAGACCGTCTACCAAACTAACTACAACTGTTAACGTAAATGGGAAAACAAAGTGTACATACCGTCGCCTTAGTGCAAGAAGGTTGTAACTGCAATTTTTTCGCCTAATCCTGTTTTAGTTCGCTATGGAAAATAAGGAACGTGTTTTGCACAACTGGAAAAATGCTAGACCTATGTAGACCCCTTGTGTATATAGCGACTTAAAAGTTCTACCCATGGCAAATGTAGAGGTTCAAATACACATAGCGACCTATTTAATAGCGACCTAAAACAGGAGTAATATATAGGAAAGAAAGAAAGAAACTTAAACAGAAGAATAGATTAGCATAGAAGCTTGCCCCGCAGGGCTACTAATATGGAATAGAAAAGAAGCTTGCCCCGCAGGGCTACTTTAATGGAATAGAATAGAATTTTGCCCCGCAGGGCTAGTCATTCAAATTCAATAGCCCTGCTGGGCAAGCTTCTATTCTATACCATATTGCCCCCGCAGGGCTACTAATATGGAATAGAAAAGAAGCTTGCCCCGCAGGGCTACTTTAATGGAATAGAATAGAATTTTGCCCCGCAGGGCTAGTCATTCAAATTCAATAGCCCTGCGGGGCAAGCTTCTTTTCTATTCCATATTAGTAGCCCTGCAGGGCAAGCTTCTATTCTATACCATATTGATAGCCCTGTGGGGCAAGCTTCTATTCTATACCATTTTGATAGCCCTGCGAGGCAAGCTTCCATTCTATCTTATATGTGCAACTCAATAAGGATGATAAAAAATGTTTCAAATAGAACTAGATCATGGGTTTTTAGTTACTGAATAAGGGTCATCTTCATGATTACAAACATTTACTGAATAAGGGTAATGACCCTTATTCAGTAACTATTTACAATAGTCAAGATGACCCTTATTCAGTTAAGAATGCCCTTCTACCACTATCACATTCACATTAAAGAGGAATACACAGAACAAGCCATTCCATTTCCTTCAATTAGATTCCATCTTTTCCATTCACCCTCTAATTTTCTTTAGTTTTCAAGAGTTATCACGACTTAATCTATTCTTTAGCGACTTAAAGTGGGAGAATGCCGTCTAATAGATCCTTAGGGTTCCCCAAGGTACTAAGTGGAAGGCAATTATTTGGGCTTTTGGACCAATTACCTTTCTCAAATCCATGTGTAAAGTTTATCTATTGTTTTTCATCATTTCTAAGACCATCTCAGTTAGTCTGTTATCACCTTGAGATGACCACCTTGCACCTTGAGCTGACCACTTGTTAACTACTATTTTAATGGGGCTATGTTTATTAAACTATCATTTGAAAAAAAAGAATAAGTTTCTTCTATAGATATGCAGTACAGGGGCATGGGAAGCAGTTTCAGAGTGGGTGCGACCAGGGGGGTTTTCTGCAATTTTTGACCTCCCTTTGCTTGACCTTTTAGTTTTGACCCCCCCCCCCCCCAGCTTTCCACGCCCATGCAGTAAAATGGCGTAATTAGAACTATTGCATCATAAGAAAATGTATGTTTTTATAGTTACTCAATTAGAATGGAAATTAGAGGCAACTTTATGGCCATGGATATTGTAAATCTCTTCCAAATAGAAGTGGTATTTCCATCCCTGCATTGAAGAGGCTTTGGTTTTAATGTACTTTAATAGACCTTCAATATGGACTATAATAATCCATTCCTTAACTTTATCATCACACTCTTAGTATCAAATAGTTCCTCTATAGTAATAACCGTAGCATTACAGTTAAGATTGAAATGTATGCATCAGAGCATAATCCAGTGAAGATTTCTATCCCAAACTATTCTGGCCATTAATCTTGTGATGTAATCCTACATAGTCAATGGTTTCTTTTCAATTAAATGCACAAAAAGGTGTATTAGGAGTGGTTGGCTCAAGGTGAAATGGTGGTCATCTCAAGGTGAAATTGGTATGTTCTAGGAAATAAGTCATATACAGAAAGTATTTAACATTCTGCACTTTTCTTTATGCTATCATGTAGCAAAGATATTTATCTATGCCTATAGAGTCAAAATGTTGTATATGTGAGCACTTCTCATCTTCAAAATATCGAACCAAAGTTAGAGAATTCTGATGAAATGACCAGCTGGTCATGGTAAAAACCATTCAAACATGGGAACTTTAGTGTATTATCATGCAATGACAATTCCTTCATATGTTCCAGGACATCATTCTATGGGGTACTATAACACCTCTATTTCAATAATATTAGGGTTTAAGACCAATGCAGTACATGTGAAAGTGAGAAAAACAAGCTGACAGGTGGTCGACTCTAGGTATGTGGTCGTCTTTAGGGTAATCTACCCTAAATCATGATGTCGTGTATGACCCAGGTGGAGAAGGCCCTCTTTGAATTTTAATTTGTTAGCAATGGGTGGTCTCCCCATAACTTTCTGTTTCTCTTCCGAGCTATTGTATAAACATTTTCTGAAACTGCCTGAATTTGCATAGTAAGTCCCAGGTGGGATTGTCACTTTGTCAGGACAGCAGCCATTAAGGATGAGGATGAACCCTTCAATGACCGCTGATGCAGGAGTGCATCACGCCCAGTGGTCGTCACGATGCACGATTCATCTTGTTGCCTTATTCATGTGTATAAAATACATATATGAATAATCCTAACACCTAGCCCTTTGAGAATGATACCCTCATTATGATGCACCAATGAAGTGCTGGTGAGCAGTCTCACCAGCACTTCATTGGTGCATCATGCCTATTGGTCGGCATGATGCACCAATGAAGTGCTGGCAAGACTGCTCACCAGCACTTCATTGGAGCATCATGCCTATTGTTCGGCATGATGCACCAATGAAGTGCTGGCAAGACTGCTCACCAGCACTTCATTGGTGCATCATGCCTATTGGTCGGCATGATGCACCAATGAAGTGCTGGCAAGACTGCTCACCAGCACTTCATTGGAGCATCATGCCTATTGGTCGGCATGATGCACCAATGAAGTGCTGGCAAGACTGCTCACCAGCACTTCATTGGTGCATCATAATGAGGGTATCATTCTATCATGGTCAGCATGATGCATGAATGTAGCCCTGGTCAGTTATATGCCGGGGGTGTGAAATCTCAGAGGAAACAGGTTTTGATGCTCTCCAGGACCATTCATGAGATCTGGGGTCGGGGGGGGGGGGGGTTCTAAGAATTTTACCCAATATTTGATGTAAATATATGAGGAAATGGGTTTCAGAGGAAATGGGTTTCAGGATTTCACACACATGGAGATCCCGGGCTTCCCTAGCCCACTTAAAGGGGTCTATTTCTCCTCTTTTCTATCCCCTCGCATGTGTGTGGTGCACATATGCGCAGGCACCAACACATTTCTCTGTGAAATAGTAATGCAGTTCTCGCCATGAATATGACCTTAGCTGTCGAAATGGCGTTAAACACCTATTGCTCACTCACTCATGGAGATCCATGCATCATGACGACCAGTGGATATATACGGCTCCTACATCAGCGGTACTTCAAGGGTTAAGGCACCTACATACAACCTATATATAACATAATTATATCAAGTCCCACCTGGTACAATATATGGAGCACATGTAGTTAACTTATGCTACCGGGCTTCCCTAGCCCACTTAAAGGGTCTATGTCTCCTCTTTACTATCCCCTCAGGATGTGTGTGGTGCACATATGCGCGGGCACTGACACATTCCTCTGTGAAATTGTGTAATGTAGTTCTTGCCATGAATATGACATTAGCTGTCGAAATGGCGTTAAACATCTATTACTCACTCACTCACTTATGCTACCCCGTATTTATTCTTATAAGCGCACCTGTGCCGAAAATACTTTTGTTAGATGCTCAAAACTCAATACAAAATTTATTCTAATAAAAGAACACACCATCCACCCTTTTCATTGATACCATAAAACCTTTCTGGGGGCTTCTGATTAAGGTTTACCGTAATAATAGTATAGTAAATCTCATTATTTGCATGATATTCCACTAGTAGGGTGTGCTTAACAATGCCCCCAAAATAGGAGTGCATTTATTAGACTAAGTGCGCTTATTAGAATGAATACGGTACATGTACTCATCCCAAAGAACTGACGTCATTCATGAAGGTGTCTTTATAGAAATATGATGTTGAATATAAAAATAAAATAAAAAAGATATTTGTCCCGGAATAGAACCCCCTCCCCTTCAGCACCATAATAGTAATAATATGGCCACTCGTTACGATATCCTACGATACATGCCATGAGGTGCCTGTTAGCCCATACCTTACTAAGTTTATTACACGATTAATCAATAAAAAATCAATAAATAATCAATAGAATATCAATAAAAACAAGTTGAAAACAAAAATCCTTCCCCGGGACTCGAAGCCAGCCATAGTGTGTGTACACGATCAGTACATACACCTCGGCAGCGACAGCGCCCGTCTCGGCTAGCCTTGGCAGCGGCACACAGCGAAAAATAGTGTACATACACCTCCTCCCCCGGCAGCAGACAGCGGCAGCGCACACGGCGAAAAGAGACGCGTCTCGCTGTTATGTTTGTGTATACTACACCTCGTCGCCCGGCAGTGGAGAGCTACAGCGCACACGGCGAAAAAAGATGCGCCCGGGCCGGGATTCGATCCGCGGACCTCTGACGGCTGAGCGCAACGTGCTAACCGCTAGACCACCACGTCTCCTCCATTCACTGCGTTTCGCGGTTATGTTTGTGTAGAATACACCTCGTCGCCCGGCAGCAGACAGCGACAGCGCACACGGCTTTGTATCATATCCAGACGTGGTTCGAACCAAGTGTTTCTCGTCAGTCCCTGTGGCGCAATGCATAGGGAGTTGGATTAGGGATCTGAGACTGCAGGTTCGACCGCTACCCTGGCCATGAAAATTTCGTGGGTTTTAACATGTGACATGGGCAAGGAGTGCTGATATCCACCCCTAACCGTGCTGATATCCACCTCAAAGAGTTCTGATATCCACCAAGGATCTGCTCATAAGGGGTCGCACAATATGCAGGAATATCAGAACTGGGATATCCAGAAAAAGCACCCAAAATCACAAAGGTCGTGAAATAATGTTAGATACGTGTGCATTCATACGTTTATAACCCCTGTAGGCACCGATCTATAATACCACAACATCATTGATCCCATCTATTTCTGGTAACATCTATCACAGTGGCATGAAACTAGAATTCAGGGGCAGATAGATATTAGAGAGCGCACATGTGATACTGTGCATGTGAAGCACTGTGAAGTAATGAGATATTCCGTACTCGAAGTTCTTCAGTTATATGCAGGGGCTTACATGCTAGGTTTAGGCCTATTGCGCCGCCTTATAAATCTTCCCAAAAGCAGGGTGCACCTTATACGCAGGGTGCACCTTATATGCAGGGTGCGCCTTATATGCAGGGTGCACCTTATACGCAGGGTGCGCCTTATATGCAGGGTGCACCTTATACGCAGGGTGCACCTTATATGCAGGGTGCACCTAATACGCAGGATGCACCTTATACTCCAGGTGCACCTTATACTCCAGGTGCACCTTATACTCCGTGTGCGCCTCATACTCCGGGTGCACCTCATACTCCGGATGCACCTTATACGCAGGATGCACCTTATACTCCAGGTGCACCTTATACTCCAGGTGCACCTAATACTCCAGGTGCACCTTATACTCCAGGTGCACCTTATACTCCAGGTGCACCTTATACTCCGGGTGCACCTTATACTCCGGGTGCACCTCATACGCAGGATGCTGTTTATAATACATGATGTACTACGGTAGCGATATTAACGATACTATGTATTTCATACACCCATGTTTCGACTTAGAGGAAAAGCTCTTTATCAGAATAGCAACATTAGAAGATGATTTTGGAGAAAGTTAGATTACATAAAAACACACAAATAATACACACGAATATTATGTTCAAATATGTTTGCATTAAAACCTCATTTAGTCTCAGCAGACAAGAATTCATTTAACATAAATTTCCTGGGTTATCAACCTCTCAATTCTATTCACCAGACCTACAGTTACCTCCCATTTCTTTCATTGTGTACACACTAATAGAATCAGGGTGTGGTCTATTGTGTAAGGGATGCATTGTAGGCAGAATTAGATATACATGTACACTGGGCCAGACTAAGTCAATGTTGTCCTGTCTCCGCTCGTGAGCTCTTCTTCACCCACCATGACTGCGGATGGAGTGGCAATGGTTTAACTATCTGAGGACTGCTGATGCATTACTAGATCATGCCCATTGGTTACCTGAGGACTGCTGATGCATTACTAGATCATGCCCATTGGTTACCTGAGGACCGCTGATGCATTACTAGATCATGCCCATTGGTTACCTGAGGACCGCTGATGCATTACTAGATCATGCCCATTGGTTACCTGAGGACCGCTGATGCATTACTAGATCATGCCCATTGGTTACCTGAGAACCGCTGATGCATTAGTAGATCATGCCCATTGGTTACCTGAGAACCACTGATGCATTACTAGATCATGCCCATTGGTTATCTGAGGACCGCTGATGCATTACTAGATCATGCCCATTGGTTACCTGAGGACCGCTGATGCATTACTAGATCATGCCCATTGGTTACCTGAGGACCGCTGATGCATTACTAGATAATGCCCATTGGTTACCTGAGGACCGCTGATGCATTAGTAGATCATGCCCATTGGTTACCTGAGGACCGTTGATGCATTACTAGATCATGCCCATTGGTTACCTGAGGACCGCTGATGCATTACTAGATCATGCCCATTGGTTACCTGAGGACCGTTGATGCATTACTAGATCATGCCCATTGGTTACCTGAGGACCGCTGATGCATTACTAGATCATGCCCATTGGTTACCTGAGGACCACTGATGCATTACTAGATCAAGCCCATTGGTTACCATGATGCACAAATTTATCCCTGGTGAGTTACTCGAGTAACCTGCTACATTCATACTTCATGCCGACCCTACAGGGCTAATACATACCACTGCGGGTCAGCTCCAATGGGTCAGCGGGGATACTCCAATGAAGTTCTAGCGAGCAGACTCGCCAGTACTTCATTAGTGCATCATGGCGACCAATGAGTATGATACACTCCTGCAAAAGAACGATCATTTGTATGATGCACGAAGGCAGTGCTGGCGAGTAACTCGTTGATGTAGTTTTCCGGTATCATGACAACATACAATACAGTGCCTGCCTTAAAGCCCTATGCAGTCTTACCAGGGCTAGACCACAACATGGGATCCTAAATGGATCTAATTAGCGTGAAGTGGCCTGAGAATCAACAATAAACCTTATGTATGAATCTCCTGATTTAAAAATGATCACATTTGTTGTTATCATTGCAATCATATGTGCATGTGTGTGGATTAACTTAGTAATGTATTTGTGTGAATTGATTTGGGGACATTTTATCGATGAAGTTGATATCAATTTCTTAACCTTAAGCTTTGAGAACCAAATGTAATCATACTAACTAATGATTAATAGCATAGCTAGATTACAAAGATGATGTAGTGCGCTCTCCTGTTTCAGACAGCGGAACAACCAAATTGACAGTAACAAATATTTATATCACGTCAAATAAATGGGTCTTTAACGCATTATGGCCTTGGTTACTGTGGTACCCACGCGCACCAATTTGAGACAGTGCCTAGTCCCCATGCAGATTTTGTGGAGAGAAGGGTAGAAAAGTGTCACTGTAGTCCCATCTCTGCCTTGAGCCCATAGGGTTTGCACTGTGTCTGCTATGTTCCATGTCTGCTTTGAGCCTAAGGTCAAGCAGTCTGTACCAATATGGTGGCTCCAAGAGTGACATACCCTATACTATATTTAGCTTCATTCTCCTACCCGATTTCTAGATCCAATTCTGGCCCTTGGTGCTACCTCAATGCTTCTGGTAGAAATTTTATATGCTAGCACAACACAGAAGCATCATGTATGTCCGAAGACGGGGTTTCCACAGGTCAGGAAAAGTCAGGGAAAATAAAGTTGTCGGGGAATCATGAGATATTTCAGTGTAAGTCAGGTAAAAATCTGACAGAATGGACTAACAATGGTCTCGATTTTAAGATAAATTCCCAGCGGGGAAATCAATATCCAAAATTCAATCATGGAAAATCATTAGTTTGCACGGTCAGGGGATTTCTATCCAATATTTTTGTGGGAACCGTGCAGCGATAAGTGCACTCTTAAATGGTCAAAGTAAATTTGTCAGTTAGCCCTTCTGATATACTAAGTCTTTAACGGTTTGTTTAGTATGAACTTAGCTTTTTCTCTTCTTTTTTTGGCAAAAAAAAAAAAATCTTATGCTGTGCATTTGGGTTTTAGCTGGTTCCATTTACCAGTGTCCTTTCTGTGCAATGGCCAGGGGGACCAGTGTAGAATAATCTGTAGGCCAAACGACAGTGGGTCTAAGTGTCACACTTGTCAAACAGTACACAGTGTAAAAAGAGTACACATACTGACATTGCATGAATTGATTACAATGCAATGTTTATTCATAGGGCTCAGGATGGCATGCTGGAAGTATCAGAATCATCCTGGGACCCCCAGCCTGCCCTTAGGATGTGGGATCATCCGAATGCAGCAATAATTATAAAATTCAGGCAGCAGGTTTATCTCATTTACCGGGTGCTTCTTGAATTTTCGGGCTTTTACATTATATGGGTAAAACGTGATGCTTACAACGCAAGCTATTCTTACCCTTTAAAGGCCGCTGATGCATCAAAGCATCATGCCCAGTGGTCATCATGATGCATGAATGCAGCCCTAGTGAGTACCGTAATCTCCCGCGTATAAGACGCATTCGGGCTTCCCTAGCCCACTTAAAAGGGTCTATATCTCCTCTTTCCTATCCCCTCAGGATGTGTGTGGTGCACATATGCGCGGGCACTGACACATTCCTCTGTTAAATTATTAACCTGTGAAGCACTGGATAGCCACTTAGTGCCGCTAAAGTGCTGTAAAACACAAATCAATCAATCATATAAGACGCATTGCGCGTATAAGACGCACCCCAAACTCAGCACATGCATTTTCGCGTATAAGACACATTTTAATGCTGATATTTGTAAGATTAATACTGTTCTATAGTAAAATTACCCCTCGTATAAGACGCACCCTGAACTTCAGAAAATCCTATAAGACTCCCCAGCATTTTGTTTGGCGTAGAGGACGCGTCTTATACGCGGGA
The DNA here is from genome assembly GCA_949317995.1 of Acholoe squamosa. NCBI lineage: Eukaryota > Metazoa > Annelida > Polychaeta > Phyllodocida > Polynoidae > Acholoe > Acholoe squamosa. The sequence goes on from OX439051.1 coordinate 56,148,929, forward strand.
GTTTACGGTAACTTGCAAGCAAGGGCTGCATTCAAGCATCATGCTGACCCTACAGGAGTAAAACACTCCCAGGGGCTAAGCATGATGCTCCAAAGAAGTGCTGGCGAGCAGACTCTCCAGCACTTCATTGGTGCATCATGACGACCAATGGGCATGATGCACCTATACATCAGCGGCCCTTAAAGGTTTAAATGCAAGTAGGTATTAGGCCTACAGTAAGGCTGATGGATTAAGTATGGTAAAGCGCAAGGTTCCCACCGGTCAGTTAAAAATCAGTTAAACCTATTTTTCTCTAAAGGTTAGTTAAAAAGGTATTTTTGGAAAAAGTCAGTTAAAAATAGTATTTCGACTAATTTAGGGGGGGGGGGCGATTGTCAAGATTCCGCATGAATTTGCAAAATTTCTTATGCACCCTCTCTCTCTAGAGCGGATGTTTTTTTTTGTGTGCTTCATCAATTATCCAATATTCAGTCAGGTAAAAGTTGATAAATGTCAGGCGAAAGTCAGTCAAAACCATGACCTGTAAATAGTGGGAACCATGAGAGCGTGGTGCTCGCCTACCTTGTATATCTCTCCCTCCCAGGACCAGCACACTGATCTGATATCCGGCATATATAAGGCTCACCCCTTGCACATCGTCTACCCTGCATTCAATGATATGATATAAGGTGCACCTGGGCTGGATTTTTAACACTTTACTTTAGTACTTTATCCTACCTATAAGCCGCACCCCAACTTCAGCTGTTTCTATATGGACCATCAGAGTTCCATCTTATGTATAAGCTGCAGCTTAGATGTGAGGTATTATGTTAGATCTATTTCAGGCTGCCTGCGAGGATCAGTGGCAGATTTGTATCGGGGCAGGGGTGCACGCCCCCCGCTTTTTCTTTATTGTGTTATTGACTAAAGTCAATAACACATTCATATATATGGAAACTGCCGCACAGAACCACATTAGATTAAAGAGGGTTTCTGACAGACATAGGAACATAGAGGGAAATCTGGTCTATAGTGTATCTCTGAACAATTGCCACCACAGCTAGGCCATGGTAGAATAATCTTTGTTTGACCTTATATGCATTTAGTAAATAATATGCACCTAAGAGATAGAGCATAGTCAGCTGTTGATTGGGGCTTGAAGATGGGAGGTGGATTACTGTCCCCTCATTGTTGGTGCACACAAACCATTAACCCTTTAGGGGCTGCATAGAACTTAAACGTCTTTTCTTTTTCATTGAACTTAGAAGCCAATAACAAGTAGGCCTGTGGCATAGACTTAACCTTCATACTTAAGAGTTTAATAACATGTTTTGGATTCCAAAACTTGCTTAAAAATAGGGTGTGCTCCCCCTTGTTTTGGACCGCACCCCCTCCTTTTCCAGAGCCTGGATCCGCCACTGAGGATCTCTATTTGCTTTAGGACACAGGCAGCCTCGGCTAGGTTCTTAGAAGAAGAACCTCCCAAAGCGACCTGCCTTTCATGTATGGCCTTCAGAGGAAGGGCATTATGGCTTTGTAAAGACCGATCGATGCCTTTAGGATACGATACACTGGTTCCTAGCGTCAAGAATCTTATAAGCCACACCCACATATGAGGCCCATCCCAAGTTGTTAGCTATGCTATAAACCACACAATAGGTTAAGATGGTTGCCATTCCTTTTTTTTAGCGCCTCCCACGCCGCGTAGCGGCGGTACTGCGAAGCGGTATGGGAGTGCGCTATGATGATTGCATTTGCCCCATGTGATGAGGTCTCACAATGCAAAATTACTGAATAGAGAAATTGATAATTGTGAAATCTTCTATATGTCTGCTTTTATGAGACATGTCATCAAACACTGGTATACCGACATTAACAGCGGGACGCGTTTTTTTATGCGGTCACAGCCGCATTTCTTGTTTTATAGTCTATATAAAACCCCTCATATAAGCTGCTGCTTGACCTCAGAACCTGCTATACGCTGCACCAAGAGTCGGGAATAGTTTGGGCATTTGTTCAAATGACAAATTGGAGACAAATCACATTGGAGCTAATGTGTTCACTGGACACAGAAATAAAACAGGGTTGCGTCCAGCAGATAAATCTATGTATCCGACACTTAGAAGCAAAAATAAAAGTTCTTGTGTCCCACTCCCAGGCACTGGACACAGGGATTTGTCGATTGTCGAGCCCTGTGTTCATTCTGGGCCAGACTAGACTGCTGTCTCCAGTGCAGGTAGATCTGGCCTAGCTTGAATTGTTCTGACTCTGTATATGTGACTTGTTCTCTCAGTACCTGTATGTATTGTATTGACCTGTATTAGCACCAGGTCTCTCGAATAAACACCGGTCTTGAATAAGCGCTTGGGGTACAGGGGTATTGAAATTTAAAAAAAAACACTATAATTCAAGTCTTCAACAAAAACTGCCGGTCCTGACTAAGGGCCGTGGTATGGCCTGGTTGAAATTGATGAGCGCCTGGGTTCTTGTCCTGATCAATACGGTTTTGGCGGCCAGTGGCTTGTTGTAGACATGTATGCCTGTGGGCAGTACGGCTATAGTGCCGATAAGTCACATGACCCTGCCCAAGGTCACATGACCTTACTCCAGGCTGTATGTCACTCTCTATATCTGTATGCTGTCACTTAAATACCTGAATACCATTAATCTACTTTCCTTCGGTGTATAGGCCACAATAGATATGAAATCAAAATACTGTAATTCTTGTTATATCCCTTATCAGAGGCGAATTGCGGCTCAAAGGAGGTTGATAAAGTTGGGATTGGGTCTTGTAGGCCCAGGTTATTGGTACAGTACATGCCTGGTAGAACCGTATTAAACCTTCAAAATGTCAAACCCCTGGTACGCCATATAACATTTCTTTCAACTCTGGATGCCCCGCATATGCGAGGCACTTCGGTATGTACCAATCCATCAGAAGACTATTGTGCATTAAATAACTTTACTGAGAGCATTCTGTTGTCCCTAAAGGGATAACGGCACGTGTATGACCTGGAGGAAGGAGTAGATGAAGGAGGAGTATTTAACACTTTAAGGCTCATGTGGTGCCTAAATATCCTCTCCATGGCCTGACTGTAACCTTGCTGCATGACTTTACCTTTGTGCACGAAGGTTGTAAATGCATTTTTGAAGTTTGCAGGAGAGGCCAAATAAGTATCTCAATTACAACCTTATTGCACTGGGGCCTGTAGGCACACATATCATACACAGAGCTTCAGCACTTTCACAGTAGGCTCATCAATAGATGTCAAGACAGGAGAAAACTCATTTTTGCCAAAATGTCAGTTACAACCTTCTTGCACTAGGGCGACATTATGTTGTTCTTAGAGTGTAAGACAGACATACGCCTCCTCCCCCTCCTGTAGTGTCTAGCAGTCAGCTGTCATTTTGGATGACCTCTGACCCAGGAGGAGGAGGAGGAGGAGACCTCTTATTGTGAGTGCATTCTGTCATGCTGCTACTGTCCTTGATCTGGAACTAATCTCAACCTCTTATAGTTAGTGCACCACCACTACAGTGACTGGGAGCTTGGCTGTAGGGTGAGTGATCTTATGTTTGCTGTGATTAGGTTTTGTAATGGGTCTGCGCAGGATCAAGCCTTCAGGGGCCATTAGTGCAGGAGTGCATCATGGCCATTTGTTGGCATGATGCACCAATAAAAACTGACAATTGGTGCATCATGCCAATACCCCAGGAGTGTATCAATCTTGTAGGGCCAGCATGTGATTCATGAATGTAGCCATGGTGAGGTACTCATGAATGTAGCCATGGTGAGGTACTCATGAATGTAGCCATGGTGAGGTACTCATGAATGTAACCATGGTGAGGTACTCATGCATGTAACCATGGTGAGGTACTCATGCATGTAACCATGGTGAGGTACTCATGCATGTAGCCATGGTGAGGTACTCATGAATGTAGCCATGGTGAGTTACTCATGAATGTAGCCATGGTGAGGTACTCATGCATGTAGCCATGGTGAGGTACTCATGCATGTAGCCATGGTGAGGTACTCATGAATGTAGCCATGGTGAGGTACTCATGAATGTAGCCATGGTGAGGTACTCATGCATGTGACCATGGTGGGTTACTATGTGAATGTAGCCATGGTGAGTTACTATGTGAATGTAGCCATGGTGAGTTACTCATGAATGTAGCCATGGTGAGTTATTTAATGTAGCCATGGTGAGTTATTTAATGTAGCCATGGTGAGTTACTATGTAAATGTAGCCATGGTGAGTTATTTAATGTAGCCATGGTGAGTTACTCATCAATGTAGCCATGGTGAGGTACTCATGAATTTAGCCATGGTGAGTTACTCATGAATGTAGCCATGGTGAGGTACTCATGAATGTAGCCATGGTGAGGTACTCATGCATGTGACCATGGTGAGTTACTATGTGAATGTAGCCATGGTGAGTTACTATGTGAATGTAGCCATGGTGAGTTACTATGTGAATGTAGCCATGGTGAGTTACTATGTGAATGTAGCCATGGTGAGTTACTCATGAATGTAGCCATGGTGAGTTACTATGTAAATGTAGCCATGGTGAGTTATTTAATGTAGCCATGGTGAGTTACTCATAAATGTAGCCATGGTGAGGTACTCATGAATGTAGCCATGGTGAGGTACTCATGAATGTAGCCATGGTGAGTTACTCATGAATGTAACCATGGTGAGTTACTCATGAATGTAGGCATGGTGAGATACTCATGAATGTAGCCATGGTGAGTTACTATGTGAATGTGGCCATGGTGAGTTACTATGTGAATGTAGCCATGGTGAGTTACTCATGAATGTAGCCATGGTGAGTTACTCATGAATGTAGCCATGGTGAGTTACTCATGCATGTAGCCATGGTGAGGTACTCATGCATGTAGCCATGGTGAGGTACTCATGAATGTAGCCATGGTGAGGTACTCATGAATGTAGCCATGGTGAGGTACTCATGAATGTAGCCATGGTGAGGTACTCATGAATGTAGCCATGGTGAGTTACTCATGCATGTAACCATGGTGAGGTACTCATGAATGTAGCCATGGTGAGGTACTCATGAATGTAACCATGGTGAGGTACTCATGAATGTAGCCATGGTGAGGTACTCATGAATGTAGCCATGGTGAGGTACTCATGAATGTAGCCATGGTGAGGTACTCATGAATGTAGCCATGGTGAGGTACTCATGAATGTAACCATGGTGAGTTACTCATGAATGTAGCCATGGTGATATACTCATGAATGTAGCCATGGTGAGGTACTCATGAATGTAGCCATGGTGAGGTACTCATGAATGTAGCCATGGTGAGGTACTCATGAATGTAGCCATGGTGAGTTACTCATGAATGTAGCCATGGTGAGTTACTCATGAATGTAGCCATGGTGAGTTACTATGTGAATGTAGCCATGGTGAGTTACTATGTGAATGTAGCCATGGTGAGTCACTCATGAATGTAGCCATGGTGAGTCACTCATGAATGTAACCATGGTGAGTTACTCATGAATGTAGCCATGGTGAGTTACTCATGCATGTAACCATGGTGAGGCACTCATGAATGTAGCCATGGTGAGATACTCATGAATGTAGCCATGGTGAGTTACTATGTGAATGTAGCCATGGTGAGTTACTCATGAATGTAGCCATGGTGAGTTACTATGTGAATGTAGCCATGGTGAGTTACTCATGAATGTAGCCATGGTGAGTTACTCATGAATGTAGCCATGGTGAGTTACTATGTGAATGTAGCCATGGTGAGTTACTCATGAATGTAGCCATGGTGAGTTACTCATGAATGTAGCCATGGTGAGTTACTCATGCATGTAGCCATGGTGAGGTACTCATGAATGTAGCCATGGTGAGGTACTCATGAATGTAGCCATGGTGAGGTACTCATGAATGTAGCCATGGTGAGGTACTCATGAATGTAGCCATGGTGAGTTACGCATGAATGTAGCCATGGTGAGGTACTCATGCATGTAGCCATGGTGAGGTACTCATGAATGTAGCCATGGTGATGTACTCATGAATGTAGCCATGGTGAGGTACTCATGAATGTAGCCATGGTGAGGTACTCATGAATGTAGCCATGGTGAGGTACTCATGAATGTAGACATGGTGAGGTACTCATGAATGTAACCATGGTGAGGTACTCATGAATGTAGCCATGGTGAGTTACTCATGAATGTAGCCATGGTGAGGTACTCATGAATGTAGCCATGGTGAGGTACTCATGAATGTAGCCATGGTGAGTTACTCATGAATGTAGCCATGGTGAGTTACTCATGAATGTAGCCATGGTGAGTTACTCATGAATGTAGCCATGGTGAGTTACTATGTGAATGTAGCCATGGTGAGTTACTATGTGAATGTAGCCATGGTGAGTTACTCATGAATGTAGCCATGGTGAGTTACTCATGCATGTAACCATGGTGAGGTACTCATGAATGTAGCCATGGTGAGTTACTATGTGAATGTAGCCATGGTGAGTTACTATGTGAATGTAGCCATGGTGAGTTACTATGTGAATGTAGCCATGGTGAGTTACTCATGAATGTAGCCATGGTGAGTTACTATGTAAATGTAGCCATGGTGAGTTATTTAATGTAGCCATGGTGAGTTACTCATAAATGTAGCCATGGTGAGGTACTCATGAATGTAGCCATGGTGAGGTACTTATGAATGTAGCCATGGTGAGTTACTCATGAATGTAGCCATGGTGAGTTACTCATGAATGTAGGCATGGTGAGATACTCATGAATGTAGCCATGGTGAGTTACTCATGAATGTAGCCATGGTGAGTTACTCATGAATGTAGCCATGGTGAGTTACTATGTGAATGTAGCCATGGTGAGTTACTATGTGAATGTAGCCATGGTGAGTCACTCATGAATGTAGCCATGGTGAGTTACTCATGAATGTAACCATGGTGAGTTACTCATGAATGTAGCCATGGTGAGTTACTCATGCATGTAACCATGGTGAGGCACTCATGAATGTAGCCATGGTGAGATACTCATGAATGTAGCCATGGTGAGTTACTATGTGAATGTAGCCATGGTGAGTTACTCATGAATGTAGCCATGGTGAGTTACTATGTGAATGTAGCCATGGTGAGTTACTCATGAATGTAGCCATGGTGAGTTACTCATGAATGTAGCCATGGTGAGTTACTATGTGAATGTAGCCATGGTGAGTTACTCATGAATGTAGCCATGGTGAGTTACTCATGAATGTAGCCATGGTGAGTTACTCATGCATGTAGCCATGGTGAGGTACTCATGAATGTAGCCATGGTGAGGTACTCATGAATGTAGCCATGGTGAGGTACTCATGAATGTAGCCATGGTGAGGTACTCATGAATGTAGCCATGGTGAGTTACTCATGAATGTAGCCATGGTGAGGTACTCATGCATGTAGCCATGGTGAGGTACTCATGAATGTAGCCATGGTGATGTACTCATGAATGTAGCCATGGTGAGGTACTCATGAATGTAGCCATGGTGAGGTACTCATGAATGTAGCCATGGTGAGGTACTCATGAATGTAGACATGGTGAGGTACTCATGAATGTAACCATGGTGAGGTACTCATGAATGTAGCCATGGTGAGTTACTCATGAATGTAGCCATGGTGAGGTACTCATGAATGTAGCCATGGTGAGGTACTCATGAATGTAGCCATGGTGAGGTACTCATGAATGTAGCCATGGTGAGTTACTCATGAATGTAGCCATGGTGAGTTACTCATGAATGTAGCCATGGTGAGTTACTATGTGAATGTAGCCATGGTGAGTTACTATGTGAATGTAGCCATGGTGAGTTACTCATGAATGTAGCCATGGTGAGTTACTCATGCATGTAACCATGGTGAGGTACTCATGAATGTAGCCATGGTGAGTTACTATGTGAATGTAGCCATGGTGAGTTACTATGTGAATGTAGCCATGGTGAGTTACTATGTGAATGTAGCCATGGTGAGTTACTATGTGAATGTAGCCATGGTGAGTTACTATGTGAATGTAGCCATGGTGAGTTACTATGTGAATGTAGCCATGGTGAGTTACTATGTGAATGTAGCCATGGTGAGTTACTCATGAATGTAGCCATGGTGAGTTACTCATTAATGTAACCATGGTGAGTTACTATGTGAATGTAGCCATGGTGAGTTACTCATGCATGTAGCCATGGTGAGTTACTCATGAATGTAGCCATGGTGAGGTACTCATGCATGTAACCATGGTGAGTTACTCATGAATGTAACCATGGTGAGTTACTATGTGAATGTAGCCATGGTGAGTTACTATGTGAATGTAGCCATGGTGAGTTACTCATGAATGTAGCCATGGTGAGTTACTCATGCATGTAACCATGGTGAGGTACTCATGAATGTAGCCATGGTGAGTTACTATGTGAATGTAGCCATGGTGAGGTACTCATGAATGTAGCCATGGTGAGTTACTATGTGAATGTAGCCATGGTGAGTTACTATGTGAATGTAGCCATGGTGAGTTACTCATGAATGTAACCATGGTGAGTTACTATGTGAATGTAGCCATGGTGAGATACTCATGAATGTAGCCATGGTGAGTTACTCATGAATGTAGCCATGGTGAGTTACTCATGAATGTAGCCATGGTGAGGTACTCATGAATGTAGCCATGGTGAGTTACTATGTGAATGTAGCCATGGTGAGGTACTCATGAATGTAGCCATGGTGAGGTACTCATGCATGTAGCCATGGTGAGGTACTCATGAATGTAGCCATGGTGAGGTACTCATGCATGTAGCCATGGTGAGGTACTCATGAATGTAGCCATTGTGAGTTACTCATGAATGTAGCCATGGTGAGTTACTCATGAATTTCACCCAGACCTTACCCTCATAATACACCTTTAGCTATCCAGTTATACCCACCATAAAACCCTGCTTATACGCCGCACTAATGTATTTATAAGACACACACTAAGTTTATGGATGAACTAACTATAAGCCATTTGTGGGCCTGAAATGGTTGTCATTCTTTACTCAGTCTATACGAAAACTTGTTCCTCTCACAGACCATTCGGTCCCACAGATTTCATCATTCGGCAGGCCCGGCTTGATCTTTGCAGGACCGAACACCTCAAGATTATTATTGTTAGGAAAGAAAACAAGCATTTACTCATCATTTTAATCATTCAACTCTTATACTCTTAACAAACAGTACTGCCTTCTATCTAAGGCTGTAAAACCCCTAATAATGGTCCAATTTGCGAGCCATAAAATGTAGTTCCCAAGAATGCAGCAAGACTTTCAGTACTGCAGTCTGGCAATGTCCGTGGGCCCGGCAGTGATTTTGCTGGCAAAAGCCTGTGTCCCGCGAGTTTTCGTATTGACTATAATCTATTATGTAAAAGCCCTTGTATAAGCCATGCCTCCTCGTTTTGGGTTACTGTAGGTACCAGTTCTGCAGTAGGTGTCCCTTGACATTAGACATGGCCTGCATGCTATGTTAAATCTCTAGGGACAGCACAATATACATATTTGATACTCAACCACCATGAGGCTGCACAGAGAGCAAATTTATTCCTCCTCAGGATTTTCCGTTATATCAGGGGGTTTCAAGTTCCAAAGCCCGCAAAAGCCTGTGTGCCAGTCGGCGTCATTTCGGCATCGCTGGCCCTGCTGCTCGTCCAATATCATTTCAGGCAACCCATCAGAGTCCCGGTCCCCGCACTCACAGTACAGACATGACACCATCCTCGGTAAAACTTTCCAAATATGACCCCTTTCCACTGATATTTGAGCAAAAAAACAACCCTTTCTCTAGTGAAAATGCTGATTTTGGGATCTCTGAAATGACCCCTTTTCTTGAAAAACACTGACATTTCTGTGAATACTACCGTAATGTCCCGCGTATAAGGCACAGCCCGCGTATAAGGCGCACCTAGAGTTTTGGAAAATTCTCAAAAAAATGAAAAATTCAAAACTTTGGTTCTACTGAATGAATTTTCAAAATTCAAAAACCTATGTGTTGCTTGGGCCACCCTGGACCCTCCTGGGCCCCCTTATGTTCTATTATGACCAAGGGGGCATGTAAGATATCAAAAGAAAGGTCTTGGTGTCCCCCTTGTGGATCCAATGAGAACTAAAAACACCCCGTATAAGACGCGCCTTATACACGGGAGATTACGGTACCCTTTTGATGATAAATTGCACATGTTTAATCAATTTGCATAATATGTTAATCAAATCATCATCATTATTAAAATTCAGTAGGCTGTTAACACTTTCCTCTTATCCCCCACAAAGGCTGCAAGAAATAATACCCTAATAATCTCCAAATTCTGCCAACTTTTACAAGAAAAAACTACCCCTATTTAAAAAGAAAATCGCAGACATGCAAACTTACTGAAGTATGACCCTAGATACGTTTTTTTTTCTAACGAGGATGGTGTCAGGAAGGTACAGGAAGTGCGGGGACCGGGATTGGAGCATAAGTGAGCAACTCTCACTCTTTAGTTTATCATTTTAGATAAGTCCAAAATAATGTTGGCAAAGGAAAGAATGAAATTATAGAATGCCTTGTAACTGGTCGAGACAATAACTAGAGTTTGATTGGGATTGCTCTATGTGGCTTAAGATGGTGATACATATAGAGAGGCAATGGTTGCTCACTGTCACTCCCTCGCGTCTCGTGACAGGATATCATCGCCTTAATGTAAGAAGGTTGTATCTGCATTTTTCAAGTTTTGCAGGAGAGGCAAAAGAAGTGTTCCAGTTACTATAGCACAAAGTGGACACCATAATATAACACTGGGGTCTGTAGGCACACATATCATAGACAGAGCTTTAGTACTTTCATAGTAGGTAGATATCGACTGTTTTAAATGCACACAAGCATATAAACGAATCAGAAGAGTTTTTTTTTATTCTATGTATTATTGTTTCTATATTACACATCACACGTCATTCAATGAAGGATATGTCTGAAGATTAACCCCCCCCACACACACACACACACACACCCAGCTTCATATGCTCTTTTTAAATGTAATGAAATATCGCAATAAATGTACATAAAATATCAAGACCAAAAATCGGGATAATCGTCATCGGAAAAAAGTGGATGTCAATGACATCCCTAATAATGACGACCAATGGGCATGAGGCCAGAGCAGAGGGTCAGCATGGTGCTTGATTGTAGGTTTAGTGAGTTACTCACTGTCACCAGAGCTACATTCATGTATGATGACGACCAATGGACATGAGGCCAGAGGGTCAGCATGGTGCTTGATTGTAGGTTTAGTGAGTTACTCACCAGAGTTACATTCATGCATAATGACGACCAATGGGCATGAGGCCAGAGGGTCAGCATGGTGCTTGATTGTAGGTTTAGTGAGTTACTCACCAGAACTACATTCATGCATCATGACGACCAATGGGCATGAGGCCAGAGGGTCAGCATGGTGCTTGATTGTAGGCTTAGTGAGTTACTCACCAGAACTACATTCACACATAATGACGACCAATGGGCATGAGGCCAGAGGGTCAGTATGGTGCTTGATTGTAGGCTTAGTGAGTTACTCACCAGAACTACATTCATGTATAATGACGACCAATGGGCATGAGGCCAGAGGGTCAGTATGGTGCTTGATTGTAGGCTTAGTGAGTTACTCACCAGAACTACATTCATGTATAATGACGACCAATGGGCATGAGGCCAGAGGGTCAGCATGGTGCTTGATTGTAGGCTTAGTGAGTTACTCACCAGAACTACATTCATGTATAATGACGACCAATGGGCATGAGGCCAGAGGGTCAGCGTGGTGCTTGATTGTAGGTTTAGTGAGTTACTCACCAGAACTACATTCATGCATCATGACGACCAATGGGCATGAGGCCAGAGGGTCAGCATGGTGCTTGATTGTAGGTTTAGTGAGTTACTCAACAGAGTTACATTCATGCATAATGACGACCAATGGGCATGAGGCCAGAGCAGAGGGTCAGCATGGTGCTTGATTGTAGGTTTAGTGAGTTACTCACCAGAACTACATTCATGCATCATGACGACCAATGGGCATGAGGCCAGAGGGTCAGCATGGTGCTTGATTGTAGGCTTAGTGAGTTACTCACCAGAACTACATTCATGTATAATGACGACCAATGGGCATGAGGCCAGAGGGTCAGTATGGTGCTTGATTGTAGGCTTAGTGAGTTACTCACCAGAACTACATTCATGTATAATGACGACCAATGGGCATGAGGCATTTATGCAGTAGCAGCACTTAAAGGCTTAACCCTTCCTCCCTTAGAGGTGCTGCCACCTGGGGGAAATAGAGGTAATCACAGGTTCAAGTCACGCGAGGGGAGGGAACTATATGAACTCTGAGCCTGGTAATAGGGACTTTACCATGGTAACAGAGATAAACACCTCTAACCTTTAGGGGTGTTCATTCAAACATGTATCATACTGGGAAACACTACGGCGTTGATAATACACCCGGCATGATGCCCCAGTCCTGGCTAGCAGACTCACGCGCCAGGACTTCATTGATGCATCATGCATCAAATGGGTATGATGCGCTCCTGTATAATACAGGGTCGGATCTAGGATTTCCAAAAGGGGGAAGCGCCCCCCTCAGGGTAAAAAAAGTTAGGTAAACTCTTAAGTACAGGAAAAAAGGACGGGCGCGCGCCCCCGCGCCCCCTTCTAAATCTGCCACTGTAATAGTGGCATTAAGGTGTTAATTAAGCCCTGGATGCACCACCAGGTCGGCTGCTCCAGGGCACTAATTGACTACCAAGAATATATCAATCTAGTGTTCAGGTAACATGTCCCGAAACGAGATATAGTCCGTAGTTCGATGTTTTCAAAGGAACTGACACGGCAGAATTGACTTTACATGGGCAAGACTTCTGTACCTTCTTACACTGCACTCACTAAAACAAATAGAAATCGAGACTTCTGTACCTTCTTACACTGCACTCACTAAAGGAAATAGGAATCAAGACTTCTTTGCCTTCTTACACTGCACTCACTAAAACAAATGTAAATTGAGACTTCTGTACCTTCTTACACTGCATTCACTAAAGGAAATAGAAATCAAGACTTCTGTACCTTCTTACACTGCACTCGCTAAAAGGAAATAGAAATTGGAAACTCAAGTTGGTTTGTTGAGATCTGGTTTGAAGAGGTTTACTACAACAAAATAAAATAAATGGACCAATCCTACCAAAAATTCACTCATATTTAGCGCACCCTCAAATATGCCGCACCCTGAGTTCATGGATAAAGTATAAGTTGCACTTAGGTCTTGAAAATTGGCAGTTCAAAACTGTTCTATAGTATCAAAAACCCTCGTTTAAGTCGCACCCTGACTTCGGGAACCTATAAGCAGCAGTACGCATCTGCAGGGATGGAAGTCTTCAGGGGTTTTGAATTCCAAAGCCCCATACATTCATATACAAAATTAGTATTCATATGGGTTCTTATCGAGGATTTAAGGGATTTTTGGCCTCAGTGACTTTCATCCCTACATCTGGTTCTCGTATAAGCGGCGGTATATACAAGAGAATTTAAGGTTATTGACTTTGTGGCCAAAATGAATACATTTAGTACAGTCAGTGTGTATTACCAAACCTCAGTATTAATGTGTGTTGTTATCTTCAGTTTACATAATGGCACTCACAAGGTTAACACAAGGTCACACTCAGAGGTGGCCATTAGTAAACTATGATTACCAAATGTGTTAAATCGCACCTGTCCTTTAGCCTATACATGTTATAACACACACTATACCCACTTAGCTGGTTTATTAGACCCGAGGTTCGACCGCGGGTCTACTTCTACTGTACATGTTTTCGCCGAAGGTTTTTGCGGAAAGGGGCAATGTGCACCATAAATCGACCATTGCCAATTGATGTGAAGTTGTCTTCTGAAATTGCCTTTATTTTTGTTATATGGACATTGATATTGGTGGTTATATTTGCATAATATATCCAGGTTTATAACACGGTTAGAGAGTTTTCAGTGCCGAAAATGGATAATATGAGTTCAAATATCTCGCACTTCATAATATATGTATATATTTGGTTTTACTCTATGTAAATGTTTCCCCAGTCACTGCTTTAATATTGGTCGATTCATAGGAGGTCTACCCCAACACAGCTGACGCAGTTTGGGGCTGGTATAAACACCATGAGTAGCACGGACCAATGCCTCTTTGATAGCCTGTATATAGCCAACACTGGACGCAGTTTGGGGCTGGTATAAACGCCGTCAGTAGCACGGACCAATGCCTCTTTCATAGCCTGTATATAGCCGACACTGGACGCAGTTTGGGGCTGGTATAAACGCCGTCAGTAGCACGGACCAATGCCTCTTTCATAGCCTGTATATAGCCGACACTGGACGCAGTTTGGGGCTCATATATATATACGCCGTGAGTAGCACGGCTCACTGCCTATTTGATAACATGTATATAGCCGACTATAGACCATCCCTCAATAGATCACCTGAATGTGACAAGGCCATAAATTATAGTCCATCCCTAACTAGTGGGAACCTAAATATGAATTGACCACAATCTATAGTCTATCCCTGACTAGTTGGCACCTGAATGCAAAATGAACTTGCTTGAAAATTGCATTAATAACTCGGGTCTTTTAGGTCTTTACCTAGCCTGCTCCATCTTTTGTCAGCCAATGAAATGACACCCAACCTTTCACTGCAGTCCTCTCGGGGGCAGTTGGTACACATCTGATAGCTCTTATCAGTGGTAACCCCTGGTAATCAGCTTCAGCAATGGCTGCGCCCATAGGACAATCCGCTACCTCTATATGGTAGAGGTGGATATACCGTAATCTCTCACCTACAAGGCACCTCCTAGATACATGTACAAAAATCGGATGCGCCTTGCGCCATATAGAATTGAGCTTAAGTCAAGGTGCATCCTATAGGACTCAGTATGGATGCCTAGTGGAGCCACCATTTTGAATTTCGCTGGTTCGGGTAAAACCCATTGATAAGACAAACCATGATGGGTACCTTGTCCCTGGTTAACACCCACCTCCAGGGACATGCTGGTCCCATCTTATCAGTTCTTATCAGTGTGTGATGGGGGGGGGGGGGGACCAGCTCTAGCCCAGCTAGCGGCCAACAGCCAATGCACTGTTACTATAGACCAGTACTAAACCTACAAAAATAAAACCCAAGCTGCGCCTTATATCATTTATTTCAACTCAGGGTGCGTCTTTTATAGTAGCTTACTTTGCCCTCAGTAAACCCTACAAAATGTTTACAGAGAACTTTTACTCCGCAAATTCCTTCCTTTTTTCTGTTTCTGTGGATTGAGGGATTGGCATATGCCTTTTCTCGACCTTCTTTACCTTAAGCTATTGCAAATATAAACAATGTGGTGAATGTTTTATATTGTCACAAGGACATATTTTTATCCATGGTTTTTAGTTGTAGGTTGATCCTGGGCATATAGCAAAGTAAAGGTCATATGGATGCTTGGTATTGAGATGTTTGCATTAGTGTCTCAAGTGAAGTAATCTCCTTATAGTATGGGCAGGCACAGGTTCTTCCTGAGAATCCTAACCCAAACAAAAAATCGCTTCCTCCTCTTGTCTAGAGCTGCTTCAGAAATGAAAATGTTAGATGTCATATATATCTGTTATTTTCCCTTTTATTTTGTAATTTATTTCCATCACTAGACCTGTTAAGTGTTCACTTTCCCTTTAAGGATATAATTGGCTAGGTAGTCTATATATTATAATTTATTCACCATATCTTATAAAATGGTTATATTTGTTATACATTAGGCGACTTTAAATCTTGTCAAAGTTACATAATGTTACATTGTATTGCTAGCCATGCCAACTCGAAATGACTCCTGTGAAAGGACTCTTTAGCCAACCTCATCATCACTTGTTCATGAATAAAAGCAGTCCTGAAGAAGACCTTAAAAGGTCGAAACGTTGACTCACTGAGACCAAATTTTTAGCTTCCGGTGCTTCTTTATTACTCAAGTATCACACGGGCCTCCCCAGCCCCAGGCCATCTTTAAAAGGGGTCTATGTCTTGCTTTTCTATCCTCTCTGAGTGTGGGTGGTGTCCATATGCGCGGGCACTGGCACATATTCGTTCCTTGAATCTCCTCTTTCCTGTCCCCTCTTTCTTACATGTGTCTGGTGTCCATATGCACGGGCACAGGCACAGGTATTCCTTTGTGACGTGATGTCTAATGTACTTTTTCCGCCATGAATATGACCTTAGCTGTCGGCTTGGCGTTAAACAACCATTACTCACTCACTACTCAAGTATCACGAAAACCTGAAGAAGGTTTTGGGAATATTTTTCTTCTTTTCAAGTAGTCTATATATGTAAACTTTCACTTTCCCTTTAAGGATATCATTGGTTAGGTAGTCTATATATGTAAACTTTTGCCTCTGCAGGCCATTCAGTCCTGCAGATTTTATTATTCTGCAGGCCCAGATTGATCTTCGGCAGGACCGAAAACCTCAAAATTATTATTGTCAGTAAAGAAAGCAAGAATAACTCATTATTTTAATCATTCAACTCTTTAAATCTTTACAAACAGCAATGCCTTTTGTCTTGATAATGATCCAATTGGCAAGTCGTAAAAGAAATGTAGCCCGGGGTTCCCAGATTACAGAGAGACATTTGGTCCTGCAGTCTGGCAATATCTGCAGGCCCGGGAGCAATTTTATCGACAAAAGCCAGTGTCCCAAAAGTTTTTGTATTGTGTGGATAGGTAATACAAATGTTGCTGTACATTATAATGATTAGTCAGCATATATTTGCTGAACTCATAGGAGCATCTGTAAGAACCAGAGTGTACCGTAATATGGTGTGTAAATCATATCCTGTATTACCGTAAATCCCCGGTCATGAGCCAGATTATTTTTTCTATTTTGGGCCCAAACTGGCCTATAAATTTTTCCCAAAGTCCTCCCCGGCTTATGACCGTTTTTTTTTTTTTACTATAGAATAAAGAGAAAATGGTAAAACATTGACCCTAAAACCGGCTTTTAGGATTTCCCTGAACTCTCCCCCCGGCTTATGACCGGGGCCGGCTTGGGACCGGGGATTTACGGTATTAAATGCCTCATATTTTATATCTATTTGCTTAATGAATATGTTTTATGGTAATGAAGCGAGCCCTGTGGCTAATGATAAAAGATAATGAATATAAATGCCACACTACTGTAGGAATAATACTCTACTCTGGGGGGGATTTTCTTGTTGAGGCCCATCTAAAAAGGACAGAGACTTGACATGCAATTTGAGGACATAAGCCTTGACTTTAAGCTTGATGATTGCTAACTATAAGCCCTGGAGTTGAAACCTTTAAGGGCAGCTAATGCATCATGCCCATTGCTCGTCATGATGCATGAATGCAGCCATGGTGAGTAACTCACCAGGGCTGCATTCATGCTGACCCTACGGGGTTGATACAGTCCCAGAGGGTCAGCATGATGCTCCAATGAAGTGCTACCAACAGTCTCGCCTACACTTCATTGGTGCATCATGACAACCAATGGGCATGATGCACTCCTGCATCAGCGTCCATTAAAGGGTTAATCCCTGGATGGTGCCTCCTCCAGTAGCTGAGTTATACACAGGTCACGCCACTCCTCCTGCTCCCCCTGCAACAGCTGTACTGAAATATTTACACACCCACCTGAACCCACCTCCATTCTACTCAGCACTCCAAGGACCCTTTAATGCTACAAGAAATCTATTCCCGTTTAGCGGGATCCTTAGTGAGCTGAACCCTGCTTGAGCTGAGACCTCGCGGGATAAGGACTGATAACAGCCAGCATGATGGGCACCAGGCATTATGTAATGCACCCTAAAAAGTCTGCACTGAATGAAAGAAATATTCTCATTGGTCAATAATGTATCCCTCTAGCAAGGAATACCAAGGTAGGGGAATGTCTAATGTGCTGGAGCTGGCTATCACTGATTACTGTCAGATGGGCACCATTGCTTCCCCAGTACAATATAGTGGTGCATCATGCTGACCAGTGAAGAGAAATTGGTGCATCATGCTGACCAGTGAAGAGAAATTAGTGCATCATGCTGACCAGTGAAGAGAAATTGGTGCATCATGCTGACCAGTGAAGAGAAATTGGTGCACCATGCTGACCAGTGAAGAGAAATTGGTGCATCATGCTGACCAGTGAAGAGAAATTGGTGCATCATGCTTGCCAGTGAAGAGAAATTGGTGCATCATGCTGACCAGTGAAGAGATATTGGTGCATCATGCTGACCAGTGAAGAGATATTGGTGCATCATGCTGACCAGTGAAGAGAAATTGGTGCACCATGCTGACCAGTGAAGAGAAATTGGTGCATCATGCTGACCAGTGAAGAGAAATTGGTGCATCATGCTGACCAGTGAAGAGAAATTAGTGCATCATGCTGACCAGTGAAGAGAAATTGGTGCATCATGCTGACCAGTGAAGAGAAATTGGTGCATCATGCTGACCAGTGAAGAGAAATTAGTGCATCATGCTGACCAGTGAAGAGAAATTAGTGCATCATGCTGACCAGTGAAGAGATATTGGTGCATCATGCTGACCAGTGAAGGATATTGGTGCATCATGCTGACCAGTGAAGAGAAATTGGTGCACCATGCTGACCAGTGAAGAGAAATTGGTGCATCATGCTGACCAGTGAAGAGAAATTGATGCATCATGCTGACCAGTGAAGAGAAATTGGTGCATCATACTGGCCAGTGAAGAGAAATTGGTGCATCATGCTGACCAGTGAAGAGAAATTGGTGCATCATGCTGACCAGTGAAGAGATATTGGTGCATCATGCTGACCAGTGAGGAGAAATGGTGCATCATGCTGACCAGTGAAGAGAAATTGGTGCATCATGCTGACCAGTGAAGAGATATTGGTGCACCATGCTGACCAGTGAAGAGAAATTGTGCATCATGCTGACCAGTGAAGAGAAATTGGTGCATCATGCTGACCAGTGAAGAGAAATTAGTGCATCATGCTGACCAGTGAAGAGAAATTAGTGCATCATGCTGACCAGTGAAGAGAAATTAGTGCATCATGCTGACCAGTGAAGAGAAATTGGTGCATCATGCTGACCAGTGAAGAGAAATTGGTGCATCATGCTGACCAGTGAAGAGAAATTGGTGCATCATGCTGACCAGTGAAGAGATATTGGTGCATCATGCTGACCAGTGAAGAGATATTGGTGCATCATGCTGACCAGTGAAGAGAAATGGTGCATCATGTTGGCCAGTGAAGAGAAATTGGTGCATCATGCTGACCGGTGAAGAGAAATTGGTGCATCATGACAGCGTTTAGGAAATGTTTTAATCAATGGTCACCCAAAATGGTCTGCCTGTCTCCTATGTACAGATGTCTGGTACATACCGACTTATACATCATGACGACCAATAAATAGACAAAGGTGCACGAGAATTGGTCAGCACTGAGGGTTATCACACGAGGCGAAGCCGAGTGTGATAACCCTCAGTGCTGACCAATTCGAGTGCTCCTTTGTATTTATCTCAAGTTAATTTAGTCAGATATGTTCAAAATTCGATTTATTTGGCATTAGAAATGATTTTATCATCAGTTATTTGACTGTTTTGGATGTTTTCCCAGGGAGTGTGATACGGGGAAGGGTTATCACACTGTGGGGTGTGATACAGAGTTTCTTGGTTAAGCCTATGGGGCTCTCGTATTCAACTTGAGATAATATGCATTAATGCATTAGCGGACGTTAAAGGGTTAACTGCTGAGCTCAAGATTTCAAGGCAGTTCTTCCACATTGCTCTGTCAGTGAATGGTATAAGCCTTGATTTTGTAATAGGTTACTGAAAATTAAGTAGAATATATTTTTCTTGTGTATCCATAGGGATCAAATCAGGGATGAAAGAGTTCAAGGTTTTCCTTGATTTCAAGGTTTTTTTCACTCACTTAAGAAAAATAAGTTTTCTTGAAAATCCTCTGAAAACAGGATAAAGGCGTCACAAATTACCTCCAGAGGTTGCATGCATGCACACAGTCAGGTCCCACAACACTGCATACAGTGGCAGCATGCCAGTTTTTAGTTCAAGGTTTTCAAGGATTCTCAAGTTTTTCCTTGAAAACTTTCCCCTCTTTATTGGTGTTTGTTCCACTCTTCAGTGTAGTCTTACCAGCAAGCTATAGTTCCTATGCTAGAAGAGTGTCGGATAGCATACTCCTTTTCTGCGCGTTATGATTTCACCATGTAACTATATTGGTCATTTATTCCCTGCACCCTTTGACCTATCTCTATACATAACATTGTAATTGGTCCCTAGGTCGTGTTGCGCAAAGGCTCCACTACCAGTAGATCAGGTGGTGCATATTTCGGGTATGCTATCCGAACAAGACCTTAGAAAACAGCTATACAGTAACATTCTGAAGGGATCCTAGGACATACTCTGCAAAAGGGCCATAATGTGCACATTTTGGGTATAGTATCCGAACAACATCTTGAAAAACAGCTTTTGCTGTTATTTGAGGACAAACTACACCCTTATACAACACCTACTGCCTCCCCCCCAACCACACAAATCCCGTAACACACTTATGGATGGGACTGGAGGGCATATACAGTGCATTTAAAGTTGTTTCCTTTTTCAAGGTTTTTTGTCATCGACTTTCATCCCTGATAAAAGTACCTCAAGTTGAAATCCCATCGGATAAACACAAAAATAATATTTCATCTCACCGCCTTAGACTATTTGCTCTCCCAGTCATGATGCACTTATAAATCCTGCAGCAAAGCCAAGGGCTGTGATATCTAAGTTTGAACTAAAGCCACCTTAGAACTCACTACTATTCTGTCAGGCATTAGCCACCTATAAGAACTGATACTCTCAACATTTGGCAAAGTGATGAGAGATGTTACCCCGAGGAATCCCTTTCCTTCACAACCGTTTCATAAGCACGCTTTGAGGGTTAAAGTAACTTCCTTTGAGATCGTCAAAGCAAATCTTCTCAAATAAATTAAAAGCCCTGCAGTTTGATTGCTGTGGTCGTTATCAAACTACACAGGAGGTCTTTTTTCTCCTAGTTTGTCATTCGCTCATTCACGATTGACTAACTGGGAGCCCTCGTTGATTGAATATAGCCAGTTTCTTTCTACAATAGTCTAGTCGGAGGTACCTCCTAGGCACTAAGAAAACTCATAAGGCTAGTCTTACCGCTCAATATATCTTTGGTTGAGGATGGTTGCTATGGCAACAGGATGTTTAATTAGTGATAAGGGCTGCAGCTGCAATGACAGGAAGCTTTAGCGCAGCTGCAATGACAGGAAGCTTTAGCGCAGCTGCAATGACAGGAAGCTCTAGTGCAGCTGCAATGACAGGAAGCTGCAATGACAGGAAGCTGCAATGACAGGAAGCTTTAGTGCAGCTGCCATGACAGGAAGCTTCAATGACAGGAAGCTTCAATGACAGGAAGCTGCAATGACAGGAAGCTGCAATGACAGGAAGCTGCAATGACAGGAAGCTGCAATGACAGGAAGCTTTAGTGCAGCTGCAATGACAGGAAGCTGCAATGCCAGGAAGCTGCAGTGACAGGAAGCTTTAGGAGGGTTGATAATACTTTACCCTTTAAGGACCGCAGATGCAATAGTGCATCATGCCTATTGGTCGTCATGATGCACCAATAAAGTGCTGGCGAGTCTGCTGCATCAAGCATCTGCTCGCCAGCATTTCATTGGAGCATCATTCCAACCCTCTGGGATCTTGACCCGTCTTGATCCCGTAGGATCGGCATGATGCATGAATGTAGCCCTGGCAACAGACATAAGACCTTTAGGCAGCATAATGTCCCTGATAGATTAACAAGGTAAAGAAACAAATTGATAAATCGACTTAACATGTAGATATAGCTTCTCTGTAGTACCCTTGGGCTGCTTAGAGTCACTCTGCTGCTAGCTGCACCCTTGGCTCCTTCACAACAGCTAGGTCAATGATGATTTGCAGACATCCCTGCTTATTTTAGATAAACCTATGAAGTGAAATGATTTCATTTCCTGCAAAAGCTCTACCAAAATCTCAATATTCTCTGCATTTTGTCGATCATGGAGTGCTATATCTGAGTTACAAGTTGTTGATCCATGGGGTGGAGGCAGTACATGGAGAGAGTCCTCTTCCTACAGGCTAGTGCCAACAGGTCCTTCTAAATGTGTAGTGCCTTTTTGTGTGTATTGCCTTAATTCAGCCCTGGAGAGTAACTCGCCAGGGCTTCATTCACGCATCATGCCGACCCTATTGGGGTGATACAGTCCCGGAGGGTCGGCATGATGCACCAATGAAGTGCTGGCGAGCAGTCTCGCCAGCACTTCATTGGTGCATCATGACGACCAATGGAAAAGATGCACTTCTGCATCAGCGGGCCTTAAACGGTTAATATAGTTGGCACCACAGTCAATGAGGCAGTGGGTGGTTGTTGACGGTAGGGGGCAGCCCATTACCGGGGGATAGTGTCGGCGGTTTGCCCTTGGTGTGCCCTCTATGACCATTTACCCACTATCTGAGTGAATGCCACTGCCAAGGGGTCACTAGACACTCTCCTAGCTGAGATTTAATCCCACTTAAAGGTAGAAGTAGCTAGCTTGATTGGCCAAAATGACAAAATGCTCCGCAGTGACACACTGTTTCAATATACCATAATACCCCGCGTATAAGGCGCACCTCGCATTTTACGCGCACCCAGACTTTGGGGATGTGATAGAAAATATTAAAATTGATATAACTTTTGTTCTTATCAATGGATTTTCAAAATTCGAAGACCTATGGGTAATTTGGACCTTCCCCCACCCCATTCTACTACTCTATAGGGATGAGGAAATATTAGGTAGATTTTAGCGGAAAACATCCCCTGACTTTTGGTGCTTCTATAAGGCTCACTAGGGGTCCACCCTCGCGTATAAGGCGCGCCTTATACGTGCTGTATTACTGTATTATGACATTTTCCGTTTCAATGAACAGTATTCATGAGTCTCCATTACAAGAAGTAATTTGGTTCAAGGGTTGCCCTTGAGACCTGTATACATTATAGGAAGGTCATCGGTGAACACTAGTAAAATGTAGCTTGAAGAAAAGTAAGTCTCTTCACACAGACAGTTTCCTCCAAAATAGGTGGCACACACCACTTTCTGAATCAGGGGTGTAAAATCTCAGCCTAAAGGCGGATTTCAGCCTTTTTCATGCTCACCAGAAAAATAACATTATCCCAAATTGACTAATTCTAGTGTCCCAAAGGTAATTTTTGGCTTCCTTGTAGAACAGAAAGTGCTATACTGTGACTATTTGACCATTTGAATACCTTTTTATGTAATGTAAAGATGTTATTTACAAATCTTTACAAGGCTGTTCAGTGCACTTCAGCCTAAATGGGTTTTGATATTTCACACCCCTGCTGAATGCAGTCATAATGCTCCAACCCTGCCTACACTACAAAGTCTATGCTGGAGATTTATTGCTACCAAGGATCAACTGGCAGACTGGGGACCACCAAGGTTATGACTAGCCGACTCTGATCGTTTCATGTTCATGTAGAGAGTGCTCTGTGATGTTGGCACATAGGATACCAAATCTGACAACATAGGACCTACAAGCCATATATTTATATACACACCGACCACCCCCGCCTCGCCGTCCCCTCCGCAGAACCACTACTATAGTCTATACGAGTGTAGGATCAACTTTTTTTGTCGATTAGAAAAGTGAGATTCTGTTTACAGATCATGCCAACAGTAGACATAGTCATGTTTTTGTCAGATACTGTATACCGAAGCAGAGAGAATGTAGTCTAAAGTAAATCATTTGGAAGAAAAAAAAGTTAAAAAAAGAAACTACCGTAAATCCTCGTGTATAAGACACCCCTCGCATATAGGACGCAGCCATACTTAGGCAAAATCATATAGGATGCATCTGGGATCAAATTATGGTCATTTTAGTACTGTTGTATAGTGTAAAATCCTCGCATATAGGACGCACCCTGAGTTGGGATGAACCCTATAGGACGCAGAGGGTGTAGAACAGGTTTATAAGTCGCGTCTTATATGCGAGGATTTACGGTACTCCAAACACATACCGGTAGTACCGTAATACCTTGCGTATAGGACGCGGCTTTGATACATGAGAATTCAGCCCCGGTGCGTCTTATAGGATATCCTCAAGTTCAGGGTGCGCCTTATAGGTAAGACTTCTACACCATAGAACAGTGCTAGAATTACCAAAATTTGACCCAGGTGGGCCTTATAGGCATTTTCTGCATTGTCCAATGGGTGCATCCATTGCTGAAGATGGTACTGACGAGATTAGGACTACCGCAATAACAGCCATTCATGATGGGTACCAGTTGCACCCTGAGAATCCTGCAGTGAATGCTGACAATCTTAAAGCATATTGTAACATGAAACATCCGATTGGCTTTATTATGAACCGTTGGCGAGTTACTCTCCAGGGATATCAATTCATCCACACAACGAAGAGATTACGTTTGAGTACTTCAGTGAAACCCTGTTAGGCCACACCAAAAAAATAAGTTGGTCTACGGATTTCCCTCTCCATATTTTCGGAAATACAAGTTTCTTTTTTCTTTGAAAAAATCTCATCTACGGATTTCGCTTGCTTCACTTTCTACAAGTTTTCTCTTTGTGATGTTTGGCAAAAAAAAATTTAAATAAAATTTTTTCGCTCGCCTCACTTTTCCAGCCAGGAATCCATTGGATGTCGAAAAATTCTTAAAAAAAAAAAAAAAAAAAAAGATTGCTCGCATGCACCATTTTTTCAAAACCAAAATCTGTAGACCAACTTATTTTTTGGTGTGGCATTATAAGTGGGAATTTAAAGTACAAATAGTCAGATAGTCAAAGCTTGTACTTAAAGACCTTAGGATGGCCAATATAGTGAGGATTCGGAACGATGTGTGTGTGCGACCATGACAGTCACAATATCAGAACTTCTCGTGATATTCATATGGGTACCATACTTCCAAACAGCATAACATGCCCTGAACAAGAGCCGGAAGTCCCTGATATCAACATGTCACCCCTGGGAACCAGTGCGATTCGGATTGATCATAAAGAGGTGGTCTAACCCACACTGAGTGGGTGCCTATAGATCAATAGCCCCCCTACTGGTCCTACTCCCATTTACCCCCACTCACACTCCACTACACTGATACCCGTAACCACACTGCAAAAAGTAACTGTTGAATCTACCAGGGATCCTCGTAAAACTGAACAGTGACCCACCGTAATTATATTGCAGTGAAGCAGTCTAGTTTTCACAAGAAGCCCCAGGTGGCAGAATGGTGATAGAAGGAATCTCTATGAAAATAACGACGGATCTCTGGCAACTTTGGGATGAGGATTCAGTCGTTGTTTCGACAACTTTTCTTTTTACACTGATACCAGGACCTGGGACTATCCAAGTCTACACACAGATAAAGTACTCCATAATATGAGATGGTCATGGAGGGGGGGATGGGGTTATGAGGATGGAGATAGCAATGTCTATTAATTAATCTTCTAACCCTGTAAGGGCCGCTAATGCAGGAGTGCATCATGCCCATTGGTCGTCATGATGCACCAATGAAGTGCTGGTGAGGCTGCTCGCCAGCACTTCATTGTTGTATCATGCGCCAGGTTTGAATTCATGCATCATGACCAATGGGCATGATACGTTAGTAACCTGACAAAACAATTGCCATTTTTTTCAAATCCAATGAGAAATGACCTTAGCATGGTGAGGGTATGGGAGCCTGTAAAGTGATACGTTAGTTTCTGCTTAATGTAGTGGCCCTTATGTACCCAGGGTTCCCACTGGTCAATTAAACTCATTTTCCTTTAAAGGTCAGTTAAAAGTCAGTTAAGAAGATATTTTGGGGAAAAGTCAGTTAAAAGTCAGTTAAGAAGATATTTTTACTATTTTAAGGGGGTGATTGTCAAGATTTTATGCGAATGTCGTTAACATCCTCGCGTCAGGGCCGATGATTCTTTTTTTTCGTGAACCTTGTGAATTATCCAATATTTGGTCAGGTAAAAGCTGATAAATGTCAGTTAAAAGTCAGTTAAAACCATGACCCGTAAATGGTGGGAACCCTGGTACAGTACCAATGGAGCTAAGCTTTGCTGGCGCCTACTCTATCAAAATAGATATATTTTAGGGATGCTTCCCTCGGTTGTGGCCACTTACTTGCCTGTGTGTTTGGGGCTTAAATCCTGGATCACCAATAGGCCATGTCTCAGCATTGCCCTGCCTATCACCCCCTGTTTTAACCCAGACTCACAGAAGAGCACATCTATTATCTATATAGACTACCTGTCTCTCCTATATACTAGATGTTTGCTATATAAACTGCGATCAGGGATTTTAAAATCCCATCTATATAGTGGAGTTTAATTGAACTAATCCCTAGGATCTTGGAACTAATGTCATCAAACGTGTCCTGCGGGTATAATTATGCCCTCGGTACCTGCGGAGGACCAGTGTAGATGAATGCGGAAAGAGGAGAAGATGAACAGACTTCGCAGCACTTCATTGGTGCATCATGACGACCAATGTATTTCTGCATTAGTGGCCCATAAAGGCCTTTAAAGGACACTGATGCATTAATGCATCATGTCCATTGGTCGTCATGATGCACCAGTGAAGTGCTGGTGAGACTGCTTGCCAGCACTTCATCGGAGCATCATGATGACCCTACGGGAGTATATGTATCAACCCCGTAGGGTCGGCATGATGCTCCAATGAAGTGCTGGCAAGCAGTCTCGCCAGCACTTCATTGGTGCATCCCGACGACCAATGGGCATGTTTATAGGCTTAAATATTCAAAGGCATGCTCCAAACCTGAGCTACCTTAATGTGCTGGTTAAGCCTGCAGGTTAAAGCCTGAGACGCTGAAGCTTTTACTAAGTAAGGTTGGGTGACCCTTAACGATGCTCAGTATTTGTTTTGGCCCTAAGAATATACACGTGTGAGTTGTAAAGTGCAGTCAAACTAACTCCTACCAGAAAACCCTGCATATAAGACGCAGCTTATAGACCATTTCAGAGGTACCTTACATGGCTCGACAAATCAGTTTAGAACCAGTGTGTCCACTGGACACAAGAGAAAATCAAATGTGTGTCCAGCGGGAAAACAACCCTTTGCTCAATGTATAAGCCTAGTTTGGCAGCTGTGTCCACTGAAGACGACTTGAGAAATAAGTTGTGTCCAGAGAAATATTTTTGTGTCCCTGGGACTGGACACTGGGATTTGCTGAGCCCTGCGTTATACGCTAGGTTTTCTAATACGGCTGTAAGGCGCACCCCCTTTTCAGGAACATTTTATAAGGCGCAGTAAGCCTAATATTTGCGTATAAGCTGCTGCTTATACCGTAAATTCCAGGGGGGGAACCAACAGCAATATAGAGGTCATCTGGTGGCAAATTCAAAAATTGATACTATCATATTTGGGTCCAGCTCTGCATGGCCAGGTATGGCCGAGAGAATTTACGGTACTCTAGTGAGACTATTATATGTGCATGTAGCAGGTGCATAGTGTGTGAGAGGCTGGTATAGTGGAGACTGTTGTTCTACACACATACTGAGGTAGTAACCCTTACACCCAGTCTATGTACGTCTTATACACGGTAAAAATAACTGTTGAATCTACCAGGGATCCTTTGTAAAACTAAGCAGTAAACCACCATAATTGTATTGCAGTGAACTGGTGTAGTTTATACAAGAGTCCCCAGGTGGCAGTAAGGTCTCACAAGGAATCCCTGTGAAAAAAAAAGACGGAGGATCTCTGGCAAATATTGAACGAGGATTCAGTCGTTATATGACGACATTTTTTCACAGTGTAGAGAGGCTCCACCTCATGGTAGTAGTAGCACATGTCAGCCAGGTGAGCACTACTTTATAACACACCTTTACCTGCCATTATTAACTACCACCACCACCACCTCTCACCACCTGGAGGAGCTACTACTCCTACCTGGTAATCTCACTGTAGCTACAGGTACGTTATAAACATATATACTTACCACGGTAGTACCGGTACCTCATGTGTAAGGTGTGACTCATGTATAAGGTGCACCTTGTGTATAAGGTGCACCTTTAGTATAAGGTGCACCTTGTGTATTTCATAAGGTGCAGGCCTAGCGTATGTGAGAAGGTACACCTCACATATGAGGGACACCTCACATACACCTTGTGTATAAGGCGCACCTCATGTATGAGGTGTACCACACATATAAGGTGAACCTCGCGTATAAGGTGCACCTTGTGTATAAGGTGCACCTTGTGTATAAGGTGCACCTTGTGTATAAGGTACACCCTGTGTATAAGGTGCACCTTGTGTATAAGGTGCACATTGTGTATAAGGTGCACCCTGTGTATAAGGTGCACCTTGTGTATAAGGTGCACCTTGTGTATAAGGTGCACCCTGTGTATAAGGTACACCCTGTGTATAAGGTGCACCCTGTGTATAAGGTGTACCCAGTGTATAAGGTACACCCTGTGTATAAGGTGCACCTTGTGTATAAGGTACACCTTGTGTATAAGGTGCACATTGTGTATAAGGTGCACTCTGTGTATAAGGTGCACCTTGTGTATAAGGCACACCTTGTGTATAAGGTGCACCTTGTGTATAAGGCACACCTTGTGTATAAGGTGCACCCTGTGTATAAGGTACACCCTGTGTATAAGGTGCACCCTGTGTATAAGGTGCACCCTGTGTATAAGGTGCACCCTGTGTATAAGGTACACCTTGTGTATAAGGTGCACCCTGTGTATAAGGTGCACCTTGTGTATAAGGTACACCCTGTGTATAAGGTGCACCCTGTGTATAAGGTACACCTTGTGTATAAGGTGCACCCTGTGTATAAGGTGCACCTTGTGTATAAGGTACACCTTGTGTATAAGGTGCACCCTGTGTATAAGGTACACCCAGTGTATAAGGTACACCCAGTGTATAAGGTACACCCTGTGTATAAGGTGCACCTTGTGTATAAGGTGCACATTGTGTATAAGGTGCACCCTGTGTATAAGGTGCACCTTGTGTATAAGGTGCACCTTGTGTATAAGGTGCACCCTGTGTATAAGGTACACCCTGTGTATAAGGTGCACCCTGTGTATAAGGTGTACCCAGTGTATAAGGTACACCCTGTGTATAAGGTGCATCTTGTGTATAAGGTACACCTTGTGTATAAGGTGCACATTGTGTATAAGGTGCACTCTGTGTATAAGGTGCACCTTGTGTATAAGGCACACCTTGTGTATAAGGTGCACCTTGTGTATAAGGCACACCTTGTGTATAAGGTGCACCCTGTGTATAAGGTACACCCTGTGTATAAGGTGCACCCTGTGTATAAGGTGCACCCTGTGTATAAGGTGCACCCTGTGTATAAGGTACACCTTGTGTATAAGGTGCACCCTGTGTATAAGGTGCACCTTGTGTATAAGGTACACCCTGTGTATAAGGTACACCCTGTGTATAAGGTACACCCTGTGTATAAGGTGCACCCTGTGTATAAGGTGCACCCTGTGTATAAGGTACACCTTGTGTATAAGGTGCACCCTGTGTATAAGGTACACCCAGTGTATAAGGTACACCCAGTGTATAAGGTACACCCTGTGTATAAGGTGCACCTTGTGTATAAGGTGCACATTGTGTATAAGGTGCACCCTGTGTATAAGGTGCACCTTGTGTATAAGGTGCACCTTGTGTATAAGGTGCACCCTGTGTATAAGGTACACCCTGTGTATAAGGTGCACCCTGTGTATAAGGTGTACCCAGTGTATAAGGTACACCCTGTGTATAAGGTGCACCTTGTGTATAAGGTACACCTTGTGTATAAGGTGCACATTGTGTATAAGGTGCACTCTGTGTATAAGGTGCACCTTGTGTATAAGGCACACCTTGTGTATAAGGTGCACCTTGTGTATAAGGCACACCTTGTGTATAAGGTGCACCCTGTGTATAAGGTGCACCTTGTGTATAAGGTGCACCCTGTGTATAAGGCGCATATAAGTTGTATAAGGTGCACCTCTTGTACAAGGTGCACTTCGTGTATAAGGTGCACCTTGTGTATAAGGTGCACCTTGTGTATAAGGTGCACCTTGTGTATAAGGTGCACTTCGTGTATAAGGTGCACCTTGTGTATAAGGTGCACCTTGTGTATAAGGTGCACTTCGTGTATAAGGTGCACCTTGTGTATAAGGTGCACTTTGTGTATAAGGTGCACCTCGTGTATAAGGTGCACCTTGTGTATAAGGTGCACCTCGTGTATAAGGTGCACCTCGTGTATAAGGTGCACCTTGTGTATAAGGCACACCTTGTGTATAAGGTGCACCCTGTGTATAAGGTGCACCTTGTGTATAAGGTGCACCCTGTGTATAAGGCGCATATAAGTTGTATAAGGTGCACCTCTTGTACAAGGTGCACTTCGTGTATAAGGTGCACCTTGTGTATAAGGTGCACCTTGTGTATAAGGTGCACCTTGTGTATAAGGTGCACTTCGTGTATAAGGTGCACCTTGTGTATAAGGTGCACCTTGTTTATAAGGTGCACTTCGTGTATAAGGTGCACCTTGTGTATAAGGTGCACCTTGTGTATAAGGTGCACTTTGTGTATAAGGTGCACCTCGTGTATAAGATGCACCTCGTGTATAAGGTGCACCTCGTGTATAAGGTGCACCTCGTGTATAAGGTGCACCTCGTGTATAAGGTGCACCTCGTGTATAAGGTGCACCTCGTGTATAAGGTGCACCTCGTGTATAAGGTGCACCTCGTGTATAAGGTGTACCTCACATATTATGCACACCCTGTCAGTGTGTATAAGGTGCACCTCCTGTATAAGGTGCACCTCACATATTTTATTAGGCGCACCTCATGTATAAGGTCTGTCTCATGTATAAGGTGCACCTAGGGTATTTCATAAGGTGCACCTTGTGTATATGACGCAAAAGATGATATACCATGACTTATTTGAATAACTTTTGTCTAATGTAGAAAAAAAAAAAAAAAAAAAAAGATATTAACTACAAACTCTCATGAGGCTGTACAATCTACTTCAGCAGAAATTGGTTTTGCTATCTCACTGCCCTGAGTTGTATACATTGTCCATTGGACAAAGACTGTATCTTCTGTGCATTGGACTAGCTCCATATACTCTGTCTATATCGATCCTGAATGACACTCCTAGGTGGTATCATGGGCATATTCATTCGTCACGTAGACACCCATCTCTGATTCAGTCTTTGCCAATTTACATGAACGCATCTTTGGACATTTTGGTGAATTGCCAATAAATGTAACCAGAGTCCAATGCACCCTGCCTCTCATGGTCTCATTTAGTGACATTAATGCTCTGAACATTTTTGTAGACATCCAGATATATTATATGTGTGTGTGTGTGGGGGGGGGGGGGGGGCTGGGGGTTTCTCATACATGCAAACTCGTCAATAATTTCCCAGGTTTCAAAGATCTATTTTCCTGGATCAAACTTGTGATTCATCCAGATCAAATAAGATCTCATTTTATCACTTGAATGTGGAATGGGTCTTTAAGGGGGCCGCAGTGAGGCTTAGTTTGGGTACAGAGCCCCAGAGAGAATTGGGGCTTAGTTTTATTTCTTATCTCCAGTTTTCCTTAGAAATAAGTTTGCGATGTATTGCTATATTTAGCATTGGGTAGACAGGGAAGAAAGATCAAAATCATGCTTTAGTTATAGAGCATGCCATGTGTAGAGAGATAGCATCTTGCTGTAGGCTGGCTCGGTAATCCCAGCTCCTGACCAGGCGTCTCTATATATACCTGAGGTAATGGTATTTCTATACAACAATGAGGCCTTTCCAGCCTTTAAGGGTCGCTAATGCATCAATGCATCATGCCCATTGGTCATCATGATGCATGAATGCAGCCCTGGTGAGTAACTCGCCAGAGCTACATTCAAGCATCATGCTGACCTTACAGGGTTTACATTTATACACCCAGACAGTCGGCATGATGCACCAATTATAATGAAGTGCTAGCGAGCAGTTCATCGGTGGATCATGATTGACGACCGATGGGCATGATGCACTCCTGCATCAGCGGCACGAAAAGGGCTAAGGGTGCCCACTAGGTCTCTGTAGAAGGAAGTGATAACAAAACCACGACAGGTACTGAACCTATGTCACCATGTATGGCCTTCAGCCCAATGCACCATCTTAAGTATGGTCCACGGTCAAAGTCTAGTAGAAAAAACAACTGCTATTAGCATACATTGTGTCTTAAGGGGATTGTAATCATTATATGCAGTCTAAAAAAACAGTATGACATAAATAGAGTGCACATTGAATAGCCTTCACAATATGATATAGAATTGGGATGGATCCAAGTATGTGGTGTCTACAGGGGAAATACATTGTCCAATATGGAGGCTGTCTGTGGACCTAGAGGCGTCTGACTCTAATACCCTGTGGATAAGGTGTGTCATATTCAGCCCTGCATTAGGGCAAGAAGGTTGGAACTGCATTTTCCAGTTCTGCAGCAGAGGCAAAAGACTAAGTTGATACGACTAAATTGCACTGGGCCTGTAGGCACAGATATCCTAGACAGAGCTTCACTACTTTCGCAAGAGGTAGATAAGAGTCGATAGGTGTCAAAACATAAACTTAATTTTGCCAAAATGTCAGTTATGTACAACCTTCTTGCGCACTCCGCATTTGTGAAGAAGCTATGAGCCACAGTATTGAAGGGTCTGAAATGGTCCCCAATCCCCTAAGTCTATATATACAAAACCTCTCGTATAGGCCGCACCCTGAGGTCAAGATGATTGTATAAGCTGCACCAAGGTTCTGACATGGTCTAAAGCCACAGCTTCCTTAAGCAGGGTTCCCACTGGTCAGTTAAACCCATTTTTCTCTAAAGGTCAGTTAAAAGCTACCGTAAACTCCCGCGTATAAGACGTGTCCTCTACGCCAAACAAATGCCTTGTGCGTCTTATAGGATGTACTGAAATTGGGGGTGCGTCTTATACGAGGGGTAATTTTACTATAGAAATGTACTGAATTTACAAATTCCATCCTTAAAATGTGCGTCTTATACGCGAAAATGCTTCTGCTGACTTTGGGGTGCGTCCTATACGCGCAGCGCGTCTTCTACGCGGGAGATTACGGTAGTTAAGAAGATATTTTGGGGAAAGGTCAGTTAAAGTCAGTTAAAAATGAAATTTTGACATTTTTAAGGGGGTGATTCTCAATATTTCAAGTGAATCTGCAAAATTTCTTCAATGTCCTCGCTTTAGGGCCGATGAATTTTTTCGTGAACCCCGTGAATTATCCAATATTTGGTCAGGTAAAAGCCGATAAATGTCAGGTAAAAGTCAGTTAAAAGTCAGTTAAAACCATGATCCGTAAATGGTGGGAACCCTGCTTAAGGGTTTAATTGGTGTAAAACATATTCAGCAGCCAAAAACTCAGCTAGCATTAGGGGAAGACAGCCAGAAAGATGATCCCCACCTCTAACAAAAACAAAGTACCTTTTTGGTGAATTAAATCCTTTCATGAATTGATTTTTCCGTGGATTGACATTTTTACTGTGTCTTGGAGAGGATGTCTCAGGTGAGCTTGTCGTGGGTCGTGGATAATGTTTCATGCTTTGTGAGTGTTGGATTGATGTTGACCATGGTGGTGTTCTTATGTAAACTGCTCTGTGCATGGTTTTAAATTCTCTTTTCATTTGTAAGATTTTCCCCATTAAGACATCAGTGTACAATGTGGTCTTTATATTTGTACATTATGTAAGATGGGAGTCTTTGAAAAGCATTGGTAAACTTCCAGAAGTTGTGAATATGAGCAATGAAGCATCTAAAAGTGGGAACAATAGGAATTACCGTAATCTCCCGCGTATAAGGCGCAGCCCGCGTATAAGGCGCACCCCCAACTAAGGGAGGCCTGTCCCACGTATAAGGCGCACCCCTAAGAGCAGATTTTTGTTAATGTAGTACTGTTCTATAGTAAAAATACCCCCCCCCCCCTATAAGGCGCACCCCAAACTCAAGGCAATTTTCCTCCCACGTATAAGACCCAGCAGCCTTTTGTTTGGCCTATAAGACGCCCCTTATACGTGGGAGATTACGGTAGTACCATATAGAGTGCGGCTTATATACACGAGGATGGTTCCCTAGTACGCTTTATTGTACATGTATCAATAAAAGTTAGGGTGTGCATCATAATGCGAGAATTTACCGTAATCTCCTGCTTATAAGACGCGTCTTATACGTGAATCAGATTGGAGGGGTGCCTTATACGCAGGAGGGACATTGCCTTGAGTTGGGGGTGCGCCTTATGGGGGGGGGTATTTTTACTATAGAACAGTACTAAACTGACAAAAATCTGCCCTCAGGGGTGCGCCTTCTACGTGAAACAGCCTTCTGTGGGTTGGGGGTGCACCTTCTACGCGAGCTGCGCCTTCTACACAGGAGATTATGGTACAACTATATCACAGTACTGAATTGGCCCAAATATAATCCCAGGTGCGCCTTATACATCTGCCCATAACCAGTGGCGGATTCAAAGAGGGGGGGGGGCGTGGGGGCACACGCACCCCTCTTTTCCCCAGTACTTTAGAGTTTAATCACATATTTTGGACCCCAAAATTTGCCTAAAAGGAGGGGCACACCCCCTATTTTTACACCGCGACCCCTCATTTCTTGGATCCTGGATCCGCCACTGTGAACTCAACTGAGGGTGCAGCTTATACGCGTGGTATTCCGGTATGTGTAATATGGGCTAGTAAAATAAAACTCAGTCTGAATCGAATACTTAGCCTGTAACATTTCTAAAAACGTCAAAACGTCCATGCACTAAGTGACACCATACGGTTACATGTTAATACCTATATTATATACCCCCCTGTCACGCCATTCCCATTGTATGTACTTAACCACCAACACAAGTTTGACTCTTTAACTCTCTAAGCTTAACTTAACCCTTGAATGACCCCTATTGCAGGAGTGCATTATGCCCATCGGTTGGCATGATGCACCAGAGAAGTCTGCTCCCTAGCACTTCATTGGTGCATCATGACGACAAAGAAACATAGTACAACATACATTTGGAGGTATCATGCAGCCCTGACACGGTTAACCCTTTGGTATCTGCTAATGCAGGAGTGCATCATGCCCATTGGTTGTCATGATACACCAATGAAGTGCTGGCGAGTCTGCTTACCAGCACTGCATAAGTGCATCATGCCGACCCTCCAGGAGTGTATCAGCCCAACATGGTCGGCACGATGCATGAATGCAACATTGGCCCTTACAGGGTTAAGATACAGTCACTGTGACGTCATCAGACACCTGGTGGTGACTTCCAACTTTCACACCAGGTGGCGCTACTTATCCTTTAATCTTTTTTCTTCAGTTGGCTTAACTTCAAGCACCTTAGGAATTAGCAGAAATTAAGTGCATTACAGTGCATTTCCTCGTACCTCAGACATTCTTAAGTAGTGTATTGGGCAACTATAAATATCTAGCTCTTTAGGGGCCGCTGATGCATTAATGCATCATGCCCATTGGTAGGCATGATGCATCAATGCATCATGCCCATTGGTAGGCATGATGCATTAAGTCCCCTGATTGAATGGCGTGTTGATAGACCCCTCGGAAAGTCGGCATGATGCTCCAATGAAGTGCTGGCGAGCAGACTCGTCTGATCTTGATTGGTGCATCATGACGACCAATGGGCATGATGCACTCCTGTATTAGATATCAATGTTAAGGCATCCTGTTCACCTCTAAGGGTTATCAGTCACCACTTGATGTTAGAAATACATGTTAGGAACAGTACCTGGTAAACATGTTGTTCATTAAGTCCCAAACTTATACATGTGTTGTTTTTTTTTTTCACAGGTGAGCTGGCCACAAACACCTCAGTAAGTATGATAATTTTTCAAAAATAGAGGGAGTATTCATTTTTTAACAATGGTGGGGGGGGGGACAAATTTTTCAAGAGTAAAATAATGTTTCAATAGGATCTCCCTAAGACTTAAAATTACATGATGGTAACATAGGTCTGCATAATCTTTTGTGAGAAATGAAGAATTTAGGGATGTTCCATCTCTGACTTAAATATCTGTGCTACCATATTTCTAGAATCGAATTACCGTAATCTCCCATGCATTATCAGGGGTGTGAAATCTCAGCCTAGAGGCGGAATTCAGCCTTTTTATAGCTCACCAGACAAATGACATCATCCCAAATTAACAAATTCTAGTATCTCAAATGTGATTTTTGGCCTTTCCTGTAGATCAGAAAGTGTTATACTGTGTTTATTTGATAATTTGAATAACTTCTATGTAATGTAAAGATGTTATTTACAAATCTTTAAAAGGCAGTTCAGTGCACTTCAGCCTAAACAGGTTTCGGTATTTCACACCCCTGATTATCTTACATGTTGAGCTAAGGCCTCCTGTTCCTTATATAACATCCCATAAGAGGGGGTGCGCCATATAGGCAAGGTATATTTACTACAAGACAGTACTAAGGGACTGTCTTGTTTAACAACGGAGGGGTGGTGGGATTTCGTGTGGACATGCGAAAGAAATTTTACCCAACCCCCTCCCGAGGGTCAAATTTAACTCTCGAACCCAGATGTGCCTGGCAGGGTTTTGGGATTTTATCAAGTGTGCAAAAGTTAATCTAGCCCATGGAGATTTTGAGGCCCAATATGGGGTTGAAGGAATGGCACCTACTGTATGTATCGCTCCCTTAGTTAAGATTTCCAGGGTTGAGGATATTCAATATTCTGACACATTGTGTGTGTGATATGGTTTAATCTTGCTACAGTCGAAAATATTGCCAACGAACATTATACCGTAGGGGGCAGTTTTTGTGTGTTTACGCTATATATATAGCAACCCCTGGGATCGAAACGTTACATTATAGAGAAAATGGAATCAGTTCCATACCCATATGACCTTGAACAGTGGGACCCAAGTCTCCCACTCCAAACCCTCCAAACCACCAAAGTACCATCAAGACTTCCGTTACCACTAACAAAACATTATGACATTGGTATCAAAACTCTCCTCCCTAATCACTCCTACTATCTCTCTTGTTATCTTACGATGGAGCACCCAACAACTCATCACATCCAGAAATAATCTCTTAACACCCGTGACTCTTAACCCTTTAAAGGCCGCTGATGCAGGAGTGTATCATGGTCGGCATGATGCACCAATGAAGTGCTGGCGAGCAGTCTGCCCAGCACTTCATTGGTGCATCATGCCGATTCCTGCTGTGGTGTGTCGACCCCGGAGGGTCAAAATGATGCATGAATGTAGCCCTGGTGAGTTACTCGCCAGGGCTGCATCTATGCATCATGACGAGCAATGGGCATGATGCATGAATGTAGCCCTGGTGAGTTACTCGCCAGGGCTGCATTCATGCATCACGACGAGCAATGGGCATGATGCATGAATGTAGCCTTGGTGAGTTACTCGCCAGGGCTGCATTCATGCATCACGACGAGCAATGGGCGTGATGCATTACTGCTTAATTGGCCTCTAAAGGGTTATTACAGTATCTTGATAAAGGGTTCGTTTTAACCCTATCGTAGATAAAATTACTTCTACTGTTTCCGGAGGATGGAGTACCTTGAGAAGTTGACCAGATAAGGGCAGTGGTTATGACAAAGATTTCCGGGCTGAAAGTTAAGTACTGGAGTAGTAGAGAGAGGTTGTAGGGGTATGGAGGGGGGGGGTCAGGGTCCCCGAGAAGGGCATTGTGTCCAAGGTGACATAGCTAGGAAAATTACTCAGGGTAAGTAGGCCTTAAATGATAGCGTATAAAGTACACACATATTTATGCCCAGGTATAAAAAGAAAAATATTTCACTCAGGTATTAACGAAGTATCCCAATCTCCATATAAGATTGTAGAACAATTAAGACAATCATATTGCTGTTAAGGCGACATAAAATTATCCCTTGTTGTTGTCGTTGTCGTCATCGTCGTTGTCGAGAGGTAGATGTCAACATATTCTCAAGGAATTTGGGGTATTTTTAAAGCCAAGGGAGAACGTGCTGCTATTAGAAGGAAATAGCACGGTGATGGACCTGATCCGATTGTAAGTAGGAATGTCATGTTGTATAGACCACCCAGAGTGGCAGTCACGTGTACAGACACCCGAGGGTTACCCCTGCAGAGACAGGTATTTATGGTGATGTCCTTTTGTCTGACTTTGCTGGAAAGGCCCTACCCGGTCGTAACGAAATCCACTACTACAAATATTTTTTCCATGATTTTCTCCTAAAAGTCGTGCATACTAATAAGATTCTAAAATCATGAGATTTGGTTGATTTCCGGGGTCGTAGGACTTTGTCACACTACACGGTTTAATTCCCGCCCTATTTTCTGACTGCTCATGATATGGTGTAGTTAGGCTCCATCCTCACATATAAGCCGCACTTTATACATGAGGTATGTAAAGCATCTTTAGGCCTAAAAAAGAGCTGAACGTTTACAGCCGGCTTAAAAAAAAAATCTCGAATTTTTGTTTTTGTTTCCCAGTACTTAAGAGTTTAATTACATATTTTGGGCTCCAAAATTTCCTCAATAATAGGGGGGGCGCCCCCTTCTTTTGGGCCGCGCCCCCTCCTTTTCCAAATCCTGGATCCGCCCCTGTTAGCTTCAAATCGGTTGCAGCTTTTAGGAGGGGTTTTGTATATCAGTGATGCCACTTTTCCTGGTTTACCAGGAATTCCTGGTTTTCATTCCAAGATACCTACATTAGATTATGTTAAATTCCTGGAAAAATGTGTCCAAAAGTCCAGTTTTCCTGTTTTTTGTCGGCCAGTGAGTGGCATCTCTGGTATTTAGAGACTTCAGGAACGTGGACCACTTCAGTAAGTTACTGCTGCTTATACTTTCATCACAAAATATACGCCTGGACGAACAGATAGTGCATGAGTTTGCCACTAGGTGCTTTATAGTACTTCTGGCGCCATGAGTCGGGCAGATTCCTCTGTGTAGAGCCAGCACTTCATGTAGAATAATGTACTATTGTCTTAGACAATTCAAATAGTTCAAACAAATAGTGAGTGATAGTGCTAATAGCATACATATAAGCGTGCTGGACACTTAATTCAATACATCAAAAGTAAATACACCCCCTCCCCCTTCACCTTGCACAACACCCATAGGCTTCTGAGGCCTCCACAGGGAAAGCTGTGAAAACTGCCCCAGCTACCTGCCACTCACTGTGGCGGATGTACTATTAGCACCTGGTGGCAAACACTCAAACTAGCTGTTCGTCCAGGCGTATACCTGGGTGCGGCTTACCTGTAGGTTTTTCTGGTATTACCTTGAACACCAGACACATGTTGTTGGTAAAGCAGCTAATAGGTGGAATAATAAAGCCATTTAATTAACATTACTTGGATAACGGATCAGCGGGTGTTTTTTTTTTTTGTTTTTTTTTTTTTACCTTTGGCTGCTGAGATTTTTCTAGATATCAGACAAAAAAAAATTGAAAAAAAAAATCCATGGTGGCAGACAAACATCCAACAATTCTCGATCTTTCCTATATCTACTTCCCCAAAAAGTATATATATTCGATCACCAAAAGATGCATGAAAAGTGCATTTTTGGGGTGTAATTGGTGGATTTTTTTTTTTTTCGTCTCTGGCCGTTGGGAAATCAAGCCTTCAAAATCCAACTCTTTTTTTTCTTTTTTTTTACCTGTGGCCGCCCAAAATGCCAACTCGAAAATCCCACAACCCAAGTTATTTTAATTAAATGGCCTGATCCTTTAATTGGTAAAAAGTAGTACAACACGTATATTGTTAGAGCATTGAATCAATTATCTATCTTGCTTCATAGGATCTGGAATTAATTCCTATCATTTCGCAAGGCTGTGTGATTTGCTACAAAAAGTTGACCAAAATGGGACAGTTTCCTCCGTCAGTTTGTCAACCAGGGAGTGACATCCCTGAGGCATGAACCCTTTAAGTGCCGCTGATACAGGAGTGCATCAAGCCCATTGGTCGTCATGATGCACCAATGAAGTGCTGGTAAGTCTGCTCGCCAGCAAGCATAACGCCGACCCTCCAGATCCGTATGAAGCCTGTAAGGTCGGAATGATGTTTGAATGCAGCGCTGGCAAGTTACTCGTCAGGGATACATTTAAATGCATCATGACGACCAATGGACATGACACACGACTGCAGCAACAT
Organism: Acholoe squamosa; assembly: GCA_949317995.1. Lineage (NCBI taxonomy): Eukaryota > Metazoa > Annelida > Polychaeta > Phyllodocida > Polynoidae > Acholoe > Acholoe squamosa. The sequence continues at coordinate 56,189,161 of OX439051.1, forward strand.
CAGCCCTAAAAGGCTTAAAGATATATACTACCGTATCGGGGCTATGATGTCTTTAAATAGATCCAGATGGAGTTTGTTTTTACTGTATTCCTTGAACTGTGAAGGAGTAACAGATGGTGGTAGTTGTATTATTTTTATTTTTATTTTATTACTTTTTTTTATATGATTCTCCATAACCTCCATATAAGACATATTGCTTGTGTGTCCTTCAGGCTGCAATGCATTGAAAACATACGCCCAAAGCCTGTCACTCCAAGTCATCTTAAAGTGGCCAAGTTTAAGTACAGCCCACCCTGCAGGGATGGAAGTCTTCATGGATGCCCCTGATTTCAGAGAGTGCCAAGGCCCCTATACTTTCATGTACAAAATCAATATTCAGAGGCTTTCTTATTGAGCATTTCAGTTATTTTTTGCCTTCAGTGACTTTCATCCTTGAACCTATATAATTGCTAGGGTCCGTTTCTCCTCTTTTCTATCCCCTCGGTGTGTCTGGTGCCATGTGCGTATGCTGGCACCTACACATTCATCCATTAGTTGATGACCAATGTAGTTTTCTCGCTGTGACTATGACCTTAGCTGTTTAAATCGTGGTAACAGTCATTACTGTGAATTCATAAGCTTCACCCTTATATAAGCCACACCCTTGTATAAGCCACACCCTTGTATAAGCCACACCTTTGTATATGCTGCACCCTTGTATAAGCCGCACCCTTGTATAAGCCACACCTTTGTATAAGCCGAACCCTCTTAGAAGCCACACCCTAACACAAGCATCACCCTTGTATAAGCCACACCATTGTACAAGCCTCACCCTTGTATAAGCCACACCCTTGTACAAGCCACACCTTTGTACAAGCCTCCCCTTGTACAAGCCACACCCTTCTACAAGCCACACCCTGGTATAAGCGGCACCCTTGTATAAGCAAACCCTTGTATAGGCCACACCCTCATATAAGCCTCACCCTTGTACAAGCCACACCCTGGTATAAGCTTCACCCTTGTATAAGCCACACCCTTGTATAAGCCACACCCTCATATAAGCCTCACCCTTGTATAAGCCACACCCTCTTATAAGCCACACCCTCATATAAGCCACACCCTTGTATAAGCCACACCCTTGTATAAGCCGAACCCTTGTAGAAGCCACACCCTTGTATAAGCCGAACCCTTGTAGAAGCCACACCCTTGTAGAAGCCAAACCCTTGTAAGCTTCAACCTTGTATAAGCTGCACCCTTGTAGAAGCCACACTCTTGTATAAGATTCACCCTCGTATAAGACACACTCTTGTATAATCCACACTCTTGTATAAGCCACACTCTTGTAGAAGCCGCACCCTTGTAAGCTTCACCCTTGAATAAGCCGCACTCTTGTATAAGCTGCACTCTTGTATAAGCTTCACCATTGAAAATGCCGCACTCTTGTATAAGCCACACCTTCTTATAAGCCACACCCTTGAATAAGCCGCACTCTTGTATAAGCTTCACCCTTGAATAAGCCGCACTCTTGTATAAGCTGCACCCTCTTATAAGCTTCACCCTCATATAAGAGGCAGTCTGAGTGTGATAGAAAGCTATAAGCTGTACCTGGGGTTTAAAAAAAAAATCCCTTGAAAATGGGCACTTTGATATTGTCATTAAGTGTCTAAACCCTCATGTAAGCAGCACCTATCAGCTGGTTGTCATATAAGCCGCGGGAATTTACGATACTCATGCACTCAAGCTGGCACTGCGTGGTACCAACTGGAGGTATCGGTACCTCACCACCCCCTGTTGAATAATGACCACTGAGCACTCCCTAACATGGCACGACCAGTATCAGTGTATATATACTACACCTATATGGACATGTACCTGTCTGAGCCGCATCTGTTTTTGACTGGGTAAGATTGTGTGAGGAATATATAATTAGTATTGATATGAAAGTCCATTACTGTAATGTCATACATACAAGGCGCGCCATGTGTATACCGAGGTAGCGGATTGTCCCATGGGTGCGGCGATTGCTGAAGCTAGTTCCCAGCTCTTATCACTGAAAACAGCTATCTAATGGGTAGTACTGCCCTCCGAGAGGACTGGAGTAAATGTAGTTGGTGTTATTTCATTGGCTGATAATTAAGCCAGCTAAGTCGGTATAAGGTGCACCCTGCATATAAGGCGTGCCCTGTGTATAGGGCGCACCCTGCATATAATGCTCACCTTGCATATAAGGCTCACCTTGCATATAAGGCGCACCCTGCATATAAGGTGCACCCTGCATATAAGGCACACCCTGCATATAAGGCACACCCTGCATATAAGGTGCACCCTGCATATAATGCGCACCCTGCATATAAGGCGTACCCTGCATGTAAGGCACCCTGCATATAGGGCGCACCCTGCATATAGGGCGCACCCTGTATATAATGCGCACCCTGCATATAAGGCGTACCCTGCATGTAAGGCACCCTGCATATAGGGCGCACCCTGCATATAGGGCGCACCCTGCATATAATGTGCACCCTGCATATAGGGCGCACCCTGCATATAATGTGCACCCTGCATATAAGGTGCATCCTGCATATAAGGCACACCCTGTGTATAAGGCACACCCTGTGTATAAGGCACACCCTGTGTATAAGGCACACCCTGTGTATAAGGGTCAGGTCGCCAGAAAGCAGTAGATTTTGTGTTTTTGGGGTCATTTTGGACTCTTATGGCTCTGGAGAAAGAAGTTGTGAACCAATCTTATCTTACATAGACTCATTTGATAGAGGACACTTAGGGCTATCAGAAAAATGTTAATTTGTGGTCATGCATCAAAAACTCTTTGACTTGTAGCCTGCCGAAGTGAAAAAACTGGCCAAATTTGTTCTTTTTTTTAACTTTTTGTATTTTTTAAAAGTGTCCTGTATTGAATAAAGAACATCTGGAGCATCCCAAAGTTATTTTTGTATTGTATATGATCATATGTATCATTTCCATGAGGTTTGGATTTGTTACTAAGTGAGAATTTTTCATCATGTGTCTTTGAAGATGGAAATCTGTAATTTGTAACGCCCGGTACCTAAATCCAAATCAGTTATAAAACATGGAAAAAAGGAAGCTTCAAAATCTTAGTTATTACCCATTTGAAGGGCCCTATTATCCCCTACTTTGGTGAAAAAATTGTGTGTCTATCTCCATTTGTTTCCGTTTGAGAGCAGCTTATGTGAAATAATTCTGATAAAAGTACCGGACGTTACGTAACGTCCGGTACATTTATCATCATGTAGGAGGCAGTCTACTGTGCATGCATACCTCAAATTTTGTTCCATTTTGTAATTGAAGTCAATAGTAGACATATTAACCGTGTTATTTCATGTGTTTGTTATGCATAATGGGACATTCCTATATTCTGAGTACAACTTCAAATACCTCTATATTTCATCATTTTGGTACCGGACGTTACATGACACAAAATAAGGAATAAAAATGGAACCGGAGGTCCTAAGTCGGTATTTTTTTGTTTTCTGAGCTGAGGGTATGTCCCTTCATAAATTTGTTAAGGTTATATAAAGTAACTAGAAAAATAATTTTTCAGGCCCTCCAAAGGCAAAATCTTACACTTTCTGACGACCTCACCCCTAAGGCGCACCCTGTATATAATGCTCACCCTGCATATAAGGTGCACCCTGCATATAAGGTGCACCCTGCATATAAGGTGCACCCTGCATATAGGGCGCACCCTGCATATAGGGCGCACCCTGTATATAATGCGCACCCTGCATATAAGGCGTACCCTGCATGTAAGGCACCCTGCATATAGGGCGCACCCTGCATATAGGGCGCACCCTGCATATAATGTGCACCCTGCATATAGGGCGCACCCTGCATATAATGTGCACCCTGCATATAAGGTGCATCCTGCATATAAGGCACACCCTGTGTATAAGGCACACCCTGTGTATAAGGCACACCCTGTGTATAAGGCACACCCTGTGTATAAGGCGCACCCTGTATATAATGCTCACCCTGCATATAAGGTGCCCCCTGCATATAAGGTGCACCCTGCATATAAGGTGCACCCTGCATATAAGGTGCACCCTGCATATAATGCGCACCCTGCATATAAGGTGCACCCTGCATATAAGGTGCACCCTGCATATAAGGTGCACTGCACATATAAGGTGCACCCTGTACATAAGGTGCACCCTGCATATAAGGTGCACCCTGCATATAAGGCACACCCTGTGTATAAGGCGCACCCTGTGTATAAGGTGCACCCTGCATATAAGGTGCATCCTGCATATAAGGCACACCCTGTGTATAAGGCGCACCCTGTATATAATGCGCACCCTGCATATAAGGTGCACCCTGCATATAAGGAGCACCCTGCATATAAGGAGCGGCATAAAAAATTTCCGCGCGTCCACGCGAAAACCCACCACCCTCCCTGTTGATAAATAATGACCACTCCCTTAGAGCCCCATAGAGCCCATCCAGAGCTGTATTATGCTACAGGATGGACTGTGCTATAAAACACTAAAGGAAAAACAAACACAGCCCAGACACAAGCAGAAACTGTAGCACCTAGATACAGGGGGAGGGGGGGGGGGGTCGTCCAGTGTGATGAGCCACAGTGGGGCACCTAGGGAATCAGTCCTAGTTTGGGAAATCAATAGAGCACAGGCATGTAGAGCCCAGATAGGGTGTGGGCGGTGATTGAGTGGTAAGGAATGAGGAGGGTGGTAGGAGAGTTACCATAATCTCTTGCGTACATGTATAAGGCGCATCCTGCATCAAGGGCGCACCCTAAGTTGAAATAAAAGCTATAGGGCACAGTTGGGGCTTGATTTTTTTTGAAGGATTAGTACCCTATAAGATGCACCACCCCCCCCCCCTAGGCTTCCCTAGCCCACTTAAAAGGGTCTATTTCTCATCTTTCCTATCCCCTCAGGATGTGTGTGGTGCACATATGTGTGGGCACTGACACATTCCTCTGTGAAATTGTGTAATGTAGTTCTCGCCATGAATATGACCTTAGCTGTTGAAATGGCATTAAACATCTATTACTCACTCTCACTCACCCCCCATGCACCCAGACTAGGGCCTGATTCTATAAGGCTCAGGAGGTGTCAGATTCATGTATAAGAACTGTCTTATATGCAGGAGGTATTTTACCGAGCAGGATTAATTATCAGCCAATAAGATAATCCCAACTATTCACTGCAGACCTCTCGGGGGATGGTACCCATTGGATAACAGCTAACAAATTAATGAATGCGGGGGTGCTGTATGGTGTGTGCGTCATGTCCTGTTAAACTTGTTGTTATTACCGTAATCTCCTGCGTATAAGATGCGTCTTATACGAGGGGTTTTAGTTCTCCTTAGATCCACAAGGGGGACACCAAGACCTTTCTTTTGATATGTTACATGCCATAATGGTCATAATAGGGCATAAGGGGGGTCCAGGGGGCCCAAGCTACACACAGGTTTTTAAATTTTGAAAATTCACTCAGTAGAACCAAAGTTATGAATTTTTCATTTTTTTGAGAATTTTCCAAAACTCTAGGTGCATCTTAAACGTGCACTGCGTCTTATACGCGGGAGATCACTGTAGGCCACAACAAAAAATTAAATTGGTCTACGGATCGCCCTCTCCACATTTTCAGAAATACAATTTTTTTTTTCTTTGAAAAAAATCTTATCTATGGATTTCTCTCGCTTTAGTTTCTACAAGTTTTCTCTTTGTGATGTTTGGCAAAATTTTTAAAAAAATAAAATTTGTTCCCTCGCCTCAATTTCCCAGCAAGGAATCCATTGGATTCCAAAAAATTCTTAAAAAAAAAATAAAAAAAATTGTACAACCAGTTTAATGAAATAAACACGATTTAAAAAAAAAAAACAAAAAAAAACTGTTATCAGTGATAACCGCTGGTAATCAGCTTCAGCAATGCTCATTGGACAATCTGCTACCTCGGTATATAAAATTGGCCATGATATGACTTCACGTGCACCGTATAGGATCAGGCTGATTTCTCGCCTTATATGCTAGGTATTCAATGCCGTATTGGTACGATTTCATATCTCTTCAGGCTTCCCTAGCCCAGTTAAAAGGGTCTATATCTCCTCTTTCCTATCCCCTCGTATGCGCGGGCACTGACACATTCCTCTTTGAAATTGTGTAATGTAGTTCTCACCATGAATATGACCCCCTTAGCTGTTGAAATGGCGTTAAAGATCTATTACTCATTCGCTCATCGTGACTGGGCAACCCAATTATGTCAAAACAGTTTATCGACTGAAGGATCTGTACGATGCATGAATGCAGCAATGGTGATTTCCACGTGCTCGCCAGAGCTGGATGAATGCATCATAACAATACAAGTGAAAATTGAAATCAAAATGTTACCCCCTGAGGGTTTAGATAAATTGCAGGGCCTTAGAAAGGGCCTTTGTCGTCTTAGCTGATAGAAGTCTATTGCAAAAAGGGTCATTTGAATAGAAGACAGCCTGTTGGACGAGTTTTTATATAAAACAGCAAAAGTCAGATGATTAGATAAATGACTTGTGAGAAACCATGGGGGGGAGAGAAAATCAAAACTAGATCACAAACTGAGCTTGTAAGTAAATAAGTGTATAATGTTTTGTAGAGCATGCCCATCTGGTGGTGTACACGCCTTGTTAACTCTCAGCAGTTTGGCCAAATTTTGTGCATCATTCTACAATTACCGTAGTAACTCAGGTATAAGGTGCATCCTGTTTATATGAGAGCTAATATGAAAGCATTTACGGTAGTACTAATTGACCTACCTATAAGCCGCACCCCCTCATTTGGAAGGTTCTACATTGTGTATAAGACACCGTAGGCCTCGGATTCAGATATGATGGTACACTGATCAGTTTTACGAGGATCCCTGGTAGATTTAACCGATATTTTTAGAGTGTATTTATGAACTCTCGTTCCACGATGTTGACAAACTACAGCTGTATGAATCTTGTTTTTGATCTGGGATGTCAAAGGCATGCGTTAGCCACTGCTAACACACAACAATTATCCACTTTTTCAGTGTTGAGTGTGGATACTCATTGGCTGGTTACCTGCCTCTATATTGAGGACATGTATTGGCTGGAAGCGGGTCTAGAGCTGGTTTCTGGTGACATGCACTGATAAGAACTGATAACATGGGACCAGAAAGTCCCTGGAAGTGGGTGTTACCCAGGGACAAGGAACCCATCATAGTATGTCTTATCAGTGGGGTTTACCTCAACCAGCAAAATTCAAAATGGTGGACCCACAGGACGTCAATACTAAGCCCTATATAGGCAGGTCATGCCTAATAAGTTATCTGACAATCATCCCCTGTTGTCACACTTACTTACAAGGGGGCACCCTTTTTACCCAAAATGTACACATGGCTCTCCTATACAGATGTTTAGATATATAGACTGTGATTGGAGATCTAGAACTGCCATCTAGTGGAGTTCAAGTGAACCTCTCCCCAGGATCTGGGGAAAAAAATCCATCAGGCATGGCCTGCGGGTATATGCCCACGATACCTGCAGGGTTCCAGGGTAGGATACTCATGGTATAATGCTCAACATTCGAGAGAGTTTATGAGATATACATACCACTTTATTCCAATTTATAATTTATGTTAAATTTTGGCCAAAGCAGAAAGAGTCTATCACCTACTCCTCAAGACTTATAGGCCATTCATTTCACCCAAGATATTTGGTATGTAGCATACATACCAAATCCAAATATCTTGGGTCAGCCCCAGTTTATATACAGTTTATCATATTAAAGGGGTTGACTCCTGAGGTTATGGGTCTATAATCCAACCCTGTATATAAAACAGAGATTTCAGACCTTCAGAGGTCCATCTATTTTCAGATGTTCAAACTTTCCCTAAAAATCAGATATCTCAGGCTTCTTCCAAATTATGGTTATAATTAGGATAGAGAGAATTCCATTAATGTTAGATACCCTTACAACATTTCCTTTCTACTTCTAGGGAGCATCAGACAGAGCACGGTTCAGGCTTTAACAGATGGAATCAAGAATGCCTTGTGCTGCCCTCTAGCCTTTTCTAGACAAACCACCTTTCAGAGATCAGAGGATATCTGAAGTCTCATTTCAGAGGACATGAATCTAAGCTGGCTGCTGATTGGCTGAAATTTTTATGCATTTTTTTCAATGTCTCTCTGTGACCATCCGTTCCAGAGATAGTTTTAATGGTTTTGAGTGAGGGGAACAGGTTGAAACGAAGGCAAGAAGTGTGCTTTTAGCATAACACATTGGGGGAATGGGTGCTTTACTAACACCCAACATTTTCAGAGGTTGAGGCTAAAACCACTGGAGGAAACACTATCAGTTTCTCCTTATGTGCAGGAGGAAACCATTGCAGCATTTGGGTGCCTCTGTATAGGAAGCGCAATTTGAGAGCTAGGGTGGCAGTATATACAAACACAGGCCCTCCATCAGAGAGCACTTTTTCTGAATTTCATATTTTAATTGGGATTCTACATGATTAAAAGCTGCTTAGGCCACACCAAAAATTTTTTTTAAGAATTTTTTGGCGTCCAATGGATTCCTTGGTGGGAAAGTGAGGCGAGCAAATAAATTTTTTTTTTTTTTTTAATTTTGCCAAACATCACAAAGAGAAAACTTGTATAAACTGAAACGAGCGAAATCCATAGACAAGATTTTTTTCAAAGAAAAAAAAAATTGTATTTCCGAAAATATGGAGAGGGTGATCCGTAGACCAACTTAATTTTTTGGTGTGGCCTTATATCCTAGGGGAAATTGGGCAAGAAAGTTAAAGACAATTTCTGAGTTTACCGTATTTGCCCATACAAGCGCCGGGGTCTCAAATAAGCGCCAGAGGTAAAGGGGTATTGAAATCAATTTTATGCACTTAAAACAGTATTCAAATAAGCACCTGTCTCGAATAAGGGCTGGGGGCACAAAGGTATTGAAATAAGCGCCCAGGTGCCTAAACGGCCACTACGGTATGCCTGGTTGTTATGCCAACGAATCAATCACAGCAGAGGGCGCACATATCCGTTATCGCCTCTGATATATATATATATTTTGTGACCAGTGAGTGGCATCTCTGAAGTCTATTTCTGCAGCACAGGCCTAATCCATTGGTCAGCATGATGCACTCCTGCATTAGGGAGTGATCATTTTTTAACAACGGGGGGGGGGGTGGGTGGTGGGTTTGTGCGCGGATGCGCGAAAAAAATTTTGAAAATTTATTTTGACCCCCCCATCAGAGGGGTTGAAAAAATTCTGACCCCCCCTCAAACCCACCAGCCCCCCCCCCCCCGTTGTTAAAAAAATTATCACTCCCATAGTAGCGGTCCTTAAAGTGATATGGTAGGGATACAGGAGTAGGTAGCTCAGTGACAAACTAGTCACCGCGCTGCCCCTAAATCAGTGACAAACTAGTCAACACGCTGCCCCTAAATCAGTACCCACAGGACAATGACGGTACCAGACTCCCTAACCAGACTTTATATCCATGTCTGGCCACTTCCTGCTTTCTAGGAATATTATCAACCACATCACCGCCCATCGTCTACCCCCCCCCCCCCGCACCAATTCCCCATCCCCCATCTACCACCCTCATCACCAGCAGGAAAAAACTAAGCGTGTTACAGTCATACTTGTCCTTCATATAACTCAGGTTTACACCAACAGTGGAAAGCCTACAGTATTGTAAGGGAGGAAGCTGACTCTGGGCACCTATTATGACGTTGATACAACTTCAAGCGGAGTTAAGGTAACTTAAACTTTAAGCAATCGGATATTTGCTTAAATTCCAACATTCATGCAGTTCCCTAATATAAATGCCGTTTCTCTTAAGCGCTGGTTCCACAGACCTAAATCGGTCGGATTAGCACTAATCCGACCGATTTTTTCTATACTTTTGATATATTATAAATCATCGGATTAGGGCTATTCCGACCGATTGTATGGCTGTGGAACCAACGCTTTAGATTAGAACCAATAGACTCGATCAAGAAGTCGTTAGGTCGTACATGGGGTGTGTGGATAGATGTGTGTGTGGGGGGGGGGGGGTAGGGTGGGGGGTGATTCACCTTACAAGGTCAGAGTCTGCTCAGCTGTTAACCCCTTTCCACCCCTAACCCTCTCACCTTTAACCCTCCACTCCCGGACATCCTCTGCTGCACCCATCATACAAACAGTCAGTATAAAGTCACTAGGTGCAGCCCCAGGCAGTGTAGACTGGCTCTGTGCCCACTTTCCTTCGCAATAGACTCGCTCAGGAATTTGACTACCGCATTGGTCCATTTAAGAGCCCAGGCGCTCATTAATTTCAATCCCTCTGAACCCCCCGCCCTTATTTCAGACAGGTACTTATTAATCAGGGATGTAAGTTTTCAGAATTTTGTCTGATTTCAGAATTTTCAGAGTTTGAGATGCCTCTAAATTACCCAAATTTCTTTGCCCAGATCAATTTTCTCGTAGTATTTTAAAGTGAATTCAAAACTTCTACATCATGTATCTTCAGAATTTTTCATACACCTTGACTTACATCCCTGTTATTTGAATACTATTTTTGGTGATATAGATACCCCTAGACCCCCCGGCGCTTATTTGAGACCAGCGCTAATTTGAGACCCTGGCACTGAAAAGAGCCATTACGGTGTACACAGTGGGGAAGGAAAAGGGTGCAGGCTGTTCTAAAATCAGAAATTGATTGATGTACAGAAAATACCAATCCGAATGGATTAGACATTGCTAGTATGGAATAGCATCAAAACATCAATAGCCAGCACATATCACCTTTATTTCTATATTTATTTTCATTCTTACTATATTGTTGCTTTTAAGTTCCGGGATTTGAATAAGCGCCAGTCTCATTTGCGCGTGGGGGGCGTATACCTTGACCATTAAAAACACACCTTAAATAAAACTTATTTGCAGGGATGTAAATTTAGTCTGCTTTCAGAATTTTCAGAGTTTGAGATGCCTCTAAATTACCCAAATGTTACTATAGAACAGTACTAATCCTTCAAAATTCAGGCCTAGGTGAGCCTTATAGGGTTCTCTTCAACTCAGGGTGCGCCTTATACGAGGGAGATTATGGTAGTATTTCACAGTGAATTCAAAACTTCTACATCATGTAACTTTAGAATTTTTCATATACCTTGACTTACATCCCTGTATTTGTTTGAGGGCTGGGGGGGGGGGGTGATCACCCCTCCAAATCTATTTACGACGATAAGTAACACACGTAGGCCCCACATGTACACTAAAAGTCAATTCATCCTCACCTTCTACCTCACCCACAGCCCTCCCTGTAGGACAAGTGAAGTGAAAAGATATCAAGTCGGCATGATGGATGTAGCCAACTTTTTGTATTACACAGAAGGAGAGCAGGCACTATTGGCCACTAGCTGGTCTAGAGCTGGTTCTGGTGACACACCCTGATAAGAACTGGTAAGATGGGACCAGCATGTCCCTGGAAGTGGGTGTTAACCAGGGACAAGGTACCCATCATGGTATGTCTTATCAGTGGGTTTTACCTCAACCAGCCAAATTCAATATGGCGGCTCCACTAGGCCTCCATACAGAGTCCTATACTGTAATGCCTTGCTTATAACTACTGCCCACCTTACATATAAGGCGCACCCTTGACGTTTGCTGACCATGCATCAAAACTCGCTTATAAGCAGCTCTTTATGCATGGGGTTTTCCGGTAATTAATGATTGTAAAAAGGATACTTACAGAACCACTCACCCCCTATCCCCCCAAAAAAGGAAGTAAAAAGTAGACATATAAAAGAAAAGAAAAAAAGGGGGAAAGGAATAGAAATAAAGTGGTTGGAGCGGTGGGTGAGGGGTACAACATCCTCCTGTGGTGGTGGGGGGGGGGGGCTACAGCTGTTATCAGTTTGGCTACTTCCATACAGGATATGTTCTATAGGACTTTGTATGAAGGCTGAGTGGAGTCACCATCTTGAATTTCGCTGGTTGAGCTAAACCCCACTGATAAGACATACCATGACCGGTACCTTGTCCCTCATGGTTAACACCCACTTTCAGGGACATGCTGGTCCCATCTTATCAGTTCTTATCAGTGTGTGTCGCTGGAACCACCTCTAGACCAGCTAGTGGCCAATAACCCCGCTTTGTACTAACACTGTATAAAACTGACTCAGATTTATCTTAGAAAATATAGCTGACTACAAGTACAAGGCCTACTTATGATGTACAACCTGCTAAGACATGATCGTGCCGGCCATCGTGCCTACACTAGGTTTTTTTTTTTTTTTAGAGTGTCGTTCTTTATTTTTCATAATTTTCTGTCTGTGGATCTTTTAGTGCCCTTGTGTTGTCAATGTTGATTTTTATCTGCTTATTTCTGCCATTGTCCGTCGATTTTCACCCTCGCCAGTGTCGATTTTTGCCCATGTAAAGCCGGCCTATGATACACAATGGCTGTGTACCGGTAGTATATAAACTATGGCTTTAACCAGTTTACGTATACATGTACCGTAGAACCCCGGTCATAAGCCGGATTTTTTTTCCTATTTTGGGCCAAAACGGGCTTCTAAATTCCCCCCCAGCTCTACCCCCGGCTTATGACCGTGGTTTTAATACAATAGATTAAAGAGAAAATAGGGAAAATTTGGCCCTAAAATCGGCTTATAGAATTTCCCTGAACTCACCCCCTGGCTTATGACCGGGGACGGCTTATACATGGGTAAAACGTGACTCAAGTCACGCTTGTGAAAAACAGGTTTTAAAAATTGACGCTTCTGACGCAGGGGTTTTGAAAATTGATGACATAAAGACGCTCCATCTTTACTCAAAAGGGATAGAGTGAGATCCTGATAATCTGGAACACCCATGTATATACTGTATAAGCACAATGATGGTGAGTAACTCGCCAGGTAGGCATTGGCGCATTATGCACACGGCTCAGGAGTGTAAGAACCCAATAAGATCATGATGTATTATAGATGCTAACAAATAGGGCATAAACATTACAGTAAACATATGATGTCCTTGAAGCTGGAAACCTAACCAAAAGGTGAAAAGATACACCAGTCTCCCCACCCTCCCCCCTCCCACCCATCTCACCACAAAGAGGGGTGAAAGAGGTGATGGGGGTGAAATGAAAAAGAAAGTCCAAATAAAAATGGTCACAGTTGAGGCAGTATTAGGGGCAGTCAGGATTTCTAGTCATAGTGTTAGAATGACTTGGGGAGGAGACATCTTTTAACGTGGACAGATTCACTATATTAGTATACGGTGTATGGTAGGTAACTGTTCTTTCTACATATCTGCTTAAACATGCTCACTGCTGTGTCGGGTATGCCGCATATAGATATGTCTAGCTGTTTGGACAAACAGGTTTTTAATACCTGTCCAAATTGAGAAAAGAAAGGACTTAATGTCGGCAAACTACAGTCTCTCTGCTAACTTTTAATTATAATTAGTGGAGGTTAAAACCAACCAAACCAAACATGGGAACAACATGTGGCGATGGCTCTATAGTACCGTAATATATAGATCATTTCAGGCCCCTTGCGCGCCTTGTAGCTTCTCCAGAAACTGAGGGCGCGGCTCATACACGTGGTTTTACTTACATTATGCCATACATAGTCTACATGAAGGAGGGCTTCACTAGCCCACTTAAAAGGGTCTATTTCTCCTCTTTTCTATCTCTCAGAATGTGTTTTGCACATATGCGCGGGCACCGACATATTCCTGTGAAATTGTGTAATGTAGTTCTTGCCATGAATATGACCGTAGCTGTCGAAATGGCGTTAAACATCTATTACTCACTCACTCACTCACTCACTCTACATGAAGGACCATGTCAGGTCTCGACTGGTGCAGTGTATGAATAGCAAAGTCCTCAACTGAAGACTGTGGCTAATACGCGGGTGCGGCTTATACGCGGGTGCAGCTTAGGAAACGTTCAACAATTACCTCACTGCTTAGGGGGTGAGAGGGGGGGGGGGTCTTTGGGTTCTATACAAAAACAGTGACAAGGTGGGTTTTACCGGTGACATTATTGTTGAACGTTCCCTTATACACGGGTGCAGCTTATACCTGGTTTTGTGGTAGTCGGCTTGAATACCATTCTCTCCTGGTGTAACGTCACAAGTTTGACTTAAGTTGATGCGAAGTATATTGGCTTTGTCTATAAATGACCAATAGAAAGCGGAATCCCAGTAAAAGAAGCCTTGCCTTAGTAATCTTTGGTAGTGTGTCGGTGCAGGATGATCTAGTCGTAGCTCACTTCATTCATAGATATGTTAATCTTCACTGTCCGATAAGAGGGTTTAAGGCGTAGGTTTACTTTATTCTAGTCAAGTCCCACTTCCAAATTAGTTTCATGTGGAGTAGACAATGTGGCATGGTCGTGGGCTCCATCGTGTTACATTTATACTTTACTAAAACATAGTGCTATAACCCTTCAAGGGGCACTGATGCAGGAGTGTATCATGCCCATGGGTCGGCATGATGCACCAATGAAGTGATGGCGAGACTGCTCGCCAGCACTTCATTGGTGCATCATGCCGACCCTCCGGGAGTGTATCAAACCTGTAGGCTATTAGGCCACACAAAAAAAAAAAAAAAGTTGGTCTACGGATTTCCCTCTCCATATTTTTGGAAATACATTTTTTTTTTTTTTTGAAAAAAATCTTGTCTTCGGATTTCGCTCGCTCCACTTTCTACAAGTTTCTCTTTGTGATGTTTGGCAAAAAAAATTTTAAAATAAATTTTTTTTGCTTGCCTCACTTTTCAAGCAAGGAATCCCACAGGTTCATTAATGTATTAGCGGTCTTCATTAAATAATTAAGAGCAGCAGTACCCATAACTAAGTCATATTACCATAAAACCTCGCGTATAAGACGCATCCTCTACGCCAAACAAATGCCTTGTGCATCTTATAGAATTTCTTCAAGTTGGGGGTGCGTCTTATACGAGGGGTAATTTTACTATAGAAATGTACTAATCTTACAAATTTACAAATTAAAATGTGCGTCTTATACGCGAAAATGCATGTGCTGAGTTTGGGGTGCGTCTTATATGCGCAGCGCGTCTTCTACGCGGGAGATTACGGTACATCTACTTAAATGTATAAACACGTGTTGTCTATGTATGTCAATATTTAAGACGGGCCTCCCCAGCCCCAGGCCATCTTTAAAAGGGGTCTATGTCTTGCTTTTCTATCCTCTCTGAGTGTGGGTGGTGTCCGTATGCGCGGGTACTGGCACATATTCGTTCCTTGAATCTCATCTTTCCTGTCCCCTCTTTCTTACATGTGTCTGGTGTCCATATGCACGGGCACAGGCACATGTATTCCTTTGTGACGTGATGTCTAATGTACTTTTTCCACCATGAATATGACCTTAGCTGTTGGCTTGGCGTTAAACAACCATTACTCACTCACTCAATATTTAAGTCTCTTTATGAGTATACTGGTTCTTAATTGCCCTCAGGTTCAGGAAGTTTTAGTACAAGTGTCACTTGTCTATTCTGAATATGGCACGCCGAAATTTGTCACGAAATCTAGTACCACGTGAAGAATTCCTACCGCAATATACCGTAAATCCCGGTCATAAGCCGGCCCCGGTCATAAGTCGGGGGGTGAGTTCAGGGAAATCCTATAAGCCGGTTTTGGTGTCAAATTTTTCCCATTTTCTCTTTATACTATAGTAAAAAAAAAACGGTCATAAGCCGGGGGGGGGGGGACTTTGGGAAAAATTTAGAAGCCGGTTTGGGCCCAAAATAGAAAAAAAATCCAGCTTATGTCCGGGGATTTACGGTATGTGTACATGTTTGTATTTAATTCATGAGATCTATGTCAGTAATGCATTCAACCACGTGTACAAGGCACACCCTGTGTTGACAGAAATGCTATAAGGCGCACCTGGGCCTTGTTTATGAGCAGTTTTAAAATGATGTAACCCAACCTGTAAGCCGCATCCCCTTATTTACAGGGATGGAAGTCTTTAGGGTTTTCCCTGATTTCAGGGATTTTCAACTTCCAAATATAGAAAACCTACATTTAAGGTTCTATAACAGAGCATTTCAGGGATTTTTGTGTTCGATCACTTTTGTCCCTGTATTTTGAAGGTTTTATAACCCTTATACGTAGGGATGTAAGTTTTCAGAATTTTCAGAGTTGGAAATTTACACATGTTTCTATTCTCAGATCAATTTCTTGCAACATTTGACAATAGATTGTTAAGTTTTATCATCTATGTGTAGCTTTTTCACACACCCTGACTCGCAGCCCTGTATACCTGTTTTAATATAAGGCGCAGAGATGGATACATATAGATGGTACGATAGGTATCATTATATACCTAGGTAGAAATCTACACTTACATGGATAGCTTGTGACGTATAGTCCCAATTGACAGTATTATTGTCAGGTAGAATAATTCAATATATCAGACAGGTAGATTACCAGTACTTAGCTACAGTCACCCGGCCCCTATAGATTGCCCCCCCTCCCTCCCCCCACCCTGCCTATAAATGTGGATCAACACGGTAAAAGGTACACCCGTGAGGGGGTGCGCGGGGGTACCTTTTACCGTGTTGAGCCACAGTCATACTTGTATCCTCTAATTACCCCTATATGATCTATACCGAGTATACTAACAGGGACAATAGGCCTGAACTAGACAAAAGGCCGCAGACGCCATTGTGCACATATGGGTACACTAGAAGTACACCTTACAAAGTATACTTTGTATAGACTCAGTCTAAGCCAATCAACCTTAGTTAACTCTTCAAGTGTCACTGATACAGGGGTGCATCATGCCCATTGGTCGAGAGCACTTCATTTGTGCATCATGCCAACCCTCTGGGAGTGTATCAAGGCTCGATATGATGCATCAAAGATGAGTAACTAAATGATGCATCATGCCGACCAGTGGGCTTGATGCATTCATGCATTAGCGGCATCTAAAGGCTTCAGTCATTGACCCACTTGTACTGTTACATGTAGTCTCCCTCAACCAATCACAGCCCTGCTTGTATCCATTGAACCAATCATTAGTACTTAAAAGTATCATTCTACCACAGAAGCAGTGTATACAGAGGTTTTAACCACAGGGTCGGCGGTTACATCTGCACCACCAGAGTGCTAGGACCTATGTGACTATTGGATATTACCATTTTAAATCTGGGATATTACCATCTTTACTGTTGGATATTACCATTCATTTTGGGAACAGAATACAACTTAGCCTATGCCTGTAGCCAAGCAGATCGTGGGAAACCCCTACACGTGAATAGTAAGTGTGTATTCACGGTATACCGCATAGCTAGCTGTAGGGTAGATTTACCTCAATTCGTTCAATTTCAATTTATGTACACACACAAGATCTTGAACACATAGGTGTTTAAAAAGGATAATAAAAGGCCTGTATTTGTGGCTTATGGGAAGTTGTTTTTCTTAGCATGAAAGATAAGAAGGGGACTTAATATGTATGCATTTATGTGTATTGATGTGGATATATCATTTGAGATTTCCTTACAATCACTATTGCTAAACTACCACAAAAAATTGAAGTGTCCGACTCCAGGCGAATTTACCATAGTTCCATAGTGCCTCACGTATAAGGCGCACCCCATGTATGTATATGGCCTTAGCTGGTTTGATTATCAGCCAATGAAATGACACCAACTATTCACTGCGGTCCTCTCGGGGGCCAACTGGTACCAATCTTATAGGTGTTATCAGTAGAACTCGCTGATAACAAGCTCCAGTAATGGCGGCGCCCATGGGACAACCTGCTAACTCGGAATAAGCCGAACACTGAGGTTGACAAGAAGCTATTCCCAGTTAGCGGATTTCTGCGTGGGCTGACCCCTGCTGAAGCTGATACCTTGCGAGATAAGGTCTGATAACAGCGAGCTGGTGGGTACCAGGTGTTACACGGGCTTCCCTAGCCCTCTTAAAAGGGTCTGTCTCTTCTTTACTATCCCCTCTGATGTGTGTGGTGCACATATGCGTGGGCACTGACACATTCCTCTGTGAAATTGTGTAATGAATATGACCTTAGCTGTCGAAATGGCGTTAAACATCTATTACTCACTCACTCACGTAACGCACCCAGAAAAGTCGGTACTGAATGAAAGGAATTTTCTCATTGGTCAATATTGTATACCGCTAGGTTGGAATAAGCCGCAGGAAGGGTCTGGAATGGTCCTCATTTCTTACTACAATCTTTACTATGTGTAAAGCCACATGTATATGCAGCATCCTGAACTTAAGGAGGCTCTATAAGCTGCAGTAGACCTTTGAAATGGTCACTAAGCCGCGTCTTATATTGGTGGTTTTGGGGTGCCATAGATCCTCGCGTATAAGACATGGTTTATACACCAGAATTACATCAGCCACATATTGTAGGATCTAGCCAAACTCAGGGTGCGTCTTATATGCAAGGTTTAACACTATAGATCAGTACTAAACTGACCAAAATTTGACTCCAGGTGCGTCTTATAGGATTCAGCCTAAGTCAAGGTGCGTCTTATACGCGTGGGTTTACAGTAGTATGTCTGACATTGACATACTACCCCACCCAGTACATGTAGTGTGGTTGTTTTCTACCACCCAGCTACTACTAGATATACAAGAAGCACCCAACCCAGTACATGTAGTACGTGTGGTTGTTTTCTACCACCCAGCTACTACAAGAAATACAAGAAGCACCCCACCCAGTACATGTAGTATGTGTGGTTGTTTTCTACCACCCAGCTACTACAAGAAATACAAGAAGCACCCCACCCAGTACATGTAGTACGTGTGGTTGTTTTCTACCACCCAGCTACTACAAGAAATACAAGAAGCAGCCTGGCCCACCTGTATGTTTACATTGTGGACTAGAACAGGTAAGGGCTCTGTAACCAGTCAGTCCCTATACCATACTGTATGTACAAGTTTACACCTGGAGGAATGGGTGTGTGTGTGGGGAGGGGGGGGGGGTAGCCACACAGGAGGTAAGGGCATACCAGGCCCTATACCCTACTGTACGCACAGGTAGGTCTATGTGTAGGGGCACTTCTACACCTGGAGGAATGGGTGTGTGTGTGAGGGGGGGGGGGGTAGCCACACATTAACCCAGTTGAGGCTGAGCAGCGCAAAAAATGTGGGGGGGGGGGGGTGTAAATTTGGGTTATTTTCTATATGATCTCTAGGTCCATCCTGAAAAAGTGAGATGGAGTAACTACATTCAAACGTCATGCCGACCCTACAGGGTTGTTACACACCCGGAGGGTAGACATAATGAGCCAATTAAGTGGCAAGTAGACTCGCCAGCACTTCATTGGTGCATCATGCCGACCTTTTAGCATGATGCTTCAATGAAGTGCTGCCGAGCAGACTCGCCAGCACTTCATTGTTGCATCATGCCGACCTTTTAGCATGATGCTTCAATGAAGTGCTGCCGAGCAGACTCGCCAGCACTTCATTGGTGCATCATGCTGACCTTTGGGTATGATCGTGCAGTCCTGCATTAGTGGCTCTTGAAGGGTTAAAGAACATGGACGTGGAGACGTGATACAGGCCTGTAAGGGTTAAGACTCAAATACGAGTATAAATAAAGGACCTAAGCTTACAAAGAGTTGCTCTATGAATCTATAATACATAGGTCAATGTAATACAAGATTCCCAATAACCGCTACATAGAACACCAGACATGCGACATGCTGTTTTATAAACACTACTCTCTGTTTGGTTTTTTCTAGACGTCTGACCTTAGACGTCTTTCTTACCCTTTACCTTACGCTATACAATATCTTTATTTCTTGACGTTACACAACTTCTTTTTCATCATTTATTCATGTTTCCTGAGATATTTGTCTTACAATAGTCGTGTACACAGCGCCTGTAGACTGACTCACAGAGATAGTACACGGTGACCTTGGCTGTGTAGGGCGGTAGGGGAGGCGGGGGAGTGGAGGGCGGCGATGACGACAGTTTATATGTGTTACCATAGAGACGCCAATAGCTCACAGGGACGCACGGCACAAGGAGACGCTGGCTGCAGTGTCGCCGACTGGTGGAGCATTGGAAAACTAGCTATTGACATAAAATAACAGTACAACTGAGTTTTGTAATACCTTGCGTATATGCCGCACCCCCGTGTATAAGCCGCACCCTGAACCTAAGGAAATGGCAGGCCTATAGGGCGCACCTAGGGCTTTAATTTGACCAGTTTACTGAGAGTATTGATTTGATATATGATATCACTGACTGCTTTTATAAGGCGCACAAGGGATTTGACCTTGGGTCAAAATGTGGTGATTTTGGAACTGGTAGGAAATCCTGGTACACACTCGTGACTACACACAGAGTCTAGCCTCTAGGGTCATCAAAGGACTATACTCACGTCTGTCGAAATGGCTTAGAACAATACAAGCTTCTCTTGTCTACCTCAGTTATATACATTATAAGTGAGCATCGACAAGGCCCTGCAATAGGCCCAGACATATTAGTTCCTAGAATTTAGTTCTGCGTGTGTTCTACGTATCACAATATCACACGAACATGAAAATTGAAAAGGAGTTGAGTCTTGGGTATCTTCAGTCAGTCTTCAATTCCCCGGCGCTCTTAAAAGACCGGCGCTTATTCAGAATTCAGTTTTAGTGCATTATAAATATTTCATACCCCCTGCACCCGTGGTGTTTATTTTTGCGACCGGTGCTCATTTAAATCCCGGCGCTTAAACACAATGATCCGGTCTATTTACCAACCTTAAACAACTTATCACTCACTCAATACTCTACCCTCGCCTTCCTCCCACTCCACTTTCCCCTTTTCCCCTCCCCCCACCTCTATGTGTCCCCTATGTGTGTGTCACATAAGGGGATAGAGAGGTGATTAGGAGTCGGTGACCAGTAGCATTTGGCACATAGAGGTATGTAGACCGTTACGTACCGTCTTTCCATGTTAACATACATACAGCCTGATCACACTGACCCCTGCCCTCCTGTATCTTTAACCCTCTAAAGGCCGATTAACGCGTCATGCCCATTGGTCGGCATGATGCATGAATGTAGCCCTGGCGAGTAACTCGCCAGGGCTACATTCATGCAGCATGCCGACCCTATAGGGTTGATACACTCCCCCAGGCAGAAATGCCACTTTTTGTTGTTGTTGGTTGTTGTGTTGTTGTTTTTTTTTTGGGGGGGGAGGGGGTATTTTTGAGAAAAGGTGTCCAAAGTCAATTATTTTCCTTGTTTTTGATGGACTGGCAGTGGCATCTCTGCCAGGGGGTCGGCATGATGCTCCAATGAAGTGCTGGTGAGAAGACTCTCCATCACTTCATTGGTGCATCATGACGAAGCGGGCATGATGCACTCCTGTGTCAGCGGCCTCTTAAGGGTTAACCAGAGATGTCAGACCTTCAGAGGTCCGTCTATTTTCAGAGGTTCAAACTTTCCTAAAAATTTATACATCTCAGAGGCTTATTCCATCTTGTGGTCATAATATGGATAGAAAGAATTACATTGATCATATATACCCTTGCAACATATCCTTTCTACTTCTAGTGAGCCTAAGGCTGAGCATAGTTCAGGCTTCAGCAGGTGGAATTAATCATGCATTGTGCTGCCCTCTAGCCTTTTCTAGACAAAAAAAAACCTTTCAGAGATCAGAGGATCTTAGCTTGCTGATGATTGGCTGAAATCATTATTTATTGTTTTTAATTGTATTTCTATGTTCATCCGTTCTAGGGATGGTCTTTATAATTTTAAGTGAAGGGAACAGGTTGAAATGAAGACGAGATGGGTGCTTTAAGCATAATATATTAGGGGAATGAGTGCTTTGCTAACACCCAAAAATTTTCAGAGGTTGAGCCCATTACTAACTGACATCTCTGGTTAACAAACTCTGGAGCACCACTACCCCTAGTACCGTAATCTCCCGCATATAAGGTGCAGTGCGCGTATAAGGCGCACCCCTAACTAAGAGAGCTGATCCACTTATAAGGCGCAATTACTGCTTCTGGATCGATATTTTGAAAAACCTCATGTATAAGGTGCATCCATGATCTGATTCGCGTAAAAGACGCGCCTGATACGCGAGAGATTACGTTACTACCGTAAATCCCCGGTCATAAGCCGGATTTTTTTTTTCTATTTTGGGCCCAAACTGGCTTCTAAATTTTTCCCAAAGTCCCCCTCCCCCTGGCTTATGACCGTTTTTTTTTTACTATAGAATAAAGAGAAAATGGTAAAAATTTGACCCAAAAACCGGCTTTTATTTTTTTCCTGAACTCACCCCCCGGCTTATGACCGGGGCCGGCTTGTGACCGGGGATTTACGGTACCACCTTGGTAACAGAGCTGTGGTGACTTATGGGTGGCACAGTGTGTGTCACTGAAATTAAGGAATTGTAGCGGCGTCAGAACAGTTCCCATTTAAGTTCCCATAAAAAAAAAAAGATGCAGTGACCGTTTTGAGGATTTACGCTGTTGACACAGGGGTTTTGAAAATTGAAGGACGGAGACAGTTTCACAAATTCCCAGTACATTCATGAGAAGTGACATCTGAAACTCCAACGTATTTGGTAATCTGTCAAGCGTTGAACGACGAGATATGTACAAATGTATAAAGAAATCAGATGCCACTTTATCCATTGCTAGTGGATTTTTTATTTCTTTGTTAACTTTCATTAATATGTGATTTCCTCTTCTAGTTACATAGGTGGGGAGGGGGGGGGGTAGGGGGACTTTTGTAGTATATGAACAGTGTGCACCCCATTGTATCACGGTGCTAGTGAGTGACTGTGTGTATTATATACCTACATACTGTGTGTGGTAGGGCAAGGGTCTACCACCACGTGGAACAGGAGCACCTTTAATACTACTATATCCAAGGTAAGGGCCGCTGATACACTCATGCATCATGACGACCAATGGGCATGATGCATTAATGCATCATGCCCATTGGTCGTCATGATGCATGGCGAGTAAGCCTGTAACTCACCAAGGCTGCATTCGGGCTTCCCTAGCCCACTTAAAAGGGTCTATATCTCCTCTTTCCTATCCCCTCAGGATGTGTGTGGTGCACATATGCGCAGGCACTGACACATTCCTCTGTTAAATTATCAACCTGTGAAGCATGGGATAGCCACTTAGTGCCGCTAAAGTGCTGTAAAACACAAATCAATCAATCAAACCAAGGCTGCATTCATGCATCATGCCAAGCCTCCAGGATTGACACACACTCGGAGGGTCGGTGTGATGCTCCAATGAAGTGCTGGTTAGCAGTCTCACCAGCACTTCATTGGTGCATCATGACGACCAATGGGCATGATGCACTCCTGCATCAGCGGCCCTTAAAGGGTTAATTCTGCATTCAGACCGATCCCTCAGACCTGTTATCTTCCACAGGTAGCCCCCAGCAGGATGATGGGGGGGGGCTATGTTATCATTGTTGTGATATCAGGGAATCGGTTTATCTGTATTGGCCACTAGCTGGTCTGGAGCTGGTTCCTGCGACCCACGCTGATAAGGTGGGACCAGCATGTCCCTGGAAGTGGGTGTTAACCAGGGACAAGGTACCCATCATTGTATGTCTTATCAGTGGGTTTTAGCTCAACCAGCGAAATTCAAGATGGTGGCTCCACTAGGCCTCCATAATGAATCCTATATCATCCCTCTATCTGATCAGCAGAGGCTACCATGTGTTTGGTGCTGGTGTGAATATTAAGTAGCGTGGGTAATATTCGCCACAGGCTGGACTGGAGCTAGTTCTGGCGACACACACTGATAAGAGCTGATAAGATGGGACCAGCATGTCCCTGGAAGTGTGTGTTAACCAGGGACAATGTACCCATCATGGTATGTCTTATCAGTGGGTTTTACCTCCGGGTTTTACCTCAACCAGCGAAATTCAAAATGGCGGCTCCACTAGGCCTCCATACTGAGTCCTATACAGGTTGGTTTTATATCAGGAGGTACATTTTTGCTCCACCTTCTGTGCATGTGTTTGGTGACCTTGTAAAGGGACATGGCCACATGTATTCCGACTGATGCCTATTGTAGTTTTCTGACCATGAATATGACCTTCAAAATGGTGTTTAGCAACCGTGGGTATGTAACAGTCATTCTATAAGGTGTGAAGGTTGAAAAATAAAATAAGAGCATCTATGGCCAAGTTTAAAAAGATTGAAGGCTGTAGATTTTCACCAAATGAAAAACCAAATGTTCAGAAATATCAACTCTTCTTTGTAATATATTTGGTGTATATTGAGCCACTCTGTGATATAACCAGCATTTACAACTATTGATTTAGACAAAATTGGTCAAAATATTGTTTAAAGGGGGTGTAAGCATGGCAAAAAACAATACGGGTACCAGCTCAAAGTTTCCTTGCAAATTCGCGGCAACAAGCAAAAAAATAGCGATGCACTGATTGGTCATGAGACTTGCTAAGGCGGGTAGACCTTGGCATGCTAGACGCCCTTTTAGATGTAACTTATAACTACACAAACTCAGGGTGCGCCTTACACGTGGGGTGCGCATTGCGGTAGACATGGCGTTGTAGTGATCTCAAATTTTGATATTTTTAGATATTTAACGAGAGCCAAATAAGACGACACATTACGGAGAGGAAAAGTTAAGATATGCGGACCCTGTCGGAGGCCTACATGTGAAAGTGTGAGAAGCAGACCTAGATAGGCCCTTATCTATTCTGTCCATACCTGTATGATAAATAATTATGATGGTGATGATAACATGTGATAACCAACTGCTTTGTTTCCCCCCCTCCCACCAGGTGAGGCTGTGATCGGTGACAGATTGGGACACCACCACCCTTCTACAAGTCATTCAAACATCCTTTCTACCACCACCACCACCACCACCACCACCTAGACCACCTACATCACCACTTTCTACACCACCACTACTGTGGTGTGGAGGTCCAAGGTCCTGGAGGAGTAGTACCACCTTACGCCACCAGGAGTCAGGTGTAGACTTACCTACATTCTGATACCAGTTCTACACCAGTAGACACCCTGTGCTGGAGGAGGGATTAATTCAAGGTGAATTAATTTGTGAGGTTTTGCTAAGCTAGACCAGGATTGTGCTGCTATCAGTATCAGTATTAGTAGTAACTTCAGTGAACAATATATAGCAGATATTGTGTGTTGGGACTTAAAACTGCAAAAGTGTCTACTAAATAATAAGTAGAATCATGCTCGAACACAGGTGATGATAGCAAGCTCTGACTATCTCACATCCTAACACAAAGTCCCATCACTAAGCCTGCTACCCCAGTCCTGTGGTTGGACTGAAGGAGGAAGGATCATTGCTCTGAGAGGGGTCGTCACTGTGGGGTCGTCATTAGTACGTTAATAAGCTGTGGTCGTCATCATGGACAGCAATCCAGACGCCGACAACCCTGTACGGGATTATGGGGCGATGAACAAAAGCCGCGTCGACGAGGATGAGATTGCAGGTAAGTTCTGATATTTTGAGCCTTTTAATCCCTCTAAGGGTTGCTTATGCATTAATGCATCATGCCCATTGGTCGTCATGATGCACCAATGAAGTGCTGGCGAGACTGCTCGGTTGCACTTCATTGGAGCATCATACCGACCCTCATGCCGACCCTCCGGGAGTATATGTATCAACCCGGAGGGTTGTCATGATACACCAATAAAGTGCTGGCGAGACGGCTTCATTGGAGCATCATGCAAGCCTGTATCAGCTGCCCTTCCAAAAAGCAGCGATGTGGCTGCCCTAAGAGGCACTGAAATAGATTAGTACTAAAATTGACTCAAAGTCAACCCCCAAGTGCACCTTATAGGGAACGTTCAACAATTACGTCACTGCTTAGGGGGTGGGGGGTGGGTCTTTGGATTCCTCTATATATTCCATACAAAAACAGTGACAAGGGGGTGGATGGGTCCTGAAAAATGCCTAAACAATAGCGACATAATTGTTGAATGTTCCCATAGGTGGGACATCAACTCAGTGCATGTTACATGCACGATGGGCCGTGTACGGGAGGTACTATGATAGTCCAACCAGACTCATAGTCCTGTAGAGTGGGCACCTTCATGTGAGGGCATGGAGGAGCAGAATAACTTCATTGGGAGTCCACGAAGGAGGAATTCTCCTTCCATTCTGCCAGTGGGCATACCAGATTCGTAAAAGGTGACAAACTTGGGGTTTCTTGTGGCTTGGGGTGAGCATGTGGGCAGCTGGTGTCCATATGCGCGGGCGCGGGCCCACATGCTTGTCTTTTGCCATGGGATTCCCCCTCAGTGAACCACGTCTGAGTGATCAAAGGCCATGGTTTGTCTGGCCCTCCCTATGGGACCAGGCAAATAAAAGAACACTTGCTATCCTTCGAAAAGAGTAAGGGAATGAAGCCCCAGTAGCGGTCTTCCCCCTCACCCCTCCTCATAGATGCAGTCATTCATCTCATAGATTCGGTCATTCATAGATTTGGTCACTGCTGTGTCGGGCAAGCAGCATATAAATACCTCTCTAGCTGTTTGGACAAGCAGCTTTTAAAAACCTGTCCAAAAAGAAAAGAAAGGACTTGATGTCCGCGAACCACAGAAATGTCTGCTAACTTTTAAGTACTATTAGTGGATGTAAAATCAACCAAACCAAACCAAAACCGACGCATAGTAGGATTTCAAACTCAAGATGCGCCTCATAGCAATGCCAGTTGATAGAGTTAATGTGAAACTGACCAAGAAACCCCTTAGTTTTACCCAGAAATATAACTGATATAATGTGCCCCCATATGCCATTATTTTATACACGTGTGTGCAAAGGGCCTATATATCGATTTTGCACAGCCACGGTTAGAAAAGAAAGAATATATCAGCCTACCAGATGATATTGCCGCGTTCCGAGATAATATAAGAACCCTTGAACTTGAGGATGACCTTGTGGTAAAGCTTTCGCTGCTTTAACCTTCAAAGGGCCGAATGGTGCCTCCAGCAGTGATGCCACTTTTCCTGGTTTACCAGGAATTCCTGGTTTTCATCCCAAAATACCTGCATCAGATTAAGTTAAATTCCTGGGAAAATGTGTCCAAAAGTCCAGTTTTCCTGGTTTTTGTCGGCCAGTGAGTGGCATCTCTGCTCCAGGATCATATGCTTGGTCTATAAGTTGTATGTATACTTATAACCTATACTTTCCCTCCTGTTCCTACCTTTACGACCAATAGCAAAAACAGGTCATAATCATATAAAGAAACAAAAACAGGTCAAAGTGTCAAATTCTCCTAAATGCATTTTCCTTCATCATCGGAAAAATATATTCAGGCCGACAGCCTATAAGAAATGTTTTCCCCTTCGGTCTTAATCTTCTGCTGACCCAGGCTGATTCTGGCTGGACTCAATATTGCCAGATCTTCAGGTCTCAAAATTATGGCTAGGCATTCGATACAGCAGTCAGGCGATTTCCGCTGGCCCGGCACCGATTTTGTGGGGTAAAGCCGGTGTCTGGCGGGTTTTTGTATTGATTGGCCCATGACATTTTCTGATGCGCACACCCCGATGCGTCTAGATGGGCCTTATCCGGTACTTAAACTTAAAGGGTTATATGTAGGTGACTCCTTATCTTGACAGCAGGTACTTGACACAGAGAAGGCTGCTGTCAAGTGTCAAATGACACCTGTATGGTGGTGCTCAGCCAAGGTGACATTCTGATGGTCGACAGGAATAGTAAGATACAAGTGCTTTCACTGCTTTGGGGAAGCGTTATCTGAAGTTTATGATGAGTCTCACAAAATGAACCACCCACAGTCGCAGCGGTGACCTCTAATACTAGGGGGGTGCGCCTTATACGCTTCAGGTCTACCCCCAACCTATAACAGGTGTTTTATCATGATAGATTAGAGATAAATTTAAATAATAGGCCCTAAAATCGGCTTACCAAATTTTCCCGCTCTACTTCTAGCTTATGACTGGTCAGCTTATGACCAGAATTTATTATGACAATACTAAATATATGTGGGGTGTTCCTTATAAGCGGGCAGTGCCTTATTCGAGAGAACAGAGAAAGTGCTTGTATCAAGCCTGTGTTTATGCTATTACACTATAATACTCGTTTTACCGTACTTTATAGAGTTGTTATAGGTGTATGTGCGTAAAAGTGAGCACCATAGTAAGATATCACATCCTGTATATAATGATAATGTTGAGAAGGTGCTCACAGATAACACGACCTGGGAGTCTGACCCTCCATTCTTGCAGCATAACCCTTTAAGAGCCGCTGATGCAGGAGTGCATCATGCCCAATGGTTGTCATGATGCATCAATGAAGTCTTCATTACAGTGGCGGATCCATGATTTGGAAAAGGAGGGGGCGCGGCCCCAAAGGAGGGGGGACGCACCCCCTATTTTTGGGCAAATTTTTTGGACCAAAATATGTAGTTAAACTCTTAAGTACTGGGGGAAAGGGGGGGCGCCCCCGAGGCCCCCCCCCCTCTAAATCCGCCACTGAATTCATTGCTGCATCGTGCCGACCCTCCAGGAATGCATCAACCTGATCAAGGGCAGCTAATGCACGAGTTCATCGGAGCATCATGCCGACCCTCCAGGATGAATGTAGCCTTGGTGACCGTGAGTTACTCGCCAGGGCTGCATTCATGCATCATGACGACCAATGGGCTTGAGGCATTAGCTGTCCTTAAAGGAGTATACACAGATAAGAGGACGACCGTTTGATTATGATGATTCCCACTCAGGTGTGGATGGGATGATGCTTTACCATTATCTTGTCTTATCTTTCGGAAATGCTTTACTACCATAGATCCTTGCGTATAAGGCGCAGCTTACATGTGAGAATGAACTCAGATGTGCCTCACAGATTTATCACATATTCCTATGTATAAGCCGCACCTGCATATAAGCCACACCCTGAGTTCAGGAGGAATCCATAAAATTCAGTATAAGCTGCCCCCCATATAAGCCATACCCTGACTTTGGGACAAGGGTATAAAGCACACAGTGGGCCTGAAATGGTTGTTATTCCCTATTGAAGTCTATATAATCAAAACCCTGCATATAAGCCGCACCCTGGAGATGCTATAAGCCGCACCAGGACTTTAAATGGTGTATAAACTGCGGCTTATACGCAGTAGGGTGCTCTCTTTCTCGAGACGCAACTCGTAAATAAAGCACACTCTGAGTTGAAAAGAAAGTTGTAAGGCACACCTAAGGCTTAATTTAATGTTTTGTTGGTAAATCCACTAAGGCCACACCAAATTAAAAAGTTGGTCTATGGATTTTCATTTTGAAAAAATGGAGAGGGAGGGCGGAATTTTTTAATTATTTTTTATATATATATAACCAAAGATTTCCCAGGAAAAGAGTTGAGAGGAGTTGGCCAGTTTTGAAAGCTAGTATCTGCCATTGTTTATTAAAAAATTATGGCCAAAAAAAGAAATTAAAAAATCAGATTTTGCAGAAAATGGTGCGGGCGCAATCCATAGACAAAATAATTTTCAAAGAAAGAAAAAACTTTGATTTCCGAAAATTTGGAGCGGGAAATCCATAGACCAACTTTTTATTTTGGACTGGCCTAAATACTATTTAATCATGATATTATACCCAACCTATAAGGCGCAAACCCTATTTGGGAGATTCTATATAGAGCACTAAGCCTGAGATTCGCTTGTAAGCCAGCGTTAGTATGATGTAAGGGTTGATAAAAGGGGGAAACCTGTTCTAAACAGCTCTACAACAGGTATTACAAAATTGATTTTTAATATATAAGCAAATGCCCATGACCATAAAATATCAACAACACCTTATAGGCAGACGGGAGTGGACATTTGCATTTATGTCATGGCCAATGGGGTCATCTTGTCTTTAAATAGACAAATCAACTTGTTTTATCATACATGAGTCACATGATCATTAGCCATTGAATACGGTCATATTGTATTCAATGCCCCCATTGAATACGGGGTTCTAATACTAATCTATAGTGACGTTCGTATCAGCCATGACATAAATTGGAATATCTTGGTGTGGAGTGAACCATTGGTACTACCGGTAATGGTTACCGCTAGTATTTAGAGGAATAAAAAGAATGCATGTCAATGGCATCTCTGGAGTGTAAAGTCAGCTACTACCAAAGCTGCTTATTATATCAGGATGGGTGACATCTAAATCAGATCAACCTGACTGTGTGTGGTAGCATGATAAGCCGCAACTCTGCTCCCCTTGTACCCCTCTAAGAGCGGCTGAATTTAGGAGTGTCAGGGATGTTTTCAGAATTTTGTCTGATTTCAGAATTTTTTGAATCAGATGTGTCTAATAGATTAAACCAAATTTCCCTTCTTGCATCAAAGTTTTGTTAATGTTTTACTATAAATGCAGGATTTCTAAATGTGTCTTCAGAATTTTTCAAATAGTCTGACTTACATCACTGGAGTGATATGGAATTTATTCTGGTGATGATTATCATGATTTTGATGTAGATATTCTGAATATATCGATATTGAGAAAAGAATAAAAATCAAAGGGCAACAGATGAAGGGGTTATTGGGCTCGTGAATCTATGTTCTAATTTTTATCTATGTCTTGGTTGGCTCATGAATATTTCATCTGATTGCAATTACAAAAATTATCAATGTATGTCGAGTAAAATTTTATTTGGCCGTAACTTTGGTTCTAATTGGAATATTTTCAAAATTCTTTTACTAGTTGAAAGGGTTTGAACTGGGAATACATGTCCGTACACTATTGTATCGATATAACGCATTTGTCGATGCGATCATCACGATTCCAAAAATGCTGATGCATCGATTCCATGGGAATGCATCGTGCCCGTTGGTCGTTATGATGTACCAATGAAGTTCTGGTGAGACTGCTTGCTAGCACTTCGTTGGGGCATGCGTACGTCTTGACGACATAATATATAAGTGGTCGCCTAATGCCTCTAGCAGGATCCCCACCCACAGGGAAATGAAACACCACATAAACAAAAACAGGAAAACACTAGGAATTTGAAAATATGTCTGACTCACAGGAAAAACGACAAGAGGAAAAATTTGATATTTCATATTTGAAAAAAAAGGTAGTTTTCTACATCATCGGCATTTATGATACAATGTGGTTTTTCTAAATCATTGTTTACAAATCTGAGACCCCCTGTGTCTTATAAAATCAGCAAACAGTCAGGATGGATCATAAAGGATCTTATAGGGTGGTTCCTTTACTATAGAATAGTACTAAACTTTCAAAACTCAAGCCTAAGCTGAACCCTCTGAGATTTCCTTCAACTCAGTGTGCCTCCTTTACACGGGAGGCGCCTTATACGCGAGGTACATGTCGTCGCCTTAGTGCAAGAAGGTTGTAACTGCATTTTTCAAGTTTTGCAGGAGAGGCACTTACTATAGCACAAAGTGAAAACAGCAATATAGCAAAGTGGTCTGTAGGCACACATATCATAGACAGAGCTTCTGTACTTTCATAGTAGGTACCGTAATCTCCCGCGTATAAGACGGGTCCTCTAGGCCAAACAATTGCATTGTGCATCTTATAGGATTTCTTCAAGTTGGGGGTGCGTCTTATACGAGGGGTGATTTTACTATAGAAATGTACTAATCTTACAAATTTCAGTATTAAAATGTGCGTCTTATACGCGAAAATGCATGTGCTGAGTTTGGGGTGTGTCTTATATGCGCAGCGCGTCTTCTACGCGGGAGATTACGGTAGATAAGGGTCAATGCATGATAAAACAGAGGAAACCTCAATTTTGCCAAAATGTCAGTTACAACCTTCTTGCACTAAGGCGACGATGTACTAGAGTACATTGAAGCATCATGGCTTTCTCACATGAAAGGCTCCACGACCCTTAAAGGGGAGGCTTGGCGTTAAACAACCATTACTCACTCACTCACCCTTAAAGGGTAAACCACATCTGACACTGGAGAGACAAAGGGGTTATCTCTCATGTACTCTATAGGGGGCGGTCATTACGGTTGTGACACTGTCACTCTTTGTCAAGTGTTTCCCCAAATAGACGAGATATGTGACAGTTATGCAACATCACACATGGATTTACACTCAGTTGGTCCCATGGAAAAATGTGTACACGCTGATAATTATTTTGCACAGATATGCCATAAAGCGGTAGATTGGGTATATCCTACAGGATAAGCCAAATCTACGCATATCCCGGACTCTGGGTTCTGGGGTATAAGCGCACCTTACACACCCTGAGTCTTAGTGGGACATAAAGAATTTTCATTTGATATAAATTACACTCCCCCATATAACATAGACATGAGGGAGGTGAGTGAGTGAATAATAGATGTTTGACGCCATACCGACAGCTAAGGTCATATTCATGGCGAGAACTATATTACACAATTTCACAGAGGAATGTGTCGGTGCCCGCGCATGTATGTGCACCACACACACCTAAGGGGATAGGAAAGAGGAGAAATAGACCGTTTTAAGTGGGCTAGAGAAGCCCCATGAGGGAAGTACATGGATCGTTCAGGGATCCAAACTACACATGGATAGTTTTTTTGAATTTTGAAAATTCATCAATTAGAACTGAAGTTACCGGTACTCAAATTTAAGCTCTTCAGTCAAAGTTTTCTACCGTAAATCCACGCGTATAAGACGCTGCTTTTACACTGAAATTAAAATCTATACTTCAGGGTCTATAATCTAGTATTTCACGCATATTTGTGCTCAGTGACTTTCATCCCTGTAATAATCAAACAGGTGAGAATGGTACTAATAATATTGGAGGTGTAGATTCCCCAGTGTACATTCCTATAATGGACCACCTGATTGTCAATCCATCGGTCAGGTTACATAATTGTACAAATCTGGTCTATTCATGGAAACATACATAGGGGATGTCAAAGATAACATGCTTTTGTCTGCTCACTGTGAGGTGTGATTAATCCAGTTGTGATGTCTTATCAGATAAAAAGAGAGAATCAGGGAGTAGAATTACTATAGTGCAGTAGTACCGTAATCTCCCACGTATAAGGTGCAGCCTGCGTATAAGGTGTGCCTAGAGTTTTGGAAAAATTCTCAAAAAAAAAATGAAAAGGGGGCATGTAAGATATCAAAAGAAAGGTCTTGGTGTCCCCCATGTGGATCCAATGAGAACTAAAACCCCCCGTATAAGACGCGCCTTATACGCGGGAGATTACGGTACCTGGGGTTTAAGGGTTCATGCTGCATATAAGACGCACCCTGAGTTAAGGCGAAAGGTACAAGGCGCATCCCCACCAGGTATAATATATGCCATGCCTCATGTTAAAGGCACACCGTGTATACAAGACGCATCAGGCCCGTAACTGGGGGGGGGGGTCGTCGTTTCGAACGAACCACCCCACTAAGCTATTGGAGGGAAAGAGGGACACCCTAGCTGACATGAAAGAGGAGATAATGAGCTACATGTTAGATTTTACGGCTTCAAAATCGGACAGTTATTAAAGTTTTTACAGAGAAAACCACATCGTAAAGAGTTTTTCTTATGTGGCCCACTTTGTTCATACTTATATGAATGAAGTCGTCATTCCTCGTATTTGTTAAATGAAATTTCACTAAGTTCCAACATTAACCTGATAAAGGTCCACCTTATACAAAAATTGAACCGCCCCACGAAGTGTGCTAGTTACGGGCCTGCCGGATCTCCAATTCATGCCACACCTACTGGGTCACACCTACTGGGTGCATCTATGAGGTTCCAATAAAACCATACTAAACTGCCAATTTTCAGGCCTTTGACCTGTCTCCGGCCTCATGGGATAGCAGTTGTGGAGTGACAGTAGTAGGGGAGATAAGACAAGAGGCAGAAGGTCACATAACTATCCTGATTACTATTTATAACACATTATCTGTGGGATGATGTTATAAGAGTTAGGATGTTGACACAAGTGGTATCATCATGCACCCTCCTTAAAATGTCCTCTTCCTCCTTGTGTGGACCGTAAGTTTGGGCATATAAGTCACACCTGCAGATAAGCCATACCCTCAGTTAGAGAGCAAGCTAATTCCCCGTACCCGGTGGCAGACCCCCAGGGGCGGGGCTCAGGGTAATCACTGCCCCCTAGTGTGTATCATACCGATCCAGGTGTGGTTGGAAGGTGAGAATGTCAGGCCAGGGGAAGTAGCTGAGAGGTAGAGCAGCCGCTTCGAAGTTGGAGGGCCCTGGGTTTGAGTCCCGGTTTCTCCAAAACGTTATCACCAACCTCTACATACCTAACAGCTGAATATTGATGCTTTAACGCTTTGAGGGCCGCTGGTGCTGGAGTGCATCATGCCCATTGGTCGTCATGATGCACCAATGAAGTGCTGGCGAGACTGCTCCCCAGCACTTCATTGGAGCATCATGCTGACCCTTAAGTATGGGGTTAATTCATATATTCCCGGAGGGTCGGCCTGATGCTCCAATGAAGTGCTGGTGAGCAGTCTCGCCAGCGCTTCGTTGGTGCATCATGACGACCAATGCGCATGATGCATTAATGCATCAGGGGCCGTTAAAGGGTGATTATAAGGGGGAAATCCCTGTGTATAAGCTGCACCCTGACTTTCGGAACATTGTACAACCTGCAGGTCTCTGTTCCATACAAAGCAGCAGTTTATAAATCCAGGGGATTTTACAGTACTGTGCATTAGTATATCAAGTCATAAAACAGCTGTCGTTTTTTAAAGCGGGCTTCCCTAGCCCACTTAAAAGGGTCTATATCTCCTCTTTCCTATCCCCTCGGGATGTGTGTGGTGCACAAATGCGCGGGCACTGACACATTCCTTTGTGAAATTGTGTAATATCATTCTCGCCATGAATATGACCTTAGCTGTCGAAATGGCGTTAAACATCTATTACTCACTCTCGTTTTTTAAAAAATGAAATTTATTTCCTTCAACTTTACTCTGGCCGTTGTTTTTCCGTAAAGCCCTGCGTATAAGGTGCAACTTGCTCCCCCTGAT
This sequence comes from Acholoe squamosa, assembly GCA_949317995.1. Taxonomy (NCBI): domain Eukaryota; kingdom Metazoa; phylum Annelida; class Polychaeta; order Phyllodocida; family Polynoidae; genus Acholoe; species Acholoe squamosa. The sequence continues at coordinate 56,224,077 of OX439051.1, forward strand.
TTGAAGCTAAAGATACTGCCTTTTGCTCACAATTGTGGTTGAAGGCTCCATATTTAAATGATATATAACCAGTAGTCTCTTATTTTAAGGATGAGGGATCCCAATTGTGTGGGATGCCCACTGCAGTTTAAATGCTAATATTAGTCAGAAATAATATTTTCTCTTACCTTCAGGTCATCACTCGGACAAATGGCAGAACCAGGCTATGTACGTCGGGCTCCATTTCCCATCCAAAGGGAAGAAGGGACATCGTCACCGACATCGTCGTCACAAGCCTCGCCAACCTAAGGAGCAAGAAGACAACGAGCCATCCAAACCACGTATGTAGATACATCTCGCATTATTTCTCAATGACAAAAACAAATTTGAATTGTGAGTACCAATATATAGAAGTTTACTTTTTGTGCAGTGAAAATGTATTGACTTTTCTACAATGTCATTAGTAATAGGCGTATGTTGCACACTTCAGTGGGAAAATATAGTCCCTATGGTATGTCCATATACCATACATGTAATAAGTTATCAGGGAAAAAAAGATCAAAAGTAAAGGCACAATGTAAATAAGATATTGCCGTAATCTCCCGCGTATAAGGCGCAGCCAGCGTATAAGGCGCACCTAGAGTTTTGGAAAATTCTCAAAAAAATGAAAAATTCATAACTTTGGTTCTACTGAATGAATTTTCAAAATTCAAAAATCTATGTATAGTTTGGGCCACCCCAGACCCTCCTGGGCCCTCTTATGTCCTATTATGACCAAGGGGGCATGTAAGAAAGGTCTTGGTGTCCCCCTTGTGGATCCAATGAGAACTAAAACCCCCTGTATAAGACGCGCCATATACGCGGGAGATTACGGTGTTGGGTATTTAGAACATGGGATGATATTATATATACCCCAGTACATGGGAGCAAGAGGCTTTCCATGTATAGGAGTACAAAGATCTTTGTTAAGAAAAAAATGTTGTATGGTTTTTGAAGCAACCTGTAAGCCAGAAATGAAATGAGAAGGATATTTTTTCCTGAAAATTGAAGAGGGAGTTTAAAAACTGATATTACATAACCTAAACCCTTTTTAAGAGGGCCATAGCAATTTCTCCAGCTCTTATCATCAATGGGAAGTCAACTTAGGGAAAAGCTGAAATTGCAAAATCACAGCTTTTTTTAATTGACATGCACTATTCTGGTCCACATCTGAGTTAGTTCCAAATCCAAGATGTGTTCGCGAACTCATGAACACTTGACGCGTGTCTCTGTCAAAGTCTAATTTATGTCGTATGAATCCCTGTCAACCCATGTCTGTGGCGAAGTGAGTGTAATCTAAAGAAAACATGTACAACTGTTTGATGCCAGTTATCAGGATTAAAAAAAAAGAAAATCTCACTCCAATATTATGATAGACAGTGATTTTTCAGTATGTGCAGGTACACTTCTTTCTAGCAGGGTTTATTTGGTTCCTTTGAAAGTTAGGAAACAGCCAATATTTTGTGAGCTTTTTGATTTTCACACATCCTGTGCCTTTCATGGGGAAACAGGCAGCTCATAAAAATTAATTCTCTATGGGAGAGAATTGTTCCTTTGTCATGCAGTTTAGAATGATTTTGTCCTCTTACAAAGCAATAGAAATGTGAAAATTCAAAAATCATCAAAATGTGGGCCACTTCACTCTCTTTCCAAGGAACCAACAACATACTTTTTTTTTTGCTCTCAATTGTTGTAAGCTTTTCCGAAATTTGATTGTTATCTTTTTGTCCAAGGCATTTCTTCTTCATCTCACAGATCTTTGTGATGATAAGAATTGAATATTTTAAGTCATATATAAGCTCTCATCTCTGTCATGAGCATCTACCTTGACTTCTTTACCTCAAGCTTTTCTCAGAAAACGTAATAGAAAAAAAAAGAGATAAGGTTGACATCTTTTAGATTAACTAAGTGATTATCAAATCAAGGTTGAATGTAAAATTTTAATTAGAAAATTTGACAAAAGGTGAAAATTATATTATTAAGTTCTACTTAATTAGCACCACCCGCTTCCCGCCAAAGAGCAAGATATTCCAGTTTCAGTGGATCTCTTTTTAAACAAGACATGGTCTTTACTCTTTTCTGTACTTTCAGTTGCTGGTGAGCAATTAAAATCTTTACCATAGATGTTATAGGCTTAATTTCCAGGTGCTAATTAAGTTGAATCCCATCCAGCAGCTTTCTCATAAAACTAGACAAACTAGGATGTTTAAATGAAAAGGTGAACAAAGGGTAGAAAGACCAGAATAAAATAAACAAAAGGTGTTGCCTTGTCCTGTCTAAAAGTGCTCCCAATAGGAGAAGAGGAGGCAGGAAGGAAGGGCGTGGACGCAGGTAAGCCGCTCACCCATTGGCTCATTTTCATCATGTGACTCACAATGTAGTTGATAGGCTGCCCTCCGTTGTTCCTCCGCTCTAGAACCCATATTTTCATTTTTTGCTGAATGACCCCATGGCTGAGTTTGCTGAGAAGAAGGAGCGACGAAAACACCCGACTAATTTTGTTATGCCACTTTGTCTGTGATCCTCTCAATACAAAATAGCAGGTATTCCAAACATGCTCAGTTTTTGAATCGCTGACCTTTTTACTACGCAAGCTGCCTTTATCGTTGAAGGTAAAAGGTTTCCTGTGTAGTTCCATAAAATGCAATCTACACCTCCAGTAGTAAAATAGTCAGGTTCATAGAAAGGAAATACCGTAAACTCCCGCGTATAAGACGCGTCCTCTACGCCAAACAAAATGCTAGGTAGTCTTATAGCTTTCTCTCAAGTTGGGGGTGCGTCTTATACGAGGGGTAATTTTACTATAGAAATGTACTAATCTTACACGTTTTAGCCTTAAAATGTGCGTCTTATACGCGAAAATGCATGTGCTGAGTTTGGGGTGCGTCTTATATGCGCAGCGCGTCTTCTACGTGGGAGTTTACGGTAGTTTTCAAAATCTCGATTCACTAGAGCTCTTTTTTTACCTCACGTACAACTAACACCAACCACTAATACAGCGTAAAATAATTTTATAATTTTTTTTGTCATGATCACAGGGCATTTGGTCACCTTCTTAGGAGGCACTCAGCTATTGCTGGAATTTAAGGCTAGAAGATATTTTGCAGGGTAGTAAAGCACTTTTGTTTATGGTTAGAAACAGATAGGGGATTATTTACAATCACCTCTGCTTTGGTAATTGTGGAATTTATGCAAAGGTTAGCGGAAGGTTGGGTGAGAGTATTGCGAATGACACTGGGTTAGAAAATTCTATGCAGGTCAGTTTCCGCTATCTATGTACCTGCAGTCAAGCGTCAATTTGGGACTTCAAACTGGCCTATTTCAAATGGAAAAAAAATCTGCTATATCTATGTAGGAAAAAAATAGATATATGTAACTATATAGAAAAAAGCAAACCAAAAAAACATAGTTATGCACTTTAGTCGAAGAGCGGGCTATGGATGTTACTGTGACATTAGAAAATCATGTGACCATTCATCTGTTTCACAAAATTTTAATGGTATATTTTTCATTAAGAAATCTGTGCCTCTGGCATAAAAAATCATGATACAAATAGATGATTAGAAGCACAGCATAGGAATAAGGCCAAGCCTTGCTTCTTTGCCGTGGATATCCAGCCCCAGGGGTGGGCTATCCATTGTTCCCATAGTAACACTGATAAGACATACAGAGCCATTAGTGTGTGCATGAAAAATGAAGAAGCACGCGACTTGCTCTTTGTATTCAAATACGATCGGCATGAAGTCCCCGAATGAACGCTTCTAGTAGGCGATAAGCAGTTTAATTTTTTTTTGTACCAAACTTGTTCAACTGCATGCCAATTTTCCTCAACATGTGCATTCACAGATGTTCAATTACATGTGTTGTTTTTGTTACTGACTTTTTCCTATTGTTGTCTAATGCTGGTCTTTATATTCGTTCACTGCATGGTTCAAAGGGTATATATGGTCCTTGAGATCATCTTTTTAGCCAATCAGCTCCTATATCCCCTTCTCCCCAGATAATAAGTTGGAGTATGTGAATGCAGGTTGGGTTATATGAACGCCAGGTGTAGTGGTGGTCATACCAGGGTCTATCCACTTCTGTGCACTGAAATGAAATATTTGTGGTATCGAGTGGTGTTTAGTCAGGGGTGTCGGAAGCAACGTGACTTTGGGGGGGGGGCAACGCGGGGTAGGTGGGGCATGTTGACAATTCTTAGCACAGCAAGTGAAGCACTTTAATATTTTTAGAGGGTTTATGGGCATGCCCCCAAGGAAAATTTTGAAAATTTAGATATTGATCCTGCTATTTTGGTCAAATTGTTTGCAAATGACCAAGTTCACCATAAAAGTGTACAGTGGTTTCAAAATTTTTTGGGGGGGGGGGAAAATATAGTCTGGCCCCCCTGGTCAGAGATTGGGGGGCCATGGCCCCCCTGCCCCCCCCCATTCCAACACCCCTGTCAGTTCACTTCCCCTTCCACTTTTCGCACCTACATAACTGCTGCACTAGAATATTGTGAGTGACTTTAAAGGCAAGATCTTACAGGATACATATTTTGTATCAAATTAAGAAGCTTACCCAAGCCTTAATTAGGGTATCAAAATTTATAGACCCCTTCCATTTGTAACATTCCACATCTAAAATGATTATATGTCCAACCACTTCTGGCCAAAGTGTAGGTCTTATAAAGTAGGTCTGAAAACTGTAAGGGAGAAGTGATTACCCCCCTTATCTATGAAACCTCCCCCTACTCCAACTGCCGTGGACTCGAGTCTGTCTGTTCGTCTGCTATTTTCACGCACTGACGTGACAGCTTTTATCAATATATCTCTATAATTATTGACTTTAAACCCATCCATTCTTCTTTTCTCTGAACCCGACATGTACTTTTATCCAAAATTGACATCTATATACAGGGATGTAATTTCTCCTCCAAATCTATTGTATGGCATATATTGGGACTTAAAAAAAATCTTCCTACATTTGGGCAATTTTCGAGTCACATCCCTGATATAAGAGATTAGAAATAACAACAGCATTTTTTCAGGTATAATTTTGGTTTAGATCCTGATCCCAAGATGGCCCCTTATGCTCATTGAGGCAGTCCCATCATGCACCATTATTGCGAATATAGCGCAACTGAGGGTTCAGCCAAAAGCAAACTTTGCTACAGGAGACGCAGGCTCGCACCCCTTTCCTGCGGCTGGTGGGTGGGGGGGGGGGGGGGGGGTCGTGCCCATACCTGATAGCAAGTGTGGTACAGTAATTCTGATTGAAATTCGTTAACTTTTTTGCCCACTTCCTACAATCACAGCGGTATGATATAATTACATATAGAGTCTGGTGGAGAACAAAGGTCAATATATAAATGGCGCACTTTGAAGGGTAAACAGAGACAATTGGCTCAATATCATGAAACACAGTCACCTCCATGACAGAAGCGCTCATCCGATGCCTGAAATGCCAGTACCCGTTCTACACGACTCATTTACTTTCTTTGCTCGCAGCCAAAAACATAGACTCCTTGATAAACTGAAATGATAAGGCTAAAGCATTCTTATGTTGGCAGTACTTCCTGCCAAATCAACTTCAGTCATTTCCAGCCAGCTGTCTGATTTAAGTCATTGCTGTGCTAGTCCCCAGCCTGTTTCATATCTATAGCTAAAATATAGCATCAAGCTTCAGCTTTATTCCTGTAGTAAACCAATTCTATATTATAAACCCAGCCTAGACATAGTGCCAAGTGTACAATCCTAGCTATTTCTTGAGGAACATGAATAAAACCCATGTTTCATGCTTTCAAAGCTATTCAAATACAACATAATGTACAGCGTACCCTACTTCTCAAAGTTGTATACAGATTTTTCCATTGAGGCCACTGGCATCTTTGGCATTTACTGAGGATTTTATTGTTTATTACCGGATCCCTCTCTTCTTCACACATTTTAGCAATGCATTGTCTCTATCCATCTTAATTGAATATGTCAAAGTCTCACTAGGTCCCACTCACAGGATGGGTAATAATCAAAAAGCTTTTTACTTTTACCAAACCCATCTATAAAGCTTGATCAAGACTATTCATGCAACTTGGTAGACTTAATCAAATCTCTAGAGAAAAAAAAGAGAAATAGAAGCCTCTAGTTTTTCATCTGTTCAAATAGATACCCCTGGCTTAACCTTAAATCAAGTGCCTCTTTGCTAGCAGTGAAAGACTTAGCAAAATCGAGCTATTGCATACTATGCATAATAAGGCTAAAAATATAATCTCTTCAGTATCTTGATTTACTAGTGTTTTTATCGTTCTTAGTTCAACAGTTCATGTTAATTCAATTCCAAGGCACTAAAGTACTGTAAGCCAAAGTAAGATAACCCTTTGAAAGTAACAAAATTATGATAAATGCACCTTAAATATTTGACTTATCATTCTTACATCTGTTAAAGAATTCCACACACAGTAAAGACTAACAGATGTAGTCATCATAAATTACTCCATATCATGTTCAATTGGTCTTCATTACAACAATGGAAAAACAGTATTTTGTACTTTTTTTTCTTTTACTCAAGTTGCTATACCTATAGCTTTATCTTTTAAAATTCCCCTTTAATGATAGACGTGATTTCAGGAGCAACTCTTTAGATGATACCGGTAGTTTTTATTTTTAAAAAAATCATTGACACGGACAGATTTTTCAGATTGCTGTAAATGCTGCAAGATGGCAAATATTTAAAGTATATCTTGTATTTGTAGCCACACCCCCAGCACAGCGTGTTCAGTTCATCCTGGGCACAAACGACGACGATGATGTCGAACATCAGCCCCATGACATCTTCTGTGAGATGGACGAGCTACGTCCCGTGGGTGACGATGGAGATATGGAGTGGAAAGAAACTGCCCGGTAAATACATACTTTCATTCAGCAACCAAGATAAATGAAAAAACTTAGTTTGCAACTTGATATAAGTTGACAAATTAAAATTAAAATTGCAAAGATTCATTCCCTATAGTAACTTCTTAATATATCTTAAACCCCCTCAGAAGCTGACTTAAATTTTTAGGATTTGAGGCAAATTGGGTATCTAGCCATTCTCAGAGTGACAGGTTCTCTTGTTCAAGTGGATTGTAGTTTGACTAAGTTTAAATGGTCTCAAATTTGGCTTTTAATAACTTTACACAAATTAGCGGGTCGGCTTAGAGGGAGTTCAACTTTGGAGGGAGGGTTTACAATATTATCTCTTGTGTGCATGGAATTTGAAAAGCACTTTAGCATCCCTAGCAGCATCTGATAACACTTAAGTTCACATGATAGAAATTGTAGCATCTAGCCAGGTAGTGGGCAGTCAGAACCATCTTCACTTAGGCCACACCAAAAAAAATAAGTTGGTCTACGGATTTCCCTCTCCATATTTTCAGAAATACAAATTTTTTTTTCTTTGAAAAAAATCTCGTCTACGGTTCACTTTCTACAAGTTTTCTCTTTGTGATGTTTGGCAAAAGTTGTTTTTAAATAAAAAAATTTCGCTTGCCACACTTTTCCAGCAAGGAATCCATTGGACGCCAAAAAATTCTTAAAAAAAAAAATTTGCTCGCTCACACCATTTTTTTCAAAACAAAAATCCGTAGACCAACTTATTTTTTTGGTGTGGCCTTATGTTCTAATCTACCCACTGTAAAACGTCTCATAAGCCGGCCTCTTTCATAAGCTGACCCCCTATCTTAAGAATAATTTAGAAGCTGAATTTAAGACCATCTAAAAGTAAATAATATCCTGCAATTTATTTAATTAAAAACCTCCTTCATAAACCAACCCCCTCCTTTGAAAGAATGCAATACCGGGATTTTGGCTCAAAGCCCAAAATTTGGTTGGCTTCTTTGGTAGGTTTTATGTTACTTTAGAATATGACCATCTCAGTAGTACACAACTGCCTGTTACTGGTGGCCTACTTTCTCAAAAATTGATCTCCATTTTCTAATTTTCGAACAGTTGGATTAAGTTTGAGGAGGATGTGGAAGAAGGAGGAGAGAGGTGGTCGAAACCTCACGTCGCTACGTTGTCGCTGCATTCCCTGTTTGAGCTCCGTAAGAGCATCATATCGGGAACCATTATGTTGGATCTGGAGGCAACTAACCTACTCGAAGTCACTGGTATGTAGCCTTTAATATATTAATGCATCATGTCCATTGGTCTTCATTATGCAGGAATGTACCCCTGGCAAGTACCGTAAAATCCGCCTATAAGTCGACCCCACCTATAAGTCGACCCCCCCTCTTTGAGAAACAAAATCGACCTATAGAAAAAAGGCTTGAGAAAAATTAAGACTATAATCTATTATATAAAAACCCCACCTATAAGTAGACCCCCCAACTTGGGATCAAAAATCGACTTATACAAGGAAAAAAAAAAGTTTTTAAAAAATTGACTTATAGGCGGGGTTTTACGGTAACTCCCAAGAACTAGATTTATGCATCATGCTGACGCTATGAGATTGATACACTCCTGGGAGGTTATCATGATGCTCCAATGAAGTGCTGACGAGCAGACGCATCGGAGACCATTATGGCGACTAAAATTCATCATCGTTGAAACACTCCTGAAGTAACGGCTCAGAGAAACAGAGAAACAACAAATTAGAAATTGAAGTTCTGTGTTGACCCAGAAGGAATTTATGCTCGAGTTTGCAAGCATTTGAACACCATTAACTTAGCCGTAGGAAATATGAAGTCAAACAACCATTGCTCGCTCACCTTTTCAGTCCATTCACTTGATATATTGAATGTACCGGGTAGTTTTGAATGGATTATTTCTTTCCTTTTAACTCAGGAATGGTTTTGGACAACATGATTGCCTCCAAGCAGCTCGAAGAGGCTGATCGGGAGCGAGTCCAAGAGGTCCTGCTCTCCCGTCATCGGCATCAGCATGAAAAGAAAGAAGGAAAGGGACTTCCCTTTGTCCGATCCCTCGCTGACATCGGCAAGAAGCCCTCTTCAAAGGGACTCGAGGAAAAAAAAGGTGTGTTTCCATTTTTATTTAGGATGTTCTTTTTTTACAGTGGTACAATGTGGTATAGTCAGTGAATTTGTCAGAATTAATTGATTTATGAAAGCTTGCTCTGCTTTTTGTAAGCAAGTTTTCATGTATTAACTTTGTCCTATGACCTGAAATTACCATGTCTAGCGGTGTTAGTAATGGTAAATAGTTCATTGTTTCAACTGGAGAAATGATAACATGTGATACTATTGTAAAAGGAATACATGTTTGATAAATGTGCATTCTAGTTTGACCTAACTGGAAAGGCAATATCTGAGTAAAGGCTTGTTTTTCTTTCATTAGTGCCTTTCTTACTAGATTGCCTAGGTATCTATTGAATTTGACAGGTCACATTTCTTTGTTTGTTCCTATGGAGAATCCTTAGTTTCATGTTGCTATGGAAACTGTACCCCCCAGAATGATAAGCATGTGTGGATAGCTTCCCTCATTGCCGACCAGACAGTTGAATGCCAAGGATTTTTTTTTCTCTAGAACTATGACCATCTCCCACCTTGGATAGAAATGCTTATTTTGCACAAAATGAGGAAAAGCCCAAGACAGGTTATATGAAAATTAAGAAATTTTCTTTATACGTTTCATTCTGTTAAATGTATTTGCTCGACTCTTGTCTGGAGCACGTTTACTGAATTAGCTTCTCCTTCTTTCATCTTGTCACTTAATTCTCTGCTCCCTCTAAATCATATTATTTTAAAACTTTACACAACCTTTTCTAGACAATGCTTTCTATATTGTTCAATGGCTTTGTAATGCCCACATTAATAATACCCATTTCCCACCTAGATATATAGCATTCTTGATTATTTCATTTTTCTACCTCCCTTTCTTTCCCAGGAAGTAAACATTAATTTTCTGAAGTATGTACATATATTCCAGGAGTGCAAATGGATAACCATGTCAATAGAATATTGTCTTTCCCTCCCAAATATACAGAGTAGGCTGGTCTTTCTGACTGTTGTTAACTTATAAGTCATTGTTGTAAAAGTCAGATCAGTCGTCGTTTATGTAAACCTGTCGTAGCTCACGTGATATAGATTGTGCCAGAGAAAGCAGTGAAAATGGTAGGTCAGGCACCATTGAATGTCACAAGATGAAATATTTAATTTAATTTCTTTTAAAATCTAGATTTTCTTGAGTGCTGCCATTTCTGTATGATGAACATTTCTATAGGTTTCCTTTATCTATTTATTTATTTTCTATTTCATTGAGGATATCTTATCACAGTCAGATGCTAGCATTTACTTGGTGAACAGTTATTGACCCTATCAGGTGTGCTGCAATGTCTTAACTCCTCAAACATTTATCAACTCTGACCATTGTAAATCTTCACATATAGGGTGCACCTCCCTTACAGGATGCACACTGAGTTGAGAGAAATTCTATAAGGGGAATCTGTGGCTGGGTTTAGGGTAATTTGATGCTGTTCTGATATATTGAAACCCCTCCTATATGGTGCATCCTGAGTTTGAGTGAGGTTGAGGTACCGTAAATCCCCGGTCATAAGCCGGCCCCGGTCATAAGCCGGGGGGGTGAGTTCAGGGAAATCCTATAAGCCGGTTTTGGTGTCAAATTTTTCCCATTTTCTCTTTATTCTATAGTAAAAAAAAAAAACGGTCATAAGCAGGGGGGACTTTGGGAAACATTTAGAAGCCGGTTTGGGCCCAAAATAGAAAAAAAAATCTGGCTTATGACCGGGGATTTACGGTATATCTGAGGCTATCTGCACATGCATGCCACGCCTTATATGCGAAGACTTACAGTAATGTATCATACCCCTTTTTTTACTCAAGCGAGATGTCTTAACGGCAAAAGATAAATGACAGGGGGTTGTGATGGTATAATAATGGTTAACCCTCATGTTTTACAAGAGTAAGAAAATATGTTACTCTTTCCTGTGGTGATACTAGTGGCAATGGTCTGTTTAGCCTTACAGTACAGAAGAATTTTAGGGTATATAAAAGTGGTACAGAAATCATTTACTTAAAGTTACCATACTTAAGATAATTTATGCCCTTTCTTCTTTTTTTCAAATCATAACTTGCTTTTTTTTCCAAATGTGATAAATACATCTTTTATAATATGTTTAACAAGGAGTGTGGAACCAATGAAGTGTTCCCCTGTATACCTATGAAGACAACACCATTTCATGATGTACTTTATACTGATCAACATGTCATACTTTAAACTTCGAACTTGCGGGTGCAGATAACAGCACATCAGAGATGCACTCAGGTAATCATGACGTCACGCGCGTGGCACCACAAAGTCAAGCGCATGGCGCCATGTTGCTGCATGTTGCACGACAACCGCTGCCCCACTATTTTTTCAGAATGTCAGAATGCCCTTTGGCCTCACCCCATTCTGTACTGCTTGTGTCCACCCACAATCAGCTCTTACCACTTGTTTTTCTGCTTGGTTTGAGGAAGACTAAGTACGCAGAATATTTCATTTCATGCGATAAAAACTTCTTTTTTTTTCTAGTGAGGACTATAACAAATAATATTATTAATATTTCCATTTTTCCTGTTGACTCATGATTTTCATTTTGAATATCAAAATTTATCCAAAAGTTGTCAACAAAAGCTGATGCCAGAAAAAAAGAAAGGAATAAAAGAGAAAAGTAAACAGTCACTTGGAATGACTATGACTTATGATGTAATTTGATATGATGGTGCAAAGGTCTCTGTTGAGTGAATTTGGGTCTAATTTTTGCAGGAAGAATAATTTTGTAATATTCAGAACTTTTTGTATTGGAAAAGATTCTGCTCAAAGAGACCATAAAATCCTAAGAGCTTACCCAAGTTAACTTAATTTTATTCCCACTTCCAAATAATTTAGCATTACTAACAAATTTAAACTTTCTAGAACATGTTTTCAATCATTTTGAATAAACTTGTTCAGTGAAGAGGGAGGTTTGCTTATATTTTGTTGGAAACCTTAATTCATGTTGAATCAAAACTGTGTAATGCATGAAAACATTACCACTTTTGTACATTCGCTTCACGGTGCAACCGTAGTAGGTCGCTCTCACCAGAACTCTTAGTTCTCAAGTTTGGTTCTGTTTTTTTTTTCTTCATATACTGGTCAAGTAGAAGGTTACAAATCTATTCTTTCTCTTTTTGTGGTTGGTGCGACTCTGTTTAGTATCATTCCATTCCTATCTTTTAACTCAGTACATCCCTGCTAATCTTTCTAATGGATTTCTAGATGCAAGTCCCAAGTAATTTTGAGGAAATCAGATTGAAACAATGAACTTAGAGTGGTTCCTCTCTGGAGCAGATATGATTCAATGTTGATTACTGAATACAGAATAAAGTGTATGCAACTACCCCAGTTTAAAAGTCAATGGCTTTCTAGTAGACTAGGTCATCCTCTCATAAGCTGTCTTGAAAAGAATGAGCATTATGAAACATGTACATAGATTGGAAAGCCATACCGTATCATCTCGTTTAAGCTGGCCTTTGAAAAAGCGCTGGTCTTTGAAAAAGCGCTGGTCTTTGAAAAAGCGCTGGTCTTTGAAAAAACGCTGGTCTTGTATAAGGCCAAATAAAAAAAAAGGTAAACAGGGCCGACCCTAATTTATTTTTTTCCCAATGTTATTGATTTTTAAAGCTATTTTTTTGTACTTTCCATAATTTTTCTTCCGTTCTTCATGAAAATCATCTATGGGTCTACAGTTATTAGCTTAAATAAGCATATCTTTTACAGATTCTTTTCACGTTCGTCATAAATCTGAATCTCAAACCATGAATCTGATGGCATCTGCCTAATGCATTTCTATACAAAATCAAAAAAAAAAAATTAAAAAAAAAAATCTGACCTACCGACCCTAGGTCTTGGAGGTAACTGAAAACACATGATTTTTTTTTTTTTTTTTTTTTTTTTTTGGCATAAACAATGCAGGTTAGGGGATGTTAAAATGACCCCTTTCACTGACAACAGACCTTGAACAAGCGCCTGTTTAGTATAAGAGCCAGGCTAATCAACCCATTAAATTTATTATGGCCGTGGAGGTTATTCATGCCGATACGGTAAGAACATTAGAATACCAACATCACAGGAAATGTTACTTGTTTGATGCAAGATATGAATAATATACAGAGGAAATGTTAATATTTGCTATTTGGTATGCTTAATGATAGATAGTTCAATGCTGTTTTTTTTAATGGTTCCAAAAGAATACATAAAAATGAAATCAATTGCATCGTAGCTACATAGGCCTCTCTTCTTGATATGGAGAATAGGGCTAGTTTCACCAGTTATAGAAAGAAGTCCAAGCATGTAGCTGTCACACCCCTAGAGCAGAAACTATAGAACTGCAACCTTTAAGCAAGAAGAAATCTGTTGCTGAAGTTGGTTATTCTTTCACTTGTTTGAGGTGTGTTAAATCTGAAACTAATGTGATAATTCATCTAAATGAACTTACATTAATTTTTGTAGTTTATAAAAAAAATCTTTTTCCCCTTCATCTTCATAAAGAGATTCCTTTAAAAAAAAACAAATAACATGCAACAAAAATATATTTCTAGTAGTGTGGTTGAAATAAATGTATCAGTCATCACTGCTGTGCCAAAATTAGGAATATGCCAGTTATTCCATCTTTTACGTGAAGGACTGGAAAAATTTGAGATATTTTCCTTGCAAGTTATCATGAAGACAGAAAAGTCAAGCTTTGTGGCGGTCTGGGTTACGGGTAAAATAGTTGTAAAACAAAATACTAACAACTGAACTGTATTTCAGATGGAACACATCTTACCCCTGGACGTAGGCCTTCAATGGTGAAGAGTGGGTCATCCAAAGACTTCCAGGACCCTAATGCGAGCGGGACAAATATCAGCGAAACGCCCTCTACGCATAAGGTAAGTTTCACCACATCATTATGTTTTTAATGGACTTGAAAATTATTATGGTTATTTGATAATATGATAATATAGGAACATCAAATCATACTATACTGAAGTTTCAGTTTGATTTGCTCATCAATGACATGAAAAACTATCATATGATTATTGCCTCATCATATCAAATCATGTTTCATCCACTCATCCTAGCCTGTGAGTTTTATCTGATTCTAGAAGGTTTAATTTAATTCATTGTTACATTTAAAAAGATAATTGTTTTTAGATTGTAATGTTCGTTGATTATTTATGTTCATTGCAATATATTTAACAGTGTTGCCAGTTATGTGGTTTGTTTTATCTACTGGAATAGCAAAGTGTGTCTATGAGTGTTTACATGTTAGCGTGAATGAACGGAGCCCGCCACTATTATTTATATTCATCTAGTTTTTCAAAACAATACATGCTACATCTTTTTACAATATAGATTGGCTAGAATAAAATATGGGCCCTTTTATATAAGGCCACACCAAAAAAAATAAGTTGGTCTACGGATTTCCCTCTTCATATTTTCAAGAATGCAATTTTTTTTTTCTTTGAAAAAAATCTTGTCTACGGATTTCGCTCGCCTCACTTTCTGAGTTTTCTCTTTGTAGTGTTTGGCAAAATTTTTAAAAAATAAAAATTTTGCTCGCGCCTCCTTTTTCAAGGAGGAAATCCATTGGACAACAAAAAATTAGGAAAAAAATTTCGCGCTCGCACCATTTTTTCAAAATGAAAATCCGTAGACCAACTTATTTTTTTTTGTGTGGCCTAAGTTCTATATTTGGTGGTATGACTATTTCTACTATGTTATTTTAAATTTACAAATTTATTATAGTATGTCATGCTCAAATGCACAATACACAAACACTTAAAAAACACTGATAGTTTAGACCTTTGCTCATTTATCGTAAACAATTTCAGATGCGCCGTCAAAGCATGAAGGTATCTTGTGTGATTGCTTTCGAATAACAACTTTTACTAAGCTCTGTAATGTAGTGTATGGGATATTCAATTTTTCTTTCAAAGTACTGTAAAAAAACAATGTGAAATTCACTCAGTCAATCTATTCTGTAGTGTCACATTTTAGCAAATATAAAATGGATATGGGTGAACTGTCACAAACAAAAAGAGGTCTGATGGGTATAAGGTTTGAAAAGTTGAATGAAAGTTGATAAAATTGTGTTGTGTGTCTCTCACTGTAATCATTTTTAACATGGCTCATATAAACAACCCTCATTTTAATGGAGTGCATTCTATCATATTTTCTTGCTAGTTAAGATGAGCAAAGAACTAGAACAGAATTAATAATTAGAATCTTTTTTCCCCACATTTTGTGAGAGTAAATGACAAATTTGATAGTTTTATTAGTTCTAATTCTAAATATAAGAAATACTCAGTACTTCATCATAGCTCATGTAGAGATTCTCTGAGATTACTGTATATATATTTTGCCTTAGAGTATTTACTGAAAAAAGGAAGATATTGTTTGTTGACTAGGCTGTGGAATCACTTATTAGTGCTGGGAAAGCATTCGCTGGTCAAGAAATGGCACCAACGGTAAAGGATTACTTGGTCAGCTGATTACTAACCAACTCTCGGTTATTGCATATATTATGGGCTCCGCTCTAATATGCTAGGGAAAAAAAGGTTCCGTAAACCTAAAAATGTACTAAATTCAAAGGGAATGCTGTATAGGTGTAGGTGTCAGATATTGCTATGTGCGTCACTCGGACCTACATCGCGTATTGGTGGTATCGCCGAATGTAACTCGTCTGTGAATGGAAAGATTGATGTATAATGCTGACATAAAGGGAGATAAGGTATGATGATAACAAAGAGTAATGATATTCAGGTGGAATGCAGGAAATCTGACTGGCGGCATGTAATGCTTAGGCTTGCTATAGGATTGAAGGTATCCATTTTAGGGAGGATCCTTGGTAATTTTCAGTTTGAACCTCTGGAGAACTTCTAGAATATTTCATTTTTAAACTCATACCATTGTCAATTTGCTCTATGATACAGTCACATCTCGATATATGGGCCACCTATATTTCAAGAGAAAAATTGCCTTGTTAACGAATCGCCTGGTTCCCTGAATCCAGATTATGATAAAACTTAATTATGTTTTTGAAATCTGTTTAGTTATTTTGCTAATAAATGAGTTAACTGAGGTTTTGTTTTTTTTATTTTTATTATTGAAAACGTCAGTAAGACCGATATATCGAGATTTGCCTGTATAATGTAATGTGACCTATACTGCATTTAGGAAAGAGAAATAAGTATACCATATTTGTTCCAAAAAAAGCACATATATGCGGAGAAAAAATTTTGATGATTAAAAAAGAAAACAAAAATGAACTAAATTACTTCTCGTATTGCACATCACCAACCCTAAAAATGTTTGTTTTTGTTACTTCTTCAGGTTATTATTGTGACTTGAATTGACTTAATTTGACAGCCGTGTGGGTGTGTGTGCTCAAGCCACAAAATGGGGGTGTGCGCTTATCAGAACATGTGCGTTCTTTAGAATGAATACGGTATCGCAAAACAGCAAAATATATTTTTGTGTTGACATTGCAAATATCTGTTGGTTTTAAACCAGTCAGCATGTCACGCGTCTGCGCTGCGGTGAGTTTTCTTGTTAGCTCAAGGTACAAAGGGGGAAAGAGGAGCTAGCTGGTAGCTATATGCAGATATAGTAGATATCTGTATAAGAGTTGGAAGGATCGTAATGCGGTGGTACGCCTATGTAATGATCATATTGTAGCGTCTAACAGGTTGTAGCGAAAACTATTTTTTTAAAAGAATTAGAAAAAAAAATAATTAAAAAGGTGGAGGATGTGGATAGTAAAATACATTATAACATGCATCATGTTAACCCCATTGCACAACTCAAACCCTGACAGGAGTCGGAGCACATTAATTTTTAAAAAGAAAAGCACATAGAGAAATATTAACCATAGCTCATTATTTTGCTTTATTTTCCTTTATAATTTTAATGCTTTGCATAATATTGAAAACAATATTAGTTGTGCTGGTGAATTTTTCAGCAAAGGGATAAGTCTATTTAATTTTTTTACTTTTTTTGGTAATTTTTTTTTCTCCGAGTCTGAGATCCACTCACCCTCACCACTACTCCTCTCCACCCTTCCTACCCTCTCCACCCTTCCCACCCTTCCTACCCTTCCCACCCACCCCACCCACTCACCAAAGGCCTACCTTCTGAATTCCTAACACTTGCTATTTTTTAAAAAAGAGAATGGGAATGAAGCCCGGTGGCAGTTTTCTCCCTCACCCCTCCCCATAGATTCGGTCATTCATCTCATAGATCAATCATCCATAGATGTGGTCACTGCTGTGTCAGGCAAGGCGTATGTAAATACCCGTTGAGCTGTTTGGACAAGCAGCTTTTAAATACCTTTTTTTTTTCTTTTTTTTTCTTTTTTTAAATACCCTGACAAATAAAAAATTTTATTGTTAGGATGCAAATTGTATAACATTACATGCCTTGTCAAAACCTCAGACACACACCTGATGAGACTTAATAAGTCGAAACCTTGTTTCCCACCCCTACTATCAAATGGCAGTAGTCTCCAAAAAATCAGTTTGGAGTTTTAGACCTAGGCCTGGAGATTGTACCAACTTCAGGACCCTGGGGGTCCACAGGAAGCTTGTGGTACCTTGGTGATGATTGAGTATTGTTTATTGGTAACAATGGTCACCCTGGAGACCCCCTTATCAACGGAAGTTGATGAGGTGAGGCGAGCATGGCAACCACGCCAGAAGAAGCAAGGTAGTGTTGAGGTGTGGTTGGTTTCAAAAGTCGTCCTCCGAGCTTTTAAATACCTTGCCAAACTAAGATGGTAAAGGACTTAATGTCTTGGAACCACAGTCTCTCTGCTAAATTTAATTACAATTAGTGGAGGTGAAATCATTCAAACCAAACCAAAACCTGACACTCTCATCCCCATCTACATCTGTTATGAATTGCAGTCTTGTGCCCACAATGATATGCTCCATTTCACTTGGGTCTTCTTTTCTAAAGATGTCTAGAGGAGGGACATATGTGATGAAGCCTACGCATCTGCATGTGTTTCTTAAGCTGCAGATGTTTCTTAAGATGTCCAGACTACCGTAATCTCCCATGTAGAAGACGCGTTGCGCGTATAAGACGCACCCCAAACTCAGCAAAGGCATTTTCGCGTATAAGACGCACATTTTAAGGCTAAAATTTGTAAGATTAGTACATTTCTATAGTAAAATTACCCCTCGTATAAGACGCACCCCCAATTTCAGTACATCCTATAAGACCCCCCAGCATTTTGTTTGGCGTAGAGGACACGTCTTATACGCGGGAGATTACGGTAGTTATCTATTTGATGTGCCATTTGGAATCATTTGTGCACGTCCCTTAAGGAGGACATAACCATTTTGGGATGAATCTTTTTAGACTAGAAATAGCCTAGAATGTCACGATTTTGGAGAGAATTAAGCTTTAACTATTGAATTACCATAAATAGCAGCATATGTATATATACATGACTGTTTGAAAACTAAGATAGACCTTCACCTTGGAAAAGTAAGGAAGGATGAGATCAAAAAGAGATTCATAAAATGAATTTAAATGACCTCTTAAAAAGATGAATAGATACAGACAGCTTTAGAATTCAGTAATCTTCATTTTATGATATATTTTTCCCCAATAGCTTCAGAAACTTGAGTGAGTGGTCTAGATTAGACCATTCAGTATTCCATAAAGGTACCCCCAGATAAATCACTGTTGTAATTCTATCCTTTAGAAGGTGTACTTTCTTGTACATTAGTGAGGTGAAAAGGTTTGGTTACAGATGACAGATGATCTGTTGTGTATATAAGGAAGGGGGGTATCGGTGATGAAGCCTATTATTGTGGCTTTTGAAAATAAATAGGTCACCAAAACTACGCACTTAGAGCTATGTGCTGCCAACCATTTACAACTACCGTAAGTTCTCTCGTATTTAAGCGGCACCGTCGTATAGGCCTCAGTCACTCTGACTTTGAGAGGAAGGTATAAGGCCAAGAAAAATAAAATGTGTGTTTCCAGTAACAAAGCTCAAAGAGCTAGGGTCGGTAGGTCGGATTTTTTTTTTTTTTTTTACATTTATATAGGAAATGTTAGGGCACATATCAATGGATGTATCAAATTCTTTGATTTAATTGTAAAATAATGAGGGGAAAATGACAACTGTGAGTGAGGGGAAGAACACGAAAAGGATACAGGAAAAATCCTCAAAAAGTAATGAAAAATTTCTTTAAAATATGAAAAAAATAAGAAAAGATTCTTCAAAATCACAAAAAAGGGGTTTTCCCCCCTGTTTTGATAGGGTCGGTCGGGTTACACGAAACAAACCTTTATTTTTTATTTGGCCTAAGCTGCACTTGGTGCTTGAAAATGGGTAGTAAATTGCTGCCCTATACGGAGGTAGCGGATTGTTCGATGGGCGCCACCATTGCTGAAGCCTGTTCCCAGCGGTTATCACTGATAGCACTTATCAGATGGGTACCACCTGCATCCCGAGAGGACCGCAGTGAATAGATGATGTTATTTCATTGGCTGATAAGCAAACCAACCAGCTAAGTCCGTATAGAGCCAAATGCCCTGATATAAGCCACACCCTCTGTTTGGGAGGCTCCTATAAGCTTCATTAAACAGCTGGTTCTTGTATAAGGTGGGACTTACCGTAAATCCTCGCGTATAAGACGCAGCTTATACATCAGAATTACCTCATGTGCGTCCAATAAAATTTAGCCTAAGTGAGGGTGCGTCCTATATGCGAGGTATTTATACTATAGAATAGTACTAAATTGACCAAAACTTGATGCCAAGTGCATTCTACAGGATATACCGTAAACTCCCGCGTATAAGACGCGTCCTCTACGCCAAACAAAATGCTGGGGAGTCAAGTTGGGGGGGGGCGTCTTATACGATGGGGTAATTTTTCTATAGAAATGTACTAATCTTACAAATTTCAGAATTAAAATGTGCGTCTTATACACGAAAATGCATGTGCTAAGTTTGGGGTGCGTCTTATACGCGCAGCACATCTTCTACGCGGGAGATTACGGTAGCCTAACTCAGGGTGCATCCTATACGCGAGGGGCGTCCTATACGCGAGGATTTACGGTATATGAGAGAAATTATGGTAGTTTCAAAACACTGCCTTGCCTCTTACTGCCTCTGCTCTAGAGACTCCAACAATGAACAAGAGAAAAATAAAAGGAAAGAAGAAAGAGAAGGGAAGAAAAAGAGCATAAAACGTCACATTAATTATAATCTAACTTCTACTTCAGGGTTTTTTTGCTACCAAGGTGATATATGTATATTATCTCCAGACAGTCATTCTGACCCCTTGGGAGTTTATGAATCCCTTAATATCTCCATGACCTGTGATTGAACACTAGAGGGCCATGGCAGTGTTCGCACAGGTCAGGGAAGGTCAGGGGAAATAAAGTGGTTAGGGAATATTATTAAATTTTGCGAGTTAGTTATATTCAGGGGGTCATAATCTAGTCATGGAAAATGACCATTTTTGGTCAAGATTGCTGGTGGAACCATGAGAGTGCAACTAAGCACTTCTGCAGTTAGTCTAACGTGCATCTTCCATGGCAGAAGTACCGTAGGGTCAAATAATGCCATTTTTCACCCACCTCCACCCAAGTCCCTCCTTGACTTAATCCAAGTCATACCCCTCTGACTTCCTCCCTCCAAATATCCAGCCAACTCAGTATTGTATACTCTGACTTGGTTTAGATCCTGCCCTTCCCCCCACCTAAGTTATGATTTATATATTTCTCCTTTTTTTGTAATTTTTGAAAACCTGGTATCTCAAATATTGACTACAATAGAATTCTGTTTTTATCTAACGTAATGACTCATTTAAAAGCCGGGAACTTAGATAAGTACACGAAGCACCTAAGCATTGAAAACAGTATTGAAAAAATGCTGATCTCAACTAAGGACTGGACATATGAAATTACTAAGTGGCAAGGCGCTTAAACGGGCCTCTACGTTAAACAAGCCTCTACGTTAAATTTTTGTCATCATATGATCAACAAATGTACGAACCTTCCATTACCATCTCTTCAGTTGCCTTCCCCATACAAACTTCATGTTTATTTGATAGAATATGTATCTTAGGTGATCTTTTATCTTCATGATTACCTCCCATTTTTCCTATCAGTATTTACCATTATAGTCTTTCACCATTTAATTTGCTCTTTTTTCCAGGAGTCATCTATTTCATAGAAATACTGGTATATCATTTCATGTTTGAAAGACAGGTTTCATTTTAAACTATGACAATATCTAAAGTTTACACAAAAATAAACCAACATTGCTCCTGTTTTTGGCTGGCCCATGGTATTTTGTTAGGTGGCAAATGTAAGTTGACTTCGTTGTTAGAAACGTGTCGCCGCTGAGTGTTGTTGCTTTTGGCCCCATCGTGCCATCAGTAGATCCCTACAGACTCTGTCTCTCTTTGCCACACTGTCCTTAAATCTCATCTCTTTCTCCATTTGTCTATATGTATCATTTTTGCCATTCATCTCAAATCGAACTTTGATAGTATTGTATTGGTCGGCTGGCGGGGGGATAAGTTAATACTCTTTGGCTAATGTACTTATTTTACAGTTAGAAATTACTGCAGCTTTCCTTTCTTTACCTAGATTGCATCATATAAAAAGAATACTTCTAAATGCATTGGGTGTATCTAGTTTCCTAGATATTCATGCATTTCATTCTGAGCTTTACAATGTCAGTATGGTTGTTGACATTGTTAAACAAATCAGAAACAGTGACATGTAATTCACAATTGTAAATATGTGATGCAACAGTGCAAGTCTTGTTTTTTCAATGTTGTGAGTTTTTATTTTATTTTTTTTTTAAGCAAAACCAACCAGAAATGAATGAATAAAACAAAGATATCATAATGATTAATAATAAACAGGGGTTACTCTTTCAATTGTATAATCAATCTACCGTAAATCCCCGGTCATAAGCCGGATTTTTTTTTTCTATTTTTGACCAAACTGGCTTATAAATTTCTCCCAAAGTCTACCCCCGGCTTATGACCGTGGATTTTAAAAGTTTAAATTATTTTTAACCATATTTCAATAGTATACAATAGAAAATAACAGCTTAAAAACCAGAGACCCTCTATTACTTTAATATGTACGATTTTTTATCATGCAAGTTCATTTCAATGTGTTTTCTATAAGAAATCAATAAAATATTGATAGAATATGGCTAATTTTCCTTAAAAATTGGTGAGATTTTTTGGGTTTTTTTTTTGGGGGGGGTAAGGGGGGTTAGGGGGCTCAATTCACCCCCAGGCTTATGACCGGGGTTTCTGCAAAAGTCTAAAATGGACCAAAACCGGCTTCTATATTTCTGCTGAACTCAACCCCCGGCTTATGACCGGGGCCGGCTTGTGACCGGGGATTTACAGTAGTGTTACTGATGTGCTGAATATTGCTTCAAGCATGTCTTAAACTATTTCTTACTACAGGATATTTACCTGTACTTCTTTCCTTTCCTTTTTTCTCTCTCTCTCTCTCTTTTTTTTTAAACTTTTTTTTTACTTCCCTTGTCCAGATGTTTGTTATTCCCTGTAAACATGATGGATATTGCTGTATCTCTTGCTCTCCTTGTGCCTTCGTGTTCTCATTATAGATTCGCCCTAAATAAGGACTGAGAAATCAAAGTTTATATTCTTGATATGTAACAATAAGTGCTTATGAATTGCAAAATTTGATAAAGTTTTAAAAGGCATTTTTGATGTACAATAATTCTTCATAACTGAAGGACATTAAACTTAAATCATTTTGTTGTTACTTGAACTGATTTCTGAATAAGTTGCACATGGCAACAAGTTAGGGTATTTGTTCACTGCTTCATTTTAA
Organism: Acholoe squamosa; assembly: GCA_949317995.1. NCBI lineage: Eukaryota > Metazoa > Annelida > Polychaeta > Phyllodocida > Polynoidae > Acholoe > Acholoe squamosa. The sequence continues at coordinate 56,246,947 of OX439051.1, forward strand.
TGAACTGGGACAAACCTTGTAAATGGAATGTGCATTGAAAAAAGGATGTATGTTCTTTTGAGATTTAGCACAGTATGCGCCCATTTTTTTTTTGTTTATTGTGCAAAAAGAAGGCTACACAGGGATGTAAGTCTTCACGCTTTATCAGGATTTCCTGATTTTTGAAATTTTTAGATTACATGTATTTTCCTTTTGCGTGTGGTAAGGAGGGCTGTTTGGAAAAATAGAAGTATTTTGCATCCCTGGCTTAAAAATAAAAAAAGTTTACTTTTTTCAAGTTAAGAACTGATGAAATATTGAAACCTGGTAAAATATGTCTACAATTAAGTTTAAGTAAGGAAATGACATTTGTGTGTAATGTATTTCAGTTCTGAATATAGGCTGAAATAAAATAGACACAAAATGAATAGGGCTTCACAAAATTATGTTCCTACAAATGCATTTTTTCCAGGGGCTATGAACTGAGTATAAAGATGCAGTTGAGCTTGTGGAATATCATATTCTAGTTTCTAAGATTGTTTTTATTTCCTGACAGTTCAATGAACATTTCCTGAAGAAGATCCCCCAAGGGGCTGAAGCCTCCAACATCCTTGTTGGTGAGGTTGACTTCCTGAACCACCCGATCATTGCGTTCGTGCGTTTAGCCCACTCTATGCTACTTGGAGACCTAACGGAGGTTCCTGTTCCATCACGGTTCATATTCATCATGCTTGGTCCACAAGGCAACCAGCAGCAGTATCACGAGATCGGCCGTTCCATTGCCACACTCATGTCAGACGAGGTATTGTACTTCCTTTACTTTTAGCTGAGATCTAAATGTAACACTTTAGAGTTTAATAGAGGAATGGAGTTAGATATTTCATACAGTTTTCTATTCTATTCTCTGTAAATATATTACTGTACTGTGTGATATATGATGATATTGAAAGATCTTGGATGTGTACAAAAACTCAATCTTAAGGCATCTGAATCTGCAGACAATTTTGTTTTCCATATTATGTCTTTTATCAGATTCTTATATAAATGTATGTTTATGTTTGGCATAAGGGGATAACAGTAGGGCCTTTTTTGGACTATAATTGGTTACCAAGAAAACCTTTCAATTACTTACACGATATTTCAGTTAATTTTTCTGTATAGTTACCTTGCCAACTACTACTACTGTTAGTGGAAGTAAAATCAACCAAACCAAAGTTGTTATCTTTACCAAAGAAAACTGTGCTATATCCCTGATGGCAATAGGCTACCACAATCAGGTTGTGTATTCTGTTGGAGATCCTTTTGGAGATTTATTGATTTCCCACTTCGTTTATAGGTGTTCCATGATGTGGCGTACAAAGCCAAAAACCGGAATGACTTGTTAGCGGGAATAGATGAATTCCTGGATCAGGTGACAGTGCTGCCCCCTGGGGAGTGGGATCCCACGATCCGCATCGAGCCCCCTAAGTCGGTGCCTTCACAGGTAAGTCTGGCAATAAAAACTTTGTTTTTTTATAAAGTCGTACTCTCTGTACCGTGATATCTCGCGTATTTAGGCGCAGGCCATATATATACGAGGATGAACCCCTGGTGCTCTTTATAGCACCAGTAAAAGGGATATGCCTTATAGGCGATAAATCTGGCGATGGCTCAAAATCTAGCCCCAGATGCACCTTATACCCCTCTCTCAAGTTGAGGTGCACCTTATACAGGGCATGCACCTTATACGAGAGGTATTACAATAATACAGTCGAGAGGGGCTTGGAAATGTGAGATCTATGTAGAGTTCAGTTTCCTTTTTTGGATAAGAAGTACCTGAGGCCTCAGTTACCGCCAGAACAGAATTGAATCAGTACAAGAGAGATTTTTTTTTGTTACATTTTGAAGGAGTATAATATGGTATAGTTGAAGGCAAATGTGATTTTTTTTATTATTTATTTATTTTTTTTAGAAAGCAATAATGTGCACCTCATAAGCAAACCGTAGCCTACTGTCGCTTATAGAATGTGTTCAAAGGCAGAGTCTGGCTGGGTGAAGCGGGGACTTAAAGAACCGTACTTCCAATTTTGAAGCCCACTGTAATAATTATTGTGAATTATTAAGATGAATCCAATGATCAATATAATTTACTTTGTTACTAGGCTGCCCGAAAAACTGGAGGAAATAAATCCACTGGAGCGGCCGGAGGAAATGGAGGTGGTGTACCGAATGGTCACACGGTGGCTGAAGAGGAAGAAGAGGAGAGTCACGGTGACCCAACACTAGAACGAACTGGCAGGTACGCTATATTCATTACTATAGTAGGGCTTCCCTAGCCCATTTAAAAGGGTCTCTATCTCCTCTTTCCTATCCCTCAGGATGTGTGTGGTGCACATGTGCAGGCACTGACACATTTCTCTGTGAAATTGCATGATGTAGTTCTCACCAAGAATATGACCTTAGCTGTCGAAATGATGTTAAACATCTATTACTCACTCACTCACTCACTCTCATTACTATAGTTAATTTGTTTCATCTTCATGGGTACCTTCTGAGCATGAATAAATCCAGTATTTCCTAATTGACCAACAAATACAAAGAAAGGGGCTGTTTAAAATTGTCATTTCAATAACAAGATACTATAGATATCTTTCCATCAACATGCATTGTACTTTTCTTCTATTGTCCTAGTCCACTTTGTCATTATCATGGTCAATTCTTGTTGTTTCATTTTTTCCTCTTTTAAATCTCTATTTTTCACTGCTAACTCTTAATAAGTCAAAACCTTCCAGCTTAGTACTACATTAAAGATTACTGTAAATTTCTATAAAACTTATTTTCTATATTGTTGTGACTGCATGTACAGATATTGAATTATCTCCACAGGTTGTTCGGTGGGTTGATCCAGGACATCAAACGGAAGGCACCGTTCTATCTTAGCGACTTCAGAGACGGTCTACACGTGCAAACATTGGCCTCCTTCTTCTTCATGTACTTTGCCTGCCTTACCCCCATCATTACATTTGGGGGGCTGCTGGGTTCAGCCACTGACAATAATATGGTCAGTTTTTAAAGTTTTTGAGGATTTTTTATTTAATTTTCTTCTTTTTTTCATTGATTATTGATTCCATTAGCCTTTACATTTATTACCTTTAAACACTCAAATTGAAAAACTGTTTTTTACTGTTGTACAGTATTGAAACATGAAATATGCAACCCATTTTTTAATTGCTTCCATTAGGTTTTCCATTTGTTAACAGTAAACACTCACATTTGAAGATTGTTACTATTTTGGTGTACAGTATTGGAATGTACAAAAAGAATTTCATTGATTACAAACTCTATATTCACTAAATCGTCATTCTGTCTTAAAAGTAAACCTAAAAAAAAAACCCACAGAAATCAGTGTTGTATCAGTGGAGTGTATATCACACTGTAATATGGGAACAGGCAAGCAAAAAGGATCATCCATGTGGCCTAGGGTGGATGTCCCTTTCTGCTTGCCTGCTCACATATGTTTACCATGGCTAGGACCATATCAGCCTTATAATAAATCAATTTACCTTTAGGCGGCTATGGAGAGTTTAATGAGTGGCGCCATCTGTGGAATATCGTACCATCTGTTCGCTGGCCAACCTCTCACAGTCATCGGATCTACGGGCCCTGTGCTCGTATTTGAAACCATCGTCCACCACTTCTGTCAGTAAGTAGGACTAATTGGTATTGTTTCTGTTACCGTAAAACCTCATCTATAAGTCGACCCCCCAACTTGGAGCCAAAAATTCGACTTATACACACAAAAAAAAGCAAAAGAAATTTGACTTAAAGGTGAGGTTTAAACGGTAGTTGTGTTTGCTAGGCTGATTGTATGTCTACGTCCAAAGGTCTGTGTTGATTTGGTAAAGTTATGGTACTATTCTTAGATGTTGGTTAATATATTTCAACAAAGTAACTGGATATACCGTAATCTCCCGCATATAAGACGCATCTTATACGCCAAACAAAAGGCTGGTGCGTCTTATAGCTTTCTCTTAAGTTAGGGGTGCGTCTTATACGCGAGGTTTATTTATTATAGAAATGTACTAATCTTACAAAAATCACCCCTAAGAGGTGCGTCTTATATGCAAAACAGCCTTTGCTGAGTTTGGGGTGCGTCTTATACGCGCACCGCGTCTTCTACGCGAGAGATTATGGTAGTACTATTACAGTTGTAAGTTCTATGTGTTAGCAGAGGTAGAGTAATCGTATAAGCCGCAACTTAAGTTGGAGGAAAACCTATGAGGCACACCCAGGGCCTAAATTTTGAAGGTTTAGTACTATTCTATAAGTACCGGTAACTTTCCTGTTAGATGTACCCAGGCTTTAGGCTACTTCTATAAGGCGCAGGGAGCCTCTGATTCACGTAATTCAGGCACCTTGTGCACGGGAGATTCCGGTTATCAATTGGGTTTTACGGATTACGATTGACTACTGTGATACTAAAATCTCGCTTTAATTGATTTTACAGCGACCATGGAATGAATTATTTGGCATTCCGTTTCTGGATCGGACTGTGGGTTGCGATCGCCCTTATGTTGATTGTGGCATTCGACCTGAGTGCACTTGTCCGATACATCACTCGATTCACAGAGGAGAGCTTTGCCATGCTTATTGCACTCATTTTCATCTATGAGGCATTCAAGAAATTATTCCACATCGCACACGACAGACCCCTAGGCTCCTATTCTGACATACGGGAATTTGATGAGAGTTGTATTTGTCTGACTCCAAATGCTTCAAGTTAGTTTTATTTATTTTTTGTCAAAATATCTTTATTCTCAACTTCTCTGCTGACCATTTACTAGAAATTCCATAGCTTTATTTGATTATAGTAAATCCTCCTACAGTAAAATATTGTTTGCATCTACTTCTGAAATGCATTTTCCTTTAAGGGTGATTTCAATTAAGAATGTAAAATCTCTTTTGAAAATTGAATGTATTAATGAAGTAAAGGAAAAATAATGTACAAAATTTTGAGACTTGGTTGATAATTTTGTGATCTATACTCCACTCTATTTATTTCATAATTCATTCTTCAAGCATCACAGTACTAAAATAAACATTTTGTATTGATTTCAACAGCAATAGATGATGCCGTGTCATCAAATGAGAACCTGACTGTGCCGAACTACTTTGGAAACTTAACAAAGGAGGAATGTGACTTCTGGAATAGTACACAAATTGGAGATGCCTGTGACCATCATCGTCCATATCCTGACGTATTTTACTTCTCCGTCATCATCTTCTTCATTACATTTTTCATTTCTTACGTGTTGAAAAACTTCAAAGAAACACGCTTCCTCCCAGCCAGGGTAAAAATATGTTCAAATTTAATTTTGTCCTGTGAGTCACTGAGATCATTGTGTCAATGTGCTATTTCAACAGAAGCCTAAAGTTTTAAAGAGCAAAGAGAAAATAGAGAAAGAAGATTAAAGACTGGAAGAAATACCAGTAAAGTGTAATTAGATGTACCAACAGACAGATGGTCTTTATATCATTAGAAATTGATGGACAGCTTTTTTAGAGTATTAATTGACATAGTTTGGAGTAATGAATTCTCCATGAAAGTTAGAAAAATTGTTACTCTCAGTATAGGTAATTTATTTGGTATGACAAAAAGTATCCAGAATTGAGGTGCAAAAATTTATAAAACTCTTAGAGCATAATGTGTATTTTGCTTTCTAGGCCAGGACTATCATCAGTGACTTTGCTGTTATGATCGCCATTGTCGTCTGTGTCCTAATTGACTTCTTCGTTGGGCTCGATACACCAAAACTGGAAGTGCCAAGTCAGTTCCGGGTATGTTTCTTTTCACTGTTTTTTCTCACAAAATATATAAATGTATAAAATGATAGGCTCAGATTAAACATTTAAACTCAACCTAGGCAGGCTTCCCTAGCCCACCTAAAAGGCTCTACATCTTTTCTTTCCTATCCTTCGGATCCGGTGGTGCTCATATTCAAGGGCTTCAACACATTCCTCTGTCAAATCAGGCATGGGATTCTTCAGGATAAATCCAAAATCTTAGATATTTGAAGGCTAAATCGGTCATCGTTGTGATGTGTACAGATCCAGTGAGAAAAGGATTTAATATTGATAAAGGGGGGTGGGATTTTTCCAGGCCTCTGTCCTCAAGTACTACCGTAATCTCTCGCGTATAAGGCGCGTCTTCTACAGGGGGGTTTTAGTTCTCATTGCATCCACAAGGGGGACTCCAAGACCTTTTTTTTTTATATGTTACATGCCCCCTTAGCCATAATAGGATATATGGGGGCCCAGGGGGTCCATGGGGCCCAAGTGCGGGCCTCCCTAGCCCACTTAAAAGGGTCTATTTCTCCTCTTTCCTATCCCATCAGGATGTGTGTGGTGCACATATGTGCGGGCACTGACACATTCCTCTGTGAAATTGTGTAATGTAGTTCTCGCCATGAATATGACCTTAGCTGTCGAAATGGCGTTAAACCTCTATTACTCACTCACTCATGGGGCCCAAGTTACACATAGATCTTTGAATTTTGAAAATTCATTCAGTAGAACCAAAGTTATGAATTTTTCATTTTTTGGAGAATTTTCCAAAACACTAGGTGCACCTTATACCTAGGCTGCGCCTTATACGCGGGAGATTACAGTACCCGAGAGAATGGACCGGGGCACCATCTCGGTTATTTCTTCAAAACCCAATCCCATGGCTGCAAATTGTGTAATGTAGTTTTCTAACCACGAATATGGCAAATTGGCGTTGAACATCTATTACTCACTCCCACCCTAGGCTTGGTCTAGTTACACATCAAATGTTATATACTGTTATGCCACACCAAATGAAAAGTTGGTCTATGGATTTTTATTTTTTAGTAACTAAGTATTGTCTATGGATTCTGAACATCAAGTATCTGGAGAGGGCGATTTTTTTTTTTTTTTTTTTTTTTTTTTTTTGCCATTAATGATTCAGGCTTCGGTAGGTGTTATGTTCCTTATGTGAGCCATGCTTGGTTGAATATCATATATGGGCAACAGTGTTTGGCATTTGGAAAATCTGCATAACTATACCTATCCAATGATGGGTCTGCCCTTCATGTACCTTAAAGATCGATCAAATATTTTTTTGCTTGATCAAAAAAAAAAGAAAAGAAAATGAAAATCACAGAAAAATGAGGCGGGTGGGATATATATAGAGACACATTTTTTTTTTTCAAATAAAAATAAAATTCATAGTTTTGAAAATCAGGTGCGGGAAATCCATAGACCAATCTTTTAATTTGGTGTGGCCTTATGCTTGTACAATGAGGTACCTTTAAACAATCTCATGATATGTTGTTACTCCTATACCTTATATATAAGGCACTTCCAATATGCACAAGGTACTATCATATGCTCAAGTTTATTGTGTATGACTATTGATTTGGGAAAAAAGTTGATTGAAAACAGACTGTTAATCATATACAGCTTGGAAATGTGAATTTCCAAATATGTTATAGGGCAAAACAAAACACAAGATTAGATCGCTTAAAAGAGTTCACATTATACTAACTATTCATTGCATCACTTTTCTACCCTAGCCAACAAGAAGCGACCGTGGCTGGGTCGTCAATCCCTTCGCTAATCCTGCATGGACGATTCCCGCGGCCATCGCTCCTGCTCTCCTCTGTACCATCCTGATCTTCATGGATCAACAAATCACAGCTGTAATTGTGAACCGGAAGGAGCATAAGCTAAAGGTTTGTTTTTGATAGAACAATTTAACAGAGATTGCCACTTTTCCTTGTTAACCAGGAATTCCTGGTTTTCTGTAGAGATTTCTCTTTTGGATAATGTTACTTTCCTAGGTTAAAACATCCTAGGTTTTCCTGATTTAATGTTGGCCAGAAAGTGACATCAGTGTTGGTTAAATAAGTGCATGTGTATATACAATTTCTATTCTAGTATTCTCCCAACAATGTTTGTAGGTGTGCATTCACAAAGAAAGGATTGAATAACTAAAATATCCCTTATATATGTTTATGGTATTCCCTTTCTTTACAATTCAGTAGGTAGAAGAAAGATAGTATTTGAAATCTAGCCATTACTAAAGCTATAGACATACCCTCCCAAACCCCTCTTCGCTTGAACCAGACTATCTGCAAGGGATTAATTTTCACAATGTACCTAAATTCGCGAAATTTATTTTATTTCCGCGAAATTTGCGAAAAAAATATACAGCGCGAAATAAAATATGATTACAGTAATACATGTAGTTTCATAATGTGTTACAGAAAGGATCAGGTTATCACCTGGACTTACTCCTCATCTGTATACAAATGGCCATCTGCTCCTTGATGGGCTTCCCATGGTTTGTTGCCGCAACCGTGCTGTCCATTAACCATGTTCGCTCCCTCACACGTGAGAGTGAGTCTGCTGCTCCTGGAGAGCGACCACAGTTCTTGGGGGTCCGGTAAGTTACTGTTCATTGTTATAGCATGTGTTGAGGCAGTCCCATGAGTTGTACCGGTAAGAGCCATAAACAAATCAATCAATATACCGTAATCTCCCGCGCAGAAGATGCGCTGCGCGTATAAGACGCACCCCAAACTCAGCACATGCATTTTTGCGTATAAGACGCACATTTTAATGTGTAAATTTGTAAGATTAGTACATTTCTATAGTAAAATTACCCCTCGTATAAGACGCACCCCCAACTTGAAGAAATCCTATAAGACGCACAAGGCATTTGTTTTGGCGTAGAGGACTCGTCTTATACGCGAGGTTTTACGGTAGCATGTGTATTTTATCACTGTTGTATTATGGTAAGTCAAGTATTGTAACACATTCACACTTGGAAGGACTGTTTTTATATCTTCAACTATAGGCAGTCATCCTCAATTCAATATGTATACGCTCAGTTCAGGATTCAGTTTTCCCCAATATCATATAGTTTTTACAAATCTTCAATCTGCTGATTTGCTATTTGATGCCATGTAACTGTAGTATGTATATCTCATGTGAAAAAAAAAGTTAAAATGTTCTACCCTCTGTAAAAGCAATCGTGCATCAAGATTTTGTGGATATGCCCCCCCCAAAAAAAAAAAAAAAAAAAAAATGATGTAGCTTCTTTTCTTGTCAATGAATTTAAAAAGCTATGTGTGGCTAGGATCCTGGACCCCTCTTTGTTCCTGTAGTGGATAGATGAGTGTAAGATATCTTATGCAAAGTCCTGGTGTCCCCCTTGTGGATCCATGGATATGTAAATCCCAGTGTATAACCCTTCCTTATCCCTTGAAGCGCCGCCGATGCATTAATGCATCATGCTCATTGGTCGTCAGGATGCACAAATGAAGTGCTGGCGACTAGTCTCGCCAGCACTTCATTGGGGCATCATGACGACCTTCCGTGAGTTTATTATCAACCCTGTAGGTTCGGCATGATGCACCAATGAAGTGCTGGCGAGCAGTCTCGCCAGCACTTCATTGGTGCATCATGGCAACCAATCGGCATGATGCACTCCTGAATCAGCCGACAGCGGCCTTTAATTGGTTATACATGTGGTTACTAAGTATGTATATATATTTTTTTTCTATTTCAGAGAACAACGTGTTACAGGCATTCTCGTTTTCCTGTTTGTCGGTCTCTCCGTCTTCATGACAGCGGTTTTGAAGGTGGGTAGAAATAGCTGGGTTCCCAGTGTTCATTGAAAAGGTGGTTAAAAAAAATTTCTTTAAAGATCAATTAAAGTTCAGTTTAAAATTATTTTTTTTTTATGAAAAGTCAGTTTTAAAATGATTTGATGACTTTTTTGGGATGTGCAAATTTCTTTTCCCACTCTTGTTAGAAAGACTCAGTGTGGATGAATTTCTTTTTGTGAGCCCGACAAATAATCTGATTTTTGGTCACTGATCAACAATTAACATAGAATACGGTAGCAAGATTTATATAAATCTTTGAGGCAAAAATGGGTTTTCTTCTGTTTCAACATCTATTGACCCTTATCTAGCTCCTAGGAAAGTATGGAAGATCTGTCTGTATATATCTGTGCCTACAGGCCCCATTATCACATTGCTATATCCAGGGATGAAAGTCTTCAGGGTTTTCCCTGATTTCAGGGATTTTCAAGTTGTGATGACCTAAACATTACCATAGAAAATCTCTATTTTAGGGGTTCTAATTGAGTATTTCAGGGATTTTTATGCTCAGTGACTTTCATCCCTGTATATCAACTTGGTGCTATAGTATGTGGAATGCTTCTTTTGCCTTTCCAGCAAAACTTGAAAAAAAAAGCAGTTGCAACCTTTTTGTGCTAAGGTTATAATCTGTGTTAGAAACATGACATGTATCTTGTTTCTTGCAGTTTATTCCCATGCCCGTTCTCTATGGCGTTTTCCTATATATGGGCGTGTCCTCAATGAAGGGCATTGAGCTTTGTCAACGCGTGCTGTGTATCTTCATGCCACCGAAGTACCAGCCAGATTATGTGTTCCTCCGCCACGTACCTCTACGCCGTGTCTACCTCTTCACTGCCATCCAAGTCTTGTGTCTGGCCATTTTGTGGACAATCAAGACCATCAAATCTATCTCCATAATATTCCCTCTTATGGTAAGTCACATGTACATATGTAAAGTCATAATGTCATTATCAAATATACCTTAAATCCTTGCACATAAGACGCAGCTTATACACCGGAATAACATCATCTGCCTCATATACCGAGGTAGCGGATTGTTGTATGAGCGCCGCCATTGCTTAAGCTGATTACCAGCAGTTACCCTTGATAACAACTATCAGATGGGTTCCAACTGCCCCCCGAGAGGACCGCAGTGAATAGTTGGTGTTATTTCATCGGCTGATAATCAAACCAACTAAGTCCGTATAGGATTAGGACCCAGGGTGCATCTCCTATGCAAGCATTTTACACTATAGAATAGTACTAAAATGACCTAAATTTGATACCATAGGAGCATCCTATAGTAATTAGCCTAACTCAGGGTGAGTCCTATACGCGAGGGGCGTCCTATACCTGATGATTTATTGTACATGTTTCCTTCTACCTTTCCATGTATTGTTAGCCCCAAATAGTAAATTATTTCAAATTCTGATTAAAAGCTTATCTATCAGGATGTTTGCTCACCGTGCTAGCCGGAGTATTCTACAAGGTAGTCTAGATAACTACCATAATCTCTCGCGTATAAGGCGCGTCTTATAAGCAAATCAGATCGTGGATGCGCCTTATAGCATTTCCCCGAGTTGGGATGCACCTTACACGGGGGTATACTTCCAATTCAGAATCATGAACACAATGTCATGTATTTTTAAATACTGAAGTTAAATGTTAAAGAAAGTACATGACCAGTTGGGGTATTGATAATTTTTTTGAAATCCTGAACTAAGTTAAGGGTGTGCCTTCTACGCAGGCTGAGTGAAGTTCCTGTGAATTTAAAGATCATCCAAATAACTAGAGGACTATAAAACTTAATCATCAATACTCTAATTAGTACACTTTAATGTTTTAAGAAATAGGATGTTGTCCCATTTTACCAATTACAGCAAAACAGAGGCAAAGTGAAGTGAAAGCAATCACAAAACTCAAAAATCACTCATAAATGAGAAAGAAACAGTCCTTTTGATTGATTGAAAGGAAGCAGAAAAGGTGAAAAAAGAAAGATATTTAGAAGTGCAGTTGCATCTTTTCATGCATCATTCCCTGTCATGAATGTTTCATACCATTTTTACATTATTATTGTAATCTAAAATCATAACTAATGGTTCTGATTCTGCAGGTGTTGGCCATGTGCTTTGTGCGAAAGGGGCTTGACTGGGTTTTCACCCGACACGAGTTGAAGTGGCTCGACGACATCATGCCCGAGTCACACAAGCGTGAGAAGGAGAAAAAGAAGAAAGATCAGGAAGAGGTGGAGCATGTTGAGAAGGTAGTCATGATTGGATCGGACGCAGTCTCAGTCTCTCCGCCAGCAAGTGCTACTCCCTTTAACCCACATGCTAACGATAATGTAAGTTGCTTGTGTCAGCTTGGACTCCGAGGAGCCTCAGATACTTCTATATATAGAACTGCCTCATTTCTTCCATATTTATTTTTTTCCTCACAATTTTAGGATTTGTATGATTCAAGGCAATGGTTTCTGTGTTTTTTTTTTGTTTTTTTTATTACCCATCTGTAGAGTGCATTTATTTGTTTAAAGATGATAATTATGAGTGACTATGGAAAGATTTTCCTCTAATGGAAATGATATATGAAACATATTTCATATTTTCATTCACCAAGATATACAATCCTGAACCATTCCTTCTTCTTAATTGTCAAAAGAAAAGACAAAGCTTCTTCCTTTGGCTAAGTTAAACATTATGTATCTGGGGCAGTACTTAAAAATAAATAAAATGGAGAGGAATAACCTGAATTGAAAGAAATACTTTATGAAAGTTGACGAGAACCATTTTACAGACGAATGGTGAGTCCTGGTTCCTCAGGGTCTAGCGCTATCTCCTCGCTGGCAGGAACTAACCCCTTTACATTAAGGTGAAAGGCATCTCAAGTCATGACAGCACTGGCTTGCACCTCATCCTAAAATATTTTATTCAATGGAGTATATATTCATATGACTTTTTATTTATATAAAAAAAGGAAAAATAGAAGAAATTCAGGTTATGTTTTTTTTATCAAAGAATTATTTAAAAGGATTAACTATTATGATATTTTCTTTTAATTTTGATATTTCTTCTTACATTTGTACTTGTTTGCAATAATTTGAATTTGCCAACTGTTCTTCGGCTGCCTTGAAAGGAAGTGGGGGATTTCACTTTACCAGTATATCATGATCTGGGTCGTTCTTTTGTAAAACTTTACAAGTCATCTCCTCAAAATTTCTAAATGCAATGAGATACATTTTCATTCCCTTTTATACAGTTCAAGCCAGTGGTTGAGTGGACTAAGCCATGCCATGACATCATGGCATTGTTGTTAGGTTGCCATATATAAATGTGCCAAAAAATTAATGTAAAATGCTATGATAATGCAGCTAACATTCCTTTCAATGGTGTACAAACTGCTGCATAGATTGCCCCAGGCTGCATCTTCCCAGATTTTACTTCTGTCCAGCTTGTGGAATTGTGAATTCTGAACCATTTCTTCAGATTCTAAGAAGATTTTAGGTGGTTGTTAAGATTAAATGATAAATACCGTAGAATGGTTTGACTTAAATTTGTAAGAATCTACCTTTACCTTGTTTGTCAGTTTTGCTTACTTTGATAAAGTTTCCTATATTTTCTCAAGCTATTGAGATTTGATTTGTGTGGCATACCCTCACCTGCCACCAAATTGAATTGCTTCTGCTCGCTAAAATATTAACACTTATGTTTGTGCATTCTGCTTGCTTTTAAAAAAGCAAATGTAATGTCTTACTTTAGACTTAATTCATTTAATCAAGCTTTGAATTCTAAGACCTTTATAAAAAAAAAAAGTATGTTTCAACCATAATTTTCTAACAAATCCTGATAAAATTTGTTATTTAACTTTGTCTTAATAAATTCTCTTACTTTAATATTAGTATGTAGTAAATAGATAATGTCGCTCGACAATAAAGATGAATGGCGGAAAAGAAGGAATATACGCTTTAACATATTGAAAAGAAATTGTAGGTCTATATATCTAGATCTACACCAGATTTTAAACTTGTTACATGTTAAAATGACATTACATGTTAAAATGATTGTGCTCTCTGGATTTTTACCCATACCTCTTCTAATACACTCTCAATGTTTGATATATTCTCTGAGACTTTCTACTTTGTTCTTTTTCTTTTGTAATTATTTTTTTCAAGAAGGTAGATTTGATGAAAGTTTCAGTATATGCCATTAGAGTGCCAAAGCCACCACCCTCGATGGATCACATTTAAACCAATTTTTCATGCGTGCTGCAATTGTTGGCATTTGCCATCTTCAATGGTGGTGCGTGCAGTTGGCACACAAGGCAGCTCTGCTGTGAATAATAAGCAACCATGAAATGTTCAGCTTTGCGTAATGGTTTTAGAATCTCAGAAGTGAAAAAATTATGAACAAATTTACATATTTTGATTATACATTGTAGACAGTGTGTATTACCGTAATCTCCCGCGTATAAGGCGCAGTTCGCATATAAGGCGCCCCCCCAACTCACAGGGGGGCTGTTTCGCATAGAAGGTGCCCCCCTGAGGGGAGATTTTTGTCAGTTTAGTACTGTTCTATAGTGAAAAAATACCCCCCCCCCTATAAGGCGCACCCCAAACTCAAGGCAATTTACCTCCCACGTATAAGACCCAGCAGCATTTTGTTTGGCGTATAAGACGCGTCTTATACACGGGAGATTACGGTATATGATATATTGCACAGGGTGTTATCTAGATTCCACTACACACTTATGAGGTTCCTCTACCATACAGAAAAGTGTGTTATTTTTTTCGATTGTGTGTTGTTTGATTTTAACTAGGTAGGTGTGACTTATGTTTTATTGCAGACTCGAACCCAAACAACCTTACCCGAAAAAAAAGAAGATGATGAACAGGCATGGTTACCTTCCTACACCGACATAAATGTCACCTAACATGGCCTTTCTGTCACAAAGTCTTGATATGAGTAGTAAACTTTCACACTCACTACCAGGCCAATGCTTCAGATTTACTTCTATCTTTTGTGTTGTTTTAGTTCTGGTAAAGTTCTTTGAAACCAAAAAAAAAACCATGAAGTAGGGAAAATATTGAATTGAATTTCTACAAATAGTCATAAGTGGGTTCAATTTTTCACATTGGCAAATGACTATAATGTTTTAATTATTCATCATAATGATTCAAATCCTGTAAGCTTGGTAGTTTTTGAAAGATTGCTTCTCATATGAGACATTGCAGATTGTGATTACTGAAAAGTCTGTTCTGCCTGATCATTCCTTTAAGGACCGCACAATGTCTCAATGCTTTATGTCAATTTGTACTGATACATTACCGGGTAGTTATCTACCAGCACTGTTAAGATGCTTCGTTTGGCTCCTTCGGGAGTGGATAAACCCGGTTTTATGGATTAGACCACAAAAGGACATAATGCCTTGAAGAATTGTGCTGCCTTAACAACCACATTTACCCATGAGAATATATCACTTCAAACATAACAGTGTCACAGCTTTATTGGTAAAGCTAAAATGAAAACTCATTTTACATTTTTTCATTAGCTTTTTTATTTTGCACTGATTAAAAAAAAAAAAAAAAAAAAGGTATTCAAAGGCACAATTATGTGAACTGGTAGATTTTGTTGCTAAGTGTTGGGTGTTAGCGAGGAGTGCTCATTGTCCCGGTTATATTGCATGGCTGTACTCACAAGCATTTCTGGCCTGCTAACTTCACGCCCGGCATGTACGACACCATTAATAAGTAATTACATGGAGGTAATATACAGGATGAGGGGACGCGGAATGCGTCATCTCGACAACCTCGAGTCATTGTAAGAAAACCAAGCAGGAAAGTAAGCCTGGTACAATAGTAAAAACTGGTTTTTGTATAGCCTTGGTTCCTAAAAATCTTTCAATCAGTGCATGCTTAAGGAAACACACTTTGCTTTGTGTGTTTACCATGTCTATAGTTGGTATGTGTACCTAATTGGGACCTAATTTACTGAGAGGTATGGATATATGTCAAAAGACCTATAACCATAGTACTGTGACATGTGTTTATTGTGGAGAACCGAGGCTATATTTCACCGGCATTTTACCATTGTACCAGGTCCATGTTCCCACGGTAGAATCATGGCGGTCCAGCGTGAGAACACAGCAACATGACACAGAAATTGTCATTTATAAATTACTGACTCCATATTTTATTTCTTAACCATCTAAGGCCACATTTAAGGTTTCTGGCAATTTTTTTTTCTTTGCTTGCCACTTATAAGACTTTTGTTGTTGCAGAATTTATTTTTTAAGTTATAACCTTCGACTCAACAATGGGACTGCATGGAATATCATCACTGGTCTAGGATTGTCAAGAATGTTTCGTTGGCACCAAACTGCCATCGAACACTCTCAAATCTAGGCCATTTACAGTCAGGTTCACCATAACAACATTGACACAAAAAGATTTACTAGCTGACTTACATTTAACTTGTTTCGTAACTATAGGACGTAAAGCAGCATCTCTTAACAGCAGCGCATGAAAGCGAGGAGGTAAAGTACTAGACTGAAAGTGATAAGGAGATTTGTATAAAGAAGTGTTGTAGTTTTTCCAAGACAGACCCAGTTTCCTCTGTACACAGGGTGGCGTTCTTAGACTGGACATTTGATTGACCGCAGGATGACCATTTTTACGGGCTGTATTGTGTTTCGATGCATGATTCATGCCGTTTGTTGTTGCGATGCATGCACGCATCACCAGACTGGACCGACTAGTGCTGCATTCATGCTAACCTAAAACGATGGTCTGAATACAGTAAATTCCCTCGTGTAAGCTATGGCTTATACCAGAACCAGCGCATAGGTGCGGCTGATAAGGTCCGCCTTGTACAAGTTTAGACACTATAAGACCTGTATTGAAGTGCCTATTTTCAGGCCTCAGTTGCGGCTTATAGCTTTCTCAACCTCAGGGTGTGGCTTATACAAGGGAATTTATGGTAATCAATAAATGCGCCATCGTTGGGTGCGCTTCTAATTTTTTGGTGCTGCGCTACATGTAGTGCTCTCCAGCGGCAATCCCGCATTAAACCTTGAGACACCATGCAGTCAATACACGGTCAATAATAAAAGATGCATACCACAGACTTTGAAAAGATAACATTGGAAACTGGGTTCATACAGTGTGTCCTACGCTCCCTTTCCGACCTCGTAAACTAACTCTGCCTCTGAGGTGTCTTAAGATAGGAGCTACTGTATATCCTTTCCTTCTCTCAATTTCTGTTTGTCAACTCTTAAAGGTCATTAAGATGCACCAATGGAGATGACCCTTCTCCTTGTTTCACTTTTTTATTTCACATTTTATGTTTATTTCATATTTGCATCTTAAAAAATGAGAAGTACATGAACTCTTAGAAACCTGTTATTTCTTCGACATCTTTACACCCTTTTAAGTTTGAGGTCTTTCCTATATATCGCTATCCTCATTGAATATGACTCTAGGGTATTAAGGATACATAGATATACATCAAATCATGATAGGTTATAGCCCTACAGAACTGTGAATTAACTAATACATAGGTTTGACTGTAGTGTGAAATTCAAAAATCTGACATCTTTTGCCATAGTCTTCTCTGCTGTCTTAACAAGATAACCATACATAACTTGAAACTTATGATCTAGTACATATATTCCCCACACTAAAACTACCTTCGGATACTTTATTAACAAAGAGTATAGTTTGTATGAATAGAGTCGCCTTGGTCGTTAATCAGCTAATACGTGTTCGGATAGATATTTCACCGTGTCTATAAAGATCAGCAATTAGCCAGTATTCCATGTAATAAATCCCACATATTATAAAACTGACGAAGAACACTTAAAAAGCTTGGGTACCATGTCAGTATATTAGAAATAGTGATACCTTCGTCTCGTAACGGATTGTTTCACTGGCTGCATATGTGTATGCTGTGTAAGTTTTTCTGTCTTAAAAAAACAGAGTACAAAAAATACTGTTAGTATCAACTCCAGTGAGGAGTACTTGTAGGAGTATTGAAAGGAGTTGGAGCTGCTTTGCCTACGTATAGAGTCAGTCTTTTGAACCTTAAGGCCGCTGATGCATTAATGCATCATGCAAATTGCTCATCATGATGCATGAATGCAGCCCTGTTCAGTAACTTGCCAGGGCTGCATTCATGCATCATGCCGACCCTACCGGGTTGATACACAAACTCCGAAAGGGTTGGCATGATGCTCCAATGAAGTGCTGACGAGCAGTCTCGCCAGCACTTCGTTGACGCATCATGACGACCAATGGGCATAATGCACTACTGCATCAGCGGCAATTAGAGGGTTAGAGAGTGGTGCTGGTTGGTGTTACTGGTGGTGGTGGATGTAGTGTGTAATGGTGGTGTGTTACATTTAGTTAGAATCATTTCTCCATAAACTATTCACATTTAATTCTTGACATCTGAAATTAGGCTTATAATTTTCTCTCAAAGAATATGTTCTACTTTTTCCAGTCAAAATACATCGTACATAAAATATGAGTTTGGTGTTTCCTGCCAAATCTATTAATATAATTATTTCATTTAACCATTAGCTATTTGAGAGATTTCTTGTCCTTACTTATCAAAGAGAATGTTATATGTGTCTCTTGTAACTGTATGTTTATTTGTTGTTTAATGATTGGTCTATCCCAAATTATTCCCCATTCCCAAGGATCAACTAATATATGGACTGCCAACTCATGTTGCTTCCTGTGGAATTGATGAGAATACATCCCGCCCCAGAATATATTGATGTTCAGTATCTCAGACGACAACCCATCCAATAATGTCAATCTTCTCTTTCAGATATTAATCGACGCTTGTCGTGATTAACCAAAAAAAAACATTTTCACTAATTTTTTTCCGATTTTCTAAAACAGGTGATTGAGATGACGGGCGGCGCGGTGAATATCCCGCTGAAGGACGGCAAGTCGATCAATATCCCAGTTGACCGGATAACCTACAATCCCAAAACGAACCAAGTAAGCATCTCTGAGGAGATGTCCAAGACAGCCATTTGGAAGCAGCTTGCAGCCAACGAGAGCGACCCGAACCTTCAAGGCAAGGACGAAGGGCTTAGGCAGAGGTATAGAGTCTACCATAAACCAATTTTTATCTATGCCACTTGATGTCAATGAAATGTCTAAATACAGATTCAGTTTATTGGAAAGGCTTGGTACTTCATTTTCAAATGCACCTCTCCCTGGTGACTGACATCTCTTCTTTTCACAGTCATATGATCATACTCTCCTTTGTGGGTCATCAATGGAACTTTTTTGGGCCATACCCACATAGATTTAATAGGGTGCTAGTGTACTCCAGAAAAAAAGAATCTCAAACATTTTCTTCTCAGTTTCTTTTTTGAAATTATTGTGAGCAACAAATGAAAGGGTTCATAGGTGCACCCAGCACCAAGCTTCCTTTTTGTCTGTGGATGTTGAAAAGTTGAAAATGCTCAATGGAAAAATCCACTTGTTACTTGCAGGAAACCAGCACAGGATGGCGGCGAGCAAATCTCAAAGTCTGACGTGAAGTTCACAATAGCCGAAGACGATGAGACTGACAAATTAATGCCAGAGATTGTTGTCGACCCACCTGGCAATGCTGCCACGAAACCCAACCCGACTGATACCACCAACACCAACATTTCCAATGCCTGAATAATCCTGCCTGACCAAGGGCAATAATGGCTGCCTTTGTCAATGTCAGGTCAATCATGCCACCCTGGCAGTCCCCGGGTTAATGTCGCTACTTGGCGGCATCATCCGGGTTTCTAACTTTACTACCAGACTATGGTGAGCTCCAAGTATGTTAGTCTGTACATAACTGGGTTGTTAACTGCCTGGCCACTACTTCTGTCATCTTAACCTGCTAATTTTTTTTTGTTCCCTGTGATAATGAGGACAACTTATGGGAAAGGGGGAAGGAAGACTGACGATGGGTTCTATGGACGGAGGCGAACCGACCTATTCGCTGTTGGCAGTGTATGGTGCCGCAGGTCAGTAGAATAGTTTAAGGCAGCTACCGAGCCAGTCTCGATAGGGAGACAGACAGCCACAAAGATGACTTACATAATTGAGTTATAATTTGCGAGCTTGGTATGCTGCATGTCTGATAATGGTACTATGGTAGTGTAGCATATATTAACCCCTTTTAGTGCAGTATCCTGCCTCAAAACTGTCTTCCGTTGCCCTTAGATGCAGTATCTAATGGGTTTAATCCCTAGCGCTGCATCAGTACTCAAAGCCGACCCTTTACGGGTGAATTATCCCCATTGGGTCGGCATCGCGTATGAAGGCAACTCTGTGAGTCATGCACCAGGGCTGCACTCCTATGTCGAGACCACAGTAGGGATTTTAGGCTCTATGCCGCCTTCAAAGGGTTATGTTGCTATGTTGGAAGGCGGTGTTTTGTTCACATCATTCATAAGTGAGTGGTCATTTTTTAACAACATGGGGGATTGGCAACAAATTTCAGACCTCTCTTGGGGGTGATGGAAAAAATGTCACCTGTTTTTTGTGATAAAGCCCATGCATTAGTATATAGAATGAAGAGAGGGAACAGAAAGTTTTCAGACCTGTTCTACAGGGGATGTTAAGTTCTCAGAAAATGTACATGAAAACCAACCGACACGCCCCCACCCCACCCACTGTTAAAAAATGGCCACTCTCTAATGCCAAGTGCAGCACTCTACTTATATAGTGTATATATAGCACAGGGTGGAAAACCTACAAGCAATAAGTGGGTCCTACATAATAACATTGTACTAGAGCTGTACTTACAATTGACTCTGACATGATATAATGATTGATATAATGATTATGATATGGATAGAATAAATAAAGTGTACATTTTTATCTGTACTAACTTAAACCCTTCAAGTGCAGCATAGTGCTTTGATGTACAATGCATCTATTGTGAAGGTGTAAATCCAGTGCCGATTGCTGAATTCATGCCTCCCGTCGAACCCGTGGGGATGATACACTCCCGAAAGGTCAGCATGATGCCGCAATGCAGTACTATGCATTGGTGCATCATAGTGACTGGTGAAGATGAATCCTTGAGGCATCATGCTGTCTTTAAATGAAGTGTTATTATATAATACCATGATAGGAATGATACTGTGTACATTTTGTCTGTGCTAACTTTACCAGGAATTCACTATAGTCATAATATTATGATCATATACATTAATGTGACTTGATTCAGGAATTTGTAAGTCTTTTGTAAGATTTACAAAATAATAAAAAAGACACTACTGCAATGTTGTGGTGATAAGAATGGGTAAACAATTGTGATGCTATTTATTAAAATAAATATATAAAGGAATCTGTGAATTCCATGGAAACTGAGAGCGGGTACTGTAGGGTATATGGTATTAGCCTGTATAAGGGCCTGGGTCGTGAAAAAAAGAGTGCTGATCTTCAATGAGCATCAAAAGTGGAGAGGTGTTGAAATAGATGAAACTGTTATCATAAATAAATGACAGTCTGGTGTAAGCTCTAGTGGTAGAGCAGTATTAAAATGTGTGCATACCGAGGCGCTAAACGGGCCTCTACGGGAAAAGACGTCAACAGTCTTCGTTGGGATAATGTCTGTAATGTATTAAAACAATTGACTGTAATTAGGTAAATTTAATTGATGGTTCACATCTGCAAATGTTTACTAGAAAGAGAAATCAACTGGGCATAATGAATGATTAAAGTAATTCTAACTCCTGCAGAGAGTACCCGTAGGGAAGAAGTAAACAATTAGGTGTGGAAATAGCGCAGGGAATGTCAAATGTGATAACGATATTCTCAGAGTAAGTGTAAACGGAAGACTGAGTAATAAAAGATGCTGAATCTTGTAATATAGTAATACTACAAGTAGCCATAGAAACATGTTGTGCTAGAATAATAATGAACTTGCTAATTTCTTCCCACCTTGTTGGAGCTGAGCTTCAGCATTACGTTGTTAGAATTGACGGTTTACACCTTGTGTCACCATGCATGACACCGTTAAGACACCTCACATATTTGGGTGAACAATTTCATCATGCGTTTTTCCCCTTTAGTTTTTCATTTTGAATATTTTCATTTTGAAATTAGGATAGTGCAGGGAAAGTTCTGTTTGCAGAATTTATTTCTGTGACCCGAAGACAAATCTGCAGGATTTTGTGAGTTGATGGCATTGTTTCACATGCTTAATGTTGTTAAAAAAGGAAACTTAGTTTTTTGTATTGTGTGACTAGATGTAAAGCCCAGCTTTTAATACTTATGTACATAAGAAAGCATAGTATATACCTTTGTTATGAATTTTAGATTACGTGCGAGTGATTTTGCTATGTTGTAGATGTATTCAATCGAAGCCATTGATAATACATAGATTTACATGTGTAATATGTAGATCATAGCTTACCTCTTTTATCGAGGTTATTTTCATATTTCTTATTGGTATTATTTGAAGAGCTTTGATTAATCCATGAAGTCCTGGATGATGCGTTAACTTATTTATGCCCCTTTCTCTGTCCTGATGATGCACAAATGCAGCCCTGGCAGATAGATCATATGGGTTGTTTCAGCTTAATACACTTGTTAAGGATCGCCATGATGCACTAATGCATTGCTTGCCAGTTCCTCAGGTGCATGATGATGATGAAGGAGCATGAATAAATCTTAAGGCATCATACCAACCTTAAAGGATTATCAATTATTTAGCACTAGGCTCTCTGCTATATATCATCCCACACAGCGGATACATGTACAAAGTAAGCGGTGGCTAAATCCAATGATTGAGTTGATTATGAACACGGTCTTTAAGTATTGGACTGCACCGTTTTTCTCTTATTCAAAGCGGTTATTTCTGACCCCACAAGCAATACAGGCATGTTAACACAAAGAGGTGTATATGTATTCTATGTAACATAAAAGTCAGGGGAACTAGTACAGCTATTGTTTTAAGTGACTCCTCTCTTACATTATATATGTATCAATAATGCTCTGTTGATGTTGTAACTGTTAACCATACTAAAGGTGATTCAAGGTCACATATCAAAATGGGATTTCCCGAACTGTGGTTAGCCTCCTTCCGGGGTACGATGATAGGCCTGCTGCGCCTTGGCTCCAGTCCCATGGGACTCCCTACACACAGTTCCGTCTCGAGCTAGTCTACCTATTGTATAAAATGTGCTAGTTCTGGCTGTTTTTGAAAGAATGTACAAGTTGCTTGAAGCTCAGGGGTTGCATGGTCTTGTCATAGACTTGATAGTGCTTATTGTCACGGGGTGCTGCCCGACCGTCAAGGCCACTACACTGCTAGATACCTGTCTTAAACTGGCTCTTAGTGATGAAATTTTGTTGTTGTTCTTGTTGTTATGACAATAATTAATTTGGAAGTTACTAGGGAAGGCCTACTTTCTAATTCATGGTTTATAGAGTCTTAGTGTTATCAATACCTTCACAGGGATAATCAAGGACAGTCTTTGACAGTAGTGGAAAATACTGCACATGATCATGCACAAATCTTAACCCTTTAACTGTCACTTAAAATGACCGCAGACAGGCACAACTCGATACGTACCCAGGGAATTTGTCCGAGTCTATGGCAGACATTTTTACAGTGAAAAATATTTGACTTATTCAGAATCGATGAGCCAACCAGATCGGCTGCTTCAGTTGGGCGCATCAGCGGTCACCGTTAGATGCATAATTTCCCCTAATGACCATAATGCATGAATGCAGCCTGTGTGAGTTATACACTAGCTGCATTTATGCATCATACAAAGACAGCAGGGCTGATGCCATGCCCACCAAGGGTCTGCATGATGCACCAGTGCAGTGTTTGCGAGTTGATACTTTCAAGCGCTCCATTCGTGCGTCATGTCGTCTGGGAAAAGGGTTAATGATCCTCTCCACCTCAACTGAGTACAAACAGCATGATATCTAGACAATGAAGGCACAACAATGTCTTAACCCAAATTAAAATATCCTATTGAAGCAATCTATATTTCTACTGCAGGGGTTAATCAAGAAAATGTACAATGCTGACAATTATCTCCCTGCAAAGAATTCATCCATTAATGAACAATGAGGATGATGATGATCATGATGATAAAAAGGGTTGTAAATTTTAATAATGTTATTATAAATATGTATGCAAATAACACTATTGTTTTATATGTGTAAATCAATTGCAACCGTGCTGTATTAGACATATTCATTAAGGAGGTACTACCGCTCTAGTAGCGACAAGACCCCAAAGACCCCTGTCTAAAATACCTAAAGATATACAAATATAGACCCGCTGTATGTAGGTGACTATTTTTGCTGGAATATTTGTCATGGGTGTCTGCTGCAAAATGAGCTGTGGTGTTAATATGTAGTGATTCTACTGTATGCGAGCCATGCTTCGACTTAAGCATTTCTGTAGAATAGTGACTATAATAACCTGAATATCTATCTAGGTCTCCCCACCCCAGTGTCTCAACACAGTAGCGTAGGGTAGTCTTAGTTTTTTTTTCCTGTCAAAAAGATGAAATGTCAATTGCATGAAAATACATATATACAAACTCCCACCCCATGTGTGACCCCGACCAGTTTTGTCTGAAGACCTCTGATTCGCTTGATTCAAAATCTCTTGTACATTTTCCTGAATGATGTGCATTTAAGTGGATATAGCCTCTGAAGTTTAATCCAGGAAAGTCATGATTTCTTTTAATGTTGTTCAGATCGAAAGAAATATTATGGGGTTGGTCGTTGGGATTGACGCGTGTTGATATGATCCAGGAATGATTTTTTTTTCTATTTTATTAGATTGTACAGAATGTTATGATACATAGGTTTAGGTGATATCAACCTTTAAATTCTGCTTAGTGGATTAGCATGGTATGTTCTTTTCCTTGTCGCGGTGGAAGAATATGTAAAGAATGCTACGGTTAATTGCATCAGGCTAAAACCACAGGTTGATACACTCCTGAAGTGTTGGTGTAATACAAAAATTCAGCCATGGCGAGTTAATCACCAGCATTCAAATGGTGCATCATAGCAAGAACTGAACATGAAGCAGTTCATAAAGGGTACCCAATCATAAAGTAACAGATAGTGCATAAAGTTAGTACACATGCACAACACCTTACCAAGCCTAGTAGAAAACTTTATCGTAGAAGCGGCAGTGAACCCCTTCCACAGATAACCGTTGTTATCTGCTTACCGGATTAAGGGGGATATTACCTATTGATTTACAATTTTCCCCATAGGGGACTAAGCAGTAGTCCTCTTATAATGTAATGTGCATATTGAATGTCCAATAAAACATATTTCAAGAATGTGCCTTTGTTTGTGCTCTTGTGTAGAGGGGAGTGAGCTAATCATTTTTAACTCGGAAAGCGAGTTATAGATGGGGAGAGAAGACGATTTTGAGTGCCCTTTTTTTTGGTGAGAAATTTAAGGTGTAATGCATACCTGCAAACTCCTCAATTTTTTCAGTTTTTAACTTGGAAAGAGTTATAGGCACCAGCATGGATCAAGATGCTTTTGGGGGTCCCCAAAAAGAGCCAGAGATGGGTAAACTTTGTAGAAATCAATCATCAAAGGAGTGTAATTGTACAAAAATATGTTGATATACTGTTAGAAGAACGTGTAGATCATAAATATGTACTTTGATGGTACAATAAAAGAGCTTTGTTAGTAATATAGATGGATAAAAAAACTGTTGCATCGGAATTGCAGAGAGGTGACATTTTGGGCCTCCAATGTTGAAGAATACACATTCCATTGGGAAACTTTTTTTTCCTGCTCATGGTGCACTGTGTCAACCATGAGTCACCTCGGTATACCATGACTCGTTATGACGTAGTTAGAAGTGCAGGGAGGTCTTGCAGTACATTGCAGTGTATGTATCAAAAGAACACAAAGAAGGTGTGCAGAAACAAACCTCTTTCTGAGTTATCAGCGATTTAATCGCTTTCCTTTAGTTCAAAGAGCAACCAGTGTTTTGGCCTCTAGATTTGCAAAGCAATTTGGACCCCTAGGGGGATTCTCCCCAGACCCCCCCCCCCAAAAAAAAAAATGTATTTTCCTACTTCATTTTCAAACAAAAGAATTTAATGATTTATGGCGCAGTTTTTTTTTGTCCCGAGTTTGCAGGTATAAGGCATAAATCACTTATCTTTGTGGTAGAATGGTGCTAAAATGTGTCAAGGAACAGAGATTGTGTTATCTGCTGTAATCAGAATGTCAAAAGCAGGTCGGAAGGGAGTTAACACAATCAGTAGCAGCCAGCAGAGCTCGTTTCATAGGTGCTATAGTGTACTTAAGGTACATTTGATAAAGCAGTCAGAGTGATGATATGAGATGATGATGAATTACTCGCTTAACACTTCACAGTAGTTACATAAAACAATCAGGATAATTCTTTTTGATGGCAATTTTAAACTTTTGCAACGAGTCAATAATAGTGTAGGAGGCCTTTAATAGGTTTTTTTTTGTTCCCAGTGATAATGAGGACAACTTATGGGAAAGGGGGAAGGAAGACTGACGATGGGTTCTATGGACGGAGGCGAACCGACCTATTGGCTGTTGGCAGTGTATGGTGCCGCAGGTCAGTAGAATAGTTTAAGGCAGCTACCGAGCCAGTCTCGATAGGGAGACAGACAGCCACAAAGATGACTTACATAATTGAGTTATAGTTTGCGAGCTTGGTATGCTGCATGTCTGATAATGGTACTATGTTAGTGTAGCATATATTAACCCCTTTTAGTGCAGTATCCTGCCTCAAAACTGTCTTCCGTTGCCCTTAGATGCAGTATCTAATGGGTTTAATCCCTAGCGCTGCATCAGTACTCAAAGCCGACCCTTTACGGGTGAATTATCCCCATTGGGTCGGCATCGCGTATGAAGGCAACTCTGTGAGTCATGCACCAGGGCTGCACTCCTATGTCGAGACCACAGTAGGGCTTTTAGGCTCAATGCCGCCTTCAAAGGGTTATGTTGCTATGTTGGAAGGCGGTGTTTTGTTCACATCATTCATAAGTGAGTGGTCATTTTTAACAACATGGGGGATTGGCAACAAATTTCAGACCTCTCTTGGGGGTGATGGAAAAAATGTCATCTGTTTTTTGTGATAAAGCCCATGCATTACTATATAGAATGAAGAGAGGGAACAGAAAGTTTTCAGACCTGTTCTACAGGAGATGTTAAGTTCTCAGAAAATGTACATGAAAACCAACCGACACGCCCCCACCCCACCCACTGTTAAAAAATGGCCACTCTCTAATGCCAAGTGCAGCACTCTACTTATATAGTGTATATATAGCACAGGGTGGAAAACCTACAAGCAATAAGTGGGTCCTACATAATAACATTGTACTAGAGCTGTACTTACAATTGACTCTGACATGATATAATGATTGATATAATGATTATGATATGGATAGAATAAATAAAGTGTACATTTTTATCTGTACTAACCTAAACCCTTCAAGTGCAGCATAGTGCTTTAATGTACAATACATCTATTGTGAAGGTGTAAATCCAGTGCCGATTGCTGAATTCATGCCTCCCGTCGAACCCGTGGGTATGATGCACTCCTTGATGAATCCTTGAGGCATCATGCTGTCTTTGAATGAAGTGTTATTATATAAATACCATGATAGAAATGATACTGTGTACATTTTGTTTGTGCTAACTTTACCAGGAATTAACTATAGTCATAATATTATGATCATATACATTAATGTGACTTGATTCAGGAATTTGTAAGTCTTTTGTAAGATTTACAAAATAATAAAAAAAGACACTACTGCAATGTTGTGGTGATAAGAATGGGTAAACAATTGTGATGCTATTTATTAAAATAAATATATAAAGGAATCTGTGAATTCCATGGAAACTGAGAGCGGGTACTGTAGGGTATAGGTATTAGCCTGTATAAGCGCCTGGGTCGTGAAAAAAAGAGTGCTGATCTTCAATGAGCATCAAAAGTGGAGAGGTGTTGAAATAGATGAAACTGTTATCATAAATAAATGACAGTCTGGTGTAAGCTCTAGTGGTAGAGCAGTATTAAAATGTGTGCATACCGAGGCGCTAAACGGGCCTCTACGGGAAAAGACGTCAACAGTCTTTGTTGGGATAATGTCTGTATAATGTATTAAAACAATTGACTGTAATTAGGTAAATTTAATTGATGGTTCACATCTGCAAATGTTTACTAGAAAGAGAAATCAACTGGGCATAATGAATGATTAAAGTAATTCTAACTCCTGCAGAGAGTACCCATAGGGAAGAAGTAAACAATTAGGTGTGGAAATAGCGCAGGGAATGTCAAATGTGATAACGATATTCTCAGAGTAAGTGTAAACGGAAGACTGAGTAATAAAAGATGCTGAATCTTGTAATATAGTAATACTACAAGTAGCCATAGAAACATGTTGTGCTAGAATAATAATGAACTTGCTAATTTCTTCCCACCTTGTTGGAGCTGAGCTTCAGCATTACGTTGTTAGAATTGACGGTTTACACCTTGTGTCACCATGCATGACACCGTTAAGACACCTCACATATTTGGGTGAACAATTTCATCATGCGTTTTTCCCCTTTAGTTTTTCATTTTGAATATTTTCATTTTGAAATTAGGATAGTGCAGGGAAAGTTCTGTTTGCAGAATTTATTTCTGTGACCCGAAGACAAATCTGCAGGATTTTGTGAGTTGATGGCATTGTTTCACATGCTTAATGTTGTTAAAAAAGGAAACTTAGTTTTTTGTATTGTGTGACTAGATGTAAAGCCCAGCTTTTAATACTTATGTACATAAGAAAGCATAGTATATACCTTTGTTATGAATTTTAGATTACGTGCGAGTGATTTTGCTATGTTGTAGATGTATTCAATCGACGCCATTGATAATACATAGATTTACATGTGTAATATGTAGATCATAGCTTACCTCTTTTATCGAGGTTATTTTCATATTTCTTATTGGTATTATTTGAAGAGCTTTGATTAATCCATGAAGTCCTGGATGATGCGTTAACTTATTTATGCCCCTTTCTCTGTCCTGATGATGCACAAATGCAGCCCTGGCAGATAGATCATATGGGTTGTTTTAGCTTAATACACTTGTTAAGGATCGCCATGATGCACTAATGCATTGCTTGCGAGTTCCTCAGGTGCATGATGATGATGAAGGAGCATGAATAAATCTTAAGGCATCATACCAACCTTAAAGGATTATCAATTATTTAGCACTAGGCTCTCTGCTATATATCATCCCACACAGCGGATACATGTACAAAGTAAGCGGTGGCTAAATCCAATGATTGAGTTGATTATGAACACGGTCTTTAAGTATTGGACTGCACCGTTTTTCTCTTATTCAAAGCGGTTATTTCTGACCCCACAAGCAATACAGGCATGTTAACACAAAGAGGTGTATATGTATTCTATGTAACATAAAAGTCAGGGGAACTAGTACAGCTATTGTTTTAAGTGACTCCTCTCTTACATTATATATGTATCAATAATGCTCTGTTGATGTTGTAACTGTTAACCATACTAAAGGTGATTCAAGGTCACATATCAAAATGGGATTTCCCGAACTGTGGTTAGCCTCCTTCCGGGGTACGATGATAGGCCTGCTGCGCCTTGGCTCCAGTCCCATGGGACTCCCTACACACAGTTCCGTCTCGAGCTAGTCTACCTATTGTATAAAATGTGCTAGTTCTGGCTGTTTTTGAAAGAATGTACAAGTTGCTTGAAGCTCAGGGGTTGCATGGTCTTGTCATAGACTTGATAGTGCTTATTGTCATGGGGTGCTGCCCGACCGTCAAGGCCACTACACTGCTAGATACCTGTCTTAAACTGGCTCTTAGTGATGAAATTTTGTTGTTGTTCTTGTTGTTATGACAATAATTAATTTGGAAGTTACTAGGGAAGGCCTACTTTCTAATTCATGGTTTATAGAGTCTTAGTATTATCAATACCTTCACAGGGATAATCAAGGACAGTCTTTGACAGTAGTGGAAAATACTGCACATGATCATGCACAAATCTTAACCCTTTAACTGTCACTTAAAATGACCGCAGACAGGCACAACTCGATACGTACCCAGGGAATTTGTCCGAGTCTATGGCAGACATTTTTACAGCGAAAAATATTTGACTTATTCAGAATCGATGAGCCAACCAGATCGGCTGCTTCAGTTGGGCGCGTCAGCGGTCACCGTTAGATGCATAATTTCCCCTAATGACCATAATGCATGAATGCAGCCTGTGTGAGTTATACACTAGCTGCATTTATGCATCATACAAAGACAGCAGGGCTGATGCCACGCCCACCAAGGGTCTGCATGATGCACCAGTGCAGTGTTTGCGAGTTGATACTTTCAAGCGCTCCATTCGTGCGTCATGTCGTCTGGGAAAAGGGTTAATGATCCTCTCCACCTCAACTGAGTACAAACAGCATGATATCTAGACAATGAAGGCACAACAATGTCTTAACCCAAATTAAAATATCCTATTGAAGCAATCTATATTTCTACTGCAGGGGTTAATCAAGAAAATGTACAATGCTGACAATTATCTCCCTGCAAAGAATTCATCCATTAACGAACACTGAGGATGATGATGATCATGATGATAAAAAGGGTTGTAAATTTTAATAATGTTATTATAAATATGTATGCAAATAACACTATTGTTTTATATGTGTAAATCAATTGCAACCGTGCTGTATTAGACATATTCATTAAGGAGGTACTACCGCTCTAGTAGCGACAAGACCCCAAAGACCCCTGTCTAAAATACCTAAAGATATACAAATATAGACCCGCTGTATGTAGGTGACTATTTTTGCTGGAATATTTGTCATGGGTGTCTGCTGCAAAATGAGCTGTGGTGTTAATATGTAGTGATTCTACTGTATGCGAGCCATGCTTCGACTTAAGCATTTCTGTAGAATAGTGACTATAATAACCTCTGAATATCTATCTAGGTCTCCCCACCCCAGTGTCTCAACACAGTAGCGTAGCGGTAGTCTTAGTTTTCTTTCCTGTCAAAAAGATGAAATGTCAATTGCATGAAAATACATATATACAAACTCCCACCCCATGTGTGACCCCGACCAGTTTTGTCTGAAGACCTCTGATTCGCTTGATTCAAAATCTCTTGTACATTTTCCTGAATGATGTGCATTTAAGTGGATATAGCCTCTGAAGTTTAATCCAGGAAAGTCATGATTTCTTTTAA
The DNA here is from genome assembly GCA_949317995.1 of Acholoe squamosa. NCBI lineage: Eukaryota > Metazoa > Annelida > Polychaeta > Phyllodocida > Polynoidae > Acholoe > Acholoe squamosa. The sequence goes on from OX439051.1 coordinate 56,277,817, forward strand.
TGTTGTTCAGATCGAAAGAAATATTATGGGGTTGGTCGTTGGGATTGACGCGTGTTGATATGATCCAGGAATGATTTTTTTTTTCTATTTTATTAGATTGTACAGAATGTTATGATACATAGGTTTAGGTGATATCAACCTTTAAATTCTGCTTAGTGGATTAGCATGGTATGTTCTTTTCCTTGTCGCGGTGGAAGAATATGTAAAGAATGCTACGGTTAATTGCATCAGGCTAAAACCACAGGTTGATACACTCCTGAAGTGTTGGTGTAATACACAAATTCAGCCATGGCGAGTTAATCACCAGCATTCAAATGGTGCATCATAGCAAGAACTGAACATGAAGCGCTGAGGCATCAAGCAGTTCATAAAGGGTACCCAATCATAAAGTAACAGATAGTGCATAAAGTTAGTACACATGCACAACACCTTACCAAGCCTAGTAGAAAACTTTATCATAGAAGCGGCAGTGAACCCCTTCCACAGATAACCGTTGTTATCTGCTTACCGGATTAAGGGGGATATTACCTATTGATTCACAATTTTCCCCATAGGGGACTAAGCAGTAGTCCTCTTATAATGTAATGTGCATATTGAATGTCCAATAAAACATATTTCAAGAATGTGCCTTTGTTTGTGCTCTTGTGTAGAGGGGAGTGAGCTAATCATTTTTAACTCGGAAAGCGAGTTATAGATGGGGAGAGAAGACGATTTTGAGTGCCCTTTTTTTTGGTGAGAAATTAAAGGTGTAATGCATACCTGCAAACTCCTCAATTTTTTCAGTTTTTAACTTGGAAAGAGTTATAGGCACCAGCATGGATCAAGATGCTTTTGGGGGTCCCCAAAAAGAGCCAGAGATGGGTAAACTTTGTAGAAATCAATCATCAAAGGAGTGTAATTGTACAAAAATATGTTGATATACTGTTAGAAGAACATGTGTAGATCATAAATATGTACTTTGATGGTACAATAAAAGAGCGATGTTAGTAATATAGATGGATAAAAAAACTGTTGCATCGGAATTGCAGAGAGGTGACATTTTGGGCCTCCAATGTTGAAGAATACACATTCCATTGGGAAACTTTTTTTTCCTGCTCATGGTGCACTGTGTCAACCATGAGTCACCTCGGTATACCATGACTCGTTATGACGTAGTTAGAAGTGCAGGGAGGTCTTGCAGTACATTGCAGTGTATGTATCAAAAGAACACAAAGAAGGTGTGCAGAAACAAACCTCTTTCTGAGTTATCAGCGATTTGATCGCTTTCCTCTAGTTCAAAGAGCAACCAGTGTTTTGGCCTCTAGATTTGCAAAGCAATTTGGACCCCTAGGGGGATTCTCCCCAGACCCCCCCCCCCCAAAAAAATGTGTATTTTCCTACTTCATTTTCAAACAAAAGAATTTAATGATTTTATGGCGCAGTTTTTTTTTGTCCGGAGTTTGCAGGTATAAGGCATAAATCACTTATCTTTGTGGTAGAATGGTGCTAAAATGTGTCAAGGAACAGAGATTGTGTTATCTGCTGTAATCAGAATGTCAAAAGCAGGTCGGAAGGGAGTTAACACAATCAGTAGCAGCCAGCAGAGCTCGTTTCATAGGTGCTATAGTGTACTTAAGGTACATTTGATAAAGCAGTCAGAGTGATGATATGAGATGATGATGAATTACTCGCTTAACACTTCACAGTAGTTACATGAAACAATCAGGATAATTCTTTTTGATGGCAATTTTAAACTTTTGCAACGAGTCAATAATAGTGTAGGAGGCCTTTAATAGGTTTTTTTTGTTCCCTGTGATAATGAGGACAACTTATGGGAAAGGGGGAAGGAAGACTGACGATGGGTTCTATGGACAGAGGCGAACCGACCTATTCGCTGTTGGCAGTGTATGGTGCCGCAGGTCAGTAGAATAGTTTAAGGCAGCTACCGAGCCAGTCTCGATAGGGAGACAGACAGCCACAAAGATGACTTACATAATTGAGTTATAATTTGCGAGCTTGGTATGCTGCATGTCTGATAATGGTACTATGGTAGTGTAGCATATATTAACCCCTTTTAGTGCAGTATCCTGCCTCAAAACTGTCTTCCGTTGCCCTTAGATGCAGTATCTAATGGGTTTAATCCCTAGCGCTGCATCAGTACTCAAAGCCGACCCTTTACGGGTGAATTATCCCCATTGGGTCGGCATCGCGTATGAAGGCAACTCTGTGAGTCATGCACCAGGGCTGAACTCCTATGTCGAGACCACAGTAGGGCTTTTAGGCTCAATGCCGCCTTCAAAGGGTTATGTTGCTATGTTGGAAGGCGGTGTTTTGTTCACATCATTCATAAGTGAGTGGTCATTTTTAACAACATGGGGGATTGGCAACAAATTTCAGACCTCTCTTGGGGGTGATGGAAAAAATGTCATCTGTTTTTTTGTGATAACGCCCATGCATTACTATATAGAATGAAGAGAGGGAACAGAAAGTTTTCAGACCTGTTCTACAGGAGATGTTAAGTTCTCAGAAAATGTACATGAAAACCAACCTACACGCCCCCACCCCACCCACTGTTAAAAAATGGCCACTCTCTAATGCCAAGTGCAGTACTCTACTTATATAGTGTATATATAGCACAGGGTGGAAAACCTACAAGCAATAAGTGGGTCCTACATAATAACATTGTACTAGAGCTGTACTCACAATTGACTCTGACATGATATAATGATTGATATAATGATTATGATATGGATAGAATAAATAAAGTGTGCATTTTTATCTGTACTAACCTAAACCCTTCAAGTGCAGCATAGTGCTTTAATGTACAATACATCTATTGTGAAGGTGTAAATCCAGTGCCGATTGCTGAATTCATGCCTCCCGTCGAACCCGTGGGTATGATGCACTCCTTGATGAATCCTTGAGGCATCATGCTGTCTTTGAATGAAGTGTTATTACATAAATACCGTGATAGAAATGATACTGTGTACATTTTGTTTGTGCTAACTTTACCAGGAATTCACTATAGTCATAATATTATGATCATATACATTAATGTGACTTGATTCAGGAATTTGTAAGTCTTTTGTAAGATTTACAAAATAATAAAAAAGACACTACTGCAATGTTGTGGTGATAAGAATGGGTAAACAATTGTGATGCTGTTTATTAAAATAAATATATAAAGGAATCTGTGAATTCCATGGAAACTGAGAGCGGGTACTGTAGGGTATAGGGTATTAGCCTGTATAAGCGCCTGGGTCGTGAAAAAAAAGAGTGCTGATCTTCAATGAACATCAAAAGTGGAGAGGTGTTGAAATAGATGAAACTGTTATCATAAATAAATGACAGTCTGGTGTAAGCTCTAGTGGTAGAGCAGTATTAAAATGTGTACATACCGAGGCGCTTAAACGGGCCTCTACGGGAAAAGACGTCAACAGTCTTTGTTGGGATAATGTCTGTATAATGTATTAAAACAATTGACTGTAATTAGGTAAATTTAATTGATGGTTCACATCTGCAAATGTTTACTAGAAAGAGAAATCAACTGGGCATAATGAATGATTAAAGTAATTCTAACTCCTGCAGAGAGTACCCATAGGGAAGAAGTAAACAATTAGGTGTGGAAATAGCGCAGGGAATGTCAAATGTGATAACGATATTCTCAGAGTAAGTGTAAACGGAGGACTGAGTAATAAAAGATGCTGAATCTTGTAAAATAGTAATACTACAAGTAGCCATAGAAACATGTTGTGCTAGAATAATAATGAACTTGCTAATTTCTTCCCACCTTGTTGGAGCTGAGCTTCAGCATTACGTTGTTAGAATTGACGGTTTACACCTTGTGTCACCATGCATGACACCGTTAAGACACCTCACATATTTGGGTGAACAATTTCATCATGCGTTTTTCCCCTTTAGTTTTTCATTTTGAATATTTTCATTTTGAAATTAGGATAGTGCAGGGAAAGTTCTGTTTGCAGAATTTATTTCTGTGACCCGAAGACAAATCTGCAGGATTTTGTGAGTTGATGGCATTGTTTCACATGCTTAATGTTGTTAAAAAAGGAAACTTAGTTTTTTGTATTGTGTGACTAGATGTAAAGCCCAGCTTTTAATACTTATGTACATAAGAAAGCATAGTATATACCTTTGTTATGAATTTTAGATTACGTGCGAGTGATTTTGCTATGTTGTAGATGTATTCAATCGAAGCCATTGAAAATACATAGATTTACATGTGTAATATGTAGATCATAGCTTACCTCTTTTATCGAGGTTATTTTCATATTTCTTATTGGTATTATTTGAAGAGCTTTGATTAATCCATGAAGTCCTGGATGATGCGTTAACTTATTTATGCCCCTTTCTCTGTCCTGATGATGCACAAATGCAGCCCTGGCAGATAGATCATATGGGTTGTTTCAGCTTAATACACTTGTTAAGGATCGCCATGATGCACTAATGCATTGCTTGCGAGTTCCTCAGGTGCATGATGATGATGAAGGAGCATGAATAAATCTTAAGGCATCATACCAACCTTAAAGGATTATCAATTATTTAGCACTAGGCTCTCTGCTATATATCATCCCACACAGCGGATACATGTACAAAGTAAGCGGTGGCTAAATCCAATGATTGAGTTGATTATGAACACGGTCTTTAAGTATTGGACTGCACCGTTTTTCTCTTATTCAAAGCGGTTATTTCTGACCCCACAAGCAATACAGGCATGTTAACACAAAGAGGTGTATATGTATTCTATGTAACATAAAAGTCAGGGGAACTAGTACAGCTATTGTTTTAAGTGACTCCTCTCTTACATTATATATGTATCAATAATGCTCTGTTGATGTTGTAACTGTTAACCATACTAAAGGTGATTCAAGGTCACATATCAAAATGGGATTTCCCGAACTGTGGTTAGCCTCCTTCCGGGGTACGATGATAGGCCTGCTGCGCCTTGGCTCCAGTCCCATGGGACTCCCTACACACAGTTCCGTCTCGAGCTAGTCTACCTATTGTATAAAATGTGCTAGTTCTGGCTGTTTTTGAAAGAATGTACAAGTTGCTTGAAGCTCAGGGGTTGCATGGTCTTGTCGTAGACTTGATAGTGCTTATTGTCACGGGGTGCTGCCCGACCGTCAAGGCCACTACACTGCTAGATACCTGTCTTAAACTGGCTCTTAGTGATTAAATTTTGTTGTTGTTCTTGTTGTTATCACAATAATTAATTTGGAAGTTACTAGGGAAGGCCTACTTTCTAATTCATGGTTTATAGAGTCTTAGTATTATCAATACCTTCACAAGGATAATCAAGGACAGTCTTTGACAGTAGCGGAAAATACTGCACATGATCATGCACAAATCTTAACCCTTTAACTGTCACTTAAAATGACCGCAGACAGGCACAACTCGATACGTACCCAGGGAATTTGTCCGAGTCTATGGCAGACATTTTTACAGTGAAAAATATTTGACTTATTCAGAATCGATGAGCCAACCAGATCGGCCGCTTCAGTTGGGCGCATCAGCGGTCACCTTTAGATGCATAATTTCCCCTAATGACCATAATGCATGAATGCAGCCTGTGTGAGTTATACACTGGCTGCATTTATGCATCATACAAAGACAGCAGGGCTGATGCCACGCCCACCAAGGGTCTGCATGATGCACCAGTGCAGTGTTTGTGAGTTGATACTTTCAAGCGCTCCATTCGTGCGTCATGTCGTCTGGAAAAGGGGTTAATGATCCTCTCCACCTCAACCGAGTACAAACAGCATGATATCTAGACAATGAAGGCACAACAATGTCTTAACCCAAATTAAAATATCCTATTGAAGCAATCTATCTTTCTACTGCAGGGGTTAATCAAGAAAATGTACAATGCTGACAATTATCTCCCTGCAAAGAATTCATCCATTAACTAACACTGAGGATGATGATGATCATGATGATGAAAAGGGTTGTAAATTTTAATAATGTTATTATAAATATGTATGCAAACAACACTATTGTTTTATATGTGTAAATCAATTGCAACCGTGCTGTATTAGACATATTCATTAAGGAGGTACTACCGCTCTAGTAGCGACAAGACCCCAAAGACCCCTGTCTAAAATACCTAAAGATATACAAATATAGACCCGCTGTATGTAGGTGACTATTTTTGCTGGAATATTTGTCATGGGTGTCATGAATATCTATCTAGGTCTCCCCACCCCAGTGTCTCAACACAGTAGTGTAGCGGTAGTCTTAGTTTTCTTTCCTGTCAAAAAGATGAAATGTCAATTGCATGAAAATACATATATACAAACGCCCACCCCATGTGTGACCCCGACCAGTTTTGTCTGAAGACCTCTGATTCGCTTGATTCAAAATCTCTTGTACATTTTCCTGAATGATGTACATTTAAGTGGATATAGCCTCTGAAGTTTAATCCAGGAAAGTCATGATTTCTTTTAATGTTGTTCAGATCAAAAGAAATATTATGGGGTTGGTCGTTGGGATTGACGAGTGTTGATATGACCCAGGAATGATTTTTTTTTTCTATTTTATTAGATTGTACAGAATGTTATGATACATAGGTTTAGGTGATATCAACCTTTAAATTCTGCTTAGTGGATTAGCATGTTATGTTCTTTTCCTTGTCGCGGTGGAAGAATAAGTAAAGAATGCTATGGTTAATTGCATCAGGCTAAGACTGCAGGTTGATACACTCCTGAAGTGTTGGTGTAATACAAAAATTCAGCCATGGCGAGTTACTCGCCAGCATTCAAATGGTGCATCATAGCAAGAACTGAACATGAAGCGCTGAGGCATCAAGCAGTTCATAAAGGGTACCCAATCATAAAGTAACAGATAGTGCATAAAGTTAGTACACATGCACAACACCTTACCAAGCCTAGTAGAAAACTTTATCGTAGAAGCGGCAGTGAACCCCTTCCACAGATAACCGTTGTTATCTGCTTACCGGATTAAGGGGGATATTACCTATTGATTTACAATTTTCCCCATAGGGGACTAAGCAGTAGTCCTCTTATAATGTAATGTGCATATTGAATGTCCAATAAAACATATTTCAAGAATGTGCCTTTGTTTGTGCTTTTGTGTAGGGGGGAGTGAGCTAATCATTTTTAACTCGGAAAGCGAGTTATAGATGGGGAGAGAAGACGATTTTGAGTGCATTTTTTTTTGGTGAAAAATTAAAGGTGTAATGCATACCTGCAAACTCCTCAGTTTTTTCAGTTTTTAAGTTAGAAAGAGTTATAGGCACCAGCATGGATCAAGATGCTTTTGGGGGTCCCCAAAAACAGCCAGAGATGGGTAAACTTTGTAGAAATCAGTCATCAAAGGAGTTATTGTACAAAAATATGTTGATATACTGTTAGAAGAACATGTGTAGATCATAAATATGTACTTTGATGGTACAATAAAAGAGCGATGTTAGTACAATAGATGGATAAAAAACTGTTGCACCGGAATTGCAGAGAGGTGACATTTTGGGCCTCCAATGTTGAAGTATACACATTCCATTGGGAAACCTTTTTTTCCTGCTTATGGTGCACTGTGTCAACCATGAGTCCCCTCGGTATACCATGACTCATTATGACATAGTTAGAAGTGCAGGGAGGTCTTGCAGTACATTGCAGTGTATGTATCAAAAGAACACAAAGAAGGTGTGCAGAAACAAACCTCTGAGTTATCAGCAATTTAATCGCTTTCCTCTAGTTCAAAGAGCAACCCCAGAAGCCCCCCCCCCCAAAAAAAAATGTGTATTTTCCTACATCATTTTCAAACAAAAGAATTTAATGATTTTATGGCTCAGTTTCTTTTTGTCCGAAGTTTGCAGGTATATTAATAAGGCATAAATCACTTATCTTTGTGGTAGAATGGTGCTAAGATGTGTCAAGGAACAGAGATTGTGTTATCTGCTGTAATCAGAATGTCAAAAGCAGGTCGGAAGGGAGTTAACACACTTTTTTTAAAGTTGTTTATTGGGAAAAGTTACAATTACAGAGTAAGCATAATTTAAACCTGGCACCCACTCATTGTGGTAGTTATGCCAAGCCCCCTGCCATGTCACAATTGGTATATATATTACAATCAGTAGCAGCCAGCAGAGCTCGTTTCATAGGTGTTATAGTGATCATTATAAAAAATATAAAACCGTTCTTAAGGTACATTTGATAAAGCAGTCAGAGTGATGAGATGAGATGATGATGAATTACTCGCTTAATACTTCACAATAGTTACATAAAACAATCAGGATAATTCTTTTTGATGGCAATTTTAAACTTTTGCAATGAGTCAATAATAGTGTAGGAGGCCTTTAATTGGTGCCACCTTATACAAGCTCTATAAAAGACACTTCTTATTACTATAGGTTTAAGACAATGTGGTACAATCAGCCTTTTTCCTATGTGGAATCTAGTTGCTCTATTATCAACAAAGACATCACATTGGGCAATTAAATAAGCATAAAAGAGGAGGTGTTGATCCCTCCTATCAGACAATTCTGAGCAGCCATTTGCATCACATATTTGTCTAGTTGTCCTTGTAGGATTTTCTTCTAGCTATACTTTAAAAACCACCCTTAATGCCCAATCTCAAAGTCTGACGTGAAGTTCACAATAGCCGAAGACGACAAGACTGACAATTTAATGCCAGAGATTGTTGTCGACCCACCTGGCAATGCTGCCACGAAACCCAACCTGACTGATACCACCAACACCAACACTTCCAATGCCTGAATAATCCTGGCTGACCTAGGGCAATAATGGCTGCCTTTGTCAATGTCAGGTCAAGGTCAATCATGCCACCTTGGCAATCCCCGGGTTAATGTTGCTACTTGGCGACATAATCTGGGTTTCTAACTTTACTACCAGACTATGGTGAGTTCCAAGTATTTTATACTGTACATAACTGGGTTGTTAACATCCACATAACACACTACTTATATAAATATTATTGCCTGGAATAATTGCAGAAGGTTTACCATATGTTGTGCTCACCTGTAAATGAGGCCGCATATAAAATTCAAAAGGAGGGTTAGACTCCATGGTGCCTGCTTAGCTAAAACACCAAAGACCAGATAAGAGGGAAAAAAATCTCTTGTCTGGTGAAGTTGGTGCAAAGAAAAAAAGAACTGTTTTACACAATCACTTTTCTTTTTTGTTTCTCGCGCCTAGTTTTTTTTGGGGGGATTGTTTGTAAATCCCCTTTTTTTCTCAAACAGTAAGTATACACATGACAGAATTTCACACAGGATGCATGATAGAATACAACCCTAACATCATTTTTTAGTAAAATTTTACTGTTTTATACAATTACTTTTCTTTTTTCACACAGTATACAACCTTAAACTATGTAATTTTTACTCTTTTTCTGATATTACTTACTTTTTACTTTTTTCACACAGGATACATGATAGAACACAACCTTTCACACAGTATACACATGACAGAATACAACCTTAAACTATGCAATTTTTACTTTTGCTTTTTTACTTTTTCACTTTTTCCCCCTTTTTACTTTTTCTCTTTTTTACTTTTTCCCCACAGGATACATGATAGAACACAACCTTAACCTTAATTTTTACTAAAACGTTTTTAGCGCGGCGACTAGTGAGTACTACTCGTGAGATGAGTAGACTAGTGTATGGTTCACAGTCGCCACGGTGTAAGGGATAGGGAGGCCTTGAAATCTATTTTTGTTTGTGGCTCCTCTGCTATGGACTATTCCTGCTCACTATTCTAATGTAATAACAACAGTGTGTGTACTTTACTTATCAGTGAAGGAATTTTCAGAATATATCTCATACTTTTGATTTTATTCGCAAATAAGACATTTCATCATTTGGAGCCCTATGGCAGATTAGCATTAGAGCATTTTAAGATTCAGAAATGCATCCCTGTAGCCTTTGTTTTAGAATTGTTCGTTTTGAAACTACTATATATATGTAGTACAAGTTTTATCTCAGTGGGTTATGGTACAATTGGATCATATTTTCTGTATTTGAACAAAGTATTCACTGTCAAAGATCTCTATGGAGAAATCAGTGCTAAAGTGTGTTGCCATATGTGCATTTTTGTAAATCAGAGGAGGTTGAAATGTAAGGCCACCTTGTGGAACTGCTACATTCTTTTCTGTGTAAAATTTTTAGTTTACATTGAAATAATGCTATCTCAGAATATGTATCTACTATTGGTGATGAAAGATTAATTTGATTACTTCTTTCATTATATAAACAATTTTGTGGAACACTGAAAACATGTATGTACACCAAGGTACTTACACTGTGCTCCCCCCCCCCCCTACAGAGAGGTGGAGTGATCTGGCCGGTTTGCTGACCACTGGCCCATGACAGGTACAGACTATTACAAGTGATTGGCAGTTGGGTGTGTGTGGGGGGGGGGGGAGGCAGAGCAGGCTCCTGGCAATCTGAGACAGTGTACACTCATAATGACACACCTGTTGACTATGGCATTGAACATTGAATAAGACAGGTCCCTGTGGCAGCTGAGTGAGGTGCATGCAGAATGGACAGTCTACAGACTATTAGTACTTAGCTGCAGTGGGTAGTTCAGGTTGAATTGGTGCTATATATACTACCAAAAGCCCAGATGATAGTATGCCCTATCTGTCTCACCAACTGAAACTAGACACAAGATTACAAGTCGCCGCGCCATGTCTCACAGGACTATTCTCTACTATTGTATTAAAATCTACAACACTATGGTTTTATTTTACAAAAAATGCTTATACACTAGAATGACTTGCTTAACCTTCACTTTTTGAAGTGGTAAATGTGACATTGTAAACACTTTTGTATCATTTTCTAAACCAGCTATAGATTTTAAAAGTTGTCATCATAAGTTTCCTTGTAAGAAGAGTATTTTTTCTATTTTCTCAGGGGCAAAAAGTAAATTACATTAGTTTTTTCATTGGGCATGCTACACTATAGTTTCTATGCATTAAGATTATGCACTGTGTTTAAAGAGTTTCCAGCACCTGAGGCATAACAGTGTGGCCACAGTGTGAGGGGCAGGTGAGAAGGCACATGGCAGAAGACACAGAAAGGTTCATTTCATTTATGTAGGACTGAGTGCCAATGTGGATTTACCAGAACCGAAACAGGGGATGAAGAAGGTGCATCAGTGGAGATGTCCAAATCCTCTATGAGGTGCTACTGCTGCTTTAGAGGTTCTCTGCCTTTTCTTTTTTTCCAAGACCGTTCAAAACCAGTCCCTGGCCCTGTTCCTGACCCTGTCCCTTTCTTCTTTCTCGAGTTGGTGGAAGTAATTTTCTCATCAGTCAATAGCGGGGGTGAAGCGTTAAAAGGGTGGTTAACACCTGCCACCACTGCCACTGCCTTCTTTTCACCCTCCTCCTTCTCCTCCGCCTCTTTGGTCGAGTCAATGACCTCAGGTTGAGCCATGACAGGGTATGTGTGCGGGTTGCCAATGGTGTTTCCAGGTGATGGTGGTGATGACGTTGGCCGTGGCAGTACTGTTGTCGCAACTTCAATTAGGTCTGTGGGGGCTTTAAGGTCCTTGTAGTAGTCTGCAGGCATTGCGGGATTAAGAAACTCGCGTATGTCAAAATGAGACTTGGCATTTTCCCCACTGTCCCATTCACTGTGCAACTCGTGCATTAAGCTTTCCACCTCTGGAGTTTTATCCAGGATGAGTGGTGAGTAAGATGGTGGTGTTGTTCCCTCGGCACGGCAATCGTCCACTGCTACATTATAACAAGGTGCAGAGAGAAAGCTCTCTGTAGAAGAAAGCTGTAGATTAAGGGGTGGTAGCCTTTTGCCTCTCGTTTTCAGTTTGCTCGGCATAACTGTGGAGATGCTGGTGGCGGTGTAGTGAAGCTGTGGTAGGTGTGGTTTCAGCAGCAGCAGTAGCGGTAAAAGCGTGTGTGATGGTCAGTGAGCCGCTCACCACTCCTATAAACCCTACTTTTTCCCCTCCCTCCAGCAGCAGCCTAATGAGCCTGTGTATGCAACCCTGTTTTGTTTATGTTAGACGGCCTGCCAAGTTGCCACTGTGTGCAACTTGGCGGGCGTTGCATTAACCCCCACCCCCCTGTTAAACTGACCACCAAGTTGCCACTGTGACCATTGATGGTGCAATGTTCACTCACATTAGACAAGAGCTGCTCAGCTGATCATGACTCCTGCTTCATTACCTCTGAGCTTATCCACTTCTCACAAAAGAGAAACGGAGGTTTTTATTTCAGACATAAGGGGTGGTGTAGAACAATGTAAGCTGTTTTAACTGTGTCGGTATTGTCCCAAACATTATCCTTCAGACACGTTAATTCCTCCCAATTTGAATTTTAGAGAGTGTTTCCTTCAAAACAACACTGCACCTTTGATAAAGAACGGCAAACACTCCTTTTGTCCATCCATAAAAAAATTCACAAAAAGTAAAAATTGGCAGTTAGCAGGGATTGAGCTTACTCATAATGCTGTAATGCACATTATGAGACGTCACGCCATACCCTGCACGTCCTCAATCTCTTTCACGCGCGAAAGGCAGAAAACTTTGTTTCTAAAAATAATTCAGTTATTATTGATTCCACTTTGGTGGAAGCGTTGATAAAAACAATGCTATTTCAGGCAGACAAAATTACATTATCCCCCCTTTTCCCAAACAATCGTTTACGAAAGGGTGTTCAGAAGGGTAGCCACTCCTCACTAGGCTGTTGTCATATAGTGAGGGTGGTAACTCAAATATCCGCTTAAGGTTGCAAAGTTGTCACAGCTTATCCTGTTAACCATTTTACTCCTTCCTGAAGAAAAAATGACAAAAAAAAAACTCTTAGTTTTTTTTTTACCTGTTGATAAAAACCCACCAATTTAACTCCTGGTCAGAATAACGTTTTAAAATTTTTTGTTTAAAAAAAAAGCAGGTTTAACAGCACTTTTTTTTTCAAAAAGATCTAATGGGGTTCAAAACGCTAAGTTTCCACATGCTCCATGGCTCTTTTTTTTTTAAATTGACTATTTTCCATGTCACTGTAAAGCACTTTTCCACAGGTTTTTTCTCTCGCCATTTTTTTGAAAAAAAAAAAATCTCCTTGTTACTAAACATCATTTTACATGGAACACAATTAAAAAAATGTTTCCATCACCATGTTGAAAACTAGTAGTGTACACCCCAACCCTGTTTGCATGCTGCACCACTGCCATTGCCATCTGTCTTCCAGGATCAAAAGACAAGTGTGGATTTCATCCTTACCCTAGTCCCACCACAACCCCCCCCCCACAACAACAACAACAACAACCACTGGACACTGGTCAGTGCTTGTATTATAAACATATTTTTGCTTTTATGTTTGAGCTAACATGAAGGGTGGTAAAAGCAGGCATGCGCCTAACCAGCCGTGATACAGCATCATTTCACTCACTTATAATAACACTCTCTTTACCACACCGTTTAAAAAAATAACCCCCTGCAGTTTGCATATCAACATGTACAAATTAGCAATTTACATGCTGTTTACATGTTACAAGCTGTTCATGACCATCTGTGCTACATGCACCAGGAGATCAAAAGACAGCAGCACACCCAATGGTACCTGTGTTCCAGGATCAAAGCCAGTCATCAGATTTTACCCCCTACCTTTAGTCCTACTTAATCATAACATTCTTCCACCAAAACCTCTTTGTAATGTTAAGTCTATGGCACACGCTGCATATTTTAACTGCTATGTTAACTGTATGGTGACGCCTCCGTGTATGTCAACTTTATAGTGTCAGCTACATACTGCATGCTATGGTTATGGTAAGGTTATTAAAAAACGTTTTCCATCAGCACGTTGAAAACTAGTAGTTAGTTTTCACCCTGTTTGCATGCTGCACCACTGGCATTGACACCTTTTGCTCCAGGAACAATAAAAAGACAGATGTTGTATTTTTTTATTTTTAACAAACTACAAGCATAAAAAAAGTGATGGATTTTACCACCTGCTTCCCGGCTCACTCATCATCATAACATTTTCCCACCACACCATCACTCCATTAAGCCCCCATATCATCATGTTCATATTAGCAGTTTTACACCCTGTTTACATGTTACACGCTGTCCACACCATCTGTGCTATATGCTCCAGGATCAAAAGCAGCAGCAGCAGCAGCATGCAGCACCACCACCACCACCATTGAGCATGCAGCAGCAGCAGCAAAAGCAGCATTCCAATAATACAAGTGCTTAACAATCAAAGCCAAACGTTGGATTTTACTTTTTTCCCCCCATACCTCCAGTTTCACTCATCATAACATTCTCTGCCGTTAACACCTGTGCTCCAAGATGAAAAAAGACTTGACCATGAAGGGTGGTTAACTTTTACTTTTTCCCAGCTTACTCATTCTCCATGAATGAACCTATCAACATGTTACAATTAGCCTTTTACATGGTACACTCTGCCATGGCATGTGTGCCATATGTTTTAGGATCAAAGGAACACCTCCAGTCCCACTCATCATAACAGACTCCCACCACAACTCGCCAGCATCAACCACTGGACTCTGCTCCGTGCTTGTATAATAATAAACAAACATTGCTTTCAGATGTAAGGATCAAAAGAAAAGAAAACAAAGTTTACCCCCTCCCCTACACCATAACGTTCTCCCACTGCAAGGTTAAAAAAATAAATGACCCTATCAACATGTTCCAATTAACCTTTTACATGCTGCACCCTACCATGGCATGCATACCCCTCATTATAACATTTTCCCCACCACCACCACCACTGCCGCCACTGCCACCATCGCGACCCCACACACTCATTGCTGGTCACTGGTTCGTGGTTGAATAACAAACAATTTTCTTTTGATGTTTAAGCTAGAATAAAGGAGGCGGTGAAAAAAATTAGGTAGGATAGAATAGTCAGGTGTAAAAGGGGTAGGATAGTGAGCTAGTTCGTATGCATGGAATTTCCCTTAAATAAATGTATTTAAAGGGTAGCTAGAGATGGTCTGCAATTCCCAGATAGTTGAACAAGTGAGAGGTACTTGTCATGAAGACTTGTTTATTCCAGCTTACAATGGCAATACATCCAGCAAACTGACTATTACCAATACCAACCTTCTCAGGTCTGAGTTGGGTATATATATCATAATGTTGACCTTCACCTCAATATTGGGAGTAAGAAGCAATGACAATATACGCGACCTTGGGCAGTAGCCATAACAAATACAGAACATGCAATGATAATTTATGTAACCTTGGTTAGGAGAAGTAGCAGTCATAAGTGCTAGGACTATACGCAACCTTGGTGGGGAACAGTACCAATTATAAGTAATGACAATGTATGCAACCTTTGTCAAGGACGGTGGCTCTAGCTAGCGATGATTATACAAACATCCCCGGTCAAGGATAGAGCCGATAGCAGACAGTGGTAATACATAGGTCAAGGACAGAAGGGTAATCATCGGTGATAGTCTATGCTGCCCCTGTTCCAGGACAGTGCCAGCTATAGGCAATGATAATGTATACGGCCTTGTTCGAGGGGAGTGTCAATACATGTATACGTCCCTGACCATGGTGTCCATAGCAACCAGTACACACAGGCTTGACCAGGAACAGGTGTCAATAGTGAGGGACACAATGGTAATGTATTCATTTGACTTTATGGTTCAAGGATAGGCCATGCATGCTAGCCATCCAATTACTGGACAATAGGGTTATATGGGGGGGTAGTAATCCAAGGACAGACCAATGTTAATGTATTCAGGATAGACAGTACCTATAGCGGTTGACAGGGGGGGTGACCAGTGCTTCAGCGCCATCTTGTGGCAACTGTAACATTCATGGGACATTGGCTTAGAGACAAGGGACAAGCCCACTTCTTAAAATCGACAAGGGACATGGGGGTGAGAGACAAGGGACAAGAACCATTTTCTTAAAATCGACAAGGGACATGGGACCCCCCTGTCTAGGGCCCAATGTCGAAATGGTGTTAAACATGTTACTCACTCTCTCACTCACTGCCACTCATCACTTCAAACCGTCTGGTGGATGAAATCAAAACTAAAGCTTTCTGCTCAACCTGCTGCCCACTGTCAGGAGGAATCAGAACTTGTAGACCAACTGTTAGGACACTATTCACCAAACCATCCCTCTCAGACAGTAAACATAATTATTGATACAGCATACTCTTAAAGGGGATTTTATTGAACACTAGCACATACATGGCTGTTTTCAAAATGTTAGTTTCCAATGTCACAAAACACAAGTCTATCTACCAAAAACACAAATAATCTCACTCCAACTGTGCGTCTTATAGTACAACGCAGGGGGGGTGACCAGTGCTTCAGTGCCATCTTGTGGCAACTGTAACATTCATGTTTGTGTGTATAGCTCAGTATGCCTGAGGAAATACTTCAATTCTGCTATATTAACACATGTGTCAAATATCCTATGATACATTTACATCACATATACTTCACTCTATGTAATGGGTCCAGGTTAGCTGCATTTCAATGTATCAGTATGGAGAAATCCATCCTGTTTCAGTTGATAATGGGCTGTTCTAAAGGTCAACTTTGAGCATTTCATAAAAATAATTGAGTTAAGATCCATTAAATCTACATTTTGTGAAATTATTTCAATGTCTAATGTATGAGGGGGTGCAGTAGAGAACATTGGAGCACCATTCCTAGAGAGTGAGAAAGATATTTCAATTACCACTAATATGAGCTCAGTGAAGTCATTTCTGGTATATTTCATGTTTGCTTAGTTCCCATGCCACTCACATGATGTCTCCACTTTGTCATACTTTGACCATTTCCTTGCCTTCTAGCTCTGTCAGACATGGTCATACTCTAGTCTGCTACAAGGTGGTGCCTAAGCACTGGGCTCTCCTCCTGAGCGGTTGAAGGACAGTCAATGATAATGTATTCAGCACAGTCACAGAAGTTGTTTGTGTATGTCTACTACAATAGGGTGAGGTAGGGTGGGGTAGGGGTAAAGTATGGGGTGGGGGGCACCCCTTAAGTAATAGGGGGACAAGGTGCGCATATGTATAACATATACCCCCCTCCCCTTTTTCTTCCCTACCCTATATATACCTACCACTACCTACTACGGACTCACCTACCTACCTACCACCCAACAATGGTAAAAGCAAAATATCCCACATATTTCACACTGTTTAAAAATCGGTGAAATTACCTGATGCTTGTAATCCTTTGGAAGTTTTAGTGGACGTCCTACGTGGAGGAATTGTTGAAAGCGGTGGAAAAGACCACGTATGAAAAAAGAATGGAGGATATTGGAGTCAATTTGTTTTAAAACTGGCTACTGCTGCAGCTGCTGGCCACCACCGCTGGTTAAAAGAGGAGGTCAATTGTCACCAATTTGTTTAACAACTGCAGTGCAGGACGAGAAAGGAGAGAGAGAGAGAGAGAGAGAGAGAGAGAGAGAGAGAGAGAGAGAGAAACTTTTTGCTTATCACAAGACCAGATCAACTGTGATGTCAGGTTCACTTGTCACAAAGCAATTATATGTCAAAATCTATTTGCTGCTGCATGCGGACCGTAACAGATGGGGTACGGACCTCCTTGATATCTATTAGGGTGAAGCGTACTTATATACCCATTGCCTATGTAGAACCCACGTATAAGGTGTTGTATCTTGTCAAATTTATTCTATTGCTAC
The DNA here is from genome assembly GCA_949317995.1 of Acholoe squamosa. Classification (NCBI taxonomy): domain Eukaryota; kingdom Metazoa; phylum Annelida; class Polychaeta; order Phyllodocida; family Polynoidae; genus Acholoe; species Acholoe squamosa. Next base: position 56,295,465 of record OX439051.1, read on the forward strand.
AAGCCTTCAACAAACTGTGATTTTCAATTTTGAAATAAAATAGCGACTTTTAGCCGCTTTTTTTCCCCACATAAACAAAATGATGTTATGTGCTTAGGTGGTTGGTGTTTCTAAAAAGTGCAAAGTGGTGGCACCTAGTGAAAAGCAGACACACTAACGCTGGTTATACTCACAGGTGGTCCACCGCCACCACTCGCCAAAGTGCTACACCAGTGATTTTCCAGTGCAAAATCTCTCCAATTCTATTGCATTCTTGCTTTAAAAAAGAGAGGAGGTCAATTGTCACCCAATGCTGCACCACTGCAGTCAGTAATAGAGGGGGTACGGACCTCCTCGGTATCCATTGAAGTGAAACATGTTTATATACCCCTTGTCTATGTAAAAAACACACAAAATAAGATGTCCACCAAGTGTTGTATATTGTTGAATTTATTCTATTGCTACAAGCATTTAAAGAGCTCTGATTTTCATTTTGGAAGATGAAATATGCACTGTAAGCCACTTTTTTCTCCCAATAAACAAAAAAAGTGATGCTATGTGCTTAGGCATTTGGCGTTTCTAAAAGAGCAAAGCAGGTGCGCTAATGTTGTTTACGCACAGGCGGTTCACCGCTCATTAAGTTGTTACACAGCCAATGTTCTAATGCAAAACAATTGTTGAAAAACCTCTCAAGTTGTTTTTTATTTCACATCAACTACTCCACATAATAACGTTGGTTTATAACGTTAAATGAAAAAGAGAAATTTTTGTCATAGACACGCTTGGCGTCAAACCCATTACTCCCCGGTGAAGGTGACACTAGTTTTTTTTTAACCACAAGGGGCTCCACTAAACACAACTATGAGCAGTTCCAATAATTTCCACTAGGGGTCAAGCATGAGGGCGCCACTAGGTTTTTTTTGTTTTTTTTTTTAAACCACATAGGGGCTCCACTCAACACAACTATAAGCAATTCCAATAATATCCACTAGGTGTCAGGCGTGAGAGTGCCACTAGTTTTTTTTTTAACCACAAGGCGGCTCCACTAAACCCAGCTATTAGCAGTTCCAATAATATCCACTAGGTGTTAGGTGATTACGTCATGGCATTTCTTTATTTCTTTGCTACGGTCCACATAACATTGCCATGATAACACATTTTGGTTTTTTTATCTTGCCATGGCAACCACCTCTTAGCCAATCAGAGCTCGAGAAACTAGGTCATAACCTCATTTCCGGTCAAATGCTGGCTTCTGATTGGTCAAGAGGACAAGGTCAAAAGGTCACTTCTGTTTCGTAAGTAGGTCAAACGGATTTCAGTGGCTGTTCCTACTACTAATGTATAAATATCACCACAGCAAAATATGAATAACAACACAGCAGTTGCAAAGATCACAGGGTCTTTTACTGTAAAAATCAAACCTGTCTAATATTGAGCTGCAAAGTGTCATCAGTGTGAAAGTCTGCAATATTTACATTAGGTCAACTTGATTTAGTAAATAAAAAAAATCTTTTGGCAGCGAAAAATGTGCCTGAGATCATACACAAAACCTTTCCTATGTATAAACAAATAGTTCTCTCAACATGATATTTCTACCTTGCAATAATAACAAAAAGCACTTTATAAGCTGTATGTGTGCCTGCTTTTGTGAGAATAGCTCCGACTCTCAGCAAAAATCACTTAGCGGAGTCTCCACTCTAGAAAAAAAAAGTTGTGTCCAGGGAATTTTTTTTGTGTGTTCTGGGCACTGGACACAGGGAATTGACAAGCCTTGCTGTTTGCTTTTGTTGATATGCCAGCTGCTTTAAAGAGACAAGCAGAAATGATATTCCAATGCCCTCCATGATATAAGCAAAAACATAAAGAATCTTAATGAATGCTGCCTTTTTTTTACACCAGTACCATGTATTGTAGCGCCAGCTAATATCAATACATTAGCTTTAGTTAGATTGGGACAATTTTAATCCTGACACTTAAAAGATCTGATCAGAATATTATTAAGAACTTTGGTCAAAGAGTTAATTTTGTACACATTTAATTAGCCCTGTGCTGAGACTCAACTAAGATCTAAAGTGTCTGTGGAAAAAAAAGCATTTTCTCCAGTCGATTGTACCTCAGGTGGTGATCCATTTCAACCAAAAAGAAGATATTGAAAAGACTGATCTTATTGCTTTATTGCTAAACTTTTCAGATACACATTTTCACTATTACCTTTGTACAATGTAGAGTGATATTTCTTTTATCACTGATACACAGAGAGAATAACACTGATCGCTTTGATGCATACTGTACCATGTCAGGATTTGTCTCACAAATGACATGTATGAAGGTACGTCAAATGAGGTTGACTTTCTTACATTTGATTCATCAACTCCACTTGACATGGCTAGAGAAGGTCCATCCACCTGAGTGCCAGGTGTTACTTTGTGACAATTATGTAAGGTTTGAGAACAGTCAATAGCAATGTACCAATGGTACAATAAAGGTATGATAGAGAGCAGGGGATATCATAGTCCCACAAGCCTGCAACAACAAGGCACTGTTTCCTACCTACATAACTTCTCCTTGTCTGAGGACCTCTATGTAGTCTATAAGACAAGGGCATGGTGGTGCATGGCAATGCCATAGGCCTATGTTTCTATGTAACATGACCAACACATAAGGTGTCTACCCAGTCAACAAAAAACGTTATTTAACGCCAAAAAACAGTTTTTAACGTTTTAAAACGTTGGGCTATGATAAAGAGACATAGGGAAACGTTTTGCAACATTTTTTACTGACTGGGTAACCTCTCCTATTGTAGTATTCATGATTGTGTGGTTCTATTTTGATATCCAATAAAAATGCAAATTTAACAATGAGATAGATTTCGCTACCATTCATTAATTATATCAACAAGCCTTAAGAGATCTATTCTTGATAGATCGATTCATCATTAAAGCAAAATGACACAGATGCATAAAATGTCTCAAGTATTGGTAGTAGCAATATTATGGATGTGAGACCAGACATCATCACACATCAAATGCCTCTGACATGGGCATGACCTTATCAACTCACAAATGACTTGGCATTTTAAGGCAAGAGGTATGAGGTTTACTGCTTGCTACAGTCGTCATGGTGACATTTGTGGACATATTCCAATGACGTGTGGTCACTGTGTCGAATAAAGATGACATGTGTAGACATGTCATTTTGTCATAAAAAGTTTTTCAGTATACTAGCAGTTTTTATTCTCCTATAGCAGAAGGAAATGTCAATGTAAAATATTATGTATATGCTTAGATTATGCTCTCAGGAATAGAAACAAAGTATACTAAACTATATCGAAATAACATGGCTGTATGCCCATAATTATTTTGCATCTGGATTGTTAGATCTAATAAGATCTGTCAGAGTGACAAGATATTTTTGAGACTGTTGTCAAGTATGGCCAGAGCTTTTAGCACTGTTGTATAGCGTCAAGATAAATCTCTATCTATAACTTGTGATATGTACATCAATATCTTTCCTCTAGGCATATGGAAAACTAGATGGTAGCGACTTGCACCATATACCTTATATCAATACATGTATAGCATTGTTCGGTTATAGATACATCACATAATCATCCCTGAAACCTTTTAGGCTAGAAAACTAAATTAAAAATATGGTGTTTGGTATAAAACATCAAAGAAACTTTGTAGTAAAAAGATAGCAGCTCAAGGGAGTCTTAATCTCACAGAAGCTACTCACAGAGAATACACTGAGGACTCATGAATGGAATATTTGGCAAGTTTTTAGTTTTGACAAGTTTAGTATGGCCTATATACAGTGTCGACTAACTATTGAAATATGAGTACAACCTAGCTATGTCCCTAAATCCAGAGCTACAGTCTCCTCTTAAGTGACAAGTAAATCTTTTTCCGTGCTTCAACATTATTTCGTTGTTCGGAAACGATTGACATAATTCCATGGTAACCAGCTTTATAGTGCTGGTGCAAGACTGAAACACCTCCTGCTCGGAGATGTTCCACATACAACAACCCATCATCTCTCAACACGTCCTGTTCAACTGTGAACACAAGTGCTTCAGGTAATCCTCGAACATCTTTCACCATTAATGGTGCCATGTATGGATTCGTAAACTTTGTTTTCATCTTTTCCCACAGGGCCTCATCTCCAAAGTTAACCCTATTAGGTTTGTAATCAGGGTCTTTATATCTTTCTAGGATGGAGGCTGTGTTAAGCTGCTTGGCGTAGAGATCTCGTTTACTGGCAGGTGAAGTGTGTTTGTTGTCCATGAGATCCTGTAAGTGTTGTGACGATACATTGGCGTATAACAGCCATGCTGTGACCAAAAAGTGAGCAGGTAGTATCGGGTTCTTGTGGTTGGCTTGGTACGATGGAGTGTGGAAGTTGATGGCTTGCGTTATGGGGTATACAAGTACCTGATATGTGTGAGAAAAATAGCATTTAAATCAATTAGATTGATAATTTGCTAGGCAGTGCAGTTTCCTTTCTTGAAGTTCTAAAATGACAGGTGCTATGTAACTGTATACCCTCAATGAAGCAATGGTAAGGCCAAATCCCACTACGTGGAAAATGGGTCTAAAACTGCTGTGATTCTGGATATCGGCAGCCTTGGAGTCTTATCAAAAACAAAATTCACAAGGGTTCCCATGCCACCCCTACCTTTATCAAACCCCACTACTAGCCAATATAGGTAGGGAAATGTCTGTGAAATTCATCACTGTACTGAATAGTTGTTACTTTTAGTCACAAGTACATTCTTATGACTATAGTGTGTGGAACTTGGGTCCTGATTTATGAAACGATAACACACCTCTTGTGATTTACTAGAGATTTTTGTTTGCCTCTAAATCACAGGGAATTTCCGTATATTACAGAGATTTCTGGCCTCTTGTGAGGAAAATATTAAAAGCTTTTAATGTATTCCACTCCTGAAATAACAACACTTTGGCAAGGATTCTTAGCCATTATAGGACTTCCTTAGATGATATTACCACCCCAATATCGGCTAAGTAACCACATATCCTATATCACAAGCATTTTCTGGCTATTTTTACGTTGTGGGATTTGGTCTGTAGAGAAGATACCCAGTAGCACAGTAACTGTGGCTGAATAAGTTATCACTGTTAAATGTCATTGATACAGAGGCGTAGGAAGCAAATTTTCATTGAGGGCACCCAGGGAGCACCTTCAACTGTTGGCTTAAGCGTGATGACGCCTATACATATGTATATAGAATTTGTGTAGAAGAGTACTTTTTGGTGAATTTTGGATCTGTTTTTTTTTTTTGGCACAGGCCCCCATTTTCCCTATCCCAATACCATATTGATCTAATTTGAGATGCAAAGTTTTAGTTTCTTTTCCATTTCAACATGACTTCTTGGGAATTTTCTTTTTTTGGCTGGGGGGGGGGGGACAGACACAGGCCCCCTCCTTTATGATTGGGTAACTCAGGATAATAGAAATAATGATAGTGTAGGGACAGTAATTCCCCATACTTGGTGGAGATACCGAGTGGTCCCACCTTGCGAGGGGGATCTCTAGAGAGCTCGGTACCAGGTAATCACTGCCCCCTAGTGTGTGTATCATACCGATCCAGGTGTAGTTGGAAGGTAGAGAATGTCTGGCCAGGGGAAGTAGCTCAGGGGTAGAGCTTACGCTTCGGAGTTGGAGGGTCCCGGGTTCGAGTCCCGGTTTCTCCATGACATTTTCCGCTGACCACTACAATAGTAATAACAATCATGAAGTGATAATTTACCTGTAGCTTCGGTTGAGGTGAGATCTGTTGGTCACGGAGGACAATGGCCACTGCTGCAGCAAGGTTTCCACCTGCACTAACACCTGGAGGGTGAGATAAAAATGCAGGATTAATGGGATAGCACAGATTAGTGTTTATGTCAGTGTTTATTGAAAAGAAAAATGAAACTATAACTATAGTGGTATTTTCATGGAGGCACTGAAACCAAAGATTTTGTACTTCCACCAAACTTACACTAATACTGATCCTTATCTTCGACATTTTTTCTACTATTCAAACAGACTCTGAGGTGTACCAATTTCAAGGTATCAAGCTATTTCAATTTTGTCCTATTTTGTCCTATTTTTTGGCTTAAGTTCCTATCATCCCTATTTCTTCCTTTTTCAGGTTCAAGTTTTATCTTAAATCTTTGAAGTTTTGTACAAATGTTACATATTTGTAATGGGACCCTGAAAGAAAAACAAACAAACTCAGGCTTAACATAAAATGCTGTATGGAGTATAAAACATGTCTTATACATGGAAGATTACTGTACCTGCAATGGCAACCCTGGTGGGGTCCACACCAAATTGTTCAGTCTCCTTTAGGAAGTATTTGGTAGCTGCTACACAATCATCTAGACCTGCGGGGAATCGATGTTCTGGTGCCAAGCGATATCTGAAAAGGAAACAATGCAATAACTACATTGTCAGTAAAAACTGCCTCGACACTTATAAATATATTTGGATGGGTGACTACCCCCGGCTGTTATACAAAACAAGTGCATATTCCATGTCAACTTTACAGATCTACATTTAAAAGCATCAATATGGGAAGGAATTTATACACAATAATTGACAAGTGCATTAATTTCAATGCATGGGAATCCATATATAGCCTATCATCCTGAGCAAATTTAGTGAAGCCTTTAAGGCATTTTTCTCAATTATTTTGAGTTTGAGTTAAAAGAATTTATACTCACTCGACAGACACGACAAGAGCCCGAACTTCATGTGCCAGGGCCACGGCATAGGAATTGTAATCATCTGTAAGATGAAAATACGAATAAAAAACTAATAGAATGTGGATAGAACAAAAAATACAGGAAGAGGTCCTAAGGTGTTGTTTCCACTTTATTGATAGCCATACAGCTTTTAATCACATATGTGACATGATCTGCGAAAAGGAGTCTTAGTGCAGGGTTTACTAAGACTCCTTCTCCTACAACATGTCACATATTATACCACACTTGGGTGGAAAGACAAATGGATAAGGACATCTTATATATCGGTGTTTATCTATCAATTTACAAATGTGACATATCCTGTGTCGCTGAGGTAAAAACGTTTGTAAAAAAGTTTCTTTTACATTAAAACGTTTTGTACATTACAGAACCGTCTGAGTGTAATAAAAACGTTTTTTAAATCACTGTTTTTCTTACCTAAAATTAAAAAAAAAGTTTTTATAGAACGTTTATAGACATGTTTCTCTTAGTACATGTTTTAATGGTATATTAACATTTAAAAGAAACATTTGGAGAACTTAGTAACCTAAAAAAAGGGTTTTAACGTTAAAAAAATGCTGTGTTCTTCCTGAAATATTTTCAGCTCAACATTTTTAAGTTACATTACTTTTACGTCAAATTCTTTTTTTATAGAGCATTACAAAAAAAATGAAATCATGTTTTGGTGCTTTTTGACGTTCAAAACAATCGTTTGGCAAACTTAGAAACCTTATAAAACGTTTTGTATGTTATAAAAACGTTTTTTGAATACACTAACCTACACTCCCCATTACCCAGCCCCCTCCATGGTAGAAGACGATAGCCGGGACGTTGTTGTCTGGGAGACCTTCAGGACGATAGACTCTGACTGGAACACCATCAAATGTGGTGTCATGTGTCTGAAATAGTGAATGATGGCAATTATGGTTAGAATGACTCCATCCATGCAAAAATTGAGAAGTCTCAGTTATTGCACTGAAGTTGCACCTTGTACACAAAAAAGATGCTTTTTGCAATCTAAAGAACCTTCTTTAATTAGTAGGCCTATTGCAAGTATACTCACAAAGATTTATTTATCATTTGTAATCATAAAACTACAGATATCATTCTATAGTTCTTAATCCAATAAGAAATGAATCATGAAACAATTTCCATATATTCCAGTGGGCCCACCTGGCATTAAAACGTTTTTTAACATCAAAATTCTTTTAATTAGGTTCCTTAGTTTGCCAAACGTTTTTTTTGTTAACATCAAAACATTTACTAAAAAAACGTTTTTTACACATTATATAATTTTTTTTTGTTTTTTTTAGGTTAAAAACGTTTGTCTTTTAGGAAAAAAACAACTTAACCGAAAATGCTTTTACAAAACCTTTAAAAACATTGAAAAAGCAACAAACGTTATAATGTTTAACAGGTTTTTAATGAACAATAATATAAGAAAAGCTTTTTTCACAAAAGGTTTTTACCAAAAACCAGAACACAAGCATTTGCAAACGTTTAAAAAAAAATGTGTGTTTTTTTTGCTAGGTGGGAGAGGACTATATAGCCTACTTTATTACAAGTACTAAGATTAGCCTACCTTGACAGGGTAATCCATGGGTGGATTAGGAAAGTCTTCATACTGTCTGAATGACACCACCAGGTCCTCAAGGCTGTAGAAATACCCTTTGGCCCATTGCTTAATTAAGAAAAAAACATGCAGTGCACCTTATTAGCGAGGTATTAGGGAAACACTGGCAGGGTGGCCAATGGCCAGTAGTTCTGGCTGTGGTACAGTAATTTTCTTTTCTCGATTTCCATTGAAATCGGCCATTTGGCCAATAGAAAATTTGGCAGCATATTGCTAATCCTCAAAATATATCGGCTAATTCTAAAAATAATAGTTTATACCCCTGTATAGCATTGAAGTATGAAACAATACAACACTATAAAAAATGTTTCTCACAAGAAATGCATTGATTTATTATGACATCATAAGGCATTGGTGTATTGAAATATGATGTACACTGTAAAAAAATAACTGTGGAATCTAGCAGTGATCCTTGTAAAACTGAACAGTGAACCGCCGTAATTGTATACCAGTTAACCATTGTAGATTTTACAAGAAGCCCCAGGTGGCAGTATGGTTGAACACAAATATACAAGTAATCTCTTTGAAAATAACGATGGATCTCTGGCAACTTTGGGACAAGGATTCCATCATTATTTCAATGACATTTCTTTAACAGTGTAATGTTAAGCTCTAAGTATTAATCAGGAACTTACCGTGAGTTGTATTATTTTGGCAACTCCCATGGTCCCGCGGTGTGCCCACGGGTCATGGTAGCCCTGGGGTACAGGAGTATTTAACAACCACCCGACTGTCCATGCAGCCACCGACACCACGACAACCGTCTTCCAACCCATCACCATCTGCAGAGAAAACATAAGATATACTGTTATTATTTAGTTTGATGATGTCCTGCTAGGCAAGAAGCGTTTTGTTTCATAATTAAGGGATAAGTCATTGGGGGAATGTCAGATTACTCTGAGCTATTCAGCTTATTCCGATTTTGGGGGGCTTATTGAGACACAGAATTTTTGTTTTCTTCTTCTTCTTTTACTATCCCGCACACCAAATTAGCATCACGTGGGCTTGAAATTTTACAGCCTGCATTGAACAAATTTTCCCTACCTTCCCTAATTTATTTTGACCACATTACCTGAACATATTCTTTTACGCTAAAGCCCTATAGTCTATAGAGGTTTTTAGTGACAGGATGTATACTTCACAGTCACCATTAGGACTTGTCCCTATTTCACCTATTTATATATTTATAAGCTGATATTGTCAGTGGCCATACACCGAACATGGATGTTTTATGTTATGTATGTCTGGTGAAAATCCTAAAGAATTACCATCTCATCCTCCTGGCCTGATGTGGCATCTAGATGTGTGTAATTCTTTGGTTGGTTAGGAATGAGTCATTACCTACCAGGTGGGGGGAGGGGGCTTGGTGGATGTACAGGTGGGAGGGGGGGGGGGTAAAAGATAGGACCTTGATGGCGTGTCAAAAGTCAATACGCGTATACCTACAAACTGGGTGGTGGGGGTGGGGGTCAAAACTACATGTATATTTGGTCAAAAGAAATACTCAGTGCGACGCATCATCCTGGCCATATGGAAATTTGCTTGGGTGAGGGGGGCATACTGCAAAATCAGTTTTTAGAAGGGAGCTCATGATGAATTTTACCATATTGGAGAGGAGTCTTAAAACTAATATACCCCCTCCCCCACATGAGAAAAACGACTCGTCCCTTAGATAACTCATTATGATAGACCTGTACGGATATAGTAAGGAAGTTTGATACTATACGAGGCGTTCGGGTAGCGGTTTTCTTACATTTTGCAGTGCATTGTGGGTGGGGGTGACCTCGAACGCTAACTACACAACCTTAGCTTGTTCCCTCCACCCCCTTCCACCCCAGCCAGGTCTGGCGAGGTATCAATCCTTAACTATGCTTGGGAGTGTAGTAAGTTGACTCAGGGATCAACATTGACCTACATGGGGAGAACCAATGGGGGGTGGCCTTACAAACCAGCATTGATCCCTCAGCCGTACTCCGAACGCCTTGATAACTTTAGCTGCTAGACTCACCTTGCTGCTGAAGTTTGATGCACTAACTGAAAATAATGCCCTGTCATTTACTGACAGATTGTTCAGCTACAGGCCACTGATAGTGGGTCACTGTGGTTCTATGGTGAGCCCCCACCTTAGTAATGACACAGATGGGTCAACCTACACTGTAAAATAAAATTGTCGTCAAAATAACCGCGCGATCCTCTTCCCAGTTGCCAGACGGTGCGTTCGGAGTACGGCCGAGGGATCAATGCTAGTTTGTAAGGCCATCTCCTATTGGTCCTACCCATGTGGGTCAAGGTTGATCCCTGAGTCAACTTACTACCCTCCCAAGCATAGTTAGGGACTGGTACCTAGCCAGACCTGGCTGTGGGGGAAGGGGGTGGAGGGAACAAGCTAAGGTGGTGTAGTTAGCGTTCGAGGTCACCCCTACCCATAATGCACTGGATCTAGTCAGAAAACTTACACCGAACGCCTCGAGTGATCTGTCGTCCTCTAATTTCCACAGAGATTCCTTGTAATTTTGTGTACCACCATACTGCCACCTGGGGCTTCTTGTAAAAACTACACTGGTTTAATGTAATACAATTACATATATGGCGGCCCACTGTTCAGTTTTACGATGATCCCTGGAGGATTCAACAGTTATCTTTTACAGTGTACGCTAGACAGACTGACAGAACCTGCTTACACCTAACTGCTGATTTGCACTCAAAGGGGGCTACTAGTCCCAGAGGGTCACTCCCCAACATTTTGACACCATGTGCGAACATGATTTCAAGGGAAATGGGACATTTTTGGCCCCCAGACACGAGTCCTTGAGGTCCCTTGATTAGGGGTGCATATTAGGCAATTTTGAAAGAAAGGGAGTACCTTTTTAGACATTTTTTACGATAAAGTTCGCGTTCTTAGCCACACATTTCTATGGCAAAAATAGTTATCCCTATGGCTATTCTTTTTTTCTGAATATCAGAATTAAACTAGGGCTAGGGAGGGGATTTTAGTGAGTAACCCAATATTTGGGTACATTTTTTTGGGGTTATCCCTCGAAAAGGATCCCATGTTTTAAATATTTGCTTCCGTGATTAGGGTGGGGAATTTGGGGGCTTGTTCACACATAGAAACTATAGAAAATATATGGAGCGCCCCCCTCTGGGCTACTAGTATGCTATATAATAGTATTTACCGTAATACACCTAAGTATAAGTCACACCTTTTGGGAATGAGCTGATGTACACATTTTACAAACACTACATCCACCACTGAACACATAAAACATCTTTTGGGTAATGTAAATATGAAAAAAACTCTCTTAAAATCATATTTTGAGTGTGAACTTAAAATCAATACCATTCCTAGTTACCTTATCGTGGAGATTTGAACATGTCTGCATAATTATCCAGGTGTAACTTGGGCAATAGAGAGGGATTGGTGATAAGCATGAAGGGCTGATAACGGTTATAATCTATAACCCTTTAAGGGCTACCGATGCATTACTGATGTATTAATGCATCATGCCCATTAGTCGTCATATCCATGATTCCCAGGGCTACAGGCATGCACCATATAGACCCTACATGGCTGATGTACTCCCGGAGGGTCGGCATGATGCACCAATGAAGTGCTGGTTAGCACTTCATTGGTGCATCATGTCTACCCATGGGCATGATGCACTCCTGCATTAACGGCCCATAAAGGGTTAAACACTCACCTTCAATGAGGTCCCTATCTGTGATAGGCAGTCTGCATCCAATCTATACATAGTCTCATGGGGACGTGGGCTCTGTGTGTGTCTCTCTATATTATCATTATTATCATTAATCCAATGCTGGGTGGGTTTGTGCAGTATAAGTGTCCTTGTAGATATATGTCTGCACATCTTGTCACCACTGTTGTATACTAGGTTATGAGGTCTACCCATGGGGAATACACCTTCACAATCATGGGACACATGGCCTTAGCCGAGGTAAAATTTTAAAGTGTCTTAACTCTTTAAGGGCCGCTCATGATACATTAATGCATCATTCCTATTGGTCGTCATGATGCATGAATGCAGCTTGGTGAGTGGAACGCCAGGGATTCATTCATGCATCATGCCGACACTACAGACCTTACATACACTCAGAGGGTCAGCATGATGCACCAATGAAGTGCTGGTGAGCATGCATCATGCCGACCCTACAGGCCTTACATACACCCAGAGGGTCGGCATGATACACCAATGAAGTGCTGGTGAGCAGTCTCGTCAGCACTTCATTGGTGCATCATGACGACCAATGGGCATGATGCAATCCTGCATCAGCAGTGCTTAAAGGGTGAAACGCCATGGTTGAGTGAATCGTTTAGAAGGCCTACAAAGGCAGTGAAGGGGAACTGTTTTTTCTCTCAGTGTTATCCTATTAAAGATCATGTCAAATCCCCACCCATACCTCGGTGTTATTGCCCGATGATAAAAGGCTGTTTGAGGTCACTTCAGGATTTTACAAGGATTGTAAAAGAATTTGGTTTGTTGTCCCACAGGTTTGACCCTCACCCTGTATGACCTTTTATAAGTAACATCTTCAACAAATCCATGACATAGCTAATATCATAACCTATGTCCCATCTATAAGACATTTAAAAGGGGAGAGTTCGCTATAAGACCCCTCCCTTCCCCCATTATATTTTTCCTCCCTCAGTGTTTTATCAAACTATTGATGCTGTAGAGTGGTCTGGGCATTTCACCTTTATTTCTGAGTTTTTGCAACGGTTGAAAGGTATGTGGGGATAAAAACATAGACAACAGAGTAAAGGGCTATAGAATAGATAAAGGGGGAGGTCATCTAGTGTCATAGAGGGGTAGTGCTCAGTCACGGGTGTCGAGAGAAGAGGCTATGGGTGACCACTGGGGTGACAGCATCTAGATAAATCTACCCACTTGGCATAAAACGTGAAAAAGGGTTTTCATGTTCCTAAGTTTACAAAACGTTTTCTTTTTTTTTTCCAAAACAACAAAAGACGTCAAAACATACATACTCAAAAAGGTGTTTTTGTTGTTCTGTAAAACGTTTTTATTTTAGGTTTAAAAAGAGTTTTTTAACGTAAAAAATCACATAACTTTAAAATGTAGTTACAAACCTTTAAAAACATTGAAAAAACGAATGTTAAGAAGACATTTTTGTTACATCTAAAGGTTCTTTTAACGAACAAATAGGTTTCCAATGTGAGAAAAACGTGGGTTTTTCTTTTACAAACACTTTTTACTCAAACCAAATAAAAACAATTAAATTGAAGAAAAAAAGACTAAGCCCACATGTAATAAGATAAAGAAGAGCTGGACAGAACTAAACAGAAGGTTAAAGTTCACAATTTTTATTTTTAACACCTTTAGGACATAGGGCAATGTGATAGTTACAATGTTTTTACTTATGGTAATTGTACACCAATATAAGGCATCCCGTAATTGGTATGGTAGTGGTTTTATCAAACAAATGAAACCTTAGAAGTGTAACTTTGATATTAGTAAGAGAAGACAATCTGATTATTAACCCCATGCCTTCGCCACTATAGGTCAGTCTCTCAGGGCCATGACCACACATCCGGGTAAAAAAAAAAGTTCAAATCGCCCCAAGTCGAGGGGGGGGGTATTTTTTAGCGCCTCCCACGCCGCGTAGCGGCGGTACCGCGAAGCGGTACGGGAGTGCGCTATGATGATTGCATTTGCCCCATGTGATGAGGTCTCACAATACAAAATTACTGAATAGAGAAATTGATAATTGTGAAATCTTCTTTATGTCTGCTTTTATGAGACATATATCATCAAACACTGGTATACCTACATTAACGGCAGGAGGCGTTTTTTTACGCGGTCACAACCGCATTTCTTGTTAGTAATAGCTCCTTGGTGGCAGGGCAAAACCCAACAACCTAACCTTCAACTGGGGGGGGGGGGGGTAAAACTAGATATGGGCGATTCAAGTAGGCTTACTCACAACACTTTTTATTTTTCTTTGGGGGGGGGGCCTTTTGGACAATCAATTTTTAAAGCAGGAGTTACACGAAGCGACTAATTGCATGCAACAATTCCACGCAACTAGCAGATCTCTTATACATGTAGTGACGCATATAACCCACAGGCTTTTCTTAAAAACCGCCATGTGACATTGCCCCGCCCGCATAAGTCCTCAACTTCTCAAGGGTCCCCACCGCTACCTAAGTTCCTGATGCCAGAGGCGGCAAAAAGTGCAGCGCCACTGTCAATGGGCGGATGGAATAAGAACTATTCTAAGTGCTGTCACCCTGTGGCTGCATTAGACACCAAAATGTAAGGCCTCACGACAATGTACTAATGTTTTGATTGTCTAACAATATTAAGATTGCAAATGTGATATCTAAGTGATTTAACATGAAAAAATACAAACAAAATATTTGATTTCATTATGCATTGAACAATAAACGCAGTTACAATATTTTATTATAGCTTATCATCCCTGACGATATGGAAATTCAGGAGACAGCAACCTAACATGGCGCCGATTTCTCATGAATGAATTGAGTCGCGTGGAAGAACCATCTAAAACGATGTCTTCAGAAACAACAGAGGAAGAAATTGGAGCTGCAGCCGAAAACAAACCAGAGCCGAAGGTTTTGGAGATAGTTAAAGCCTTTTCCGACTTCTGCAGTATCGAGGACAACCAGGTGTGTACCAACTGTGTGTATTATCGCTCAGCATTGTCTGGGAGCCAAAAAAAAAGTGGGAGGGGCTGCATCATAGACCTGGTCATGGTGCATGTGTGTACTTCACTCAGCTTCGGCCAGCGGCTATACCGACTTAGCGGATTGTCCTATGGGCGCCGCCATTGCTGAAGCTGGTTCACAGCTCTTATCACTGATAACAACTATCTGATGGGTACTACAGCCCCCCGAGAGGACCGCAGTGAATAGCTGGTGTTATTTCATTGGCTGATAATTAAACCCGCTAAGTCGGTATACGGGCCTAGCACATTGCTAGTCAGCCTAGTGATAGGAGTGTCAACCAGGTATCAAGTGGTCGGCAGCTAAGCCCACCTAATGACATGTAAGCCAATCATGGCATTGTCTCCTATCACTCATCAGGGTTATCACCTTCCTTCACAAGGCTTCAGGTTCTGACTCTGAGAGAGCTAGGACTAGGTATCTGTACAGTAATAGGCCAGTGCTAGCAATGTAATTTTTTCCCCCTTTGAGTTTTACATGTTTTGTTTTTAATCTATTATTCTTCAGTTGACGTTCAGGAGTGGTGCAGAGATCAGCATTTTACAAAAGACGAACAATGAATGGTGGTGGGCAGAGCTTGACGGTCTTCACGGTTACATCCCCGTCAATCATGTCGTCAACCAATCAGAACTGAAGTACCGTGAATCGTGGCAAGACGAAGAGTACTTTGATAATTACGGAGGCCTTGTAAGGAATCGCAATCTCTCAATTAAAAATAAAAGCGTTTTTTTTAAACCCATGAAAATGTGAATTTTATCCCAACTGGCACTCAGAACTGTGTTGTTTGTAAAATTGTTGTGCTCATCACTCATCATCGATTTCAGTGTTTATGAATAATCTATATGTTTGGTTTTACCAGGAACATGTATGTGTTTAACATCCATGGTCAAACTTTAGTATTCTAAAGTTAAAATGCCTGATTATTGAATTTAGTCGTTAGATATTTTGTATTATCATATGATTGTTTTAGTTAGGCTCAAAATACACTAATATATAGTGTATGCCCTTCTTAGAGTATTAATTTCAGAATTCTATTTCCAGAAACTACAGCAAGAAATGCTTGCAGATCGCCCGCGGACCTTAGCTTATAAAAATGCTATTGAGAAAAATGTGGAATTCCTTGAGGGAAAGGTAAGTAGGTGTATTATTTATGTTATCTCAATTTACAAACGGGCTAACGGTGAAAGAACTATATTAACGCCCTCAAGTCTTAATTTTTCTATTTCATAATTCTTTGTGTTTTTGTAAAATTTTAAAATTTTGTCCTATAGAACGATATCGATACTAAACCATCAATTTTCAGGCTCCAAGTGCAGGTTTTAGCATTCTCCTGAAGCCAGGACCTTCAGGGGTCCATCCTCGCATATAAGCTGCATCTTATATGCAGGGTATTATAGTAATTGGCCCAGCCCCTGCTGGGTCATTGGCGGCGCTTTGTCGATCGTAAACTGACATATTAAACAATTGTCTTCAAGTGGGAATTGTAGATGGAAAAACGCATATAAATTAAATTTTTATTTGTTTTAAGGTAAGCCTCATATCATGAGCTTAATTTCGATAAGCCAATTCCCTCAAAAATAATGGTGGTGGGTCTTAAAATGTGAACTGTACCGACCGTAAAATTTTGGTGCTGTACTTGGCAGAAAACTCCTTCCATAGGATAGCATTGTGCGGTAGATTTTGGCGATAGAAGTAACACATGGAGTCCTATGGGAATTGCGCAATTAAGATGCTTTTTTTCAGCAGGTAACACTCTATGGTGTGTGCTGTACTGACATCAAGCGCAGCAGATACTACATATATGAAATACATGTAGTAGACGGTCGGTTCAAATCAGGACCATATGTGAGGAGACCGCCAAAAGACCGTGTACTTATACTAATGGTTTCCTACTGAAATGTTGGAAAGATAGGGGACCGTCTGTGAGCATATTGGAAGATCTTTTTTTTATGTTGTCTACCGCATCGTATATATCAAGACCGTTGACAGTGGTTGTTCTTGTAACGTGTAGGTGGCGCGTCTATCTGAATTTAGGCGATCGTGTAACGGGACCGTTGGCAATAGTTCAACCACCTTATCCTTTATCTTGTTCTTATTTGCATCCATTCCCTTCATTACTTATAAAATATATATTTTATCTATAATCTATGATATTTGTGTTACGCTACTATCTCCCACACTACAAAATCTGGGCCATATGTGATCTATATCACACGTTCAATTTTTGTTATATGTTAACCCTTTAAGGTGACCGCAGATGGGCCAGATTCGATCAGTAACCAGGGAGTACTGATCCGATCTGACCGGGGACATCAAACATGTTTGATATTTGACATCCCCACAGACGCCCCCAACCTCACGATTGGCCGACCCAGTCGGCCCCGTCTGCGGTCCCCTTTAAGGGCCGCTGATGCATTAATGCATCATGCCCATTGGTCGGCATGATGCACCAATGAGGTGCTGGCCAGACTGCTCGCCAGCACTTCATTGGTGCATCATGCCGACCCTCCGGGAATTTATGTATCGATCCCATAGGGTCGGCATGATGCCCCAATGAAGTGCTGGCGTGCAGACTCACCAGCACTTCATAGGTGCATCATGATGACAATGGGCATGATGCACTCCTGCATAAGCGGCCTTTAAAGGGTTGAAAGGAATTTCCCCCCTGTTACAGACGGTCCTGGATGTGGGATGTGGTACGGGGATCCTTAGCCTGTTTTGTGCCACGTATGGTAAGGTGAAAAAGGTAAGTTCTTATTTAGTACTCTAGGCATTCATCATGCCGAGCCTTTATAGATTAAAAAAAAATGAAATTGAAAAAAAATGTGGGTAAACATTAATTAGATAAATAGATGAATAAAATAAGAATTGAAAAAGGCGAGTATCATGATCTTTCAGTACCATATGCATTTATCATACCAACTTTTATAGATTCAATAACATTATTCTAAATTTGAAATTGAAATAAAACACAGATAAGAAATAATAGAAAATTTTGTCATCCTTCAGGTCTATGCAGTGGAGAGAAGTTTTACAGCTCGGTATGCGAAGGAATTAGTTCTGCACAATGGCCTATGTGATGTGATACAAGTCATCGAAGACTTTGTCGAGGATGTTACCTTACCTGAGAAAGTAGACCTCATCATATCAGAATGGATGGGCACGGCACTGCTGGTGAGGTTTTAGTTTGATTATCTAAATAGGATAGTGGTCAACCAGTTTGAAAAAATGTCCTCCCCTCTGTTGTTCACTCCCTTGACCGCAGTGGGCAACATCTTTTCAACCCCTCGGGGAGGGGGGGGGGGTGATTTTAACTGTGCATCAGTGACCCTTAAAAGTTAAAGAGATAATATTCCCAATCTAAAATTTAACAATATCCATCTGAGTAGTAATAAAGATATGTAGTTGTTCTAATAAATTGTTAATATTTTTCATTCAACCATTCAGTTTGAGATGATGTTGGAGTCCGTGGTAATTGCTCGCAACAAATTCCTGAAGGAAGATGGAGTATTGTGGCCGTCAGTCGCTCGCCTTCACCTCGCGCCGTGCACAGCGCAGAAGATGTATGATGAGCGGATTAACTTCTGGGATGTGCGCTATGGCATCGACCTCTCCCCACTCAGGTAGGCAAATAAAGACAGGGATGGAAGTCTTCAGGGATTTCCCTGATTTCAGGTATTTTCAAGTTCCAGAGCCCTATACATTCATATTCAAAATCAATATTTAGGTGGGATTTTGATGAGCTTTTAAGGGATTTTTGGCCTCAATGACTTTCATCCCTGTAAAGAGCAAGTACTGTTTTTTTTTTGCCATTTTTGGTCAGAATCGGCTTCTAAATTCATTCTCAAGTCTACCCCCGACTTATGAGTGGGGTTTCAATACAATAATTTGAAGAGAAAATATTCAAAACTAGGCCCCGATATTTGCTTTTTCCCCAAATCTCTGTAAAACCTTGGGTTTATTTACCCGATTTTCCATAAATGATAAATATAGAGTGATGCAACTTATCCTGATTACCTAATGAAAATTTCTGATTGAATTATGTTAACTTCCTGGGAAAAGATGTTTAAAACTATATACTTATTGTTTTGTTTTTGGGAGCAACTGAGAAGCTATTTGAAATCTTTATCAAATGTAGTGATTATATGACTTTCTTCTAGATTCTATAATCACAGATTTCTGTCGTTTTTTGTTTTGTTTTATTTGTTTTTTTTTTGTCGAGATTTCTCCATTGAATTCCCTGTTAAAAAGAGTTCATAATTTTAGGTTTTTGTGATCTTCATCTGCAAGTGAGTGGCATATCTGTATCATTGCCTTTTTAATCTAAAACCTATTTCAGAGACCGTGCGATGAAGGAGTACTTTAGTCGGCCGATCCACAACCACCATATGTCTACAGAGGACAGTCTCGCAGACGCTGCAACCATGTTTGACCTTGAACTTGTCTCTGTCAGTGTTGATGACCTTGAGGTCATTGAGAGAGAATTTAATTTTCTGGTACGTACCTAGTTTTGCTTTATACAATTGAAGGGTGGAGTAATACTGTTATTTACCGCGCTGTCTTAGTGAGTAATTTGTATTGCGAAACCCCACATACTTTATCGATGTGAATATCGCGCCAGCGCTCATAGATCTGGAGGGGGCATTATACTCGGCCATTTTATACAAGAATTAACCCGATACCGTAAATTCTCTCCTATAAGGCGCATCCTCGTATAAGCACTGGCCACCCGTGCCCATCATAGCTTTTGAAATCTATGTGCCCGGAGCTAAAATTGCAGGCCAAGAATAGCCAGCCTACTTTTTTGAAAGAGAAGATAAAGGCATTTTCCATTAATTCATACCACAACGTAGCAAGAATGGCTAGATACCTTCTAATTTTCACTTTCCTATGATAGATAATATGTCTATACTTATATAGATGTCTCTCTGTAAACTTCTGTGGGCCATCCCAGACCAACAGGAAGGTAATCTTTTGAGAAAACTACGGACCCACCGCCAAAACTGCTGGCCAATGGCTCCCAGGCCAGTGTTAGTGTCCACCCCTGATCAGATTATATCTCTCTTTCAGATCACCAAGACGGCCACTATGCATGGCTTCTGCTGCTGGTTCGGCATCGACTTTGGTGGATCACCACAAATTAAAGATATTGTAACATTGAACACCGGCCCGGAGAATGAGTACGTATGACATCTTTCTATAGACCCATGCAGCAAGAAAAGGTGGCTTTTTCATAAATTAAGTTGTTTGGGTTATTTTTAGTGGAAAGCTCAAAACTTTGCGTGCAGTGTCCATACTATATACAATTATAGAACGGCAGCCCGAGCACTGCTGCACAATAGAAGTGACCTTAAGTGCATTATAGGAGTACAGTGCACACCTGAGCAAGGTCACAGCTTGTCTATCATTGCTGTGGGATATCAGAGGCTTTAGACTTTTCATCAATGTGATGAAAAGGGTAACATGTTTTATAAAGACAATAGACGACTCATTCTTCATGTCTTGACTCTCTGTTAGACTATAACACACTCTGGTCTCGGGCCTTATGAAGGCCCTCGACCATCGTGCGTTATAGTCCAACAGAGAGTCTCGACATGAAGAATATCATTGTCTATTCTCTAAACAACTAATATTGGAAGATGCACAGGACAGCTGTCTTTCTAATGATGGGTATTACATGGCAGACTTGCCAAATAAAATTTGTATTCTCAATAGCTTAACCTAAGAAATGTCCAGAAACTATTAACAACTTCTCTGAAAATTCACCCTTTCTTGCTCAATTGATCTATCATCTCTTTTAATGAAATTCATACTGTAAAACTCTGCTCAAAAGCCGACCTTAGTCATATATCCTGGGCGGACATTGAGGAAAAGCTATAAGCCCATTTGAACAATCTTTTGTGCCTATGTTATGGTACTCTTTTTTCTCTGTAATCTTTTGTAATCCCCGCTCATAAGCCTGGGGTAGATTGTACACAAATTCTAGAATTCGATTTCTGCCTAAAATCCCAAAATTAAATGGGCTATTGGTCCTCACAGTACTTTCTTATATAAAGTGTCTTGCAAATGTTCAATATTCCTGTCACTGATCTTAGGTTTTACTGATTTGTATCGGTAAGCGAGTGGGATCTCTACATCATGGGAGATATTTGACTTATCCGGTATTATACCACATCATTATTATATATGCTAAGACAGTGATACGTGAAATCCTAAGAATTACATAACAACAAAGGCAGATGATGATATTGTTCTGCCCACCAATATCTAAGCCCATATTGCTGGGCCCATCAATACAAGCATTGTCGTCTGCATCAATCAGGGCAGAGCACTTTCTTTCATAACAAAGTGAAATCTATATTATTACCAATCATAGTGTTGAGTACCCAATCAAGAGCAGACAACATCCAATCTACCAAACACCACGTCTAGCTACCCAGACACAATGTCTAGCCTTAGTAGTTAGCATATAATAATAAGTACTGGATTGGCAGCAATTGTGTCATTGCCGCCAATCCTGTGTTTATCTCCCTTGTATAACTTAGGTGCATCCCACGTATAAGATGAACCTGCAGTTTAGGAATTAGTTAAAAGAATGAAAAAATCCATACTTTTTGTTCTACTCAATGGATTTTCAAAATCTAAAAATGCTATATATAGCTAGGGCCGCTGGAACCCCTTGGACTCCCACTAGTTCTTACCATGACTTTGAACAGGGTAAGATTTCAAAAGAAAAGAAATGTTTTGGTGTCCCTCTTGAGGATCTAGGGAGAACTAAAACCCTGGATATAAGACGCACCTTATACGTGGGATTTTATTGTGTGATGCTGATTGCCAACTCCAAATACCACAAGAAACATGACACCTATTTTTGTGTGTGTTACAGGTTGACTCATTGGAAACAGAATCTGTTCATGATGGATCAGCCAATTAACGTAACCACGGGTGACCTTGTGAAGGGCACGTTTAGGATGACGAGGAACCCTGAGTGGCGGCGGCATCTGCGCATCAACTATAACTATACGATACAGAGTCAAGACGGCCAAACACAGGTAATCACTTGTAGAACTATAAGGCCACTCCAAAAAAAAATTGTTTCTCAACACCAAGTCATGAAAAAAGTGACGAGGGAAGATTGTATTTACATTTTATTTGTGCCTAAGCAGTTCATTGTGGGCTCATCACGGCTGGCCGCGTGGAAGAAAAACTACATTATTAAAACAACATTGACATTTTGTAATATGAGAATGTCTATTATTGATAGACAGCTGCATTCCCAAGACCATAAGCTTTCATTTGGTACCAAAATTGACTACTTTTTGCCGTTCATTCTTAGGAATGAACGGCTATAGGAGGGGACCCATTCTTAAATACAAGCTCTCATAGTGGTGCTTCCTCGCTCTCCATGTATAATCCTGTCATAGGTACAGTATTGAGTATGCCTATACCTGGATTAAAATCTGCAAATCAGTCAAGCATAGAAGTGGTGGCAGTGGTGGTTTTGGTGGACCTGTTATTGTAGACCCTGGGGACAGAGTGGTGGTAGCCCTGGACACCTCAGGCAGAGCCATGGTATATAGTATATATACCCCCCCACCCACCTCTGAATAGTGGTGGTGGCTGTGCTCCTGTGGTGGCCCCATACCTGCCTGCCACCACCTCCCCCAGCACCATGTGGTTCTCTTCTGCTGGTGTTGCATTTCTCAGCACCACTGACTATTAACCCACTCAAGGCCACCTACATGTATATTTATGTATACATGTACACATAAGTATGATGCACTTTTTTAGGAGTTTTAAGTGGCGTGGCATTGGATTATTTGGAGTCTTGGGACCGTTTTCCATGTGTGTCGGCCATCTTGGTTTTCGGAAACACAGGGATCCAGGCCATATATGGTCAATTTTGATCTTAAAAAGTTATCAGATGGATGTTAGTGACCATTGGGACACCTCAACTACCCAATTTTATTGTTTGCCATGTGTGTCAGCCATCTTGGTTTTAGGAAACACAGGGATCCAGGTCATTTGTGGTCAATTTTGATCTTAAAATGTCATCAGATGGATATTAGTGACCATTGAAAGACCTCAACTACCTAATTCTATTGTTTTCCATATGTGTCGGCCATCTTTGTTTTAGGATACACAGGGATCCAGGCCATACATGGTCAATTTTGATCTTCAAAAATTATCAGATGGGTGTTAGTGACTATTGGGAGACCTCAACTAGCCTATTTTATTGTTTTCCATGTGTGTCGGCCATCTTTGTTTTAGGAAACACAGGGATCCAGGCCATATATATGGTCAATTTCGATCTTAAAAAGTTATCAGATGGATGTTAGTGACCATTGGGGGACCTCAACTACCCAATTTTGTTGTTTTCCATGTGTGTCGGCCATCTTGGTTTTAGGAATCACAGGGATCCAGGTCATATATGGTCAATTTTGATCTTCAAAAGTTATGAGATGGATGTTAGTGACCATTGAAAGACCTCAACTACCTAATTCTTTTTATTTTTTTCAATATGTGTCGGCCATCTTGGTTTCAGGAATCACAGGGATCCAGGTCATATATCGTCAATTTTGATCTTCAAAAGTTATAAGATGGATGTTAGTGACCATTGAAAGACCTCAACTACCTAATTCTTTTTTTTTTTCAATATGTGTCGGCCATCTTTGTTTTAGAAAACACAGGGATCCAGGCCATATATGGTCAACTTTGATCTTCAAAAATTATCAGATGGATGTTAGTGACCATTGGGAGACCTCAACTAGCCTATTTTATTGTTTTCCATGTGTGTCGGCCATCTTTGTTTTAGGAAACACAGGGATCCAGCTCATATATTGTCAATTTTAATCTTCAAAAGTTATCAGATGGATGTTAGTGACCATTGGGACACCTCAACTAGCTAATTTTATTGTTCTCCATATGTCGGCCATTTTTGTTTTAGGAAACACAGGGATCCAGGCCGTATATGGTCAACTTTGATCTTCAAAAGTTATCAGATGGATGTTAGTGACCATTGGGACACCTCAAGTACCTAATTTTATTATTTTCCATGTGTGTCGGCCATCTTGGTTTTCGGAAACACAGGGATCCAGCTCATATATGGTCAATTTTGAACTTCAAAAGTTATGAGATGGATATTAGTGACCATTGAAAGACCTCAACTACCTAATTCTATTGTTTTCCATATGTGTCGGCCATCTTTGTTTTAGAAAACACAGGGATCCAGGCCATATATGGTCAACTTTGATCTTCAAAAATTATCAGATGGATGTTAGTGACCATTGGGAGACCTAAACTAGCCTATTTTATTGTTTTCCATGTGTGTCGGCCATCTTTTTTTTAGGAAACACAGGGATCCAGCTCATATATTGTCAATTTTAATCTTCAAAAGTTATCAGATGGATGTTAGTGACCATTGGGACACCTCAACTAGCTAATTTTATTGTTCTCCATATGTGTCGGCCATCTTTGTTTTAGGAAACACAGGGATCCAGGCCATATATGGTCAATTTCTATCTTCAAAAGTTATGAGATGGATGTGAGTGACCATTGGGGGACCTCAACTACCCAATTTTGTTGTTTTCCATGTGTGTCTGCCATCTTGGTTTCAGGAATCACAGGGATCCAGGTCATATATGGTCAATTTTGATCTTCAAAAGTTATGAGATGGATGTTAGTGACCATTGAAAGACCTCAACTACCTAATTTTTTTTTTTTCAATATGTGTCGGCCATCTTTGTTTTAGAAAACACAGGGATCCAGGCCATATATGGTCAACTTTGATCTTCAAAAATTATCAGATGGATGTTAGTGACCATTGGGAGACCTCAACTAGCCTATTTTATTGTTTTCCATGTGTGTCGGCCATCTTTGTTTTAGGAAACACAGGGATTCAGCTCATATATTGTCAATTTTAATCTTCAAAGGTTATCAGATGGATGTTAGTGACCATTGGGACACCTCAACTAGCTAATTTTATTGTTCTCCATATATGTCGGCCATTTTTGTTTTAGGAAACACAGGGATCCAGGCCATATATGGTCAACTTCGATCTTCAAAAGTTATCAGATGGATGTTAGTGACCATTGGGACACCTCAAGTACCTAATTTTATTGTTTTCCATGTGTGTCGGCCATCTTGGTTTTCGGAAACACAGGGATCCAGGTCATATGTGGTCAATTTTGATCTTCAAAAGTTATCAGATGGCTGTTAGTGACCATTGGGACACCTCAACTAGCTAATTTTATTGTTCACCATATATGTCGGCCATCTTTGTTTTAGGAAACACAGGGATCCAGGCCATATAGCTCACATAGCCATTATCAGCTGGGGGCCGCCATTAGACCCCGACAGCACTATGACTAACACCTTCAGCCCCCGACTCCGCAGTATATGCCAGGGATGCCTCCCATTGGTCAATAATACAATAGCCATGTGCCGTATATGGTCAACTTCGATCTTCAAAAGTTATCAGATGGATGTTAGTGACCATTGGGGGACCTCAACTACCCAATTTTGTTGTTTTCCATGTGTGTCGGCCATCTTTGTTTTAGGAAACACAGGGATCCAGGTCATATATGGTCAATTTTGATCTTCAAAAGTTATGGTTAGTGACCATTTGGACACCTCAACTACCCAATTTTATTGTTTTCCATGTGTGTCGGCCATCTTGGTTTTAGGAAACACAGGGATCCAGGTCATATGTGGTCAATTTTGATCTTCAAAAGTTATCAGATAGATGTTAGTGACCATTGGGACACCTCAACTACCTAATTCTTTTGTTTTCCTTGTGTAGGGGTATGGTATTTTACACTTTAACGTTCATGCACCCGTGAGACTCAGACCTAGGTCCTTCGGGTGTGGTGGGGGAATCCGGATGGCAGGTGGCAGCACCTGCCTCTGGGTTCGTATCCACTACACCAGGGGGCCTACCACTCGTCCGCCACACGTCACGTGGCCGGTCTGAGTTTCGCGGGCTTTTCCCCTATATAAGGCTGGTCCTAGCCCTAGGTTCCTCAGTAGTGGTTTACCCACTGCTCAACCAGGTTGTTACCCGAAAGGGTAACCGAATGCACTAGCAGCATGTAGTCCTCTGAGGCTGTGATCGTATGTAACGCAAGCTCTGAAATAAAAGCTCGGTTGCCTACCCGGAAACTTTTCTCTCTCTTCGTTATGATTTAATCTAACTTAACGAGACGAACCACTACACTGGTGCCGTGACCAGTTGGTCTTCGGGTAAGCGCAGTCAGAAATGACTGAGCTGAGCCCAGTTAGGGGAAATGGCTCAAATCGTGAGCTAGACTCCCCGATGGAGGATGGTGAAATCAAGTCACCACCCCAAGGTACGGAGTGGAGGGATCCACTAGAACACTACCCTGATGGGTTAGAAGATGTAAGAAGAAACTTACATCATGAACTGGATGAATTTGGAGACTCCTTATTCATGCCAGGAGGTACTTCGAAACCTGCACCAATGCATAAAAGTACTGCTCAATTTGGTAAATTACCATTTGAGGTACCAAAGCCTAGTGCAGGTATGTTTGAAACTCCATACAGTTCTCGAATTAAACACCAAAAATGTGGATTCGAAAAGAACAAAATGGACGAGCTTGAAGACATGAGAGCTGAATACGAGAAGATCCAGAAGGATCTTATTACACTGACCGGAACCCGAGACAAGATTCTGACTGAAAACAAACAGTTGATATCGGAACGTCTCGATTACGATCAGAGTTGTAGACGCCAACAACAATTGTTGTTGGATCAGATGGAGAAAGAAAAGCAAGATTTTCAACTCCAGCACGAACAGTATCGTGATGCACTATATACGGCGGATCTGGAATACAGAGCCTCGTATGATGAGTTGAATAGAACTAAACAAGAGTTAAATTCAACTCAATCGGCCTACGGCAAGTATCAAGAAGAGCTGAAGAAAATAGAATCAGCCTTCAAAGATGCTCGGGAAACGTACCAAAAACAGACCGATGAGCATGAAAAACTCAAAGATCAATTGATACGCGAATCCACAGATTTGGCTGTTAAACAGACTAAAATGATGGATGATTATTCCGAACTGGAGGCTAAAGCTATCCAGATGTCAAAGTATCTAGAAGATACTGGTCGTGCAGTAGGCACTCTTGAATCAGACTTCACTGTTTCAGGAATTGCCCTAAACACGACAAGTAACCAGATGTTCTCTTTGAGGGGCAATGACGGGGTAACAGAGACAACTGTACCTCGTTATGAAGGAGTAAAGAGTCATCAGGTTAGATTTACAGATAATACCTCTATACCTCTTGGTCTAGGTACGGGAAATAAAGGGGATAATTCTGCGAGTGGAGCTAAACAAAGCCGCTCGGCAGGAAGCTCCACCTTTGACGGCGGATGGCCACAACAGTCACCTTTAGGGGGACCAAATGGCCCGTATGCCCAGTATGGATGGAATCAGTCCCAAACAGGAACGAATCCGTCCAATGGTAACACCCGGAACACGTCCGGAGGAACAACCGGACGAGCACCCGGAGGTTCCAGTACAGCTGGGGGGCAATCCGGATGTGATCAAGGATCCGGACCCTCAAGCGATCGTTCCAGGAGCAGACCCTCTGCCAGTGGGACTGGTTTCAATAATGGAAATCAGTCGTATGGAACAGGAGGAAACACTAATCCCAATAGTGGTTTCTTTAGCTTTGGTGGAAATACACAACCCACCAATGGTCCAGGGCCGGCTCCCCAAACCAGTGGATACACCTTTTCACAGGTGCCTCCATACGGAGCAGGGGGATCAGGAGGTGGAGGAGGACCACCATCCGGAGGCTTTGGAAGTACTTATGGTACGAATCCTCCAAGGAAAAAGAGACTCAGTCGCCGAGTATCTCTTTCTCCAGGGTTACAAGCGCTGCATGATTCTAATGCAGCGATTGCTAACTTAGGTGTTGATTGTTACAATCAAGGTCTGGACGATACGGAGATCATGGAATGGAGTAAGGGTTTAACCCTTACTGGATCCACGAATCCGGCTCGTAGAGTAGCTAAGATACCTACCCCCTTTAATGCCAAGAACCCTTGGAAGGAGGAGTATCAAGGCTGCGCGGATGTCTTTAACTGCAATGGATGGGGTAAAGCGGAAGCTCTGCCTTATTTAGTATGCTGGTTAAAGGAAGGCGACGGAAAAGGAGCCGTGGAACAATGGAGAGATTCTCAAATAACAGGACTCTCAGCCCATATGAAGTATGATGAACTCATAGAGATTGCTTCATATTTATATGGGAATATAGTTGGAGAAGACCCTTGGCTGACGTTCACTAAAAGAACACAGAAGCCCAAGGAGTCTGCCAAAGTGTTCGGCTTAGAATGTCAACGACTGTTGCATAAAGCCAGACCTCAATGGAGACTAGATGATGAATGCTTCCTAGATGAGATGTTTAAACAATTCATTGAAGGATTGCGGAATCAAGAACACAGGACAGTAGCCTGTGAAGCTTGGAAGAATGATGCCTCTTTGACAGATTTGTTCCAGTCCCTAGATCATTATGATCGAAAGGCCCGTATCTTTGCCGGGAAGGTACCCCAACGGATGTCAGCAATGATAATCCCGGAGGGAATACCCGAAACCGATTCATCCGAATCAGGGGAACCTGACGAAGATGAAAACGTTGGGGCCATTGGCCAAGGGAACCCCCGGTACAACCGGAACTGGGGAAAGAAACCGGGTTACGTCAAGGAGAAAGTGATCACTTCTAAACCTCCTGTGACTCAACCCGATACCAAACCCACGACGGGTCCTTCTTTATCAGAGGACCTGGTTAACAATTTGGTAAAGAAGATTACTGAAAATCTTAGGAGGCCTAAGCCTGATAGGACTGTTGTGACATGCTTCCGATGTCAGGAAACTGGGCATTATGCTGCCGAGTGTGAGGCAGATAAGCCAGTTTATAGAAACACTCGTTACCGGAGCAATCCGGGTAAGGAGGACTCAGTGAAGAAGGAAAACTGAGAGGGGGTGTCCACAATGGCAACCGGATTACCCCCAGAGTGAGTGATTGCCATGACTGCCAGCCTATCGCAGCTTGCGGTACTGGCAAGAATCCTCTAGCGATTTCGCCCAGCAGTGAAGCTAAGGAGCCTGATCAGTTCCTTACTCATGAGGCTGGGGAGACTGATAGTACACCAGGTGTCAAGAACCGGCAGAAGAACACAGAGGGGAAACCCGATATCAGTCCAGAGGGAGCGGCCAATGAGTTGGCCAGGGTGGGGTGTGCCCAGTTCCCCCCGGGTCATCCTTGTCTCGAATTCTTAAAGGGATGTGGATTTGACCTCGGCGCTAAGACGGAACTTGCTAAGTATGCAAGTAGTCCTACCTACTTGAAAGGTAGGAGGTGGTACGCAGTTGTATCTGTGAGTGGTAGATCCGCTGAGTTTCTTGTCGATACGGGTGCTAGCCACTCCTGTATTGCTAAGAGATTCTACGATCTTTTGCCTACGAATCATGAAACTTTCACAACGGAAGGAAATGCTCGTACGGCCGACGGTAGCATGATACAAACGTTCGGTAGAACATGTATGAGGTTCAGTCTACAGGAAGATAAGGACTTCATCCTTACCCCTACTGTGGCGAACATCGCGGATGATGGTATACTCGGTCTGGATTTTGCTGCATTATATGGAGCAAGGTTAGATTCCCAGAGGGGAATATTGGAAGTGAGAGACCCGTACCATCTCGAAGTACAATGTGTACTTAGGCAAGTAAGCAGTGTAGCCAGTGTAGCCCAGACTGTTAAGATACCACCAGGCACAGCCTGTGATGTCTTATGTCGAGCGGACAGACAGTTTTCAGGAAAAACTGGAGTTGTAGAGCCAGACATGGCCATGTTGTCAAGTATCGGATTGGAATCCGCTGATGTTCTAGTAGCTAACGCTGCTTGGACGGTGGTTCCTATATCCAATACCGGTAACAAGACTGTCTATGTACAGAAGGATACGATCCTTGGATCGGTTGTCTTATCCGAATTGATAGAAGACTGTAAACATGTTTCGGCACCCGGAGCCCCTTCCTCACCCGAAAGGAGCCCGGAACTAGACACTCTAGTAGCCGAAAGCCATGTAGAAAGTGATGAACAACGTGAAGCTCTAACTGACTTGTTGTACAAGTACCGTAAAGCTTTTGCAGCACCGAGTGAACAATTGGGGCGTACCGATAAAGTACTGCATACGATTGACACTGGTGAGAATGAACCTTTTAAGATTCCTTATAGAAGACTCCCACTAGCCAAAAAAAAGGTAGCTGAGGAGGAGATAGCTAAAATGCTTGAACAGGATGTAATAATTCCATCAACCAGTCCTTGGTCTAGCCCTGTGTGCATGGTGACCAAGAAAGATGGTAGCATCCGTTTCTGCATAGATTACCGGAAATTGAATGGTATGACCAAGAAGAATTCATATCCCTTACCACGGATCGATGAGACTATAGACTCCCTTGGAGGTAAGCAATGGTATTGCTCTCTAGACTTACAATCCGGGTACTGGCAAGTGGGTATGCATCCGAAAGATATGGAGAAGACGGCCTTTTCCAGTCATATTGGATTATTCCAGTATAATGTGATGCCGTTTGGATTGTGCAATGCACCGGCGACATTTGAAGCCATGATGGAAACTTTATTAAGTGACCTTTTATGGAAGAAATGTCTCGTCTATCTAGACGATGTGATTGTCTTTGGAAAGACATACGAAGAATGCTTGGAAAATTTAGGTATGGTCCTGGAAAGGATCATAACTAATGGTTTGAAGCTGAAACCCAAGAAGTGCGATCTTTTCAAAAGATCTATTAATTACTTGGGGCGAATAATCTCGAATGAAGGGATTAAAGCCGATCCGGAGAAACTGGATGCCGTGTCAAATTGGCAAGCACCCACGAATGCGAAAGAAGTTAGGTCCTTCCTCGGATTCTGTTCCTACTACCGGGACTTTATCCCAGGATATTCAAGGGTTGCCTTTCCTATCCAGAGTTTGTCCCACTGGACACCCGGGATCAGAAAGGAACGATTCCCTTGGGGACCCGAGCAAGACGAGGCCTTTATGAAAATAAAGGATTTGTTTGCTATCACACCTGTGTTGAGATACCCCACGGAGAATGATCATTTCATTCTAGATACTGATGCTAGTAATGAAAGCATAGGAGCCGCCCTTTCTCAGGTCCAGGATGGGGTCGAAGTTCCTATAGCCTTCGCTAGTAACACGTTGAGTAAATCTCAAAGAAACTATTGTACCACTAAACGTGAGTTGTTGGCTGTGGTGGTCTATACGAAGAAGTTCAAGCACTTTTTGTGGGGGAGTGATTTCACTCTACGGACTGATCACTCTTCCCTCAGATGGTTATTGAACTTCAAAGATGCAGAGGGGATGATAGGTCGCTGGTTAGCGCACCTATCCGAATTCGGTCTAAATCACAGCCAGATTGAACACCGAGCCGGGGGAAAGCATTTGAATGCAGATGCTTTGTCTAGAATCCCAGTGAGGAAATGTGCAAATGCTGAGTGCACTGATTGTGGAGCACACAATGCTGTGTTGGCAGGGGTTCGAGTTCCATTCGAAACCCATCCGGAACATGTCTTGAATTGGTCCTTGGAGACCATCAGGCAGTTCCAGAAGTCTGATGCAGTCACATCACGTTTGATTAAATTCCTTAATCAGGGTATCTGTCCCCCAAGACCCGTAGTGTCATTGGAGAACAGAGAGATGAGACGATTCTTAGCTCAATGGGCCGAGCTAAAAGTCCGGGATGGTATTCTGTTTCGATGGAAGAACCATTCTAATAGGAACAAAACCTTGCAAGTTGTCATACCTAGTGCTATGCGACGAGATATTATGTATTTCTGTCATGGACATAGAACTAGTGGGCACTTTGGAAAGAAAAGGTCTCTAGAACGTCTGACCAGACGATACTATTGGCCCGGCATGAGTACAGATCTCACCCGATGGGTGGAGACCTGTCCCGAGTGCTGTAAGAACAAACCAGGACCCGGGTTAGGCAAGCTGCCATTATCCCAGGAACTGTTTGGTGTAAGGTTTGCTAGAATAGCTGTTGACATTATTAGTGGGATTCCCCCCACTCCTAGTGGCAACACGTGTATGATGGTCGTGTCTGATTATTATACCAAGTACACCCGAGTGTTCCCTTTACCGGATCATAAGGCTGTTACTTGTGCTATGGCCTTTGTAAAAGGGTGGGTGCTGCACCTAGGTGTCCCACTCATGTTACATAGTGACCAAGGCAGAGAATTTGAGTCTAGTCTGTGGCAGGAGATGTGTAATTGTCTGGCGATCTGCAAGACAAGAACTAATCCCTATAGACCACAGAGCGATGGACAAGTAGAGAGATTCAATAGGACTTTGATCCAAGTATTGAAGTCTCTGGTAAATGAGCAGATGGATGATTGGGATGAACAATGTGAATTCGTGGTACATGCCTATAATGGCACTGTGCATTCGAGCACAAACTGTTCTCCTAATCTCCTCGTTTTTGGAGAGGATTTGATTATGCCAGCCGATTTGGTGTTCGGCGTAATAAGAATGAATCCGGAAGCCCCTTGCCAGGTGATGTTTGTAGAATCCCTACGGGATAATTTCAAACAAGCCTATGAGAGGGTTAGAGACGAGTTGCAGAAAACTGCGCGTTGGCAGAAAGTTGGCTATGACACAGGTCTAAAAGCTAGATTTTTTAATCTAGGGGATAGAGTACTGCGTCTACACCAACCTCTAGCTAACCTGAAATTAGCCAGTAATTGGGATGGACCTTTCACTATAACTCAGGTTATTAGTGATTGCACAGTGATTATTAAATCACAGCTTGGTAAATGTTACAAGTCAAATGTAGCGAGACTACGCCCATGGAGGGGGAGGGATACCTCCACCGAAATGTACGGCGATGGTCTATTGGAAGTAATGGAACAGAGTCGTGTTAAGCAACTCGAAGTGGTACCGACCCGAAAGCGAGGACCCGGGCGGCCACGGAAGGTTGCAGACCCGAAGAGGGTGGTGCCCCCTGTCGTAACATCCGGAAAGCAGGGGAAGATACAAAAAGTCTCGGCAGGCGCAGGTAAAAATAAGAGGAAAGGTCCCTCTAAGGCTAAGAAGACCTTGGAAAAGGCTCTTATGGATACCAGGTCAATAAAAGAGGCCTCAAAACCTCTTAGACGCAGTCCAAGGTTGCTACAGACTGCCGTAACCTAGCCTGTTAACACAACGAGTGTGTTGTCCTGTACTGTGTACTGTTATATGTTGTAACCTAGTTCAATGTATATTTGAGCCGGTCAAGAGTCTCTGGAAAAGGTCCTATGACAATGAACCCATGGTTTTGGACGGATAATCCGGTGGATATGCTTATGCTATCCATAAACTCCAGAATACCTAGCGAATTGTCATAGTCGAACCCTGAGTACGGACGGACGACCGATCGGGTATTGTATTGTTTTTATGTAAGGGCGCGTGACCTAATTAAGGGCACGCGGGAAAGTTGTTGACCCATTTTCGAATGGTCACGTGAGGCGCCGGTTTGATCATGCGCAGCGATTCAAGTTCGAGTATCCCGCCATATTGTCTTATTCCTGCGAAGGAAGAAGACGTGGCCGAGGGTGGTCTTGCTCTTGTTGGAGTCTGATAGCCCGTGACAGCCATATTCCGAGGTGTGCCCTCGTTAAAAGGCACCCGCCTTTCACTGGGTAAGCAGTACTCACTGCTTATCCGGTGGATTGGGATATTTTATCCCCGAACAGCCACTTCTGTCGATGGCAGAAGAGGCCGTCCGTCTTGGCGGCGGTGCCGGTGCCAGCACCCCGCCAGAGTATGGAAGTGGTTCTCCCAAGAGTCCCACTTATACATACGACGATCAGCAATACGATGCTGATTGTGATCAAATGGATCAACAAATGAATGTTGATCAGTACTTCTCTGGAGTAGACGATAGCGACGTAGAATCGTTCTACGACGCATCCGACAACTCCAGACAAGTTAGTCCTGAACGCCGAGGCGTTCAACAACAAATTGATGTAGGTGAGCCTTATGTAGCCCCTCCATCCGAAGGTTTGAGTGGAGAACCGGCAGGAGCCCAGTCTCTTGACAGGGCTCTGATGCCACCTCCCCCTCAACTGCCGCCCCGTCTTGGTGGGAGTACCTCATTCGGTGCTTTGGGACCTGCTTCTCCGGTTGACAGGCCAATGCACCTAGAGCTGCCCTTCCCAGACAGTCCCGAATGGCATGATGTAGCCGGTCCATATGACGGACGGATGTTAGCAATTTCCGAGGAAATGCTGATACCCACCTGTTATGGGACGCCCAGAGAGGTTGACGAGCGTGTTGTCAACGCAATCTGGGAATGTGCTCATCCGCAGTGGGCTAATACCTTTCCGGAGTCCTGGTTGATGGATTACCATCAGATGGCCAAAGGATTGGTAGTCCACTTATGGTTTCGTAAAGCCGTCTGGGACGCAGAAATGGCTTTCCGAAGGAATACCTCTTATAGGCCTTCCTATGTGTCTGACAAAACGGGTTACACCGGTGTCAAGGCAGATGAGGTCTCTAGATACATAGACAGAGACCAGATCCTACTGTTAAGCACAGCGGATGAGTATGAAGCAGCAGGTAACGCTGTTGTGGATTACTGTCCAGGGGTCCCTATTACGTCTCAAACCATTGAGGCAGAAGAGGCCCGTATTGGTGTGTCTCCACTAGACAGACTCGGGGTAATACAAGACCTCGTAGTACGTCTATTGGAGAGACAGTATGCACTGGCGCATCCGGAGTTAGTACCCGGACCCGCACCCGTGCAAGTAACAGCCAAGATGGCCGATCGGATGGACCGTCTCATGTCTCCTGCTGAAGCTCCCACCTTGGGAGACGCAGCAGTAGTACCTGAGAAGGCCCTACCTGATGCAGATGTTTCCCTTAAAACTGCTCAGTCTACCCCTACGAAGACTGAGCAAGTAAAGGAGAAAGCAGCTGGTGGAAAGGGTAAAACAACCCCCACCAAAGGTAAGGGTAAAGGGAAGCGGTCAGGAACCGAACCCTCTACCAGCACGAGTGTGGACGACAGTACCCGAACCCGTCGGGTGTCTCCACGCTCGGCCAATAAGAAGGGCGCTAAGGCTTCGGATGTCTCCGGCAATGAGACGGACGCATCCGAGCCTGGCACTTCTACTAACGGCAGATCCCGCAGGAGGAATAAGAAGAAGGTTGACCAACGCAAACCTGAACCTATCGAGGTAGACGTTCAAGCTGATAATACAGAAGCTGAACCGGCTGTCCCAACCGTAAAAGTTGAGCTCGGTGTGCCAATCGTCAAGCTACACGACGTAATGGCCGATTTGAGTGGAGACGCTCAAGATGCTGCAGCCCAGGTCCTCGCGGGTCAACAACCCGTTGTGCAACCTGTGGATGTACCATCCGACCCGGAGGGAGAGGAGCCGGTTGACCCAGTTGTGGATGTCACTCCGACTGACGAGCAAGAGGCTGCTATCTGGGCTAACGCCAATAGCAACTTTGCCGACTTCATTCCTCTACACAGGGGACACCTGAAGGGGAGTAAATCCGTATGGAGACTGCCCCCTCGGATCACCTGTGAGAGGCAGGAAGATATGGAGGAGTGGCTTCGCAAGAAGCTCTCTGATAGAAAGCCGGCCAATATGTACTGGATCTATTGGGAATTCGTTAAGAATTCGCCCAATGGTCTGTACAATTATGACCAGAAGGGCAAGCTCAAGTTTGCTCTAGATGAGTACTACGGGGAGGGTCGTAAGGATTGTCCCTTCCAACGTTGTACTCAAAGTGAGGGTGAGGTTGAATTCTTCATCGAGAAAGACGCGTTCCTTCGTCATCTCGTGGAGGTTCATATGCACCAGAGGCCGGAATATGTCTGCGACCGAGAGGTTGGCAAGAAATGTGCTAAATGCACAGGATGTGTCACCCCCCGACGCGGAGACATGGTCCGGCACTATGTGACTTCGCATGGAGAGGGCCTGGAGGCAGCCATAGATCGGGTGATGAAAATTCACTCCGAACTCTATGGCAACCTTAGGGGCCTCAATGCAGAGAAGTTGGCTTCCCTCACACCGAGTACGAAGCAGTTTGCGCCTACGGTTCCTGGTACTAACCAGAAACTAAAGGCTCGGTTTGCCCAGACTCCCGGGTCCGGCAAACTAGAGTACGCTCAGGAGGAGTACGATCTGTTAAACGAATGGAGAAGCAACAAGGCCCGCCGTCGTGGTGGGGCTTATGTAACTCCATCCGGAGAACAGGTCCGAAGCCGCAGGGATTACCGCCAGGGACCCTCTGTAGCAGATAGGAAGAGACAGGCGTCTGAATCTCCAAGCCGAGCCAGGTCACCACTGGAGGCGCTGGAGAGACAGACAAATGGGGGAAGGAAGAAGCCACATCTTCCATCTCCTACTGGAACTCCTTCCCATTATGGGCGAGCACCAACTCCACGAGGTGCACAGAACCCGACATTCTTTGGTGTCAGTGGACCGAGTGGCCAGTCCGCCCGGAAACACGCGCCTTTGAATGTCAAAGACCCGAAGCAGTACCCTGCTATGGGCCCACCCGGACCAGAGATGCAAATCTTTGATCAGTACGGGAGGGTCAAGCAGGAACTGCCGACAGTAGGAGGTCAAGCTCCCCGACCTACAATGAGTGCTGTGGTGAGACAACGTCCACCCGCACCATTGTTGACGGCCAAAGACCTTAGAAGGGAATTGTCACGGTTGCCCCTGGTTCAGGGATTACCAACTCAAGGCCCTTCTTCGACCACTGCTAGTGCGGTTACTACTGCGGTTGCTTCTTCGCACACGCAGGTAGCTGTCACTGCGAGCGGGTCTGGAGCACAGCCGAAGCCTCAGGGTCAGGTACCCCCACCTGGTGCTGTGGTTCATCGGCCTAAGCTGATCCAGACAGTGGAGACCTTCTTCAAGAAGGAGGACAAATTGTCTTGCAATATCCAGAGCAAACAATTTGAGACGCTACAGCACCATCTGGAAAACCTCCACCTGGACATGTATCGTCGGACCGTGTCGAGCACTCTCCAGTGTATTGACGCGATCCAGAAGTCAGAGATCAACCGAATCTCGACTCAGATCAAAGCGGATGTTGCCAAAGATAAGCAGGAAGCTGCTAATCTGCGGCAGGAGGCCCTATCCGAGAAGGAAACAGCTTCTCAGATGCTCGACCTAGAACGAGCAACGAACATGAAGAACCAGCAAAAGTTCTTCAAGGTCTTCGGAGTTATCATGGATAACTGGGACGGTACACCTGAGCATGCTTTGAAGCTGTTCGAAGCACGCCAAAAGGTGAAACTTACACCTGCTGTCCCCGCATTGGCACCTACGGATGGAACTGGTATGAACCCCCCTGTTCAGCCACTGGCTCAACAACCGGGTCCAAACCAGCCACCCGAGGAGAACATGGAACAGTAAAAAACTGTTGCATGAAGATCGGACATAATTGTGTGTCCCGGGGTTCTATTACCCATGCATTGTTGGATAAGAAACCATTTTTTTATCCAACCCGTATTGATTCGGGTACCAAACTGTACCCTAATCCGGAAACTGAAAACAGAAGGAGAAAACAAACAAGCCACTCTGGAGGAGGAGTACGAATGCTGTAAACACCACAATGTAATGACTGTGCCTATTATAAAATCATGGACAATTTACACTAATATGGACTTTTGAACTACAAACCGGATTTACTACTACACCACTACTATTTGTGAGCTAGCACTACAGGCATCAGGGTTTAGCTACGCCCATAGAGTCCATCAACAGTCTACAACTGGATCTACTATAACCTCCAGTTAGCTAGCACTACAGGCATCAGGGTTTAGCTACACCCACCAACAAGTTTTACTATAGCACTTCAGGCATCAGGGTTCAGCTCGCCCATACCAAGCCATCAGCAGCATCCGACTCCTGTTACATCCTCCAATCATGAAAACAAGTAACTTTGTTGATATTATTATATTGTATGTAAAATTGTATTTATAACTATATAATATCTTTTATAAAGATATATTATTATATAAGGGTACCTATAAATATACTGGATCTGCGAATCCTAAAAGTTATTTAAGGTAATCCTAGACCTATAACTGTCTATATAGGTCATTCCTGGTCTCAATATATTAAGAGACTATAATTCTTCTGTAACTTGTAAATATAAAACACTAAGGTATAAACTGAGCTGCGTCTCAAAAGTATAAATATTTTTCTATAAAATAAGAGAAGGTCCAACGGATTTCTCTAAACTTAGTATTGTATTACTCAGGTTAATACCTAATTGTGTTCATATAGTATCAGATTAATTGTCCATATCTGATCATTAATATTTAATTCACTCTGTAAAGTAGACAGAGCTGTTAATTTAAAAAGTCGAAAATTTTTTTTCCGGGTTCAATAACCATAATACGATCATTGTTAACAACCACCGGTCCTTTTCAGGACCCTACTGTTGTCAAAACGTTACTATAAATCTGTGATAATTGTATATTTATCATTTATGGTTGTTATAAGCTAGTGATGGAAATAACATGAACGACACTCGATGCTATTATTGTATAATTTTTCAGAAATAGGATAGTCTTATACTATAGCCTATTTCACATCGAGCAAGTGTAATTAATACCCCTTTTTAGTATTATAAACAATCACTTACTAGGTTATTAATACACTGCGGTTTAATTACCCCCAAGTTATTGTCTAAGGGGGGCAGTGTAGGGGTATGGTATTTTACACTTTAACGTTCATGCACCCGTGAGACTCAGACCTAGGTCCTTCGGGTGTGGTGGGGGAATCCGGATGGCAGGTGGCAGCACCTGCCTCTGGGTTCGTATCCACTACACCAGGGGGCCTACCACTCGTCCGCCACACGTCACGTGGCCGGTCTGAGTTTCGCGGGCTTTTCCCCTATATAAGGCTGGTCCTAGCCCTAGGTTCCTCAGTAGTGGTTTACCCACTGCTCAACCAGGTTGTTACCCGAAAGGGTAACCGAATGCACTAGCAGCATGTAGTCCTCTGAGGCTGTGATCGTATGTAACGCAAGCTCTGAAATAAAAGCTCGGTTGCCTACCCGGAAACTTTTCTCTCTCTTCGTTATGATTTAATCTAACTTAACGAGACGAACCACTACACTTGTGTGTCGGCCATCTTGGTTTCAGGAATCACAGGGATCCAGGCCATATATGGTCAATTTTGATCTTCAAAAGTTATCAGATGGATGTTAGTGACCATTGAGACACCTCCACTACCTAATTCTTTTGTTTTCCTTGTGTGTCGGCCATCTTGGTTTAAGGAATCACAGGGATCCAGGCCATATATGGTCAATTTTGATCTTCAAAAGTTATCAGATGGATGTTAGTGACCATTGTGACACCACCACCACCAATACCACCACCACACTACTCCCAACCCTCACACACATTCCTTATCTGCATATTTTAATCCAGGCATAGGTTTACTCCATACTATAGCAATGGGGCAGGATTTTACATGGAGAGCGAGGAAGCACCACAATCAGAGTATATATTTAAGTATAGGTCCATTCCAAAGGCCATAGAGTTCATATATAATGATCTTTTTTCCTTGGATCATCATAGGAATATGCACGGCATTACAGCATTGCTGTGTTTACTTTCCTGAAAGTATGTTATAGATTAATAAATTGCAAAACACACAACATATGAAGGGCTTTTAGATTCCGTATTAAAATAATATTTGTTCTGAAAATTTTGATCTACTATCATATTAAAAATGTTGTAAATCAATTCTATACTTCTTAGAACATGATTTGAATATGCACGGCATTACAGTTTTGCTGTGTTTACTTTGCCGAAAATATGGGATAAATTTCTAATCCGGGAAACGCACTGCAATTTAACTGCTTTTAGAATTGATATTAAACTCAGAATTGATCGTGAAATTTAAATATGAAACCCTAATATCTTGATCATAGATGACAGATCCTAAATTGAATCCTCTCAATTGCATCCTTAACACGGGCCTCATAGATCATTGATCATAGATCTTAGATTCTGAATTTTTAATTGAATCCTTAACATAATCTCCTAACCATGGACCCCTTGTGTTCATTTTTTAGTATATTTTTCTCTAAAAATGTTCATGAGGACAGTGATGAGAAAAGATTTTTTTGGAGTGGCGTAATACGCTCAGTATAGGCCATATTAATTTGGTAACTTGGATTACCTTACTCAACATTTGGACAAGGGAAAAAAATCACCCCATGAATCCGAAATTTCCCAGCGGCCAAAGTCAAAAAGGAAAAAAAAATCGAGGAATAAGTAGAATTTTTGTTGGCCACAATAATCTTTTTTTTTTCTTCAATAACTTTTTCTTCTGAATTTGCTAAAATCTCAGCAGCGGGGTGTCAAGGTAGTCAAACAAAGTTGTTTAATGTGCAGGGAATTCTCAACCTCACGATTAAACCATGGTAAAGTATAGGACTCAGTATGGAGGCCTAGTGGAGCCACCATTTTGAATTTCGCTGGTTGAGGTAAAACCCACTGTTAACACATACCATGATGGGTACCTTGTCCCTGGTTAACACCCACTTCCAGGGACATGCTGGTCTCATTTTATCAGCTCTTATCAGTGTGTGTCGCCAGAACAGGCTCCAGACCAGCTAGTGGCCAATAGCGGCTTATAGTCAGCACAATCAAATAATGGTACATAGGCCGCACCCAAAAAATAAGTTTGTCTACGGATCGCCCTCGCTTCACTTTCTACAAGTTTTCTCTTGGTGATGTTTGGCAAAATTTTCTTTTAAATAAATTTTTTTTCACTCGCCTCACTTTTCGGGAAAGGAATCCATTGGACCCCGCATAATTCTTTAAAAAAAAACAAATTTGCACTCTCGCACCATTTTTTTTCAAAACAAAAACCTGTAGAACAACTTATTTTTTTTTGTGTGGCCTTACTGGTATATGTAACTATTGCTACAATGCGTTAACATGCTGAAACATCCTGCTGTGCTCCGTGATCTTGTATAAAATCTGTTTTGTGAAAAGCATATTCTTCTCTCTTTCCAGAATTTCCAAAAGGAATTCAAGCTCTGGAGATGACGGCAAAAAACCATAGGCGGCTTTATGAACAAGATTCGAAGGCGTAAAATGTAATCATGCCATATAGGCTCATGTTTACGACAATGTTAATCAACTGCTGATGCAGGAGTGCATCATGCCCATTGGTCGGCATGATGCACCAATGAAGTGCTGGCAAGCAGTCTCGCAAGCACTTCATTGAGAGCGTCATGCCGACCTTCCGGGAGTGTATCGATCCCGTAGGCTCGACATAATGCCTAAATGTAGCTCAGGCTAGTACCATAACTCCCCAGGGCTACTTTTAAGCATCATGACGACCAATGGGCATGATGCAAGAATGCATCAGTGGCTTTAAAAATGTTGAAGATGTTATTAGTTTATAAATAGTTAGGTAACTGTTGTGTGATACACAACACCCTTATAGATTAAGGTTATAGTCAAGCCTTTATCCCTACACCAAAAATAATGAGGCTATTCTTAGTAGGCCACATCGTTTCTCGTCACCAAGCAGCAAGGAAAAAATAATGACAAGGGAAAAGTGTTTTATCCTAGAAAAACTCAGTTTCAAATCTTTTAAGCGTTGCAGGTTCCATGGAAATCTTTCCCAAAAAAATGCTACCTACATTCCTTGAAAGTACACTTTGCCTAAATGTTTTTTTTCTGTTGTGTTTTTTTTTTAAACCAAAGTGTAAGTGATAGCTGTCAGTAAGTGACGTATTTCTTTCTTGGAGTTAAGCACTAAGTTGATAAATAACTGGATCAATATATATTGGTGATGTTTACCCCTGACATTTTTTATTACCTACAATATTTCTTAGTTTTCTGCATTGATCGACTGAGGAGAAATTTAGACTTGTTTTAGTGCATCATGCCCATTGGTCGTCATGATGCAACAATGCATCATGCCCATTGGTCGTCATGATGCAACAATGCATCATGCCCATTGGTCGTCATGATGCAACAATGCATCATGCCCATTGGTCGTCATGATGCAACAATGCATCATGCCCATTGGTCGTCATGATGCAACAATGCATCATGCCCATTGGTCGTCATGATGCAACAATGCATCATGCCCATTGGTCGTCATGATGCAACAATGCATCATGCCCATTGGTCGTCGTGATGCAACAATGCATCGTACCCGTTGTATCGATCCCGTAGGGTTACCATGCTGCATGAATGCAGCCCTGGCGAGTTACTCACC
The DNA here is from genome assembly GCA_949317995.1 of Acholoe squamosa. Lineage (NCBI taxonomy): Eukaryota > Metazoa > Annelida > Polychaeta > Phyllodocida > Polynoidae > Acholoe > Acholoe squamosa. The sequence continues at coordinate 56,337,861 of OX439051.1, forward strand.
AGGGCTGCATTCATGCATCATGCCGACAACTAGGCATGATGCATTAATGCATTAGCGGTCTTAAAAGGGGTTAGACTCACTTGGTGATGAGAAACGCCGCTTTCCCTCATTTCTAGTGGCCTTAGCTTCTATGGCAGCAAATATTATGTGCACTTTTTGCATTGTTAGCAATCATCAGGTTTTAGATACTTGTCTCTTTTATCATGCACTATTATACAGATAGTGAAATGTGTTTACATATATTGTGGTTAACGATGGGGTTTTATCCACGAGGGATGTGCTTGTTGGGTAGTGGATCGTGATAATAAGTATCCTCAAAAATATAAAAAAATGTTAGGGGAGAATTATTTTCAAGATAATGTGTTGTGCTGACATGGTATGAGAAATTTTTCTTTCTTTTCTTTTTGTGTGTGTGTGTGTGTGTGTGTGTGGGGGGGGGGTCAGGGGTAATGTTTCATCACAAACGCGAATGGGGAGGGGGACAGGGGCTTATCAAGATATCATTAAGCAATGGGTATTACAAAAGACCATTGCATGGGAAAAATCGCCAAAAGTTGCATTATTTATCTGCTACTTTATATATCTTTAATGATATTGCTATAATTCAATGGTACATGCTAATGCGTGCCATTCCAATTTTTTACCTTAATCCTCTAGTGTCTTTTGTTGTTGGTATATACATATATAATAGTAAACAAAATGCTTTTATGTCGTATGCCTAGTTCATGTATATACACCTCAGAATATCAGGGATAAAATGATTAGTCCAATTCAACCAGGTTATCGGAGTAAGATTCATGCAATCCATAGCTATAACTACAGTAATGTGTTTGACTTCTGACACACCATTGTAAAGAGTGGGGTGTGTAAATTCATGATATACCATAAATTCGGACGGTGTAAGTGCGACTTAACCCTGGTATAATCAATGCAGGAAGAAGTGTCGATGCTCTGCGCATGCACACGCCGTTCGTCGACTTCTGGTCGGTGCCATTTTGTTTGTGATATGATTACAGGGCCAGCCTGGGTTAAATGTAAGATATTTACATTTTGAGTTTGGGAGAAAGCTATAAGCCTCACATAGGGCTTGAAAATTGGCATTTCAGTACTGTTTTATAGTCTAAAATACCCTCATTTAAGCCGCACCTGGACTTTGGGCCATTCCTATAAGCCTAATTTTTATTTGGATTCTGATACGCGGCTTATACCAGAACCCAAATGAAATTTTCTACTTTTTCAAAGTTTACAAACCTATGGTATCCTGAAGACTATGACCGCCCCCTATGTCAATAGAAATGTTAGGGGAACTATTGAAAGGTGCTACAGCCACCTACCCCCGAACCCCCGACTGTCCCTCCCTCCCCCTGTGTCTGAAATGGTCTACCGTAAATTCTCTTGTATAAGCAGCACCCCCAACTGTATAGGGACCTATACGCCTCTTTTGATGCCTGAAAATTGTAGTTTTAGTACTGTTCTGTAGTGCTAAATACCCTCCTATAAGCCGCACCCCTTCTTTTGGTTGATAATATAAGCCTCATTTGGATTTGGATTCTGGTAATAGCCGTGGCTCATACGATAGAATTTACGGTATAATCCGCGCCTTATAAGCAAGGTTTTATGGTACTTATGCACAAGCGGTCACATACGGTACAGTGATGTTTATATAATTTCTATTACTTGAATGTATTAGAAATGGCTATACCTTTACACTCTAAGGGCCGTTAATGCATCATGCCCATAGGTCGGCATGATGCACCAATGAAGTGCTGGTGAGACTACTAGCCGACCCTCTGGGAGTTTATATATCGACCCCGTAGGGTCGGCATGATGCACCAATAAAGTTCTGGCGAGTAGTCTCAACAGCACTTCATTGGTGCATCATGCCGACCCTACGGGAGTGTATATATCGACCCTGTAGTGTCAGCATGATGCGCCAATGAAGTGCTGGCAAGCAGTCTGACCAGCACTTCATTGATGCATCATGACGACCAATGGGCATGATGCACTCCTGCATCAGCGGCCTTTAAAGGGTTAATTGTTTGTTCAAGCACAGGGCTCTTAAATGAGAGCAGGTCTTATTTTAGTGCAGGGGTAGGAGCCCCTTCAACCCTTGAGTTCCTCTTTAATATGACCTCAAATGGGCGCAGGTCCTGTATACGCGCAAGGGATAGCAGGTGTTTGAAATGTATGAGTGTAGGTGCGCTTAAACAAGTAATTATATAGATTCCAATATTTAGCCACTTATCAAAATTAAAATAACTTGGATTATGGGATTTTTGAGCTGATATATTGGGTGGCGAGAGGTAAAAGAAAGAGAAATAGTTTTCGGAACCAACAATTTTTCAATCGGCCAGTGGCGACAAAATAGAAATAAAAATTCTACTAGAACGCCCTAAAAAGAAACTTTTTATGCATCAAAAGAGATCTTTTGGTGATCAGGTAAACTTTATAAATGCGGATTTAAGTATAAATATGACCGAGAATTGTTGGCTGTTTGGTAATCACTAGATTTCTTTTTTTTTTTCCTCCTCTGATCTTGAAAAATCTTTGGGTCAGAGTTAAAAAAAAATAAATTTTTAATTAGCCAAATATCTCAGAGGCGGATCCATAATCCAAGTTATTTCATTTAATGGCCTTAGAAACACAGAGCAGGGAACTTCTAGTCACAAAGTGTTAGATGTATCATTAATGTGCCTCTGTAACAAGTGGCAGCAAGTATGTGAATAAAGATTTAACAATGTCTGGGTCCTGGGAAATCAAGCCTTTACCATATTTAGAGTCATTCACCATAAAGACTGTTATAACTGGAGTGAGTGAGTGAGTAATAGATGTTTAACGCCATTTCGACAGCTTAGGTCATATTCATGGCGAGAACGACATTACACAATTTCACAGAGGAATGTGTCAGTGCCCGCGCATATGTGCACCACACACATCCTGAGGGGATAGGAAAGATGAGAAGTAGACCCTTTTTAAGTGGGCTAGGGAAGCCCGCTGTTATAACTTCTAACCCATAAGGGCCACCAATATTAAGTGCATCATGCCCATTGGCAGCAATGAAGTGCTAGAGGGTCTGTTCACCAGCACTTAGGGCTTCCCTAGCCCACTTAAAAGGGTCTATTTCTCCTCTTTCCTATCCTCTCAGGATGTGTGTGGTGCACATATGTGCAGGCACTGACACATTCCTCTGTGAAATTGTGTAATCTAGTTCTCGCCATGAATATGACCTTAGCTGTCGAAATGGCGTTAAACATCTATTACTCACTCACTCTCACCAGCACTTCATTGGTGCATCATCCTGGGTGTGTTAAGCCCATAGGGTCGGCATGAGGCATAAATGTAGAAATATTATGCTTCCCCTAAGTGTCTAAGACTGAACAATGTTTTGATGGGCTTAACCCTTTAAGGACCGCTGATGTATTCAGGGGTGTGAAATCTCCGCGGAAACGCGGAATTCCGTGGTTTTGATGCTCAGAGGGACCATTCCTGAGATCTGTGCAAATCCACTGAGAAAATGAATTACCATTTATATGGGGGGAGGGGGGGGGGAGAATTTTTTCAACATTAAGATCTGTTGTCATCCGAAATCAGAAATCTGAGTATCCCAGTGGTAGTTCTTAGCCTCTCTGTACAAGAGAAAATAGCATGTGTCCAATTGACTATTTGAATGACCTTTATTAAAATGTAAACTGGAAATCATTGCAAAGTAGCTTCAGAGGAAATAGATTTTAGGATTTCACACCCCTAGGTATTTAAACACCATGCCCATTGGTTGTCGTAATGAGTAACTCACCAGGGCTGCATTAATACATCATGCCGACCCTACAGGGCTGACACACTGGGGGGGGGGGCGTCATGATGCACCAATGAAGTGCTGTCCAGCAGACTCGTCAGGACTTCATTGGTGCATCATGACGATTTTAGCCATGATGCACTCCTGCATCAGCGACCCTTAAAGGGTTAATCAGGGGTAGACACTAACACTGGCCCGGTGGCTAATGGCCAGTAGTTTTGGCTGCGGGCCAGTGATTTCCTGTAGATTTCCTTTGAAATTGGCCATTTGGCCAGTAGGCTATTTGAAAATACATTGCTCTATACTAGATTACTGGCCCAGGTGGCCAAACGTCCAAAATACTCTAAAGTCTACCCCTGTTAATCCTTTAATTCTTTAGATCTAAACCCAGACGGTGGTTCTTAATTGGAGCGAGGTCCTTATTACGCTTGATATGGCGATACTTGATGACCACACGATCCATTTCCATACATAACGCTACTATGCAGACTCTCTCACCTTATTTCACTTGTTATCGCAGAATGTACAATGTCATTATTATGGAGTTTGCATCCTTTACTGCTATGTCAGTACTTTTTATACACACTGCCTGTTGTAAAATAAACCACTACCACTTATAAAGTTTATAAAGTGATTTGAGTTTTCTTATTATTATTATTATGGATTTCTATCATTTTGCAAGTTAATCAAGTCCCCAGTGCTTGTGTATTGGCATACCTGAAAAAAAGTTTTTTTTCTTTCATCTAAGTTGCATGCATATGTCCACAGAAACCAGAAAGGGGATCTATTATATAAGATAAATTCTCGAGAAAGGGGGTGTATTTGCCTCTTGTCTCGTTGGAATGAGGGTCCTGTAACTATTGTGAAAAAAAGGGGTACGTTTTGGGCTACAAATATCCACAATTTTTTTACAATAAATAAAAAGTGCTCTTTTACACCAGAAGCCGTGAGAAGTGAAGGCTCGCGTTAAGGACACCTGTAAACTCCAGGCGAGAAAAAAATTGAGCCGGAAAAACTCAGTTTTTTCTTTGAAAACAAGGCAGGAGAATGTGAATATAGGGGGTCTGGCGGCGGGGGGGTCCCCCAGGGGCCCGAGAGATTTTGTAAATCTAGAGGCCAAATATATGTATTTCGGTGGTCTTTGAACGTGTCTGTTACTCTGAGTTTAGAATTTTACTTAGAACCCCCCTCCCCATATAAAGGTTAAAATGAGATCTCATTGGATCTGGATGAATCACAAGAATGACCCTGGTGGATCTTTAAAAAAACTGAGAAAACTAAATAACTGAGGAGTTTGTAGGTATGATGAGGATGCTGTTGCTTTTGATGCTGAGCCGAGCCTAATGAGGAAACACACTCCTGGAGGGTGGCCATGGTGCTCCAATGAAGTGATGGCGACCAGTTACACCAGCGCCTATTGAAAGTATCCCAGGCACCCACCAGGACTGCATTCAAGCATCATGACGAGCCCAAGGGGTTGATACAGTCCTGAGGGTCGGCATGATGCTCCAATGAAGTGCTGGTGAGAATTCTCATCAGCGCTTCATTGGAGCATCGTGCCGGCAAGTGTGATCAGTCACCCTACCCACATGATGCTCCAATGAAGTGCTGGTGAGAATTCTCACCAGCACTTCATTGGGGCATCATGCAGACCAATGGGCATGATGCAACCCTCCATCAGCGGCCCTTTAAGAATTTAAGAGCCCAATGGTAAAACCCCCATAGTCAGTTTACACTAAACTAGGTTAAATGACGTGGTTGAGGGTGACTGATCGCCATTGACAATGTAATTAGGATACCCACATAACATGAAATGATGAATAAGTATTTGTTTCATTTGGCATTGATACATGCTGAATTCTTTTCATTAAATTCCCAAAAAGAAAAAGAGACAAACATTTGAAATGGGGTACAGTGACAGGACATCTGGTACTGTCGCCGACCCCCCTAAAAAAAATTCTGTGCAAAAAGGAACCTTTTTGTTCGTTGCATAATTGATATCATTTTCATAGATGAACAACGGAAATGACATTTCAAAATGAACCCTTTAATGCATTAATATGTACAGAGGATTTTTGGTAAATTTTGAGGAAAATGCCATACCTTAGTCCACTTGAGTGAAAAATATTTGCCCAATTTTTTTTTGATCTACGGACTCCAGCCTTTAATTTGTGGAACGAGAACCTGAACGCAACATCTTTCTGGCCTTCCGGCTTTAGTTGGCGCTATGAATGCAAATTGAATATTACATGCATGTACCCACTTTCATCTAAATGCCATTGCAGCATAAAGGAATCTAATGATCCTAATGTGCAATGGAATTTAATGAAACATGCAATATTATTGTACTTAGACACCATTTGTCCAGCTAGGGATATCATACTTAAGAAAAAGGAGTGAACTTATGTTACTAGAGAGATCATTGAGACTATTAATGACCGTAAGATACTGCTTTATAATCACCAGGTTACCGGCAACATTAATTATCTGCTCAGTGCCCCTAAACTCACACATTAGATACGCAGACAGCAGATGCATGTGAAAGCAGAGGGAACAATGAGGTCCCTGGATGAAAGCAGGGGAGATCCTAAACAATTCTGGAAGACTATAAATTCTATTATTAATCCACAACCAAAAAAATTCCACAATTTCTATTGTTGACAATGGCAATCCTGTTGAGCATAAAAATACAGCTGACTATATTAACTGCTATTTTGCGAAGATTGGTAGCAAACTGTATGACTCCCTTGTCTCCAAGCACAACTGACAGCAAGAAGAGCTGGATGAGGAGCCAATGGAAGTAGAAGATATAGAAAATTTATTGGAGCTGGACTTAGACAGGTTCATTAACCAGGCTGATGTGGCCAAGCTGGTGAATCATATCTCCGTGGACAAGTCCTCGGGCATACTGAAAATTGGCAACAGGCCCCTAAAAGATGCTATGCTCCTACTCAATGATCAATTAGTGCACATGTTTAGGTGCTCATTCAAATCTGAAATTTTTCCAGATGACTGGGCGGTTGGTACCCTAGTACCAATAGCTAAGAAGGGTGAACTTACATTGATAAAAAACTGGAGACCGATCACTCTCTTGCCCCTTCCCGGTAAACTCATTGGTACACGATTTGCTAAGGCAGCACTTAGAAGAAAACCTTCTGCTTAGTAGGAATCAGTACGGTTTCAGATCCGGCAAAATCACTGGAGATACAGTCATGCATGTTGTAAATGATTTGTACACTGCCAGAGACAATAGCCACCTAACAACAGCTTGTTTCATTGATTATTCCAAAGCGTTCGATTTCATACACCACCCCACATTAATAAGTAAGATAAATTGGTTAAATCTTCCTCCTGTCATAAAAAAATGGTTAAAATCCTATTTGTCCAACTGAAAACACAGCACAAGGGCCAATAATAGCCTATCTGCACTTGAACCAGAAAGATTTGGGGTACCGCAGGGGTCCACCATCGGTCCCTTATTATTCGCATATTAAATTAATGACCTCTGTGATATTCTGACCAATACTGAAGTTGTACTTTATGCTGATGATACTTTTTTGTATGCAATTGGTCCTGATTATAATGAAATATGTTTACTGCTGCAAAATGATCTGAATGTCCTACATAACTGGTGTCTCAGAAACTATATGACGCTCAACACTGAAAAAACGATGATTATGAATTTTGGTACAAAAACAGCACCTGACAGGAAACCAGTGACAAACACCAACAGGAAGAGCACATTTAGAATGCAGACGATCATTGTTGCACCCTTAACGTAGGTCAGAACTTCCATGGTCAGTTGTGGATAAGCCTGAATAAATGATATAGCCCTCTTGTAGCGGAAGAAGAAGCACAAGACCAGAGCTGTCACAATCAGGGATGCAAGGACAACAAGTAAAGCCAGAATGACATGGAAGATGACCATCCCATTGTAGAAAGCAGTTAATTCCTTACTACAAACCACTGGTGTACTGTTACTGTCAGGGTAGATACCTATCCCCAGGCCATCACTGCCATGGTCAATAGATCCCACCAGGTCATCCCCCACGTATCCAAACGAGGCGACCACACCAACCAGAAGCAGAAGTAACACTAGTATATGCTGAGCAACATCTTCTGCCCATACGTGTCTGGATTGCGGACATACATGATGCGGTCCACACTGTACATGAGGAGTAATGCCGGCACCATGACCTGCTCGATATTGGACATGATGATGTACACCTGGCAGTACACCTGGGCTACTCCTAGATGGTGATATTCATACTCAAGCGACCCTGGGTGGACGATCTGCGAGAAAACAGGTGGCAGATGATAGTGTTAAGGATAAACCAGTGTGTGACTTGGTCTCGGAGTGATCTCCTGAGGAGGATGATCGTGATGAGATAGATGCACAAAAGGATGTGCCCAATAAGGAGGATTGTCACCGAGATCCAAACAGCAAGGTCTTCTGACTTCATGGCTACTGGCTTTCTGTCCCTCTTTACCTGAAATGAGAATGGCAGGGATGAAGTACTCTCTAACGGTTTTATGCAAACAACAGGCATGGGAAAAAGGGCGGGGATGGCAGAGGGGGCCTACCCCACCTCCCAATAATGGGAAGGTCCCCCATATAAGCCTATATATCAGGCTTAAGTACCCCTGGGCCCCAAATTGAACTTTGCTTACTACACCCCTGAGAAATAACACTACCATAACACCCTGGTATAAGTAGCATTTCCACACCTCATTGCCAAATACATGGAAACGTTGTTATACCTATTTGGGGCGATGCACAAGTTTACAGGGATAATAAAACCATCTGAATTCTGTCTCTATCCCAACTATAACAGTAGGAAGCAAGACTATGCTTGGTTTATGCGCAGCAGTCGTGTTATAATTAAGATTCTGGACCCTAGCCAAGTATTGGAGCTAAAGCCCCATATGGGTGCTCTCATACATGGACCCCCTCCTGCAGTGGGTTGGTAGGCCAGGGCCGTGGAGCACTATATATAGCTATGTCATAGGGTGGTTACCTGTTGGCAAACATTGCCTAAATCACTTGTAAATCTTCAACAACTCACATACATCATTTTTATGTTATTGGCTAGCCAATAACATAGTCATGTAAGGGAAGTCGATGCAATGGAATGTGGCCAAATAGGTAGACTTGCCCACATAAAAGTCCTTAGTGTTCACATAGGATTAGACTGAGACAAGTAGCTTGGACAAGTCTAAGGTACCTGGATCTAGGGGTTGAGGTAGCTTCCTTAAAAGTTTTAAGGACAAAACTCAGTTCAATATGTCAAATCTGAAAGAGGTATTTGTCATGTTACAAGAGGATTTTAAAATGTCAGGATGAGGAGAAGTCATTAGTCATTATAATGACAAAACTCCTTTGTTAGATGGAAGTTATACATGTATTGGGATGAAAAAGTAAAATGCACAGATTGTCTCAAGGTGAGTTTAGCCTTAAGAGAAATAGCCATGTACATGCTCACACATCTGGATGGACCAGATATAATCCTCTTAATTAGGTAGTAATTATGTCATTGGCTTATTGGAACCAGAGGTTCCAGCTTGCTCCACAAGGGGTTGAGTGGGTTGTACTGTTTACCTGTGACCATTAACCCCTTCAGGGCCACCTACATTTATAATAGTATAAACATATGATACATGTATTATATTGACGGTAGCTATGATGCAGGATGTGAAATGTTATATTATATTTGCATGTAGCATACCACTTTTGCATGTACATGTCATTTCATATAGAGTCTAGCCCTTTGAACATAGAAACCAATAACATCTTAGGGCTGTGAAATAGCCCTAACCTTAAACATTTTTATATTTTCACATGGATAGTGCAAAAATTCTGAACGGTTTGAAGAGTTCTAACATTCTTTACTTATCATTTTAATAGATCAGGTTTGGGGAAATCCTATTCAAAAGGAATTGTACTAAAATGATGTGAGAAACCTGCTAGTATTGGATACAATGGTTAGGGTAACCTATAACATAATGAGAAAACCACAGTGGACTTGAACTGAAGGGAGTGCCATTTAGAGTAGTGAAAGAAATGGCGCATACACAAGCACTGCGACTACAGTGGAACCCCTCCAATGCAAGCAAGTGGGGAGTGTGGTTTTGCTAGTATAAGGCACTGCTTATAAATGAAGATGGACCCCTCAACAGTGGTGGATCCATGATATTCAAAAGGAGGGGGCACGCCCTTGATTTATCCTCTATTTTTGGCTAACTATGAGTAATAAAAATGGCAAATAGGCTCTTACCTACAGGCAAAAAAGAGGGTGGGGGGTGCACTCCTACACCCGCCTTCTTAATCTGCTACTGCTCGACAAGTGCTTTCTCTTATATCTCCTTAATGCTCTCCAACTGCATATGATGGCATAAGGGGGTGAAGGGAGATCCAAGGTTTCCTGATATTTTTGAATTTTGAAAATTAATTGATTTGAACAGAAGTTAAGTCATTTTAAATCTTTTTATAGTATGTCCACAAACTCTGGCTGCATCTTACCGGAATGGCTTGTTTAAGTGCCAAGGTCTCAAATAAGTGCCGGGCTCGAATAAGCGCAGAGGGTACAGGGATATTGAAATCCAATATGGTGGAAGGCCTTTCTTCTCATCTGCGTTGACTCGTATTACAATTCATTGATTTTAAGGGTAAATATTCAGGCCACTCAAAAAAAAAAAAAAAAAATTAAAGCTAACAATGTTGGCAATGCAGTAGACTAGAGGTTGAGTGTATTTTCACAATTCTTCATAATCAGTTAACTCATAAGTACTAAAATCAAGATTTTAGGTCTCGCCCATGCAGTTTACACCCTGATATGCCTAGGGTTAAAATAAAAATCGCCCTCATCACATTTTTTGATATTAAGGACATTTTATGTTCTTCTATTGATTACAAGAAATGTTTATATCCCCCTGTCTATTTTAGGAAAATGACAGTGTCCCATGTTGTCAAAGTGACATAGTCCTAGTTTTTCATTTTTTTTTCAAATTCTATTCAAATGTGTTCATACAATTAAAACGGGTGTTCCCATGGACCTATCCACAAGCATCTCACAGTGTATTCCGAAAGGATGGACTTTTGGCATGCACTCAAAAAGTAGGAAATTGGGTATTATTCTGACAATTCCTTCAAACATGAGCTTAATTATGGGTAATGAGAGCAAAATAAGTAAGTACCATAGAAAGCTTGATCTATGTGAGCATCCTGGTACATTTTTCAGAAGATTGATTTTGGAGCCCCAACCATCAGACCATGCCACTTTAAACTCGAAAATGTCGACGTTGCCATGTCTATTTATAGATCTATAGCCATAACTGGATCTATACCCTGTGGGCCTGGACCACTAAATTTGACATGGTAAGATAGACATATGACATGACCATTTAGTAGGGACATGAGGTAGAAATGAGTGACATAATATTGCATGGGGACAAACTCCTATATGGGAATATTGCATGGGGACTAACTATTATATGGGAATATTGCATGGGGACTAACTATTATATGGGAATGTTCCATAGAGACATACTATTATATGGGAATATTACATGGGGACACACTATTATATGGGAATGTTGTATGGGGACATACTGTTATATGGGAATATTGCATGGGGACATATTATTATATGGGAATATTGCATGGGGACAAACTATTATATGGGAATATTGCATGGGGACACACTATTATATGGGAATGTTGCATGGAGACTAACTATTATATGGGAATATTGCATGGGGACTAACTATTATATGGATATGTTGCGTGGGGACATACTATTATATGGGAATATTGCATGGGGACTAACTATTATATGGGAATATTGCATGGGGACATACTATTATGTGGGAATGTTGCATGGAGACTAACTATTATATGGGAATATTGCATGGGGACTAACTATTATATGGGAATATTGCATGGGGACATACTATTATGTGGGAATGTTGCATGGAGACTAACTATTATATGGGAATATTGCATGGGGACTAACCATTATATGGGAATATTGCATGGGGACAAACTATTATATGGGAATATTGCATGGGGACACACTATTATATGGGAATGTTGCATGGGGACTAACTATTATATGGGAATATTGCATGGGGACTAACTATTATATGGGAATATTGCATGGGGACTAACTATTATATGGATATGTTGCGTGGGGACATACTATTATATGGGAATATTGCATGGGGACAAACTATTATATGGGAATATTGCATGGGGACACACTATTATATGGGAATGTTGCATAGGGACTAACTATTATATGGATATGTTGCATGGGGACATACTATTATATGGGAATATTGCATGGGGACTAACTATTATATGGGAATATTGCATGGGGACATACTATTATGTGGGAATGTTCCATGGGGACTAACTATTATATGGGAATATTGCATGGGGACTAACCATTATATGGGAATATTGCATGGGGACACACTATCATATGGCAATATTGCATGGAGGACACACTATTATATGGGAATATTGCATGGGGACATAATATTATATGGGAATATTGCATGGGGACTAACTATTATATGGGAATATTGCATGGGGACACACTATTATATGGGAATATTGCATGGGGACTAACGATTATATGGGAATATTGCATGGGGACACACTATTACCGTAATCTCCCGCGTAGAAGGCGCGTCTTCTATGCCAAACAAAATGCTGCTGGGTCTTATACGCAGGAGGGCCATTGCCTGGAGTTTGGGGTGCGCCTTATAGGGGAGGTGTTTTTATTATAGAACAGTACAAAATGACAAAAATTTGCCCTCAGGGGGGCGCCTTCTACGCGAAACAGCCCCCCTGTGAGTTGGGGGGGCGCCTTATAGGCGAGCTGCGCCTTATACACGGGAGATTACGGTATATGGGAATATTGCATGGGGACACACTATTATATGGGAATATTGCATGGGGACACACTATTATATGGGAATATTGCATGGGGACACACTATTATATGGGAATGTTGCATGGGGACTAACCATTATATGGGAATGTTGCATGGGAACTAACTATTATATGGGAATATTGCATGGGGACTAACTATTATATGGGAATATTGCATGGGGACATACTATTATATGGGAATATTGCATGGGGACTAACGATTATATGGGAATATTGCATGGGGACACACTATTACTGTAATCTCCCGCGTAGAAGGCGCGTCTTCTACGCCAAACAAAATGCTGCTGGGTCTTATACGCAGGAGGGCCATTGCCTGGATTTTGGGGTGCGCCTTATACGGCACATGGCTATTGTATATTTGACCAATGGGAAGCATCCCTGGCATTTACTGCGGAGACGGGGGCTGAAGGTGTTAGTCATAGTGCAGTCGGGGTCTAATGGCGGCCTCCATAGCCTAATGTGCTAATGCCCTATAGGGGAGGTATTTTTATTATAGAACAGTACAAAATGACAAAAATTTGCCCTCAGGGGGGCGCCTTCTACGCGAAACAGCCCCCCTGTGAGTTGGGGGGCTCCTTATAGGCGAGCTGCGCCTTATACACGGGAGATTACGGTATATGGGAATATTGCATGGGGACACACTATTATATGGGAATATTGCATGGGGACATACTATTATATGGGAATATTGCATGGGGACAAACTATTATATTGGAATATTGCATGGGGACAAACCATTATATGGGAATATTGCATGGGGACTAACTATTATATGGGAATATTGCATGGGGACACACTATTATGTGGGAATATTGCATGGGGACACACTATTATATGGGAATATTGCATGGGGACACACTATTATATGGGAATATTGCATGGGGACAAACCATTATATGGGAATATTGTATGGGGACTAACTATTATATGGGAATATTGCATGGGGACATACTATTATGTGGGAATGTTCCATGGGGACACACTATTATATGGGAATATTGCATGGGGACACACTATTATATGGGAATATTGCATGGGGACATACTATTATGTGGGAATATTGCATGGGGACACACTATTATATGGGAATATTGCATGGGGACACACTATTATATGGGAATATTGCATGGGGACAAACCATTATATGGGAATATTGCATGGGGACAAACTATTATATGGGAATATTGCATGGGGACATACTATTATGTGGGAATGTTCCATGGGGACTAACTATTATATGGGAATATTGCATGGCGACTAACCATTATATGGGAATATTGCATGGGAACTAATTATTATATGGGAATATTGCATGGGAACTAACAATTATATGGGAATATTGTATGGGAACTAATTATTATATGGATATGTTGCATGGGGACTAACTATTATATGGGAATATTGCATTGGGACACACTATTATATGGGAATATTGCATGGGGACTAACTATTATATGGGAATATTGCATGGGGACATACTATTATATGGGAATATTGCATGGCGACTAACCATTATATGGGAATATTGCATGGGAACTAACTATTATATGGGAATATTGCATTGGGACACACTATTATATGGGAATATTGCATGGGGACTAACTATTATATGGGAATATTGCATGGGGACATACTATTATATGGGAATGTTGCATGGGGACTAACTATTATATGGGAATATTGCATGAGGACTAACTATTATATGGGAATATTGCATGAGGACTAACTATTATATGGGAATATTGCATGGGAACTAATTATTATATGGGAATATTGCATGGGAACTAACAATTATATGGGAATATTGTATGGGAACTAATTATTATATGGATATGTTGCATGGGGACTAACTATTATATGGGAATATTGCATTGGGACACACTATTATATGGGAATATTGCATGGGGACTAACTATTATATGGGAATATTGCATGGGGACATACTATTATATGGGAATATTGCATGGGGACTAACTATTATATGGGAATATTGCATGGGGACATACTATTATATGGGAATATTGCATGGGGACTAACTATTATATGGGAATATTGCATGGGGACATACTATTATATGGCAAATTTAACCGAGTCTTCACATTTAGATTTAAATTTAGATCTGGGGGTGAATCAAACCTTTAGGGTCAGCATGATGTATATAAGCAAATGTCAACCACCATGGAATATTTTTGCATCGTTTTCAACGAGGTGAGGCTGTTCGTATTCAACGACGCCTTATAGGCGGAATGTGATGCAAAAATGTTCCATGGGAGTGGACATTTGCTTATATAAATGGGAGTGGACATTTGCATTTATGTCATGGCCTATGGGGTTAATTTGCTTTTAGATAAAGAAAAACAGCTCAGCACCATTCAAAATCCGAGATGGCTGAGTGAGTGAGAGTGAGTAATGGTTGTTTAATGCCATTTCGACAACTAAGGTCATATTCATGGAGAGAAGTACATTAAAATTTCACAGAGAAATGTGTTGGTGCCCGTGCAAATGTGCACCACACACATCTGAGGGGATAGGAAAGAGGAGAAATAGACCCTTTTAAGTGGGCTAGGGAAGCCCGCCAAGATGGCGGACCCCATTGAATACAAGCAGATTGTATTCCATGCCCCCATGGAATACGGTTGTTCTAGTACTAATCTATAATAACGATCATATCTGCCACTGTACAACAAAATTTCACTTTTCGAAAAAAAAAACGGAGCTGAAACCCACTTACTCCTATGTATTTTGACCTGGGGAATTCAAAAATAACATCCATTTTTTGCTGGCAGCTCTCAATTTTGAGATACCCATAATACCTAGAATTGCCCATTTTCATCCTCGGTAGCCAAATCCATATTAGTTCAAACTGTACAAACACAAGATTTTACATCAAATCTGGTTTATTTATCATTGAATACCATTTACAAACCCATATCTAATGAATTATTCATCCTTTAACTCAGTAATATGCAGTAAAAGTAGTAAATATGGTCAAAACGTTAGCTAGACGACACTTGTTCAGGACTGCCTTGCCCATCTCTTGTACACAATGTTCGGGCTCATCCCACATCAGACCCCATTACTAGCCTGCTAGAAGAAAAGGTAACCGCTTTCTTTGGTAGCATTATTCTGTCTCTGAGAAGTCCGTTTGAATCTCTTCCCATGTATGTCACTTACCGAGCCACAGGTTTTCTTTTAAAGGATGGGGGGTCAGATGCAGAAAGTGGATCTTCAAGGACATCTTGCATTTGAGTTTCTAATATATGTGGCAGCAGTGTATTCACACACTCTACAATGTCCTCAGCCCTCTTGTTTCCTAGAATGCCTGTTCTGACTGCACTGATGGCAAGCCATGAGTTTCATTTACTGTTTAGCCTATTTTTAGTTATAATATAATTACCCTTACTTTAATCTCACGATTATGGATAATCCTAATGTTTAGATGCAGCCTTACTCACCATAAATCATGCATCAGCGGCCCTTTAAGAGTTAAAGAGTCCAATGATAAACCACCATAATCAGTTTACACTAAACTAGGTTGAATGATGTGGGTGAGGGTGGCTGATCACCAATGACAATGTAATTACGATACCCACATAATTTGAAATGATAAATAAGTATTTGTTTCATTTGGCATCAATATAAACTGAATTCTTATCATTAAATTAAAAAAAAAAGACATTTGAAATGGGTCTAGTACCGTAATCTCTCGCGTATAAGGCACTGCTCGCCTATAAGGCGCACTCCCAACTAAGGGAGGTCTGTTATAACGTATAAGGTGCACCTCTGAGGGCAGATTTTTGTTAATTTAGTACTGTTCTATAGTAAAAAATACCCCCCTATAAGGCGCACCCCAAACTCAAGGCAATTTACCTCCCACGTATAAGACCCAGCAGCATTTTGTTTGGCCTATAAGACGCGCCTTATACGCGGGAGATTACGGTAACAGGACATTTGTTACTAAACCTCCCCCCCCCAAAAAAAAAAGAAAAAAGAAAAAATCGGTGCAAAAAAGGAATCCTTTCACATTCATACGTTTTAGATGAACAACAGAAACGACATTTTCAAAAAATGAATCGTTTAATGCATTATGAGGCTTATATACACTGAGGATTCTCAGTCATTTGAGGAAGAAACCCCAAAGAGACATACCTAAGTTCCTTGTCTCAAAAGCTGGTCGTGCCTTAAACGCAAGCTTATAATAACATCAGATCAGTACTTAAGGTTGGGACTTAAGCCAAAATCAGGACTGCATGCTCTATAGGGTTTTCCAAAACTCAGGGTGTGTCTTATACGCGAATTGGCGAGATACGTGAGGTATCACAATATTATAGTATACCATGGTTAGGGGATGTCCAATGGACGCAGCCCTTGCTGAAGCTGGTTACCAGTGGTTATCAATGATAACAGTGAAATCAGATGGGTACCACTGCCCGTCAAGTAAACCAGCATTAAAACTGTATAAAGACTTTTAAGCTAGAAACAACATTGGTATCCCTAGGCCTCATAAAAAAAGTTGTTTTCAGGTAGTGCTACCCCACTGAACAGGACTCGAGTTGGGAACATTCACAACTTGGGCAAGAGAACGTGATTATCTCCGGAAATTTGGACATGACAGAACATCTTATACTCGAGAAAAAAAAACATGTCCACTTCCTGGGAATATCCCAAGTATTTCTCGAGAAATTCCTGAGCCATTCTCGAGATCTAGACTAGAGAACTTTCTCGGGTATAAGATGTTATGGCGTCATGTCTCTATTCTTGTTGTATTCACAAGTCGGGACTCGAGAAATTCCTGAGGAATTCTCGAGATCTTGTTCTGTGGGATATATTCTATTTTCTTTAATCCTACCTCATCTTTTTATGAGCATTTTTGGTGGTTATTGAGAAAAAGAAAGATCCTAAATGTTGATTTTGCATTGAAAGAATGGAAATTTTCAGTCAGCCTTCCGGAAATTCCTAAAAATTCCTACCTCCCTACCCTATATTTTTGGCTCCATTGCATGAACACTACTTCATCTTTTTGGCCCTCCGGGTTTAGCTCCCTCTATGAATGAAAATTGAATATGCTTGATTACATGCATGTAATCCATGACCGACTTTCATCTAAATGCCATTAGAGCACATGTTATAGCTAAAAGAATCTAATGTATTAATAATTGTTGTGCCTAGCACAAATGAATAACACTATATTTGCAATATTCACAAGTTTAACAATACATCAGATACAAATTGCATGTAAAGTTTAAAAGTGCATTCTGTCACTCCATAATGACAAAAAAGGCACTTATTTGATATCAACTTATAAATATTATAGCAAAACAGTCTTACATCTTTGTGATGAATACATTGAGGGCTGGTAATGCATAAATGCACCGTGTCCATTAATCGTCCTAATGCATGAATGCAGCCTTGGCCAGTAACTTACATTTAGGGTTACATTGGTGTACATCTTGCTGACCCTAAAGAGCCAGTTCACCCTCGGTCCGTATGACGCTCCAACGAAGTGCCGGAGAGCAGACTCACCAGCACGTCATTGGTGCATCATGACGACCAATGGGCATGATGCACTCCTGCATCAGCAGCTTTTTAAGGGTTAATTAATACTGGGGGTTCTCTCCTGCTTCAGGCGCAAAACAACAATTAGCACCGTTTATTAACACGTTATAAGCTCCAGCTTTCAACACTCAGATAAAGATACTCCCTTCATATTTACTGCAATTGGCATGTATCAAAACTCAGTTGGAACTTTATGATAGTGTCATGTAGTAATATATTTGTATAACAACAGTGATCGGCTACAAAATACATCTTTCTTTTTTTTTGGGACACATCGCACCTCAGTTATAACCAGTCCAATGACCTTTGATATAAAGCATAGAAATGTCATCTTATTTTCCATAAAACATTAGTATAAAAATGTAACCCTGTATAATAACCATCGCAATTGTGTAACAATCTATCAAGGATAAAATAGATATAACTAAAAGAGATACATTGTGGTTAAAATATTTGAACACATCTACCTATACTACTGATCCTTGTGTATGTACATTGACATAATCTTTCCTGTGTCCAAACCAAGGAACAGTCAGCCCTCACTTCCTCAACGCTTTATTTCCTCAGATCCCTTACTACCTCAGACAGCAACTTTCTCTATATATGTTCTATTAAATTTGGACTTGAATCCTTGAATATTTCGCTTCCTCAGATATTTTTCAGATAAATGTCTCGATAATATGCATTAATGGGTTAAGTCTGTTTAAAGTATCCACAGAAGGCGCCTCTACAAAATGTCTTTGATTTTGCTTTTTTTTTTTTTTTTTAGAAAATCGAGTGAGACTGCATTCACAGGCTTAAAACACAGGCACAATAGGGGTATGAGCAAAATCAGCAATAACACAACACCTGCATCTCATCAACTATACATTTACTAGGATACTACATAATTCATTCATTGATAGAATGAGTATATCTTCAATAAAGATATTGTAATTGTTCATGTTCTGCATAATCATTGAACGTTCTGTACATCAATTGATACAGAGAAGAAAAAAAAGATATTCATATTTCAAAATTCTTAGGTCACTGGGCCTCTTCGGCACTGGCCACATATCTCAAGGTTGTTTCTTCATTAGTTTCACTTTCCTGTCTATTTCGTTTGCAACACAAGTGGTTGGATTCGCGCCGTATGTCCGTGGAGAGAAACAAAAAGCATATACCCTGGAATAGTTCAAATAGGAAATAGACAGAATCTGCGCTGATGAGATGTTTAGCAACAAATTCCACCAACAGGAAATTGGTGACAAAGACCACCAGGAAGAGCACGTTGAGAATGCAGACGATAATGGTTGCATCTTTGACATAGGTCAGAACTTCCGCGTCCAGTTGTGAATATGCCTGACTGAACGATACAGCCCTTTTGTATCGGAAGAAGAAGCACATGACCAGGACGGTGACAATGAGGGATGCAAGAGCGACCAGTAGAGCAAGGATGGCATGGAAAATGAGCATCCCAGTGTGGAAAGCTGTGTATTCATTGCCACAAGCCACTGGTGTACTGTTACTGCCATAGTGGATAGAGGCCACCAGTGTATCCCCCGCATACCCAAACGAGGCCACTACACCTACCAGAATGGACAGCCCCCATGGAAGCAGTAGTAACACCAGGACAACCCCCAGGGACATCTTCTGTCCATACGTATCTGGATTGCGGACGTACATCATACGGTCCACTGTATACATCAGTAATAATGCAGGCACCATAACCTGCTCAATATTGGACATGATGAAGAACACCCGGCAGTACACCTGGGCGACTCCCACATGGTGATATTCATATTCAAGCGACCCCGGGCGGACGATCAGAGAGAACAGCAAGTGGCAGATAACAGTGTTAAGGATGAACCAGTGAGTGACTTGGTCTCGGAGTGATCTCCTGAGGAGGATCATGGTGATGAGATAGATACATAGAAGGATATGCCCGATGAGGAGGATGGTCGCTGGGATCCCGACGGCAAGGTCCTCTGACTTCATTGTTGCTGGCTTTCTCTCCCACTTTACCTGAAATGAGAAGGACAAGGATGAAGTAGTCTCTAAAGGCTTTATCATAAAGTTTCTGCAAATAAGACTAGGGGCATAGGAGAATGGGGTGGCAGCAGTGCATCATGCCCATTGGCCGTCATGATACACACATGAGTTAGCCAACCCTCCGGCACTGTATCAACCCTGTAGCCTCGTTACGATTCATGAATGTAGCCCGGTGACTTATTCACCAGGGCTGCATTCATGCATCATGACCAGGGCTGCATTCATGCATCATGACGACCAATGGGTATGATACATTAATGCATTAGCGACCCTTAAAGGGTTAACTGCGTTGTCGGGGTCTAGGCAGTTCCAGTTCCGGTCACCCGACCGACCTTTGCCACTAGGAAACAGGACCAACCTCAGAATCTTTTAAAGATTTTTTTTTCATATTTTAAAAGAATTTTTATTTCTTTTTTAACATATTTTTTTTTAATTGGCAAAGCATAATAGTTTGAGATAGATGCTTAAAATTGCAGTCCATTTGTGATGTTTCCGGATATACACCTTTAAACATCATATCAACCAGTTGACAACCACTTATAACGCCATATTGAAGTTAGGCCTGAGTTAAAAAAAAAAAAAAAGGAAAGAAAGAAAAAAAAAAAAAAAGAAAGAAAAGGAAAAAAATCCGACCTACCGACCTCAACCTATTCTTAATGTCTTACCGGAAACCTACAACCAAGATGGAAGCATAATAACCAGCTGTTCAAGGAAAACAAGATCTCAAAATAATATATACTCTATATCAAAACACCTCCTCACATGTTCCTGTTGCCCAGTCCCTGGTTGTTAGTAGGATGTTGTTAATGTGCATGTTTACCACAGGTAACTGGCACCATGTGTTAAGTGACAGCTATATATAATGTCTACATTCTCCAAGGCAACAGGAACCTCTGTTTCCCAGCCCTGCCTTCCCTGTTCTAAAAAATATACCCACCTTTTTTAAGATTCTATTTAAAATTCAAAGGAAACTTGTAGTGAGAAAAGTTGCTTAGAGGTGATATGAGATTGAAAGTTAAGTGACATGTTAAATGAGCATTTAATGAAATCGACCTTTGACATGGGGACCCCTCCCCCTCCATCAATGACTGCTAAACTGAGGGACGTCCATAAATGACGTCATGCAGCTGCTGGGGGGGGGGCAACCTTTCCTTAAAATCGACAAGAGACAAGGGGTACCCCCCCCCATTCCGACCCACCCCAAGGGACCCTCCATCCCGGGCACTCCATAAATAACATCACGCCACATTAGACGGGGTTTTTACCCCCCCCCCTCCCGGTCATGTTTTCCCCATCAATTTTTCAATGCTGAAGATATATGGAGAATTAACGTCATTTGTGGATGGCCCCCAATGAAGGGCCCTAGGTTCATATACACGTCACCTAATACAATACTATTGTATTACAATCAGATTCAACCACAAGTCAATACGCACCTAGAATTATTGAAGCAACTTTCAAACCAAGTCAGGTCCCTCAGATTCCAACCACAAGTTGAAGTTGAACTTGACTCGAGCATGGAGATCCCAAAACAACTTCACTACCCACTTCATGCAGCTTGCTTCGGTACAATCCAGGGCAGAATGCTGGGGCAAGATGCAGTCTACAGACAAACTTTGATCTCAAAGCCTCTCCTAGTTATCCCCTGTATATTGTCCTATGAAGAGAGCAGCTCATGAGGGGGAATATGTTGTAATGAGTCGTTCTGAGCAAGATTGAGTCTGTGTAAACTTTGTGTGTGGTTTACTCTGGGGAGTGAGACGCCCGTGAAACGAGTGAAATGTCAGCAAACAAAAGCAGCCTCACCAAGCAGAGGTTAAGGATGTTGAGTGACTCTGAGTGTGGTGATATATGGGACAGGGTATGTGGTAGGAGAGTGAGCTACTCCCGTTAAGTGGGTCAGACGGTACCACGCGGAGAGATGCCGGCCTATGGGGCGCCAAATGTGTAATTTGGGGAAATATTTGTGGTATGGGGCGCCAAATGTGTACTTTGGGGAAATCTTTATGATATGGGTTTTCGCGTGTTACCTGAGTGAGTGAATTAGCACATATTTCTCTTTTATGCATATCACTTTTAATGCTGTAAATGTACTCAGAAGAATAAATCAATGGAGGTATGAAAACGCCTATTGCCACCGGAAATATTTACTTTTAATTTGCATGCTGAGCATCGATTCTTTTCTGACATTCTAAGGGAGTGGTCATTATTTATCAACAGGGGGGAGGTGGTGGGTTTTCGCGCGGACGCGGGGAAATTTTTTACGCCCCCCCCTCGACGGTAGTCAAAATTTTTTGTGCCCCCCCCACACTGGAGTCGCGGAGAGTTTTCGCGCCCCTCTTTGATCTATAGTAGCGCGCGGGCTTTTTTGCTAAAAAGAGGGTGAATTTTTTTAGCCCCCCCTCAAGAGGGTTCAAAATTATTTTAGCCCCCCCTCGGGAGGGGTCTGAAAATTTTACGCCCCCCCCTCAAACCCACCACCCGCCCCCTGTTGATAAATAATGACCACTCCCTAATGTCCAAATCTAATGCTATGGTAGAACTTATATATAATTGCCAAAATTGCCTTCCCATGGCATTTCCATTAGTGTCTCTTTTATTTCTGAAGTTTATGTAACAGTAAAACCATAAACATAAGCCTATTTTGGCATAAACTGTAGAGGCCTAGAGAAGGATTTGAATCTTCTACACTGGCTGTCATACAAAGCTATGATAAATATATGGTGTTCCAGTCTAAAATCATCAGCAGTCTCAAAATTTAGCATGTCTGACTTTGAATCACAGAATGTGGGTTCAAGACTGCATGGGGAAAGTGTTTTTAAAGCTGGGACAAGATCTGAAATATATAGACTTTCCAATTTCTGCATATCTTTCATCACCCCAAAGTGTCCTGCAAAAATCTCAATATATTCAGTGCATTCTAACCATGTCAAATTCAAACATATATATGTGTAAAAATAAAATGCTTCCAGCATTTTATTAATGTCAACAAGCAGTCTTGATTGTACCAGCACAGTGGCTCCATCTGAAGCCATAAAGCAGAGTATTCTACAATGGTAGTGAATTCAAATTGGATGCCTGGCAGCAGAGCAGACACCACTCAGTGCTGCTGCCATGAGGCTGTGACCAGAACTAATTAACCAAGTGGTTTCCCTTCCCACCAAAGAGGATAGACCAGCTGAAACTAAAGTCCAATGATGTGCACATAATGAGCCATAATAAGTGACACCCTATGACTTGGGAAGGGGTATATAATCCTTTAAAATACATATCAGACCACACTATATTAGCTTTTATACCAGCTTTAACTTACACATACAAGGTAAAAGGAGTCTTTGTAAAAGGCCCCCCCTGAAGCCCCCCTTTATCATTTTAGCAATCAGAGGATGTTCATTATAATACATTATATTTAGTATTTGTTTCAAAAATGACAGTGGTCAACCGAGAATAAACAAAATCATAAAAGGGGTTTGAACCTGGGTGGTCTAGATTTCTAGTCCCAGGCCTTAACCACTACACTAGATTGACCAGTCAAACTTTCAAAGTGAAATCTCCCTCTTTATCTATAATTGATTACTCAGTCATCAAGTAGCATATTGCCCTTCAGTAGATGTTCTAACACCCACAGTATCGTGGCCCCAGTATCAGCTGAGGACTCATGGTGTAATGGTTAGCACATGAGACTCAGGATCCCAGCACTGTCTGGTGCATGGGTACGAATCCCATATTGGACAGAATTTTCCCAAGAATTACATCTGCTGTTCAAAAATGACCTTATTCATAAACCTCCTGCTACGCTTGGCCTATTTCACAAAACCTCCTCCCAGACCTGACCCAATTCACAAAACCTCCTGCTAGAACTGACCTAATTCATAAAACCTCCTGTTGGCGCCTAAACTGTAGAATATCGAAATAAACCTACAGTAGGAACAATAGGGTGCAGAGCCAGGTGGAGTATAAACAGGTACATCTCACTATGTGGGATCTATCAACTACCCTACAACAAAACTGTTATTATAATGTAATGTAAATAGCAAACAGGGTCACATATCAAACCTTCTCGTGACAGTCCCATGCATGGATGAGCACTGTATATAGCTTTATCATTACAAGGGCAGTGGTAGTGATCGAATCTATGAGGTGACGATACTTTCTGTAAGTACACTGTAAGAAATCCCTGTTGCCTTTACGGGGATACTCCGTAAAATATTACACTGTATCACTGTGATTGGAATTACAGTAAAACTCTGTACCTTGGGGCTGTGTACAAATGACGTCATGCATTTTTGGACCATTTTTGACCCCCCCTCCCCCCTTGTCATGTTTCATCATACAACACTTGACCCCCCCCCCTCAGCATGACATCATGCAGAGAGATACCCCCCCCCCCTCAAAGTGCATGAATAGTGAAGGCCTATAGGCTATAAACAAATTAAAATGGTTCAAAGGGACATATAGTGGGTGTGAATTGGCAATAAAGGATAAGATACATGCAAAGTGAAAAAAAAGAACTAGCACTGATCAACAAATGAACAGAGAAACATGCCAAACACTGTCAGCTTATATAATGTATGGGTCCCTATATGCAGGATGTACCATTTCCGTGCCTTATAGTTATACACAGAGTACTATGGTAGTGATCATACACAAGTATTTCCTGTCACAAAAGTACTTAAAAACTGTCTAGATCAATAGTCCAATACAGTTAATAATCTGCCTTCTTTGCAGCAAAAGTTGTACACTTGTCAGGGAAGAGAAAATCGAGAACAGTTATTATTAAAGATCATATAGTTCAAGAGCTTGAATGTATTAATATATTGAATGTATTGATTTAATCTGTAACTTGAACCATAAACAAGTGTAGGCCTACTAGAAATAGGTTTCAGGCAGAACACTCTGAATTTAGTGAGTGGCCTAATAGAAAAAAAAATCTCAGAAAGCATCACAAATTCTCAGGAGACCATGGATTGCAATCATAGTTCCAATTTATGATCTTACAAAGCAAACGAGTCACCTCAGCATTTTACTGTAGTATCTGCAAATAAGGTCAGTCCGTTAGAGTTCCATTCAGACAAAGATGTGGAGAGTAAGTCTGGGGGGAGGTCCCCTTTACATCTCCCCAAGCATGCCCTCAGTTAAAAATAGCAATAGGGTGGTGGAGAGCTCCAGGGGAGTGTTTGCTATTTATCAACAGTGGGACTCCAGGAGGGGGTGGATTGGGGAGGAGCAAAATAATTTTGACACCTCAAGGGCAGGGGGGGGAATATCACATCTTTTCAAAAAGAAGCCTGTGGATTACTATGGATGCTGCCCTGAGGCAACAGCAGCAGTTCAGGGGTATTTTAGATGCATCATTTGAGATCCTGAGGGCAGCAGTGGCCCTTTTCAAAAAGGGTTAATTAAATTGGTATAGGTAGGATAGAGTAGTAGTGCCCCCTTATAATGGCCTGGACATCACCTTTACTTTACACTGACATTGATGGCAGTGACACACATTGAGTGAGATGTCTGAGGAATGCATGCATGTAGGGCCTATACGTAATGAATTTATGTCAGATGAATGCATTAAACTTCCCTACCTTTACAAATCTTTTTACAAAAGTTTTTTTTCTTGCCAAAACCAAAGCATATTGTGATTTCTTGATGATATGATGTCATGCAGCCCATGACCCCCCTCCCCCCTTGTCATGCTTGGTCATGGCAAGTGGGACCCCTCCTCCCCCCCCTTCTGCATGACGTCATTTGTACACAGCCCCAAACTGGTAAATCAGCCAGTGAGCGCGGTAAGCCCCAATCCTGCAGTAGCCCAGTGAACAAAAAGACGTTTTCTGACGTTTTTCAACATAATTTGAAAGTTTGCAAACATTTGTTTTGAATGTTATTCTAACGTTAAAATGTTGACTCATTCTGACGTTTTTCAACGTTCATACAAACATTTTTTTCTAACATTTTAAAATGTTTTCTAACATAATTTTCAACATTCAAAAACATTAGAGAACATTCTTAAACGTTTCTACTAGCATAACCGCTGGGGTATTTTGACTTTGTATTTTGTATAGGTACCTATTGCCCAAACTATTGTGCCTGCCAAATTAATGACAGAACATAATCATTTGTCGTGCACATAGAAGTATCTTAATATAGAATTCTCCTGAAGCACATTATACCTGTAATCCCTGAGCAAAAATCTCTAGGACTGGTGCAAGAGGACATTGTCCTCAGAGGGAATATGTATATTTCTTGGTAACAAGCAATGGGTGTCTTCATCAGGATTATTTCATTTAATCCAATAGAATATGATAATACCAGTCATATTCTATCAAGCATGACTTGGAATTAAGGTTTTGATCCAAGAATATATGAAGTAAGCAAAAATATGATAATGTATACATTTAAAGCAACTTTAGATTACAGAACATACAGGGAAAATCTCCCCATCGATTGGCCTGTCACCTTGTGGGGAAGATATGTATAACACAAATGTATAAAAATGTGAGAAAACGTTCTATAAACATTTGTTGAATGTTTTATTACGTTTTAAAATGTTTGGAATGAATGTTCACATTCTAAATTACTGTTGATGTTAACAAACGTTTGTTAAATGTTTGTTTGATGTTATAAAACATTATATATGAACATTTGTTTTAAAGCTTTTATGGACATTAGTAAATGTTTGCTGAACATTTCATTTATGTTAGAAAACATCAAAACCTAACGTTCACTTCC
Source organism: Acholoe squamosa (assembly GCA_949317995.1). Taxonomy (NCBI): domain Eukaryota; kingdom Metazoa; phylum Annelida; class Polychaeta; order Phyllodocida; family Polynoidae; genus Acholoe; species Acholoe squamosa. The sequence continues at coordinate 56,364,926 of OX439051.1, forward strand.
TAGCTTTAAAATGACGTTCACGAACGTTCTCTAAACGTTTGCTGTTCACTGGGAGCTACCGCACTTTTATTTCAGGAACCAAAACTGGGTAGTCCAGGAAGTCATTTCTCAGACACTAAGTTTTGGTGTCAACCTGGCCTGGATCGGAAGGTAATTCTTGAGTATACAGGGTCAATCACTAAGACTGTTGTATATATATAGAGGGGAAAGGCTTGCATTAGTATAGACAATCGTAGGTAATACATGACCACCCAGGGTCAATCACTACAAATGGACTGGATCATAGGGGTGGTTGAAATCGGAAGGACAGGGGTAGGATCGTAGTGTTTGAGAAATACCTAGCAGATAGCTTTGTTGAAAAGTTTTGAAAACCCTGTTATAGAACTAAGCCTTTGTTAAAAGAACAATGGGAACGTAATACAGGAACGTTGTAATGAGTGAAGGTTAGCCATCAAGTTGACTCATTTTGCAAACAATAAGTGAATCAACTTAGGATGCTAATACAGCTCAAATGTGATAGGACAACACCCAGCAAATTGTCGTCATCTGTCGCTATGATTGGTCATCAATGTGACTCCTTTTTGAGTGATAACTCATTCCATCATCTTTCACCACTGTGTGTTAGACTCATGTGGCATAGCAATTGCTATTCCTGGTGATCTTGTGCTATAATGACGTCGTGTTCCATCTAGCGACATGTGTGAGCCACTTCACACAGGTTGACGAGGACTCACGACAATTTGCTGGGCATTTACTCACACTCATCAGGGTATTGCGGGGAAATGTTTCTAGATTGCAATCATCAAATTGGCGTGCCTCCTCTACCCTTTAATTCCTCAGATCCCTCTTCATCTCAGACAGAAGATCTACAAATAGCTCATTGCTTTCTGTTATATTTGGACTTACATCCTGAGATAATTTGCTTCCATGCAACTTGGTGAATATTTACTTTAGGGGTACATTTTGTAAAACATTCAAACTCCAACTTACACAGGATACAAATTTCCTGAACTGTTTTTTGTACTAATCTTATGCAGTATTTAATGAAGTGTAGATATGTGAATTTGACAAAATCACTAAAAACCGATGCTCAGTTTTTTTTTTATGTCATAAATCGAGGTTGCCCTTGAAGATATACATGGGGTTTTTTGCTCAATACCTCCAGGGCACACTAGTTATGGCATGCCATGCTACATTATTCACTAATGAACTCTGCCTTCTGAAGTTATAAAAACTGTAGCACCTCTCCCATAAGATGCTTCAAGGGGTTCAATGTGCAGCAAGGCCTATATGTTACAGTACTCTTATAGCGAGGTTTTGTATTGCTGCTGCGTGCAGTGCCATATTAGTTCTGTCCATAGAATCTCTCACGAGTTCATGTAGGTACCAGACTTGCAAATAGCATGACATACCAGGAAAAAGTCTGGTGCAAGATCAGAAACAGAAGTCACTGATGTCAGCGTGCATGTGCTAAGCACGGGAACCAGTTCACTCCCTTGCCAGTGTTGTACTCAGGAGGAGAGCCCAGTGCTTAGGCGCCACCTTGTAGCAGACTAGAGTATGACCATGTCTGACAGAGCTAGAAGGCAAGGAAATGGTCAAAGTATGACACAGTGGAGACATCATGTGAGTGGCATGGGAACTAAGCAAACATGAAATGTACCAGAAATGACTTCACTGAGCTCATATTAGTGGTAATTGAAATATCTTTCTCACTCTCTAGGAGTGGTGCTCCAATGTTCTCTACTGCACCCCCTCATACATTAGACATTAAAATAATTTTCACAAAAAGTAGATTTAATGGATCTCAACTTAATTATATTTATGAAATGCTCAAAGTTGACCTTTAGAACAGCCCATTATCAACTGAAATAGGATGGATTTCTCCATACTGATACATTGAAATGCAGCTAACCTGGACCCATTACATAGAGTGAAGTATATTTGATGTAAATGTATCATAGGATATTTGACACATGTGTTAATATAGCAGAATTGAAGTATTTTCTCAGGCATACTGAGCTATACACACAAACATGAATGTTACAGTTGCCACAAGATGGCGCTGAAGCACTGGTCACCCCCCCCCCCTGCGTTGTACTATAAGACGCACAGTTGGAGTGAGATTATTTGTGTTTTTGGTAGATAGACTTGTGTTTTGTGACATTGGAAACTAACATTTTGAAAACAGCCATGTATGTGCTAGTGTTCAATAAAATCCCCTTTAAGAGTATGCTGTATCAATAATTATGTTTACTGTCTGAGAGGGATGATTTGGTGAATAGTGTCCTAACAGTTGGTCTACAAGTTCTGATTCCTGCTGACAGGGGGCAGCAGGTTGAGCAGAAAGCTTTAGTTTTGATTTCATCCACCAGACGGTTTGAAGTGATGAGTGGCAGTGAGTGAGAGAGTGAGTAACATGTTTAACACCATTTCGACATTGGGCCCTAGACAGGGGGGTCCCATGTCCCTTGTCGATTTTAAGAAAATGGTTCTTGTCCCTTGTCTCTCACCCCCATGTCCCTTGTCGATTTTAAGAAGTGGGCTTGTCCCTTGTCTCTAAGCCAATGTCCCTTGTCGATTTTAAGAAGTGCACCTTGTCCCTTGTCTCTTAACCCCATGTCCCTTGTCGATTCTAAGAAGTGGCTTTGTCCCCTTGTCGATTTTACCCCTCTGGGGCCCTCGACATGGCTAGAACTACATTACACAATTTCACAGAGGAATGTGTCAGTGCCCGCACATATGCCATGTGCACCACACACATCCAAGGGATACAATAGAGGAGATATAGAGCATTTTAAGTGGTCTAGGGAAGCCCGCTATAGTTGGTTTGGGAAACAGAGACCGCTGCACTTCACTGTGTAGTTATATGCACAGAGAAAAACAGCACTGAAAACCTGGAAGATCCGAAACTAGTCAGCGGTGACCACTTTAGGTCCTCAAGTTGACGATACCTAAAACTACAGCTTTAGGTAGTCAAAATGATGACTTTAGGTCATCATCCTGACTACCTGAGTCGTCAGTATGACAATACTGACAGTACAGAGTCGTCATACTGATGACTTAGGTAGTCAGGATGATGACCTAAAGTCATCATTTTGACTACCTAAAGCTGTAGTTTTAGGTATCGTCAACTTGAGGAGCTAAAGTGGTCACCGCTGACTAGTTTCGGATCTTCCAGGTTTTCAGTGAGGCTTATCATATTATTTCCAGGGTGGCACATGCCATGGAGGATGCCCCCCCCCATTAATTCACCAATAACCCCTTTTTATAGCACTCCCGTGAGGCCTTTATGTTTATTGCCCTATCTTACGAAAATACCCTATCTCATATCTATCAACACCTATTGCAATACAACAAATGTATATGTCTCTAAGTCTCCAAATGAGACAGCAGGCTTTTCTATGAGTTGGTCTTCAAATTGACAACTCTAGAGGTAGTCAGTCAAGGGCTGTCAGTTAGACATTGACCCTATTTGTCTGCGAATAGCCCTTGTAGAATGAACCAATCAATATTGCGTATTGACTTGTGTGTGTCCCCACTTGGCAAAGAAACGGATTTTTACATCAAAAAGTCGATAAACGTTGTTTTTTTAAAACATAAAAAACGTTGTTTTTGTTGTGTTTTTTTTCTAAGATTGTTTTTGTAGACTAAAAAAAAAAGAAAGAAAAAAATGGGCGTGCATTTGTGTGAGGAAGGAAAGGAGGGAAGTTGGCAGATATGTGGGAGTCAGAAAGTGGACCCTGAACCCTAACACCAAAGTCAGCCCTTCCTATATCCTGACAGGTTAACGTATAGATTGGGTTATATCCTATTGTTACAGGAATATGAGGCCTTCTGGGTTGTACCTCATCTGAGTCACATAACTATAGGATTGAATTTTGGGACAATAAGACAGGTTTCGATTGATATAGAGTTTTTTTTTAAATAATCATTTTAACATTTTAAAGCAGATCCATGAATCTACTGCGTAGAGTAAGTATCATTAGGTTTTTTTCTTTTTCAAATTCGATCAGAAGAGAGGGATATTATCACCTAGTACCAAATATTAAGTGTTGGCTGATTGCTATGTAATCTCAAAGCTTGAACGACTCCAGGGCTTGTCTCCATGACTATCCATGCCCTAACTATGATCATACAATATTTGATGATGCAATACAACAGGGTAACAACAATATAAAATGACAAAAAGGTGTTAACACAGATGGAGTTAGCATATGTCATGTTGGATCGGGTAACGTAATGAAAACGTGTGATTACGTTTAGAAACGTTTTCAACATATTCTCAACGTTTTTCCATGTTTGCCTTTCAAATTTTTAAAAACGTTAGAACACAGTTTCGTTTTTTTCCGTCTTTTCTTTTGTATTTGTATTTGAAAATATCTTATTACATATCTCACAGAGTGGTCTTCCTTTTGCAATGGGGTCCTACCAACAACCCGATAACATCTTTTTCTGTCGAGATATGAATGAACAATGCCTAAATGGATATCAATACAGCAATATCTTAAACCTAAAATTATAACATTTTATAGGATGCAAATAAAATTGAGTACATGTTTTGATTTGTTATGTCTAAAACAAACGTTTAGAGATCTTAAGAACCTAGAATAAAATGGCCAGAGGATATAGGATTTCAATTGGAAATTCCCCAATCATCAGCAAAGGTGGTAATATTCAGCACACGGGAGGGACTAAGACCGTTCCTAGAAATTATCGGAAATAGTTCAGGTAAGGAGGGTGATTCATAAAAACTCACGATATAGAGCCGCAATTTCCGATATGATTGATCCAAAGATGATCATTGGATGTCTATTTAAGGTGATAACTGATAGCTAAACATCATTACTAATGTCAATTATGCATATGACACTTAATAAGCATATCTTAATTTTGGATATGGATAATGCATTCCTATATCTAAATGTATTCTAAAGTATTGCTTTCTAAGATAGAAATAAAAAGAAAAGAAAATTATGATCTAGAGATAGTCACATGAACCATTTTCTCTCTTTTCTGGGACATTTTATTTCATATACATGCCCTTATAAATGATTTATTGAAGTGTATAGCTCCAATCTGAATTCTTCGAATATTCTGAAACCAGTCAATATTTTGGGCTTCAGTAAAAAGGGAAAAGAGAAGTTTGACATTTGGGAGACTGAATTGTAATTATATTTCCTCTGGCTTACTAACTTCCTAAAATGTGAGAGATGGGGCAGTCCCATGTAGTAGGCAGTTCCTACTGTGTCCATTTTGCCACAACACCCACATTTGCAACTTTGTACCGTCCATAAAGACTTTGAACTTTATGCCACAACAATTATGACATTCTACTTCCAAACCCACCAGTGATTGATCTGGAGGTTCCCTGTCCTACAATGACGTCACTGGATCCGCCAATCACAGTGCCGCACCCAGTGTACTAACAATAGCTGTGGGATAGCCCTGTGCTATATATAGTGGCGGGAGTCGGTGAGGGGAGCAATTCAGCCACTTACACTGAGAGAGAGAGAGAGAGAGCAGCTCACATAGTTGAACCTCCATACACTGAGCAGTACACACACTTTCTATAGCACCAGTTTACCAGAGGCTTATCCTTTATAGGTAACTATACCTGTGACTATAAGTTTATATTATATATATATATATATATATATATATATATATATATATATATATATATGTATATATATATATATATATATATATATATATATATATATATGGATTTTGCTATATAGTCAATTGAGAGTGCTTCTTTAATAGAAAGAAGTTTTCAATTGAAAAATATATTGCTAAGCAATAGAAAGAACATCGTTGTTGCATAGTGGGATTAACATCATAATGGAATTCTCGTGTAACATCATTGACATTTACTTTAACTTCAGGTGTTTCCAAAAAATCTTGAAGGAGTTGGCAGGTTAGGAAGACAGCACCTGAGGATTTATCAACAACAACAACAACAGCCATGTACACCAAGACGACCACATCATCTGCACGTTCCTCAGTGAGCTCCATGTTCAAACAAAGCCTAAAGCCGCACCCCGCGGGGCCGGTTCAACCTGTCCGTAAGAAGTTAGTGATTCTAGGGGACGGAGAATGCGGTAAAACTTCTCTCCTCATCGTCTTCACCAAGGACAACTTCCCCGAGATCTACGTACCGACCGTGTTCGAGACTTATGTCGCTGATATACAGGTGAGGATATCATATTTGTGGCATATTTGTTCATCTGTTCATGCCTATCCCTCTCTTTTCATCTGTGCCTCTTCTCTCTCTCTCTCTCTCTCTCTCTCTCTCTCTCTCTCTCTCTCTCTCATTGTCTGTCTATCTGTCTGCCTCTGTGTCTGTCTCTTTCTCTGTGTCTGTCTTTCTCTGTCTCTCTGTGTCCCTGTCTCTGTGTCTGTCTCTGCCTATATGTCTGTCTCTGTCTGTCTCTGTCTGTCTCTCTGTTACCTTTCTCTCCCTCCATTTTGTACCTCTTATACTCCCCTCTTCTTGTCCTATCTAGTCTGCTTTTGCTCTCTCGCATCTATTGCACCGCCTTGATTGCCAATCATCCTTCTCTCCCACTTTTATGTCTCCTGCCTATCCCTATCCTTCTTATGTTATGAACGGTGTTGCTGGACTTATATGTACTGTAAAATCCTGTGAGCAATCCGCACCTCAAACTTTAGCATAAGCTATAAGCCATATCTGGAGCTTGAACTTGAACACTGCCATTTTTGTACTGTTCTATGCTATTTTAGCCTCGTTTATAGACCACACCTTGAGTTCTCGGTGATGCTATAAGCCACACCTAGGGTCTAAAGTGGTATACAAGCCGCAGCTTATAATATGCAGGGTTTTACACAGTCTCTGACGTGCCAAGACTGTACTGTATACAGTCTGGGAGACTTATTATAGATCCACTGACGTTTCAGCAGGTTTTAAATACTTACCTATGCTGTATCCTAACCCTAACCCTACAGCCAAGAGAAAATGTCATTCCCTTTGCTGCTGGTAAATCGACTGCCTGGCTAGCTCAGTTGGGAGAGCAGAGGTTTCCAAATGCAAGGGTCATGAGTTCAATCCCAGCAAAAGCCCACATTTTGTAGTTGCATTGAGCCTGCTGGTTCTAGTAATGGAGTTGCAACAGGTAGAATCACAGGGGGACAAGCTTCATTCATAAATGTTCATTAGCACATAGGGGAATGCACCAATCAGTGAGGCCAGATACGTTATGAGAAAATGATCCAGGATCCTGGATCATTTTAGAGGAGGCATTGCAGTTATCTAATAAGAAATCTTCTATAACCCACTATAGGGCCTGGATTATCGAGGCTGACTTTTACATTGTTATCTTTAGTACTTAACTGTTCCTGTAACCAAGTACCTGACCTCACCCTCAGGTATGTCCAAATTCCACAGTCTGCCCCCATTCCCAGTCCCCGTACACCTGTGTCAGCTCGTATAGATATCACGGAGCAGCTGTGAGCGATGCCAACAACAACACCAGCCACCAGAGGGGGCTAGGGTAGAGCTGGTGCAGTCTGGTGCAGTCTGGTGCAGTCTGGGGGTATATGAGGGATTTATGTGAGATATCTGAATATTAGGCGAATCCCAAAACTTTCTATAGTTCCATAGCAGTATTAGCCCTTTATTGCTTATTCCTAGTACACATATGAATCGAGATGATTGTAATGCAGCGAAGCAGAGGTGTAGGAAGCAAATCTTCATTGGGGGACCCAGCAAGGACCCCATCGCGATGGCCCTAGACCCCTAAATTCGACACAGTGACAAAGCCATTTCTTAAAATCAACATGGTGACATGGCCATTTCTTAAAATCGACATGGGACATGGCTATGTTAGTGACATATGACAGGGCCATTTCTTAAAATCGACATGTGACATGGGGCCTTAGTGACATGAAAAATAGGGCCTGGAAAAGATCTCCGCTCTCCTGAAAAAGCCTCAGAATTCACCTTTTGGTCTTTTAATGTTCAAAACTTTTCTGCGGAGGCCCCATACCCCCTATACTTGCCTTATTCCAATGACAAATCTTTTCTTTTGCCGTTAACACAGGCTGCAGCTTATATGGTTTTATGGTAACATCATTTGATTAGCTATGTAAGTCAAGTTAGTGACACTAGTGACATGGGGTTCTGCTTAGTGACATGGGACATGGCTATTTCTTGAAATAGACATGTGACATTGGGGCCCCCCATCAAGGGCCCCAATGCGACCACCTTGAATTGTCAGCTAAAGCGCCATGACATCTATACAAATGTATATAGAATTTGTATAGAAAAGTAACTTTTGGTGAATTTTGGATCTGACTTTAGGATCAGCCCCCACTTTCCCTATCACATCACCTTATAATCTAATTTGAGATGCAAAAGTTTTAGCTTGTTTTCCACTTTGTGTATGAGTTTTTGGCAATTTCTTTGGGGGGCCTAGACATATTCAGGCCCCACCTCCTTCATGATTGGGGGGACCTAGGCCCCCCTGCCCCCCCCTTTTCCTACGCCCCTGCAGTTTCTACAAGGAAGACCCAGATAGCTAAGGGCTGCGTTACATAGAGCCATCTGTGAAGACAGAGATTAAATCCTTGTCCCAAAACTGCCACAGATCAATCATAATCTTGACGACATAGACCACATCTGTTAATTCCTAGTACAGAAGTGAGGATATCAGAACCTGGGTCTGTGAGTGCACCATGACCTCATGCTGACGGTATAATGTTAACCCTTTAAGGAGTACAATATTTTCATGTTCCTTCATGGGGCCATCCACAAATGACGTCAACCTGGAGGGGTGTGGGGGGGGGGTGGCAGTCTAGCCCGGCATGATGGAATTAATTTTTCATATTCCTTAAGCATTGCAAAAATGGCAAAAAGCATGACGAGGGGGAGGAGGGGGGGTCAAAAGTGGTCAAATTTTCCATGACGTCATTTATGGGTGGCCCCCATTGTCGTGATGGACCGAAGCATTGCTGGTGAGTGGACGCATTGGCAGTGCATAGGAGCGTTACTTGACCCTTTGAGGTTTATTTAGCACCATCCCTCTGATGGCTGCTTATATGCACTGATATGGGTCTAGACCCCTAAATTCGACAGGGTGACATGGCCATTTCTTAAATTCGACATGTGACATGGAGATTAGTGACAAGGACATGGAGGAGTAAAAAGTTAGTGACATGAGACATGGTCTTATTTTAAAATCGACATGTGACATGAGGCTTAGTGACAAAGACATGGGAAAATAGAAATTTTATGACATGTGACATTGCCTTTTCCTAAAATCGACATGTGACATGGGGACCCCCCATCTAGACCCCCACTGATACATCATGCCACCCCTTTAGGGCGAGACACTCATTGAGGGTCGATATGAGGCATCAATGAAGGGCCTTGTGAAATAAGGCACATTGCAACCTTTATAGGGTTAGAAGAGGAATAGTGACCAGGAAATGTCATGTTTATCTAGAAACAGGACCTGCTTACAGTAGGGGAGGTCCCCTACATGGGATCATGGAGTGCACATCAGTTATAACGATTAATATGGTACCATTACCACTCTTGTACGCCACATTGGTCGTCATGATGCACCAATGAAGTGCTGGCAAGACTGCTTGCCAGCACTTCATTGGAGCATCATGACGACCCTATGGGGTTGATACATATACTCCCGGAGGGTCGGCATGATGCTCCAATGAAGTGCTGGTCAACAGTCTCACCAGCACTTCATGACGACCAATGGGCATGATGCATTAATGCATCAGCGGCCCTTAAAGGCTTAACGGGTTAGGTTAGTGAGCAGATCACCATTACTGCACATATCATGTTAACTTTGTGGAGGGGCCAACTTTTTTTTTCATGTGTTTCCAGTAACGTGACTCAAAGACCTAGGGTCGGTAGGTCGGATTTTTTTCTTTTCCTCTTTTTTTGAATTTTTTTCTTTTTGATTTTATTTAGAAATGTATGGGGAGATCTGTTTGATTCGTCTGAAAAATATGCAAAAGACATTCCTACGTGACAAAGCTTTTATCTGTACATCCAAAGAATATATTCATGAAAAAATGATGAAAAATCTTAAAAGCATGAAGGAAATTCTCAAAAATTCATAAAGATACACTGAAATTGAAAAAAAAAAACGTGTAGGGTCGGCCCTGTTTTGCTAGGGTCGGTCCGGTGACTGAAAAGGGTTTAGTTTTTAAGCAGGTGAATATTACAAAATACACAATGTAAACCACAGGTTATGATTATTCAGTGCTAGGTTAGACACGAGCCTGTGATCAGCAGAAAGTCACACTGTGGTTAATGCTAACACTTTGGGGGCATCTAATGCATTAATCTAGGTTTTGTTGACGATCCTTCCGAAGAAGTGCGTGGCGTCACGCGAGCAGGAGGGTGTTGCTCCTACAGTAAAAGGAAGAGCTGGCTAAAAGTGCCCTTGTTTCCAGTCCTTTCTTTTCATGTAGCTATAACTTGTCCCTTTTGTTGCTCACAAGTGGTCAATCAAGTAAGGTGCTGAAAAAGGGGGATTTGAGTAGGTACCTAGTTGGGAGAAGTCAGTCAGTATAATAAACTATAGAGCGTGTGACATGAGTAGGTACCTGGTAGTGCAGCTGTCTCTATTTTAAACAAGGCAGGTGACTTTTCAGACTAATGTGGTGAGTGCAAGTACTTAGGTGAAGCAGTGCACGACTTGTTAAGAAAAGAGGGCACACTGAAAAAAGTCTTCCTGACAAAATGACATGTATATCCATGTCAACTTGATTTGACACATAGAGCACATGTCATTGGGACATGGCACATATGTCACCCTGACAACTGTCTTCATTACGCATGTCAAGTGGAGTTGACGAACCAAATGTGAGAGTGTCAACCTCATTCAACATGTCTTTCATGCATGTCATGTGGGAGACAATCGTGACCTGTGCAGTATGTGTCAAGGCGATCAGTCTTCTTTTCTCTGTGCACATACTCACAGCTCTTTTTACAATAGGAGCAACACTCTCCAGACTTGACAGCACTTTATGGTGCATCGTGTCGACTGCATCAGCAGCCGTTAAATAGTTGATACATGTTCCACCACTCATGTTGAAACTGATGGCCTTGTGCTACACATACAGGGTTAATAAGCAGGTGATCATTACTATATAACACATGCCATGATGACTTAGTGATATGTTAGACACGAGCAGGGATCAGCAGACAGTCACACTGTGGTTACGGATATCACGGTCTGTAGACCACAATACCACAATGCGTGTTGAGTGATCAGCAGGACATTTCTCGACATGGTACGACTGCACGCACAGCCACTGAGATTTGAAAACATCAACATCAGTGATGGTGATCATAGATAATATATGCTATGGCTGCTCTGTGCCGTCCACATATAATGCAGTAATTACATAGGTGAGTTATATCAGTGCAATCATTATTGATCACTATTGAATTGAATTGAATCTTGAAATATTGACAAGAAATTCTCATGTCGCTGGGAGTTTTTCAATTGATGTCAACCCCGCGCACACCAGCGTAATGTGTCGGAAAACATGTAAAGATAATAGAAAGATTCTCTCAGTAATTTTGACCATCAACTCATATATCATGTAGTACAAGTCTCTCAATTCAATTCCATAAACTCTTCATTAAATGCAAGGCTGCAATGGTATTAGAGTGAGGGATAACATAGTCGGACCTCTGATATCCCATAATGCCTTGCACAGTCAGTTTCCTGTCTGCCTAGTGTACAGGCCTTACCCTAGAGGCCTGTGCACTAGCACACATAGAGAAAGAGGGAGGTGAGAGACACCTATTGTTTTAAAAATTAAACTATGCCAGACAGGAACCTGACTCCCCAGGTGGGCAATAATACAGAATCGGCCCACCGGTGAAGACTCTATTACGACTTGAAGGGGTCTAGACGTACCATCTTGAGAAAAGGCTTCCTGGGCTGCACGATATCCCTATTTTTTCCCAAGGATTAACACTTCAGGTTTATGGACCACAAGACATATTATTTTCATGGTATTCTGTCACGTTTACTCTCTATGTAAACAAATAGCAATGTTGTAAACACACCGTACGTTGTACCACTCATCATTACGAATTTGCGATTAAAAAAAAATTAGAAATTTTGCATGAGCTGCACTATAGCTCCAGAGAGGCTAAATGTCTCACGGAAATGTCTTTTTGACATTAGCCCAAACCTTCAGAAGTGTATTATTAGCTCGCTGATGCATTATTGCATCATGCCCATTGGTCCTCATAATGCATGAATGCAGCACTGGTGAGTAACTCACCAGTGCTGCATTCATGCATTATGACAACCATGATATTTCACTCCCGGAGGGTCGAGTTCAGTTAAAAAAGGTTCTTTATTGGTCAAAGATCATAAATTGCATGATGCAACAATGAAGTGCTGCTGAGCAGTCTCGGCAACACTTCATTGTTGCATCATGCTGACCAAGGGGCATGATGCACTCCTGCACTGGGGAGCCTTGAAGGGTTAGATAAATAAATGCAGCCTTAAGGATATATAGGACTCAGTATGGAGGCCTAGTGGAGCCACCATCTTGAATTTCGCTGGTTGAGCTAAAACCCACTGATAAGACATACCATGATGGGTACTTTGTCCCTGGTTAACACACACTTCCAGTGACATGCTGGTCCCATCTTATCAGTGTGTGTCACAGGAACCAGCTCCAGAACAGCTAGTGGCCAATACCTACCAGTCGCCATTTATAAGCTATGAAAGGTTTCAGGGAGAAGCACCCCCATCCAACTCCCTGCCCAACATGCACACAGTACACAAAGTCACAATGCCTCCGGGCTTCAAATCGTTCAACTACACCAAACCCAGAACTAGAACTCACCTCATTCCTACATCCGACATTTACTCTCCACTCCATACCTGTAAAATGGACAAAGTGTACAATGTAAATTGACAGCACACATTTTAGGCTGCCAAAAGGTATAACCTATGTTCGAGGGGGGTATGACAATAAGGGCTGCTGATTCATTCATGCATCATGCCCATTGTTCGTCATGATGCATGAATGCAGGCCTGGTCATGATGCATGAATGCAGCCCTGGTGAGTAGGTTACATTCAAGAATCATACAGACCCGATGGATTTGATGCACCCCCGGAGGATCGGCATGATGTGTCAAAGAAGCGCTGGTGAGCGGATGCATAAGCACTTCTTTGGTGCATCATACTGACCAATGGTCATGATGCACTCCTGCATTAGTGGCCCTTAGAGTTTTAACCCTTCAAGGGCTGCTGATGCATTAATGCATCATGCCCATTGGTTGTCATGATGCATGAGTGCAGCCTTATCAGCATGGGCGTGGACTGGTTACCAGATTTTGTCTGTGTAGGTATTATCAATATGCTATAGTAAGGGTGAGAAAGTAAAGGGAACAGTGCTGCCCTCTGGTGCCTTTATTTGCTATGCACAGACCTTGATTACGGAGGTGAGGGGTTACTTTGGCAAAGTCACCACTCACCTCCGTAATCAAGGTCTGTGCATAGCAAATAAAGGCACCAGAGGGCAGCACTGTTCCCTTTACTTTCTCACCCTTACAATAGCATATGGATAATACCTACACAGACTAAATCTGGTAACCAGTCTACGCCCGTGCCTATCAGGGCCTATATTCATGCATCATGTCCGCCCTTTAGAGTTCTTACAGGTAATTCTGAACAGTCTGCCTTCTGCCATTTACAATATCACAATACAAACAAACAAGAGTCATTCCACTCCTGAATGATCTGGTACCCATCCAGTTATTACACTTTAGCGTGGGCAGATACCAGGAACCAGCTACAGCGTGTAGTTACCATAGCAACCAGTAGAATGCCAACAACCCATGACAGGTAAACCTGGGCATCCAGCACTGTACTGCTGCCAGGATCAGCTACACAGTAAAAAACAAAATTCCATAAAAAAAAGTGATGAATCACCGTAAAAAATATGGTGAATTCCCGTTGAAAACTGCAGAGAGAATCCCTGTACAGTGAACCTTAGGAGGGTGAAACACTGTTATTATAACGGAAATCACTGTTCTTTTAAACTTTTAAATTAGGGTGAATCCCGATGGATTTCTACAGAGTTTCGATGCTAAATTTAGGGAATATTTGAGTGTGTAGGCCCTTTTATCACTGAATGATCCATTGTGCTATGGAATCTGTATTTTTGCTGACTTTCTGGGAATTCCCCCCACAGTTATGTTCCTTGCTCCGAGGGTGAGTGAGTGGGTGGGGCTTGAACTGTTGTTCACCTGGACAATAAATGCCAAACATGGCAATGAATAGGCAAGGCATAATGATGGCTTTGGTGACCAAAATGGAGCTGGGTGTACTGAATGTGCAGTTCTACAGGTGTGTTATTGGACCAAAATTTAATAGAGACATTCACTATACGTGACGTAGATGTGACCGTGCATATTTTAACAAACCCCTAACAATGCAGATTAGAGTTTAAGTCTTTAAAGACCGCTAATGCAGGAGTGTCCATTGGTCGGCATGATGCACCAATGCAGTGCTGGCCTGGGGGTTATTACACAAAGTAGCAGCAGTGTCATTAAAAATTTTCTCTAATAAAGTGACGCTATTCCATAGCGTCAGAAATTGCATTACACAATGCAATGTTCGCAAAAAAAGTTCCGCTAAGGCAGTTCTGCTATGGTCATTAGCGCAAAAGTTTCCCAGAATAATTTGGAGGTTCTGCAATGTCCATAGCGTCACTTTTTAAGGACATATTGACCTTGTCAGTGTCAGGGTAATGATGCATGGAAAATGTCAGGTAATTGGCTTAGCGGGTCTAGAATTGAATTGGGGAAGTCATGGAAGTGAGTGGAAAGTCCCAGCGATCTTTAAAGGTTTAAAATGTTGTTGATGTGAACCATATGACGTCCGAATGTGGCATTAAATAGGAAAAACATAATGATGGATTTGATCAATAACGAATCAAACTCTCCATTGGACCGAAATGAAGCAGATTCTAGTGACTATGCAATTCTACAGGTATTTTTTTTTCTTGAAAATCTGTAACACTGTAGGTAAAAATAAAACATTATTTGATGTAATGCAGGTAAAAATAAAACGTTATTTGATGTAAAAATGTAACTAACAAACTGTTTCTAAAACAATGTTTTCTTAAACACTTTCTCTCCAAACACTTTTTACTTTTAAAAAGTGTTTTAAAACACTCCTGCACTAGCGGCCCTTAAAGCATTGGCTAGAGGCTATCATAAATGGCCTTTATAGGGTTAATTTGGAGAATTCAAACTTTTGGGGCCTATTTACAAAAATACCTTAGGGCTTAACAGTAAACTGTTAACACTGGGCCAGTGTTCTGGGAATTCACCCAGATGCCAATAACTAGTTGAATGACCGAGGTGGAGCAAATACCTGAGAGTAGGTCTACCAGTATGTTATTGCTTTCACATGTTTACCCACACAATCCAATGGTGAACTGCATCAAGTGTGAGAAGTTGGTAAGGCAGGGCAACACTCCAGGAATTCCTGGCAAGACTAACCCAGATTCCCTGAATTGGTTCAAGAACAGTTTGAGGGAGTACCTCGGGATGGGTTACGCTGGGCTACTCCATGGGAAGAGGATGAAGCTGTCAGTGCCTAATAATAAGTTAAAGATGAGTGGCAGGATCTAAGCATGGATCAAAGGTGAAAAAAAGAGCTGAACAAGGCAGGCTAGCTGTGAGGGACGGGGGGGGGAGATAATTGAACCCTCAATTTAAAGGCACAGAAGGTGAGTGAGTGAGTGATAGATGTTTAATGCCATTTCGACAGATAAGGTCCTATTTGTGGTGAAAACTACATTACACAATTTCACAGAGGAATGTGTCAGTGTCCGTGCATATGTGCATAACACACATTTGAGGGGATAGGAAAGAGGAGATATAGACTCTTTTAAATGGGCTATAGGGAAGCCCGCGGCGCAACAAGCCACCGCCCAATGGTATTAAAAATTGTCATGAGGGGAAGGGGTGTTGCTCAGGTTGAGTACGAAATGTCCTTATCATATTGGCCAAACTATATATTCCATGTGTCCTACAACACTGATTTACATACACTCAAAGAGTGAGTAAGTAATAGATGTTTAACGCCATTTCAACAGCTAAGGTCATATTCATGGCGAGAACGACATTACACAATTTCACAGAGGAATGTGTTGGTGCCCGCGCATATGTGCACCACACACGTCCGAAGGGATAGGAAAGAGGAGATATAGACCCTTTTAAGTGGGCTAGGGAAGCCCGACATACACTCAAAGAAATGTGGATCAATATGGTAAAAGGTATGCCCACGCACCCCCTCGCGGGCGTACCCTTTTATCATCCTCATGAAACTGAACAGTAAACCACCGTTATCACATTGCAGTGAAACAGTATAATTTCTACAATAAAGTTCCAGATGGCAATACAATGCTGGACTGTTTGTAACATTACCTGCAGGACCCACATATACACAATAACACTTGCATCAGGAGATGGACAAGTCTATTGTCTCTCAAAATGATGAAGGTTACATGGCATGACTTTCAATGTATCTTTACATTCTCATTAGTTCAGCCTCAGAAAGGTCCAAATACTTTATCCACAACCTTTCTGAAAAGTCACCCTTTCTTACTGTATTGATCTTATAGGGGGGAACAATCCATCATACATTTATACTTCCTCCCCGTCCTGTTGTAGCTTCCTCTCTTACTTCTTCCTGTTATATTAAATCCAGGTACGCTGATTTATCTTCCCTTTGTCTGACATCCCGCCTTCATGACCTACTTGACTATGTCTTTCTGTAGTGCCCATCTCCCAACTTACCCGTTATCTTGCCATGCAGAAGTTTTTCTTAAATTCTTCCCGTTTCTCTAACCCTTTAGTTCATTCAGGGCAACTCATGCAGGGGATGCCCATTGGTGCATGGGGCCATCCACAAATGACATCATGCTGGAGGGGGGGGGGGAGGTGGGTCAGGCCCGGCATGACTGAATTAATTTTCCATATACCTTCAGCACTGCAAAATTGGCAAAAATAATGACGAGGAGGGGGGTCAAAGATGGTCAAATTTTGTATGACGTCATTTATGAATGTCCCCCGTGATGCCGATCCTACGGAAGTGAATCAACCCCAAGGATCAGCATGGTGCATGAATGCAGCCCTCGTGAGCTACTAATTGTGATTTACTCGTAAGGACTGCATTAGACATGCTCACCGGTGGGTTAACGTTCACATGATGCCCCAAAGCTCTTATAGAGTTGAAAAAAACAGCCCAAGTCATTACAGTGCTGTATCTGAACTTTGTATATTCCTTTTCTTCCCACCAGGTGGCAGCTCAGACAGTGGAACTTGCATTATGGGATACGGCGGGACAGGAGGACTATGACCGACTCCGGCCGCTGTCATACCCTGACACTGATGTACTAGTTATCTGTTACTCGGTAGACAACCCAGACTCATTCTACAATGTTACAGGTAATTATCAACCACATATAAGAAGATAATTTTAAAAAAAAGCGAATAATATTGCAAAAAAAAAAAAAATGAAAATGATACCAAAAGATTTCAAAGTTTCATTCTCCAGCACATTCGAGGCTTATACATGTATTGTTTAGTAATTGATTGCCTGGTTCATCTTAATCATTTTTATGCAATATCAATGTAATATGGCCCTCCTAAATATATATTCATCAAATGTTCCAACAGACATATCTTATGATCATCCATTACAATGCCAAAATTACTGTAATCCTAGTATTTGAGGCAGTTCAGTCTAAAACAATTTCTGATAAGGTGAATAATCTCACCTGACTAACTTTAGGGTCTGTAGTTGTCATCTTTTTCTCTTATTTGAGAGTGTTTTATGTCATTATCTTGAAATAAGATTTTAAAAAGGCTGTACATTTCCTCACACGTGAAATTTCATGTAATTTCTCTAGAATTACAACTATTTTCTTTTACTATTACAGAGCGCTGGGTCCCTGAGGTCCTCCACTTCTGTCCACATGTCCCGGTTATTCTTGTCGCTTGTAAGAAGGACCTCCGTACTGATCCCACCGTTCACGAACGACTCGCCGAGCTCAAACAAAAACCAATCACAGAACAGGAAGGACAGGCACTTGCAGAGAAAATTGGAGCTCATTCGTTCTTTGAGTGCTCGGCTAAGACGAGAGATGGAGTAAGGGATGTGTTTGTAATGGCCGCTCGGTTTGCTCTATTAAAAAGACGTACGACAAACCGACACAAAATCTGTAGACTATTATAAACTAGAGATTTCTATTTCTATGTTTATTATTATTGTATGTGTAAATAGTGTATATTAGATTATGATAAATACAGTGCCATAGTATAGGCATATTTATGTCTAGATTTGATACTGAAATACCATATGACTGCTTATTTTCTCATTGTAAACAGAAGGAATTGTATCCCTGTATCTATGTATCTATATCAAAACCTGTGATATCACGACTTGCCTTGAGACCCAAAGGACATACAAGGCCAAATAATACATAACCCTTGACTTGAGAAATGATACAGCCAGTCAATCATGAAATGATATGTTATGAAAATGAAATAAATGAGGATAAATTTGTTAAATGATTCTATTCTTTTGTCTCAATTTGTACACTAGATCTCTACAGGGTATAAATATGATACAGCATTTAGAAAAATGAAAGGCATTTTGATCAAACCTATATGATGCAGATTGGAAACTGTGGTCAGCAGCTTTCATCTTTTTTCTTTTCTTTTGTATGTATTTATCATTGGGAATTCTTTCAAACCCTATATTCATTTTGATATATTATTCGGGAAGTCACTTGATTCCTTTGAATGCAGAAATCAAACATGTTTGTTTTCACAGACTCAATTGGTATATCTAAAGCGGCTATTCCACTGCTGTCGATCGGACCGATTCTTTTCTATACATTTGCATAATCAAAAGTAATCAGATTAGCAAATTTCTGGCTGACCGATGGCGGGGAATACCTGCTTTATGTACACCTAACCAATCTGTGCAGGATGTGGACTTCTTTTGTGAAAGCCTTTTTAATCGGGTGCTGAGCCCCTGAACCTCCCATTTTCAGATGTGATTTTCTATTTTTTCTACTGCTCTGCCCTTGGACCCCTGTTTCAGCTAAGATTAGAGTAAATTCAGCCAAGACAAGCCCCACACATATTCTGAATTGGACAGTTCGACATGTTTCAGCTAAGATGTGGCGCCATCTAGCAAGTAAAGGCAAAAGCTTTGCCCAACTTCTCCGGCGACCTAGTTTGGTGGGCAAACTAAGCCTTCTCCCCTAGGTTACCATTTTGACCAAAAATCGCTGTATTCATACGCTGCTGGTGTTGGACCTACTTTGACCCCAATACTGGGTGCTTGTGGGAACCAGCATTTGCTGGTATCCATCTGCCAGGTTGAGTCACCAGGAACCAGCTAAGAAAAATAGTACCTCCCAGCATGCCTGTTTACCAGTGACGTAATCGGTAGACTACGAACTGGGGCCAGTGTGAGCTTTGCCTGGAGTCATGAGAAGGAAGTTGCAATTTGCCTGGTTACCAATCAAGTTGAGCCTGTCTGTGTTCCCCTTTAAATCTAAATGTAGGCCTATAGTGCCTCAATCTTCTTAATATTTGGGTTTCAGGCTGTCCAGGTACACTTTGTGGGCCTAAGCCAATTATAAACACTGCAGGATCAGTATGATGTTTTAGTGCGGGACTGGTGAATTACTGAACAGTAGTTTGAATTTCCAACACCAGGTGCCAGCACTGTTCAGAGAGTCACGTATCCCATCCCAGTCTCGCCCAGTCGGGACTTTAGGGAATACCTCTCTCGTGTATGGGGATGATGGTCCCCATTTTCTGGGGAAGATTACTACGCAAGGTACCTGCCTACAAATAAGGACTACAGCAACCAGCAGAAAAAAATTCTTTTACCCACAAACGCTAGGTGCCAGAGACGAATCATGCTAGTGGTCGAGCTGGGGCCAGATTGATCCGATCCTAAGCACCTGAGGGAAAGTAGGGTTTGGAACATGCATGCTTAGCAGAGGAGGGGGTCAGCCTGGGGACCTCTCTTGGTGTCACATAGGGAGATCCCTTGCCGACTGAAGACCTCCGCACAGAATACTACATAAGTTCTGGGTGGGTAATTTAGTAAAACTCTGTAAAAATTCATAACAGGTACTGAGTAGGTACCAATGCATATGATAATTTTAAAATAAAACATGGTTATTACAGTGATGCCAGTTCATTTTTGGGCTTGTTTGGATTATGTCTGAAATGAATTTATTCACTGCAAAAAATGCCAATTATGCAGCTGTGTGTACATTCATGGCCAGCATTCCAGATTTCCCTGATCAACGTGCAGTTATTTTTTTTATGTCATAAATCAATGTTGCTCCTAAAGATATACATGGGATTTATTGCACAATACTCCGGGGCACAGTAGTTATGGCATGCAAATTTACAATAAATATAGTGAAAAAGTATTTCCATGGCTGAGACGTCTTGGAGAAACTTGCAAAACAGTCCACCTGTCGTGCGGCACAGGGGACTAGCTTTGACCAAAACAGTAAGAACAAGGTATGGAAATGGTACAGTACTGCTTCCATGTGAGTGGCTGCAGAACTAACTAAACATTGTACATGATCAGTATGAAGAATGAGTTGGGCAGGCTTCATATTACTGGTCATTAAACGGCTACTTTTCACCAACAGGGAGTGGATCTTTATGGGGCTATATCAAACAAATATAATTTTGACTAATAGCAGCTTTGTTTTACCAAACCCTCAACTTTGGACAAATGTATAGGCTTTCAGAACAACTATAGGTATCAGCTGGGATAGGGTGGATTTGTCTATCTACATACCTTTATGTGCATCTGAAATGTTTTGACACAAAGTAAAGGGGAAAGTGTCTTTGTTGTAGCATTGGTTAGCTGGTACATGTAGTGATATTGCAGTATTGTGGAATGTTGCTAGGCATGTTCAGCTGAGAGGCAAGAATATTAGTTCAGTAGTCTGGCACTAGAGAGCAGTTTTGCTGTATTGTCTGCCTCCTCCTCCATACTGGTCCCAGAGTCAAGTCCTAGCGTCCTAGACTCTGGTCTTCTGCCCTATGTATAATGGGAAGGCCCGGGGGGCCACTCTCGATTTCATGGATACCATGTGTGTACACCACTCTGAATTCCCTACCCTTTTAGCGGGTGAAGATTCTTGAAAACATACCCCTTTTGGCGTGGAAACCCCCCAAGATTTTGCAAAAATAATACCCCTTTCCCGGTTTTTATAGGGATATTCTCAGCAGGTGATAAAAATGGTACCCCTTTTAGCGTGACATCTCTAATAACGCAAATATATCCCCTGAAATTCCACCAATTTTCACCCTATTTCACTGAAGATTGATCATTTGAGTCCAAAAAGCTACCCCTTTAGGCCAAAAATGGCCTGAAAAGCACCCCTTTTAAAGGATCCGGCAGGACCCGCCCCCATGCTCAAAAAGGTACCCCTTTCCCTCTAGTTTTTGTACGCAAATGGTTACTATAGATCACATAGGGAGTGGCCCCCCGGGTGGGAAGGGCACTGAAAGTAGTCCCTGTTGGTATGGGTGAAACACCAGATGGAGCTGTGGTGTGTACTAGGTATAAGTTAGTTGGCCTGACCTTAATCAGTGAGAAAGGACTGATCTTGGTGTTGTGAATATGTTGGCAACTTTAATACCATGTAGTGACCGGTCCACAATAGGGTAGTGATTAGCACACTGGACTCATAACTGAGTTCTAGTCTTGACTGATGCTGCTGGTTTCATTGAATCAAAACATTTTATTTTTAGATTTTGATTGTGTTAATAAATTGCTATCAATATCTATAAAATAAGTGTAATAGACAACTGCTCAAAGAAACTATGGTATTCAAAGCAGAGGTGACGTTTTTGGTAATATGTCTCTATAAAAACATTTCTTAAAAAAAATAGTATTGACCTAGTGGACATATGGTGACTTGAACCCACATCCCTGAGATTGGGAGCTCAACTCTCTACTGCCTGAGCTAGTGGAGCTGTTGTTGATTTGTGGTAGACAAACATCTAATATTCCCAAATAGGTCTTCAGACCAAGTTATTTTGAGCTGAATGCATAGTCACAGGTGATTGTGTTTGGGATATGGTGTTGTCAGGTTTGTATACTAGATGAAACCTCTATACTCCTGGTACAATGCACACCTGTACCACTGTACCTGTATGTAGGTATGACACAATACATGTCTGTAGGGCTGTAATAAACATACGGGCTACTTCTCATGTTGCCCAATGATATGTGCATCTAATTAGCCTGTACAGGCTATTTCCCACAATGCAGGGCGCAGAAGATCAGGGGTTACTAGGAGTGAGCTAGTGACACCTGGTGTCAGGTTGCCTCCTCCTCTACATGCTTGGGGTTGCAGAACACCAATTGACGGGAGGTGGCAGCAGGAGACACTTTGTAACTCCGCACTGAAGGGAGTTGTATAAAGATTATTGGTCTAAAATCTGACAGTGGGAAGGCAAACCAGCTATCAAATTAATCCTTAGGGTGTATATTAATCGATTTGAGTGTTATTTAGGCTGATATTTGATGGTAAGTTGAGGGGGGTGCACTCTATTTAATTAGAGAATTTATTGAAATCATTCACTGCAAAACCCCCAAATCTGGGTATGTCCGAACTCTAAGGCCTATAGCACAAAAGTTAATCACATTGTACCACATGCCATGGCCCTAAATTATTGGGAAAAATGTATATCTACAAGAAAATAATAGTGGCTAAGCCCAGATACTTGCACAAGTATTTTATTTTCGCCCAAAAGCTATATAGGCCAACAGTGGGAAAATAATTAGTGTTCTGCAGCCTTGGAAGACCTGTAAAAGTAGTGAATGGTTGTGCACGTTCACACCAGGTGGCACTGCAGTTGTCTTCACCAAATCTCTATATAGGTTCATCCTATACACCCTATATGTATATGACTCTTACCCTCAAGAAAAGTTGGACCTAGATCCCAAATGTTTATATCCTAGTATGTAAGTATCAGCACAGCCTCTACAATGCATTGGTAGAATGTCTGACTCTAAACCAGTTTGCTTTTTTTTTTAAAAAGAATTTTCTTTTTCTTTCCAATTATCCACAAACAACAACGACATAAGTGATTCCTCAGCTCATAATTTTTATGGATTTTTGAGAGGTCTCCTATAAGGCCTATTTCTTTTGGATAACGTATCATCAAGAAAAACTGCCCCGGCACTAATAGATTTGGAGTGGGTGATTACCCTGGCCCTTATACAATACAGGTGCTTATAATTCGAGATCTAATTTTTTATGCCTAGGCTAAAAAAAGTCTGCTTGTGTTATGTAATGCACCCTAAAGAGTCTTCACTGAATGAGAGGAATATTCTCATTGGTCAATAATGTATCCCGCTAGGTTGGAATTGGAAGGTTTCTTTTGGACTTACCAGAAACCAGCCCATCCCACAGCCACAGTGGAGTCTGTAGACAAAATACTTTGTGCCAATTGTTGTTTTTGTGAGAGCAGTTTGTCAGTAGTTGATGCCCTTTACCTGCACTGTGAAAAAATGTTGTCGAAATAACGGCGGAACCCTGCTGTTATTTTCACAGAGATTCCTTGTACCACCTGGGGCTTTTTATGAAAACTCCCGGTGAAAACTACACTGGTTCACTGCAATATAATAACGGTAGCTCACTGTTCAGTTTTATGAGGATCCCAGGTTGATCGGACAATTATTTTTTACACTGTGACCTTCAGTAGCGCTCTCCTCAATGCACAGTACTTTAAGGTTTCCACTTGTTGTAAAGGTTTCCTCACCTGTACCTTTACTCTAGGTCATTAGGACACTCAGTCAGGATTTACCTCCCCAAAAAGAAAAAGAAATAAACAAACATGAAATATATGAACAAAATGAACAAAATAGAACCAAAAGGAAAAAAAATTGGTTATTCATCACAAAAAAAACTTAATATAGAGACACTCATTTTCACTTGCTTACTTCCCTATTCTCCCTAATAGTATTCCACTTAGGGAGTGTTTATCTTTTACAAACAGAGGGTGGTGAACTTTCCTGCAGGTAGGACTTAGGATGGGCATGGCATCATCCATCATATGAAAAACAAAAGTTGTTTACATACATAAAGTTACATCAAGCACCAAAATTACAAACATCAAAACTTGCATCTATCTATTTGAATAGTTGTCTCTTTATTGTCAGTTATGAGAAGGTTCTGGACAGGACTATCATTGGGATACTGAATACGTGTAGATGTGTTGGGAATGCCATGAAGACCACTACCAAGGATTGACATACTGTATTTCCCCCATTAGAAGCCGCTTAATTCCAAATGGGAAATTGATCAGGCTTATAAATGGTGCAGGCTTGTATTTGAGGCAGGCTTATGATAATATATAATTGAAAAATCACTATAGAACCCTGGCCAAATAATCCAGTATATATACACTGTTCTATAATTCTATGAATAATGCTCTAATTATGGTAATAAATATCACCTCTATCTCTCCCATATGTACAAAAAGTGTTGAGAATAGGACATTAGTTATAGAAATTTCAAGGAATCATGAAAATATCACTATTAGAAGTGAAGTTATATGCCTCTAAAGCCTTGTGTCCACAAAGCGAAAGAATTGGTGAGCGGCAAAATTTCTGACGGCAAAAGCACATTTGTCCTCCATTCCCAACGACAAAAACATGTTAGACATTATCATTGGAAATGGACGACAAAAGTGGTCGTTGGAAATTTTGTCACTCACCAATTCTGTCGCCCTGTGGACACACAGCTTAAATGAATTTTTTTTTGTTCTGACCATATATTCTATATTCAGGCCAAGGCTTCCATTAGGCCCAGTGGTCCTTTTGACCAGACTTATAATAGAGACAGGCTTATATTCGGGGCCTGGCTTATAATCAAGGAAATGTGGTATTCTAACCAGCAGACCCTCCGTCAGTGTGCTAAGGTATGTAACAAACTGAGATCGAGATCAAAACAGTTTACATGAAAAGAAAGGGCGACTTTTCAGAGAAGTTGTTGATAAAGTTGTTGGACTTTTCTTAAGGAAATCTATTGAGAATGCAAACTTTCCTTGTCAGGTCTGCCATGTAATACCCGTTATTTGAAAGTTGATTGTCTTGTGAATCCTTCACTGTAAGTCATTTGCACATGTGGGTACTACAAGCAAAGTTACGAACATTCCGCCAAAATCGATCTAAACATAACTTTATTCATGAAAAAGTCACCCTGTCTTGCCGCATGGGCCTATAGCAAATTTCCACACTCCTCTACTCAAAAGAGATTATGGCTGTTCCATGTATCTATAAATAGAACAGGACGACTGTTGCTGTAGGGGTCTTGTGCCTCTCATTGCATTTGGTATCTTATATGAAGTTAGACTATACCATAGTATACCAAGCATTTTAAATTATGCCATAACATATAGACTGATTGTACTAATGAGTATCCCTATGTGGTCATACTACACAATAATATGCTAAATATTCAGAGGGCCTACAGCTTATTCCATTGTCATATATTGAAATCTTTATATACTTGATAACCCTATGGCTATACATTGAATGTCATCATAGTACGTGTACATGGCTACCATATGTACAATCACCACTCCCCTTAGTTACACATACCAATGCTAGGGCCACCCCAGTTGCTATGATAGGTACACACTGCATCCTACCTGTAACCTCAGACCAGCATGAGCCTAGCCATTAACAACCATTACTAAGACTCTGTACAATATGCTGGAATACATATATCTGCAATATAAACTAACACAAGGTCTTGACTATTTCCCCATGCATACCTGACAGCATTTACAGCATATCAAGATATGACACCATAACATATAGACTAAATTGAGCATATTGCTATCCCTATTTAGTCAGAATATACCATGATATAGCCAACACCTAGTTGTTCTATGGTACAACAAATTGAGTAAACTTCTGATGGTAGAATGAGGCATTGAGACAGCAAGTGCTATTTCTTTTACCTGTGGTAGGCTGAGCTCTGCATACACTATCACAAGCAACACACACTGTGCACAGTGCCAGGCCTATTGCAAGAGGGGCAAAATAAATCAATAACTGTGCAATATGTAGCGTTTAATCGATGTTATGAGACAGCATGAGTGGGTTTATGGGTTCAATATTCCACGACCTGCGCAGCTGTCTCATAACATTGATTAAAGCATTTATCTAACATATTTCTCCATTTTGTATTAATTGCTTACCATATAACCCCTTAATAAAGTCAGGAGAAGAGATTTTGTTAGGCCAAGCGGTAGAAAAATAGTCCCCGCCATGTTGACAGTGGAAGTCGTCCTGTGGTTTCTTGTCCATAATCCTGGGCCTCTTTGCCACAGGGCCCCAGCATGTGGATAATCAAGTTGTTACGTTGAAATGTTATGATATTAACCTTTTAACCTATCTATTTCTTTACTACATGGTGCTGAGGATTATTCTCGCCATGTTTCAGTGCCATTCTGGTCTATATAAAGGCCAAATACCAACAAATTCTTTATAAATCAGAGTGAAAAACCAAGCCGGGCCGTGTTGATACTGTGAAAGTAGACTGGATATCGGCGCGTGACACACTTCAGGTCAGCAAGCCGCAATGGCGGGTGCCGAGACGTATCGCTATGGAAAATGATTGGATTCTTATTTATTTCGAACAATATGGAGAATTTAGGCATGATATGTTCATATAGGATATCTAAGGATGTTTCCTTGTTAATAACTCGACATGGCATTGTCAAGGTGTGCAAAGCCCCAGGTATGTCGGACAACTTATTCAAATCCTTCTTATACATTGGCTTCTAGTACTGTTCGGCTTGGTATAGTGGACAACGAATCCATCTCTTGCCACAGCGGCCGGGGAACGATTCCCCATAGATCCCTGAATGGTTTTAACTGGAAATGTATGGCGAGGTTGACTTTGTATACTTCTCCAATTTATTAACATGTCCAGGTTGAAACCAACACTTTCTTGAAGACGAACAAAAGGTCTCAGAGTAGGGTTATGGCTGGATAATGCACAGGATAATCCCTTTCACAGAAGATCATAAACAATCATTCCCCTCTGCTACATGAGCTATTTATAGTGTCTAGGGTGCAGTCGACCCCATACAGTATCTTTATAGAGTAGGTAACGCATGAGTAGCCTGGAGGCTGTTGCGAAAAGATTTGGAATTCAATTCTCACTGTAACTAATGCATCTTCCAGTTCCTCCCGATTCTCCACCTAGGGAGACCAATTCCCACCTTATACTGTAATGGAGTTGACTTACTCTGAATTAGACTGCATTGCAAAAGGTTGAGGAACTGGTTCCATGATTAATTCCACCTGAATGCTTCCCATAGTCGAAAGGCCAGGGAATTGGAGAAAGGAACTCTCTGGGAATTGGTTCTCGATTAGGAAGCATTCACCAGTTCCTGACCACTCCTAAACTACTTCTATGACCAATTATCTTTTGGCAACCGAACAGGGAATTGTTTCCCTGAGGTCAGTCAGTTACATTTCGGAAATACCACCTCCGACAAAAACGTTTCCAAATCTTTTTGCAACAGCCTGCTGAACAGGTACCCCCCCAGCAATGGCCTCCCTCTCCTTTATATATATATATATATATATATATATATATATATACACTGCAGGTACATTCCCTTTTGACAGAAGGAGAGTTCCCACCAGGAGGCCGTTTCACAGCGTTCATGAATCAAACACGGACGTCCGTCTCCGCAGCACGGACGTCCGTCTTTGTAAAGACGGATGTCCGTGTTGTCCATATACGTACACCTACTGCCCCCTACACCCTCCGTGTTCCAACTACGGACCCTAAAACCGAAACATGGATGTCCGCCTCTGCAAAGACGGACGTCCGTGTTGCGGAGACGGACGTCCGTGTTTGATTCATGAACGCGGTGAAACGGCCTCCAGGGACATGTGTATTGAGCTAAGCCTGTGTGAAACCACTATCGATTTATAACACTAATACAGGGGTCTGTTTTTGGCAAAAAAAAATAGTGCACTTGCTCTTTCATTTTTGGCTAACACATTGTAAATGAATAGTGCAATATTACAAGGTCTTATCTACTCCACGAGAGTTGCCAACACTACCATCGCTGGGTGAGTGATGGAAGGATGTTTTGAATCAACCTCCAGAACAATTTAGAGGGTTTACAACTTATTCCAAAAAATGGACTAATTGTGCAAATTGGTATCCCTAAGAAGTCATACTACACCATAAAATACCAAACATTTAGAGGGATATGCCATAACATAATATATAGTCTAATTGAACTAATTGGTATCCCTATGTGGTCATATTGCACCATAAAATACCAAGTATTTAGAGGGCTCACAACTTATGCCATAACTTATAGACCGATTGCGCAAAATGGGATCCCTATTTAGTCTGACTACACCACAATATACCCTCTAGAGGGATTACAGCAGTCTAATTGTACTCATTGGTTTATTTTATGTGAATAACTTCTTCCTGTAGAGATAGCATTGCGCGGCCGATCGCCACACCCCCAGTGGCGTAACGTGTGTCGATCCACCACAGCGGCAGATCCACCACTGCAGCCTCGTTCTGGGTGCATGTAAAAATTCAAAATGGCGGACCGCCGCTCGTACGGGGCACTACGGTAACGGATTTTGATAATATTTCCTTATTTAAACCCTCTAAAAACATAAAATAAATATAGAACTAAACTCCCCTGGTATCCTCGGTGGCCTATCCACCCCTCGGGAGTTGTCTCCCCCGAGGGCGTTAGCCCGAGGGGGAGACAACTCCCTCGTGGTGGATCGACCACCTTGTACACCACGGTCGTTTAGTTCTATCTATATCTCTATGGAGTCAGACTCCAAAGGCAAGCCTGTGCCCAGGGGGGATGGGAAGCTGGGGGAGGCGCCGCCCCCCCCCCCCCATGGCCCAACAGACAAAAAAGGTCCACATTTTAGGCTCCGCAGTATGGTTCAATTTTGGATATAGTGGACCTCAATTAGTTTAATGGAGAAAATAAGGAATTATCATATCACACTTTTTAAAGGATAATAAAAGCCTCATTGAACTTCCTGAATTATGGTTATATTCATTATATATCTTATAGTTAGGAGACACACCTCCCTACCTCCCACTCTCACCTCACTTCGGCCTCCTGAACTGCCCCTGAACTGCTCACTTCAGTGCCCTCTGCTCTGCTTGGAGCTGAATCTTACTCCAGCCTCCAGAGTCCAGTTCACAACTTTGCATGATTTCATCATAAAATATTCAAATTTCCACCCATAAACATATCCAAAGAGGGGTCCCATTTGGACCCACCCCAGATCTCCACTTTGTATACCCCACTCAAGTACCCTATTCCTCTTCGATATAGTTTTTATATTGTTGGACAATTAATGATTCTATTACAGTATATGAAAATTCTCAAAATTTTCTAACATGAGCCAGTCTAGAAAAAAAAGTCAATGTGCCGTTGCATCATACATATAGACAATGCTCAGCTTATATGTAAGGCATATATAGCTTATACCTAAAACCCATCCCAGGTGAGCCTTATTGTTTGAGTTTGAATTATATTATAGGAATGGCCTGAGGTCAGGGATGTAGGGTTTAATTACATTAGATTAGTATTAAACTATCATCCCCCCAATATGCAAAAGTGACTTCGTAGTTTTCTATCAGATTTCCATCCCATTTATTCATCCCTTGCTTAGGGAGCATCAAACTACGCAAAAGAATGAGTTGACTTACTCATTTTAAAATTTCTGCCCCCGGCAAGTTTTCTTGCGGGGGGCAGGCTTGAATAACATTTAAATAACAACACATCATCACATAAGATTTGCATTCCTTTTCTCAAAACATCCCTAAGGTTACATCAAACTGCTTTGAACTACATAGTTTGATATGCATATTTCAAAAATTTCAAAACACAACACCATATCGCATGCAACCCTTGGACTGGACCCCCTTTTTCAAAATCCTGGATCTTGTTGCTGTGCTTCGAATCACTTGCGTTGGCAAAAAGGTCCACTTTCCAAGCAATGGTCTCCCCCTCCACGGGGAAGGCTGGGCACGGGCCTGAAAGGGCTTACAGCTTATTCCATGAAATAGACTAATTTTGCAAATTGGTATCCCTTTGAAGTCATTCTATACCATAATATAGCCAATACCTACCCATCTGTCAGTGTCAAATGTCAGTTTGCATCATTTGTGACGTCACATGACATCACTCCCTTCGCCATCTGTGATGTCACTCATGACCTTACTCTCGCCCAATTCGCCAGTTCTTCAATACTTTTGCTGGTCTCCTGCTGGTTTCTCTCCGGTCGAGTGTCACTGCAGACTCGTCGGGAACCAGCTCAGACCAATTAGAGTGTTATGTAAACAGGTTTGTTCGGTCTCGGTTTGTTTTGCTTCGCTAACTGTCTGGAAAATGGTTAACGCAGGTTGACGGCTCTAACACACCTCAACACACCAACGAATGGTCTTTAGTACTGGCTGCAGTCTCTAGGTGGCAGTGCCAGTTGTATAACAGGTCAATTATAAATATAGTGCGAGACAGAGGTTAAGAGGAATGGGATGTATTAAGTAAAAAGCTTTCTAGACAGCTAATTTTGATTTTAATATTGTCTATTACATGTATGTAATAAATTTGATTCAGGTCAGATGCTAGGACAGAATTCTAATTTTATCCTTAATACATCTACCTGTATTTAGTACCCTGGTGATAAATAGTCCTATCCAGAACCTTCCAACAACTGAGAGATATGATGCACCTATTTGAATAGTTAAATGTGAGTTCTGGCACTTGAAATCTCACTGCCTTATGTTACTCTAAGCAAGTTAATCAGTTTCAACATCCTACTTTATTGAAATGGCAACTTGAAGACTGATCAGAGTGTTTTGTTTTAGAAGGGTTAAGATATTCTTACCCCTTTAACCCTTTAAGGGTCACTGATGCATTAATGCATCATGCCCATAGGTCGTCATGATGCACCAATGAAGTGCTGGCGAGAGTGCTCACCATTACTTCAATGGAGCAAACCCTGGAGGGTCGTCATGATGTAGCAATGAAGTGCTGGCAAGACTGCTTGCCAGCACTTCATTGGTTCATCATGATGACTGATGGGCTTTTAAAGGGTTAAGGAGCATAGACTGTTTTAAATCACCCCTTTTTGTCATAATGGGTGATTGCAGCTATTACAATTCACCCATTTTTACATCCATGCATGATTCTGCATCTGAGGGTTGATAAAATCATGAAGGGTCCTCATGATATACCTATGAGTTGCTGTGTGATTCTTAAGAGATGAATTGGTCCTTAACCCCTTAAGAGCCACTACTGCATTAATGCATAATACCCATTGGTCATTATGATGCATCAATACAAGTTACTCGCAATGGCTACATTCATGCATCATGCCGACCCTACAGGGCTGATACCGTCCCAGAGCACGGCGCTGCAGTGGCGGATCCAGAATTTTGAAAAGGAGGGGGCGCGGCCCAAAAGGAGGGGGTGCATCCCCTGATTTTTAGCAAATTTTGGGGTTGAAAATATGCAATTAAACACTGGCAATTAAGTACTGGCAAAAAGGAGGGGGCGTGCACCCCCGCGCCCCCCTCTAAATCCGCCACTGGTGCCCAGAGGGCCCAATGAAGTGCTGGCGAGCATACTGGCCAGCACTTCATTGGTGCATCATACTGACCTATAGGCATGATGCACTCCTGCATCAGGAGCCCTTAGAGGGTAAGACGGTTAGACAGATCAGTTGAGAGACCGCCCAGAGGAGATTTGGGGAGGTGGGGACTGAGCTGTACTAACATATCTCACATGCAACTGGTGTAACCACTCCTATAAGGCAATATGTACTGAGTGCACTAGGGACACTAAATGGTGATTCAGAGGATATCAAGTACTACAGGGCCTAGAAGGACCTCAGGGCATCAACTGCTCAATATCTCAAGGACACAGTAGGTGTCAAAGGTAGATCATCAAAGGGTCTCATGGTTAGGAAGGTCCCTACTAAGGGCCCTGATTCAGAGGCCTATGGTCCAAGGGCTCAGGCTGCAAGGACCTGTGACCAAAGGTTCTGGGTCACAGGCTATCTGTTCCAAGGGTCAAGTTCAGATGCCTCTGTTCCAAGGCTTCTGGTTTAGGGGGCCTCTAGACATTCCAAGGTTCCTTATTCAGGAGGCCTCTGTTCCAAGGGTCATTGTTCAGGGGGGCCACTGTTCCAAGGGTCACAGTAAGTGCTCCGTCGTTCCAAGGGCCCTGGTTCTTTGGGCTCCTCTTTCAAGGGTCCTGGTTAGGGGGCCTTCGTTCCAAGGGCCCTTATTCAGAGGGCTTCTGTTCCAAGGGTCCTTATTTGGGGGCCTCTGTTCCAAGGGCCCTGATACAGGTAACCGCTGTTCCAATGGTCCTTATTCAGGGGACCTCTTTTCTAAGGTGCCTAATTCAGGGAGCCTCTGTTTGAATGTTAACTGTTAGGGGACTGCTATTCCAAAGGACCTGGTTTAGGGGTCCCCTGTTCCAAGGGTCATATTTATGCGCTTTCGTTCTAAGGGCCCTGGTTCCGGCAGCCCCTGTTTCAAGGGTCCTCATTCAGGGCCCTGTTCAAACTGTTCCTAGGCTCCTGGTTCTGACCTGGTTTACAGCATTTTTTGCTCATGCAACTGCCCTGAAAATAAATGTGCCCAATTTTCATCCCCCCTCTGGTCCACACAAAACCAGAGCCTCCATTTACACCCCATCAGGAGCCTTCCCATCATACCTTGCACCACCATATCCGGTCTGACACGTACAGCAACAATCTGTGAAATTGAGCGGGAAGCGTGAGCGCGTTGCGAGCAGGAGACGAGTGAACCTGAGCACTTTGTGAGCTAGACGGTGAGCGGCTCACCAGGGGGGGAGGGAAGGGGAGGTGGTTAGTGGCAAACCATGCTCAAAGCACCACTTCTTATGTCAGTTTATAACTCTTTGATGGTTGCTGATGGGGTAGCGCATCCCACCCATAGGTCGGCATGATGCACAAATTTAGTGTTGTTGATTCTGTTTGACAGCACTTAATTTATGCATCACATTGACCCTCTTGGAGTATATATCAGCCCTATATGCATAAATGCATGATGCATAAATGTAGCCTGTGTGAGTTACTTGCCCTGTTACTCGCCCGTGCTAGATTCATGCATAATGACGAAAGTTGGCATGATGTGGCTTAATGGCTCTTAAAGGGTTAACTCCTAACCCATCTAAGGTCTGTATGATGTTTGATGCAATTGCCATATCTATCATAATGATGTAGGAATGCGGCCCTGGAAAGTACACTGAAAACATGGAAGATCCGAAACTAGTCAGCCACTGGGGGTGTGGCGGTCGGTCCCGCAATGCTATCTCTACGGGAAGAAGTTATTCACATAAAATAAATAACAGAGCCTCATAGGTTCTACCAAAGAATGTTGATCTCCACAACCCCTGGATTTTTACTAAAACGGACGGTAATTAAGAATTGCTCCAAACTGAGTGGTTCTACACAAGATAGCCTTAAAGCAGTATTACACTGGGCCCTGACCTGTTCAATTGTCCCATAGATTTAAAACAATCCTATCAAAATAAAATGATGATTTAATCATAGCAATCAAGGGTTCTTCAAATGGCAATAGAATACAGGGTAGGGGGGGGGGTCAAACATACCCAATGGAGAAACCACACCATCAGGGCTTCTCAAATTTATCATGATTTAAGAACTCTCTTAGACTTCCAAAGGAGCTGGAACTCTGTGACAGGCAAGAACAAAGCTCTAAGACACTTACAGACAATTCCTCTTAACCTACACCCACCTGTGTGCCAAAAAAAGACTGAATGAATCATGTAAGTGGGCGATAATAGGGAATTCAGTTTACGCAAAGCTGTATTGCACATACATAAACATAGCAGATTTGAATACAGCCGGCTGCTATGATTCTCTGGAATTTTGTTGCATCTTTCTATCATTATTTAAACCAGAGTTAGGAGCTACATAAGTGAACTTACGGAATACCAGGAGAAACAAACTACAAGGCCTGAACTGAGACAATAACAGAGTTGGGCTGGGTGTGTTCGAGTGTACCAAAAAACGTACCTCCCCAAGTGTTCGAGTGTACCAAAAAACGTTACCATAAAAAACTAACAAGCACTACAGGGAAATGCACTGATGGTGGGCCCTATGTAACATGTAGTGGCCTTACATAGCTCCATGTCCATGTGTTTTCAATTGGTATAACATCAATTCAACATCAGAACTATGAACATATAACCCAGTGAACTACATCTACCAAAGGTCAATTTCTCATTAGCTGTCCCTCCCCAACCCTATTGTGACTAAATACCCAATACTTGTCAAGGTTTTGTCAGTTTCTGGGGGTTGAACTTGTGCATCTACAGACTTTGCCCAGGTTATAAATATGTCAACATCAAGTGTCAGTGATCAATGTGGGAGTGCTGCATCCATTCCACCCAGTGCACCACTGGTCACAATGGATGACGACCCATCTGGGGAAGGAGAGGCCCCTATGGACTGTAAAAACACTGACAAAGCAGCGAAAAAACGAATGTCGGATGAAGCCGGACTTTCAGATGATGATGATAGCAACAGAAAATTAAGGGTCACTGAGGAACCCCACAAACACTAGTCCGACAGCGGGGGTAGCTGGCACTGCTAGCAAACCAACATCAACCCAAAACATCAATCCTGAGGAGCTGAGTTTACTTACACTGGCCAGAACCTTAGCCAGGATCGAGGAGCGGCTTATCAGAGTCGATAACACAGGTCAAACTACTGCAAATGACATTGAAGAATTCAACAAAAACCTTTCAATGTGGCAGAGGATGTAGAAATTAACAAGGGCAATATCCAGGTCCTAAAGGAGCAAGTTGCACGGCTCCAGATGGATCTATCCGAAACAAAGGATGAACTATCTGAGATGAAGACCAAACTGGGGGAAACTGAGGCACAGGTAAAAGGAAATAAGGCCCACCTTGAGGAAAATGAGTAAAATGCCCTAAAACAGGAAGCATACTCCAGAAAATTGAATTTGCTGTTGGATGGACTCCCGGAGAGTGAAAATGAAACATCTGAAAGTTTGAAGGCAGAATTGGGAAGAATCTTCTGGCACCATGCAAAGATGGAAAGTAGCTGTATCGATGTGGCCCACCGCATTACAAGGAACCCCAGGCAGGCTACAAGGCCTGTAATAATAAGGCTGAAATTCCTGGATGCAAGAAATAAAGTGTGGGGGCGAAGAGCAAAGCTCAGTGAATACAAAGAGAACGGTGCCCAACTCTGGCTCAGTGAGGACATCCCTGCAAACCTGAAGGGAGAACTAGCTAAAGTTAAAAAGACATATTGGGTGGCCAAGAACCATGGCACTTACAGAGAGGTGAGAATGTCAGGCACCTCACTGTACCTTGATGGCAAGCTCTACAAAAAGGAAAGCTGGGACACTCTTCCTGAATATCTTGGACCAGAGGCGTTGGCCACACTAGAGAATGTGGACACTGTAGTCTTCTTCAGTAAGGCCTCCCCTTTTAGCAACCACTACCCTGCTACATTTAAGATAGGAGATAAGACCTACACATCGATGGAGAAGTACCTTGCCATACAAAGGTGCATTATCGCAGGGCATGAAGACTTAGAGAGGCAGGCATGGCGGCTAGACATGCCAGCCAAGCTAAAGGGCATACTACACAAGTGCAGGGGGGAGCACAAGGATGAGTGGATAACTAAATGCAAGTCCATTGCAAAGGAAGGGATCAGGGCTAAGGTCCAACAAAATCCAGCAGCGTCTCCTCAGCACAGGAAATAAGGTCATTGGTAAAGCCTAAAAAACTCTGTATGGGGCAAAGGGATGAAAGTGACCAATAAGAACACCTTAAACCAGGAGCTATGGTTGGGAAAAAACCTGCTTGGTAAAATTCTCCAAGAGGTACACCAGGAATTCGGGAACACTGCCTAACTTACTCCGTCCAAACAGTTATGCAGAACCTGCTATATATATATATATATATATATATATATATATATATATATATATATATATATATATATAGATAGTGGTGACTACAACTGGGTATAACTACATGGTGCTCAAGATTCAATCACAACAGTCTTAAGTGAAATACCCAACTAACACATGGTTTATGGAGCAACTAATTGTGGATGCTCTACAGGCACAGATGGGCTAAGTGCAGAGTTTTACAAGTTCTTTTGGACTGATGCATTATAACCCTAATCCCCAAAAAGGAAAAGGATAGATTACAGCTAGGAAACTGGAGGCCAATCAGCCTATTGAATACAGACTATAAGATCTACACCAAGGCCCTACAAATTATCAAACCCTAGTATTATAAGCTCAGCAGGGCATTTCAAAACGACATCTATAGCTATGGTTTTGAAATGCCTTCCCGATTAATCTGGATTTGTTCGGTCAAGGTATATAGGAACAAGTATACGCATTGTTGAGGATGTATTAGCATACACCACAAAGTTCAACCAACCAGACAGCATGCCAAGAAATGAAATCAAATGGGCAAAAACCTTTCCTGATGTCCAATTTACAAGGGTTCCTTGGAGTGATATATATTTGTGTCCATACAAAGTGAACAGGAAAACGAAGTTACAATCATTTCAATACAAGGTACTCTATAAAATACTAGCTTGTAACAAGTACTTGTTTCACATATGTGCAAAGGAAACCCCAGAATGTGTGTATTGTGGTGGTAAAACTGAGACTCTTAATCACTTTCTTGTGATATGCCCCCAGTAGCCTACTTCGGGAAGTCGGTCACATGATGGATGAACACTGTTGCCAAGATTGATACAGGAATTTTAGATGAGCATGAATTAATACTTGGACTATGTCAAAAATATTTCCACAGGGTGATATCATCAACAATGTAATGCTTAGAACCAGGTTTTACATTATAGGCAGTGCTTGTACTACAAGTGCCATCTGGATCTGTTGCAATGGATAGGGGAGTTTAAACACTCTCTTCTATCAGTAATCTGGAGAACAAACAAAAGAAGTTTAGAAAATGGGAGGCTATTTTGGACTCAATGTAATTGCCATGCATACACAAACAGAACCCTAATATCTCACTCATAGCATACTTCCTAGACAGGAGAATGGAGTAACGAAGACCATATCGATGTGGAGGTGTTTCAGTACCTAGTCTATATTACTAGTCACATAGAACACATCTATTGTAGTACTTATGATGTCGACGCACTATGTATTGTCCTGTAATGTCCTGTGATGTCCATATATCAAAATCACAAAAAAATGTAACGAAGACCTGTATAGCTATAGACATGTATCTTGAATAAAGAATGAGCGCTGCTCTATTATAATAGAATACAGGGTAGGGTTATTGCATGGGGGTGTTCAATACGGGACTCCAAAGTTAAAACTATGGGACTTCAGTATTCAACTTGAGATAAAGCAAAAGCACTCTCGATACCGTACTTAAAGTACTAAGGGCAGAACAGCATCATGCAGACTATACAGGGACAGATGGTAAGCAGTCATATGACCCAGGAGTCACACCTGATTGGCTGAGGTCAGAGGTAGCTCTGTGAAAGGTAGCCTACTCTGTAGGTGGGATCTGTAAACGTGTTGCGAATGTGGACAAGGTGTGGCCAAGGAATGAAAGGCCTTACCATAGCCCTTTCACAGCCCTTGGTCGGCATGATGCACCAATGAAGTGCTGGTAAGTCTGCTCGCCAGCAGAACTTTCAGGGTGAAAAGTACTGAATATTCTTATCTATTTTTCTCTTGAAACAATTCAACTTTCTTTGGTTAGTTCCTTTGGAGACCTACTTGATATAGCAAAGTTCCGCTTTCTCTATTCCTTGCCTATTTGATTAAAGATGGTCACCTCTATACATTTCCTTAATCATACCTGCCTTCAAATTGGCCCTCTCATGAAATAACGACTGGTTGTTTCTGCATTTAAGCTGGTCGATGGGAAGAAGCAGTTTCCATATGATGGTTATGCTCAGGCAGCATGGTGACCACTTCTGTATATTTTGGGGCCCCCCTCATGTCACAATGTCACCAAAATTCAAGGCTTCAGGTCACATGTCACTTTTTTAGGGAAAATGACATGTCCAAAAATAAAAGCATGTCTCCAAATACAAAGCTTCAGGTCACATGTCACTTTTTTTAGGAAATGGACATGTCACATGTCACTTTTAAAAGGGTGCAATGTCAGAATGTCACTTCAAAATGGCCAAATGTCGCCATGTCGTTTTTTACCCCTTGGGGGCTACTATTTTCTGCCATTTTGGGTCAACATGCTGATATAAAAAAACACTCTTGTTATGACATTGCGAAATAGAAGTGACTAAATCTTTTTGGAAATGATATGAAACATATAAAACGAGGTGAATATCAAATCTGTAAAAACTAAGCAAAAAGAAATGCAATACAGCATCCTGATGTGATTATCTCAATAGTTAACCATTTAACGGTCACTGATGCATTTATAATGCCCTAAAGGATTGATAGCTCCAATGAAATGCACCTTATGGGTGCATCATGCTGACCAATGGGCATGCACTAATAGGGCCCCAGACGGGTAAAATCGACAAGGGGACAAGTCCATTTCTTAAAATCGACAAGGGACATAGAGCTGGGTGACAAGGGACAAGACCACTTCTTGAAATCGACAAGGGGACAAGACCACTTCTTAGATCGACAAGTGGACAAGAGCCATTTCTTAAAATCGACAAGTGACTTGAGACCCCCCTGTCTAGGGCCCTACTGATGCCCTCCCTTGTACTTATTTGTCATCATGATGCACCAATACAGGGGCATATTCCCAAGCTCTGTATTGGAGCATCCTGCCAATATTTGGGAGTGCATTATAACACCATACACCCTCCATGATGCAATGGAGATCTGGTGAGTTAGTTACTCACCAGAGCTGGATTCTTGCATCATGACAACCACTGCCAATTGATGCATTAATGCACCAGTGGGCTTAAAATGGTTACCACTACTGCCGACAGATGGCGTCAGAGGGGTGTTGTAGCGGGTAGCCTGGGTCTTGTAGTGAGCAGGTTATTTTACATGTTATCTGCAAAGATAACCAATTAGAGCCGCAAAAGTCAACAGCGGCTGTGGCAGAGTGACATACCCGTTACAAATTGGTCTGGGTTCTGGTTACCGGCAGGAGGTGATGGTAGAGGCTCAGACACGCCGGTTACCAGCAAAGTGGTCTCAGATGGTAGCCATTTGCTCAATCTCCAAGCGGCAGATATTTCGCTCTGGTCCCTCACTCATCTCTGCAACAACCTTTCTCCACATCAAGCTGGCCCAACCGTGGCCACTACTGTGAGTCGTCGCTGGCTTACAGGGATTTTGGGATAAAGAAGTTCAGCCCACTGGTTGCTGTAGTTATAACATGTAGGCAGGTATCATGCGTAGTAATATTCCCCACCAAATGCGGACCCATAATGCCTTTGACGCAAGAGAGGTATTCCCTAGAATGCGTCTCATGACAAAATTGCCTCCACATGAGAAGGGGCCAGGTTCTGGCCATTATACACTTTGATTGTCAGTTTTGATCATTTTCAACCCAATAAATATCCAAATAATGAACATAATATTATGTTAAACATAGAAAGCTAAGTGCTGACTGTCAGAGGAGCAAAATTAATATAGGTTCATGACCTACATTCCTTGGATGTTCAAATGCAGTGCGCGATACGGCTATGAGAGCAGGAAAGTAAAACGGCTTTTGTACCTTCTCCACAAAAGATTTCAAGGTTCATGCAGAGTGAGGTACAAGGTCTACAATTGGAGAGTGCTATTTGCTGCAGAACTCATCTTCTCACTCCCCAAGCAGATATCATGTTAACCTACCTAGGTCTGTGTAAAGTAAAGACACTAAGCCTCTGCTAGGACATGCTGGGATGGTTCTGGGAGTGTTACCTGAGGACATGAAATAACAGTGTAGATCTATTTATCTACAAGGCCACTTTTAACTATTTACCTTGAACCAGGGTGGAGGGACATGCTCCCTTTTTAAATTTGGGAAAGATTTGTCGATGATATCATAAACAAGATCTAATGCCCCATCCCAGGTGCCCCATTTGATATTTCTCTCTTGCCCTCCCCAAGTTAGGCTATAGGTATCGTTCCACTATTGATGATGTCATCACTTCCGGTAATACACCGAGATGTATGGATTTAGGACTTGGAGGGCTGTGATTGGTCTATATTAGAGTTCAAAATCACTGCAAACTTTTAGATAAAGCATAGATGAAATGTTTAACCTGTTGTGATTCAGAATATATGGAGTACAAGGGACAGCTCCTTTGTCTAGGATCCCAAAATATTTATTCAAAAAGAGGTTGGAAAAATTCACTATATAATTGTGTGCAGAATAGGCCAAAATGGGGATGGGTTCAAACATATGCTCATACAGAAAAACTTGGTGGGTGAACAACGTCTGGATCTGGCACCCAGAGAGGGGGAAAATGTGCCTCTTCATGATTTTGAGTGTTTGAAAGGTGAAATTCCACTTTTACAGGTGTATGAGTTACATTAAATTATAGTGCAGAATGTTTTGGTGGTCCGATACCTATAGGTCTACAAAGGCATTTGAGATTGAAGATGAATTCATAATTTCTCGAGAGTAATAGGCCTTCTTAATTTGTCACCGAATCTCATCCTGAAAAGAGCTCTGAATCAGCGGGGTGTTGTCAGTGTATAGGACTCAGTATGGAGGCCTAGTAGAGCCGCCATTTTGAATTTCGCTGGTTGAGGTAAACCCCACTGATAACACATGCCCTGATGGGTACCTTGTCACTGGTTAAGACCCACTTCCAGGGACATGCTGTTCCCATCTTATCAGTTCTTATCAGTGTGTGTCGCCAGAACCAGCTCCAGACCAGCTAGTGGCCAATAAAAGTCGGCAGAGATAGGTCCTCAATTCAGTATTCCTGTAGCTCATCAGGAGGGTGTTGCTCCTCTGGGAAAAGGTAGTTTTGCCTAAGAAGTGCCTCACCTGCATCCTCTTTCTTTGTAGTCCTAACTTTATTTGTCTGTTGCACATACGTGGTCAACACAAGAGCACTTGAAATTAAGAGTGTCTGACAAAAGACAAAAATCTCATAGTACTGAACACATTATTTTTAAGCAAGGCAGGTGCCTTTTCAGACTTACATTGTAAACGGAAGTTGAATGGCGAAGCATAACTTCTTTGGAAAAGAGGGCACCTACCCCTACCTCTGTTTAGCATACGAGCAATACAAGGAGGACAGGAAAGGCAGAATCACTAAAAAATATATGAGAGAGAATGAAAAAGCGTGGAGTTTGTGAAACATGAACACTTCGATTGATTTGTTGAAAAGAGAATATGGGAGGACCATGACTATAAAATTGAGAACATATTTTGCTGCAAAATGGGCAAATCTCTGGTTGCCACCCAAGACACAGAGACTAGAAATAGTGAC
Organism: Acholoe squamosa; assembly: GCA_949317995.1. Lineage (NCBI taxonomy): Eukaryota > Metazoa > Annelida > Polychaeta > Phyllodocida > Polynoidae > Acholoe > Acholoe squamosa. The sequence goes on from OX439051.1 coordinate 56,406,518, forward strand.
ATCTAGCTTCCATGACACCAGAAGTTTAAAAAAAGCACACTAAATCACTAAATGATTATAACCAGGAAATATATAATATAGAATACCTCAGCAATGCAAGCGTTTTCATAGCAATAGAAGACTTTTGGCTGAAATATCTCCATACTTTTAACATAGGAAGGATGTATCAAATACATCATTTCTCTATTATTGTAACAGGACACCTCAGTGTTTGGTAGTTTAGGTACACCCTATAGTTTTAACAACAGTTATTTTAGTTAAAGTCATTCAAAAATAATGCATGTTATATGCCTAATATGATGATTAGTTTTAAGTTTAGGTAAGCCCTATATAGCTTAGGTTGACAGAATTTCAGTAATGGTTAGAATATCCTGTACATAATTCTTTCAGTACATGCGATGTGATTTCCTCTGCTAAACAACAGTTAATTACATTTCAAATCCAAGTTATTAAAAATATATGTTAAAGGCCTAAGAAATAACTAAAGTTAGCTTTATAAAAATTAATGTTCAAAGTTCTGCCCCTTACATTCAAACATCCACTGGGTAGCCCTTCCATTGAAGCATGATACCTTTCACTTCACGTTCACTTCTCTATCATGATGCACTAATGAAGTAGTTGCAGGGAAGTTTCCATTGGGAGTGCATCAACATAGTAATGATACACAGTGAATGCATCACTGGCGAGTTACTCACCAGGGCGGTATTCGTGCATCATAAAAACAAAGGATGAGAGTGCATCAAACTTTAAAGCAGCACTTGGTCCTCAAAGGGTTAACTTCACCATCTGCAGCCAAACCAAGAGCCTGAGGTGATTTTCTGCCCTATTACCTCCATGTTCCGCCCGTCTCCTTCCGCGCACACAACATAACCCCTACCACCTTACCCAAACACATTACTCCGCACATACCCATAGTTCACCGCGCTAATTCCCAGCGTCCCACAGCGCCCCCTGACCGCCTGGTGGGCATCCTGAGAACTAGGGATGCTTGAAACAACATGGCGGGCACAGGAAGTGTCAGAACGAGGCTCAGATGACCGGATCACGTGACTAAAGGCGGTGTCTCAGGTAATGTGAGCCGTGAGGGGGTTGATGTGTAAACTGCTGTAAATAAGAGCGACATGGAAGTAGTTAGGATGTTATTGTTTCATTTCTAATTGTTTTCATTTCTCTAATTGCAGAGTGAGAATCTTTATACCTTATCGGACCCTAAAGTTGAGCCATGAATCCCTGATTAAATTCATCCTGCATAATTAATGGTAGGTCCAGGTCCTGTCCTTGTGCTTATACAGCAGGGGATACACTGTCAGCCCACTCACGTAAATAAACAGTAGAAGGCTTCTTATTCTACTATACAGTACTACCTTGTATAGACATGAAGGCCTATAGGACTCAGTATGGAGGCCTAGTGCAGCCACCATCTTGAATTTCGCTGGTTGAGGTAAAACCCACTGATAACACATATCATGATGGGTACCTTGTCCCTTCCAGGGACCCACTTCCAGGGACATGCTGGTCCCATCTTATCAGTTCTTAGCAGTGTATGTTGCCGGAACCAGCTCCAGACCAGCCATTGTACTGTACCCACGGGTGGTTTGACTGCCTACTTACAGGAGGGTGTTGCTCCTATTGTAAAAAGAGCTGTGCTCCTCAAGGCGCGCACTGCTTTACCATTCAACTTGCACTCACCACATTAGACTGAAAAGTCACCTGTCTTGTTTAAAATAGAAGGAGCTGCACTACCAGGTACCTACTCATGTCACAGGCTCTATAGTTTATTATACTGACTGACTTCTCCCAACTAGGGACAAGTTATATCTACATGAAAAGAAAGGACTGGAAATGAGGGCATTTTTAGCCAGCTCTTCCTTTTACTATAGGAGCAACACCCTCGGTTGGGGGTGCTGCTATATTTTTATATAGGCTTATATAGGGAACCTCCTCATTATTGGGGGGCCCAGGCCCCCCTGACCCCCCCCCCTTTCCTACGCCCCTGATTGCTCAATCATTGAAAGCAATAATCTGAATGCATATCAGATATACACCCTCAGCCCCAACTTTTGAGCTGCGCCAACTACCCCTGGAGGGTGTTGCTCCTATAGTAAAAGGAAGAGCTGTCTAAAAATGCCCTCTTTTATTTTCATGTCACTATAACTTTCCCTTTTGTTGCTCACAAGTGGTCATTTAAGTACGGTGCTAAAAAAGGGGTATTTGAGTAGGTACCTAGTTGGGAGAAGTCAATCACTATAATAAACTATAGAGTGTGTGACATGAGTAGGTACCTGGTAGTGCAGCTCTCTCTATTTTAAACAAGGCAGGTGACTTTTCAGACTAATGTGGTGAGTGCAAGTTGACGGGTGAATCAATGCACAACATTTTTAGAAAAGAGGGCACATACTCAAAGCTCTTTTTACAATAGGAGCAACACCCTCCTGGGCGCCCCCAGTAAAGATTTTCTTCCTACGCCCCTGGCAATGCCTTATGGGCAACTTATGTACATAGATCTATAGGCTGTGATAGGAAAGGGCAATTGACGAATGTAACCCATTCCTTTCACATCCTGGACTAGGATAGGGGAAGAAAGAGAAGGTAAGCTATGTTATAGTATAACAAAAGTGGGACTATGTTTTAGATACAAGTACAATGTAGTGAAAAAGAAAAGGAGAAGAGGAGAGAGAAAACAGTGAGAATGTAATTTATAACACAGTAATACAATAGAGTCCAATAAAGACCCGATGTTATGGTCTCTGTGGACTTGGTGATATAAGTGCATGCTGATGTTATTGCTCCAAACTGAGTTATTCTCACAAGTTAGCCTTGAAAACATGAGGTGTTCCACTTGGCTATGCCGTGAATGCAGCTCTGGTGAGTTACTCACCAAGGCTGCATCCATGCATCTTGACCGAAAATGGGCATAAGATGCATTAATGCACTATGCCAACAATAAAAGGCTGCATATTGCATCAAGTCATGGGGGTCTGGATGTGGGGTTCCCCCTGTCACAAGTCAATTTTAAGAAATGCACATGTCACTTAAATCCCCATGTCCCTGTCACCTCTAAGAATCTTTCATGTCCCATGTCAAATTTAAGAAAGGACCTATGTCATGTCACTAATTTTTTACCTCATGTCACTAAAGCTCATGTGACATGTCAATTTAAGGAAATGGCCAAGTCACCATATCTAATGTAGTGGTCCGTATACCCACAGACATTATACAAATGGACAATTCGGCCCCGGGTATTCGGCACTTGCACAGTTAACACTAGACCTATAGGGTAGAAGAAATTGTGTGTTTAGGGCCCGGGTTTAAGGTAAGATGATAAATAAGGTTTAGGTTGGTAGGAAAGTTTTCTTTTTTTTCTTATCCTTTCTTAAATCAATATGAGACATTTTTAATATATAAACTTATGAAGAGAGTTTTGGACATTTTTCCATTGGTTAATATGCTTCAGATGAGTTTCGCCAGGAAATATGACAGAACAACCATCTGAAAAACACGGGCACAATTTCCGACCTTTTATCTAGCTAAAAAGGCCTGAATATTATGAAAGATTTGAGGAAAGGAAGTTCTTCAAAAAATCTGAGGTCGGATACTGATCTGCTAAGGTCAGTCGGGTGATCAGAAACCAAACATTTTTTGGCCTACAGTAGTGACATTTTTAAGTGTGCGGGTGCTTATTAGAATTTCAATACCTCGGTACCTGCGGCCCTTATTTGAGACAGGTGCTTATTTGAACACTTTTTATAGTGCTTGATTTTTTGTCAATATCCCTGTACCCCCTGTGCTTATTCAAGACAGCTGCTTATTTTATGTGAATAACTTCTTCCCATAGAGATAGCATTGCGGGGCCTATCGCCACACCCCCAGTGGCGTAACATGTGCCGATCCACCACAGCGGCCTATGCGGTACTGCAGCCTTGTTCCGGGCACATGTAAACATTAAAAATGGCGGACCTCCGCTCGTACGGGGAACTACGGTACCGGATTTTGATGATATTTCCTTATTTAAACCCACGAAAAACATAAAATAAATAGAGAACTAAACTCCCCTGGTGTCCTCGGTGGCCGGTATTGTCACAAGTAACTCACCAGGGTGGATCGGCCACCTCGTACACCACGGTCGTTTGGTTCTCTCTATTTATTTAAGACCCTGGTGCTAAAAGGAGTCATTACGATAGTCAGACAGACAGCAGTAAGATGTTATGTGCTCCTCACTGAGTTGCTCCCCTCAACCCTTTGAGGGCCGCTGATACAGGAGTGCATCATGCCCATTGGTCTTCATGATGCACCAATGAAGTGCTCACCAGCATCATGACGACCCTCCGGGGCTGTATCAACCCCATAGGGTCGGCATGATGTATGAATGCGGACCTAGAGAGTAACTCACCAGGGCTGCATTCACGCATCATGGCGACCAAGGAACATGATGCATAAATGCATCAGCGGCCCTTAAAGGGTTTTAACAACACGTCAGTCTGTCAGTGCCCACACTTGTACCCGCCTCACTGACACCACCCCATCACTCACTCACTCACTGATAGCACCGGGAGGAGGAGCAGCTCACCTCTCAATGACTTACTGAGCAACTCTCCATCTGCTCTTATCTGCTCATCCACTCAATTACATATTGAGGAGACCTTTATTCGCTCTTAATAGCTCAATCAGTTACTGAGCGTCTATTATCAGCTCTTATCAGCTCAGCAGCCAATCAGTTAATGAGCTGCTCTTCTGCTGCTCTTATCTGCTCACACACTACGTCATAAGCAGATCGTTATCTGCTCTGATCAGTTCAGCTACCAATGATCGGTGAATGAGCGGATCTTCTGCTGCTCTTATCTGCTCACACACTACGTCATGAGCAGATCGTTATCTGCTCTGATCAGTTCAGCTACCAATGATCGGTGAATGAGCGGATCTTCTGCTGCTCTTATCTGCTCACACACTACGTCATGAGCAGATCGTTATCTGCTCTGATCAGTTCAGCTACCAATGATCGGTGAATGAGCGGATCTTCTGCTGCTCTTATCTGCTCACACACTACGTCATGAGCAGATCGTTATCTGCTCTGGTCAGTTCAGCTACCAATAGGGCCCCAGACAGGTAAAGTCGACAAGGGGACAAGGCCACTTCTTAAAATCGACAAGGGACATGGGACTGGGTGACAAGGGACAAACCCACTTCTTAGAATCGACAAGGGGACAAGGCCACTTCTTGAAATCGACAAGGGACATGGGGTTGGGTGAAAAGAGACAGGACACATTTCTTAAAATCGACAAGTGACATGGGACCCCCCTGTCTAGGGCCCTACCAATGATCGGTGAATGAGCGGATCTTCTGCTGCTCTTATCTGCTCACACACTACGTCATGAGCAGATCGTTATCTGCTCTGATCAGCTCAGCTACCAATGATCGGTGAATGAGCACATCTGCAGCTGCTCTTATCTGCTCTTCTCAGCTCAGCAATAATTCATCAGCCAATGAGCAGACCAATGAGGATAAGCTCAGCACCCAATCTGTTCATGAGAAGATCTTCACCTGCTCTTAACTGCTCATCATTCAATCATGACTCAGCAGATCTTCTCTGGGCTCATCTGCTCACACACTCAATCACTCACCGAGGAGCTCTTTAGCTGCTCACACATCAGATATGTTGCAATCAGGATTTAAGGACCAGCTCAGCAACCAATCATCTACTGAGCGACTATTATCTGCTGCTCTTATCAGCTCAGCAACCAAACAGTTGAGCAGATCTATAAAGTTGCTCTTATCAGCGCAACACAACCAAAAAGTCACCAAGGAGATCTACAGCTGCTCTTATCTGCTCAGCACCCAATCAGTAAATGAGCATCTCCTCAGCTGCTCTTATTAGCCCAACAACCAATAAGTCACTGAGGAGATTTACTGCTGCTCTCATCAGCTCACCAACTAATAAGTAAATCAGCACGTCTTAAGCTGCTCTTATCTGCTCTAAGCTGCTCACACACTAGTTCATGAGCAGATATTTATTTGCTATTATCAGCTTAGATACAAATGATCAATTAAAGAGCAGATCCTCAGCTGCTCTTAACTGCTTTTATCTCCTCACCACGCAGTCGGTGACTCTGGCAATCATGAATTAAGCTCTTGGAGTTCATCCGGCCAACGTACGTATACTAGGTGAACCAGGTCAGGCCAAAAAAAAAACAAGCTTTGTTTCCGGTAACATGGTCCAAAAAGTTGAGGTAGGTAGGTCGGATTTTTTTTTTTTAATTTTTTTTTTTGGTCCAAGGTCTCATATAATCATTCTTTCCTGAGTTTTCACTGGTGGATGTTAGAAAAGTTCATTTCCTGCATGTGATATTAAAAAACCATTGGGAAATATGTCTCTAATATCGAATAACAATTTTGGAAGAGAATGTTCGAAAATTTTGAAAAAAATCTTCAAAAATCGTCAAAAAATCAGTAAAAAATTTAAAAAAAATCTTTAAAAAATTCTGAGGTCAGCCCTATTTAGCTGAGGATGGTCGGGTGACCGGAAACAAACCTTTTTTTTTTTTTTGGCCTCAGCATTCAATCGGTTAATGAGCACATCTTCAGCTGCTCACATCTACTCACCCACTCAATCACTTACTCACTGAGCAGCAATTATCTCTGCAATCAGAGAAATCATTTTGATGAATTTGCACGCAGGATTTATACTCTTGGAGTTCATTCAGCAATCACGCAGTGTGCCACCAGAGATGAGAAGTTATCCCAGCAAATTGTCGTCACCTGGTCATCAATGTGACTCCTTTTTTGAGAGATAACTCATTCCGTCATCTTTCGCCACTGTGTGTTAGACTCATGTGGCATTGCAATTGCTATTCCTGGTGATCTTGTGCTATAACGAGCTTGTGTTCCATCTAGCGACATGTGTGAGCCACTTCACACAGGTTGACGAGGACTCACAACAATTTGCTGGGTTATAATGGCTATAGTTTGGACCATTTGGATTAGAATTTCAAGGAGATAACAAAAGTTGCATTAGGGAGCTGAGATCCACTCACAATTGGAGATTATTTAGATTGAATTAATCGATCTGCCTTTACAGCTACATACTCAATACTAGATCCACTAGAGATAAACAGTGGATATATAGATAGAACTAAACGACCGTGGTGTACGAGGTGGCCGATCCACCAGGAGGGGGGGGGGGGGTCAGCCACTGAGGACACCAGGGGAGTTTAGTTCTATATTTATTTTATGTTTTTAGAGGGTTTAAATAAGGAAAAATTATCAAAATCCAGTACCGTAGTTCCCCGTAGAGCGCCGGTCCACCATTTTGAATGTTTACATGCACCCAGAACGAGCCTACAGTACCGGATCGGCCGCTGTGGTGGATCGGCACACGTTACGCCACTGGGGGTGTGCGGATCGGCCCTGCAATGCTATCTCTATGGGAAGAAGTTATTCACATAAAATAAAATCTCAACCTGGCCATGCTTTGAACAGTCTTAACTCAGAACCAAGAGATTCCTTTTACATGTTCATCTAAACACGATTGTCAACTTTATCAGCTAGTTGACATGTATCAGCAATAATTCTATGTTACGGCCATATTACGACAACACACAGCTCAACATAATCTTATAAATGCCTTGAAAATGGTATTTAGTAATTGAGGGGCCATCCACCTCCCCATCGTCTTCATATACATATGCACTGTGATTTGCTCTAGGCATTTCATCTACATGCAGACCAGAGATTTCTATAATGGTAAATTGATATCTAAATCTACTTTCTATTTCATTTACAGAATAATTCAAAGATAACCAGCAAAGGAATGCAGCTATTATAGGTGCTTTCTGCTATAAAGTCATCTCTAATCATACCAATCATCCCAAAGCCAAATATTGAGAGCAAAGTGAGGAGCATTTTACATCTCGATATTTCTGCAGGTCTCAAAATGGCGACTTGTTCCAAGAGGAAGGTTTCATTTTTCATCCGGGACATTCTGTGTGCTGCTACCGAGTCACCCAATCATGTCACGTCAACATATCACGTGACTTCAGCAAACGCTGAAGTAGCAGGCAGCACTTTGCCCTTGACGCAATCAGAGTGCAGGAAAAAACAGGGAACAGGGACTATACTTGGTAAAGGAATAAAAAAGGATGTGATCCTCAATGTTAAAAATGGTAGTTGCCATAGCAACAATACCCACACCAACATAATAATGAATAGAAATAATGGCACTGACAAGAAGACTGTTTCCAATGGTGAACGCAACGATAGCAAATGTATTCCTAAGGAAATCAATGAAAAAGACAATGGCAAAGATTGTAATGATGGTGCCATTAGCAAAGGCAGCAGCAAAGGCAACTGCAGGAACAAGAATAGTAATCTTATCAACAACAACAATAATAACAGTAAAACTATTAGCATTATTAGCAATAACAACAGCTGCAACAATCCTAAAGATCATGCTGTGGTCAACATCAATAATGCTAAGCTCAAAGTCAACAGCTTTACCAACGGCAATGCCTCATCATTACTTCATCATCAGCAACAACAACAACAACAGCAACAACAACAACAGCAGCAGCAGCAACAACAACAGCAACAACAACTACTATCAGTGCCCATACCATTTGTCCCAGGACACCCCTGGCCTCCGACCAGTGCCCAGCGGCTGCCCCTGCTCCCTACCTCCGGTACAGGAGAGTCCCCTGTGTGTACCTGGGGTAGTGTGGGTGCACGGCCACCTTACCTGTACGCCTCCCCCCTCAGTGCTACCCGGGGGTCGGGGCTGTTGGTGCCGGGAGGAGCTTCTCCCTCCTCTGGTCTCCCTGCCCTGTCCATGCCGTGCCCCCTGCCCCCAGTGCCGGGGGTGTGTGCAGGGGGGTACAGCAGGGGGTATGGAGGGGTACAGGGGGGTAATGACCATCAATGTGGTGTATATAAATGTAACTGTGCTGTTGGAGACATGGGCACAGCGTCAGCAGTAAACCACCAAGGTAAGTGCACTCAGATTGAGCATTTCAATTGAAGTAAGGGCTCATTTAAGTGTCAGGGTCTCCATATTGAAAACAATTTTAAACACCAAAATAGTATTCCAACAAGCGCCCATCCCAAATAAGGGCCCTGGTGCAGGGATATATATGTTGAAATTAATTAAAGTATCTTCCATTTAATTTATTTTTGAGTTTAGGGTATCTGACTTATACATCATGTTTGCCATACCATATATCATCCATTCTGTCATGAAATAATACTCATGTCATCTGTCAGTGTCAATTAGCAAGTCTGCTGTCAACTGTAAGAAATTAGGCACTTATTTGAGACTGTTTTAGTGCTTAAGATTAATTTCAATACTCGTATTCCGTCTTCGATTATTCGAGACTGGCCCTTATTTGAGACCGCTGATGCATTAATGCATCATGCCCAATAGTCGGCATGATGCACCAATGAAGTGCTGGCGAGTAGTGCTGGCGAGATACTCGCCAGTACTTCATTGGAGCATCATGCCGACTCTCCGGGAGTATATCATTATGTATCGACACCGCAGGGTCGGCATGATGCACCAATGAAGTGCTGGCAAGTAGTCTTGTCAGCACTTCATTGGTGCATCATGACGACCAATGGGCATGATGCATCAATGCATCAGCGGCCCTTAAGGGGGTAAAACGGGCCATTATGGTATCCTATGTTGATTTTTTTAAGAAATACACCTATACCATTCCAGTACATATTATATATGGACTTTACCCAATATTGATTTAAAGTATAGAGGGGCATACCATCATGTCGAATTAAATTAAATGAAGGGAGCAGACAACAACAGAAGTTTGGAACAAATTAAAGTGTTTAATCAAATGGTAACGAACCAACCTGTTTTAGAAGTGTTGATTAAACAATTATTTAGAACGAGGATTGAACACTTTGGGCCAGGTCCCATGCACAACATCCTAGGTCAATTGATAATTAATCATGGTAATAGCCTATCCGAGGGAACAAACACCACCATACATATAATTAAAGTGGTATAGATAACACACAAATGATAAAGACCCATGTTAAACTTAAACCCAAAAGTACAACACAGATTGAAAAATTAACTGTATAACAGTTTTGATGAAAAAGAAATCTGTTTCCTTCTCTTTTCCCTTTCTCTCTCCCTTTCCTAAATTATCTAGCTTAAGTAATTCTATCATCGATTATATAAATGTTCTCATAATTCACCTTCTCTGATAAATCTTAATAAAAATATCTCATTTTAACAATAACTTATCCTTCCCACAGGATTGCAGTACGTGGGTGGGCCCATGTCCTACACGGCCTACCCTCCCCCCATCTCCCGTCCCTCCATCCCCGTACCCATCCCCCTACCTGTCTACCTGCGCACCCGAGCATCCCCGAATGGTGACGGGAACGGCCGACCCAGGAAGTGCCGCCGCAGCAGAACTGTCTTCTCTGAACTCCAGGTGAGTGACAGAGAGCAAATAAAAAGATAGACAGGGCGAGGACAGGGGACAGAGACACCGAGAAAGGGGGAGAGACAGAGATATAGACAGAGAAACAGACAAAGACAGAAAGACAGAGACAGATGAATGCAGGCAGACAGAGAGAGAGAGAGACAGAGGGAGAGAGAGAGAGAGAGAAACAGAGACAGAGAGACAGACAGACAGACAGACAGAGACAGAGACAGAGAGAGAGACAGAGACAGAGGGAGAGAGACAGAGAGACAGAGACAGAGAGACAGAGAGACAGAGAGAGAGAGAGAGAGACAGACAGACAGACATAGACAGATACAGAGCGAGACAAACAGACAGACAGGGAGAGATGAACAGATAGACAGCCCGACAGAGAGACTGATATAGATAGACAGACAGAGAGACAGGGACTGAGAGGATGTGAGGGAGAGACAGACAGAAAGAGACAAACATGCAGAAAGTGACAGAGACAGAGAGGGTGATAGAGAGAGAGACAGATGGACGGACAGAGAGACAGATAGTGACAAACATACAGCGACAGAGAGAGAGAGAGAGAGAGAGAGAGAGAGAGAGAGAAAGAGAGAGAGAGAGAGAGGGAGACAGAGAGAGAGGAGACAGAGAGACCGAGACATAGAGACCGAGACAGAGACAGACAGAGACAGACAGAGACAGAGACAGACAGAGACAAACATATAGAGACAACAGCAGTTTATCCCCATACCTTATACACAAAGTACCGTTGTATTACAGAAGATGAATTAGTCACGAAGAAAAATTAAATATCACATAGGCTAATGTTTGGCTGAGTAGAAAACAACAACAACAACAACAACAACAACAACAAAAGTTTTCAACCATGTAACCGGAAACTCACAATTTGTTTTTGGCCTTAATGCAATATCTGTCCTTTAATCAATACTAAGCAGTGTGATCACACTACTGGTCTAAGATCACATAGATGACAGAAAACTTGTTTTTCCCCTCGTATTCTTTTTTTACTAGTAGAAGTACTCATTCATTCATTATGTTGCAGTTGATGGGACTGGAGAGGCGGTTTGATGACCAGAAATACCTGTCGACCCCAGACCGGGGGGAGCTGGCACTTACCCTGGGACTAACTCAGGTACAGGTTAAAACCTGGTACCAGAACAGGCGTATGAAGTGGAAGAAACAGGTGGGTCTTATTGTTATCACTATTAACTCTTTAAAGTTATGGTACATCTGAAAATGGGATCTTTTAATTCACGATTGAATCTGTTCAAAACACTGTAGTAATTTCCTAATGAATGAATTCGTTAGCAAAGATCAAATGTGATCCATGGGCATTAAGGTTTCGGGTAAAGGGGACCACAATACTCCGCTTCATGCTTCCCCCAGTGCAGCTCTAATGGATGTACGGGAGTGGTCATTATTTATCAACAGGGAGGGGGGTGGTCTGTTTGAGGGGGGGCGTAAAATTTTCAGACCCCTCCTGAGGGGGGGGGGGGCGGGCTAGAAACATTTTGACCCCACTTGAGGGGGGCTAAAAAAATCCACCCTCTTTTTAGCAAAAAAGCCCGGGCGCTACTATAGATCAAACAGGGGTGCGAAAACTCTCTGAGCCTCTAGCGCAGGGAGCGCCGCAAAAAATTTTGACTGCCGTCGAGGGGGGGCATAAAAAATTTCCACGCGTCCGCGCGAAAACCCACAAACCCCCCTGTTGATAAATAATGACCACTCCACAATGTGCACCATTTGTTTAAATCTACATTTAACATTCACATATCAAAGTGGTATTGTTGAGGATAAGTGTGACTGAAGTATAAAGGCGAGGAATAGGTCTATGTGAAAATCCTGTCACATTTTGAAGATTAATTTTTGAGATGAAAGCTGAGGGGTTGATACACTCATGGAGTGCTGGAGAGTCTCCTCGCCAGCACACTTTATTGGTGCATCATGACGGACAATGGGCATGGAAGGTTTAAGATATCAATAATTAGCATTGTGGTCTATGCATTGCACTAAAAGAAGAGAGGGGAAACTAGATGTGATGATTTGTTTACCTATAAGACATAAGTAAATCATTATTGTGGTTAATGTATTGTACTTTAATAAGGCCCATTAACAAGATTCTGATTTACTTCCACCAGGTCCTACAAGGGGGCGCCTCTGAGGCACCAACCAAACCCAAAGGACGCCCAAGGAAGGAACTACAGCAATATGTATCCATGGACACATCTACAACAGCCAATCAGAACTCAGATATACAGGAAGGCACATGCCATGGTGTGGGTGACGTCATTATGACGTCATCAGAAGATGACGTACATTGTGAAACAGGAAGTGACAGTGATGATGATGACGTCATGCATGATGTAGAAAGTGACATAGACAGTGACATTGGGAGTGATATTGACATTCAGATAACTTGACATATAATTCTTTGGTATGTTTAAAGAGATGTATATCGTTTTTTATAGTTCTGCTTCATAATGATGACAATGAGGATGTGTACAGATGATGATAACAATGAACTATTAAAGTTTCACTATAACAGGCTTTGATATGTAAGTCTATTTTAATCAGAACTGGGAAGTTAGATGTCACTAGGGCATTACCCTGGTCTCCTTGGGGTACATGTATAGCTCCAGGGGAGTGTAGGTACGGAATTCAGGCAGGTCTCCAGTCTACATGGGCATAGGAAGACACATGACATTTAGAGTGGTGTTGACCTTCATACACCGTAATCTCCCGCGTTAATGTTGGTCCAACGTCCAGCCAATCAAATGTGGCTAATATCTGATATTGGGTCAATGTTAGAACACCAATGTTGGCCCAACATCATATTGTCAGTCTAATTTACACAAAAAACAACTTTGCTGTATCAATGATATTGCGTTAACATCTAGCCAACCAGTTTTCTTTTCATACTCATTATAAATTATGTGCATGCCACTTGAACAAGGCTACTACCCAAATGTGATCAGGCGTATTTAAGATATGGATATCTAGAATCCTATACACTTTAGATGGATTATTTCTTGCTATACAATGCAGATAGCACACCACAGATATATAAGCAAATGTCAACGAGCATGTGATAATTTAGTATCGTATTCCCCGAAGTGAGTCTGCCATATTCAACGAAGCCTTATAGGCGGAATGTTTGTTCTTTTTAGGGAGTGATCATTTTTTAACAACAGGGGGGGGGGGGGGCCGGTGGGTTTGAGGGGGGGTCAGAATTTTTTCAACCCCTTGACCGGGGGGGTCAGAATTTTTTCAATACCTGTGATGGGGGGGTCAAAATAATTTCACCTGTTTTCAGTGGAAAACCCCACGCCTTATTATAGGCAAAAAAGGGGACGTCCGCGCGCGATTTATGTCCCTTATGGGGGGGGGGGGGTCGAAAAAATTTTACCCCCTCAAGAGGATGCTTCATCATCTTTGCCAGGTTGGGGGTGGCATGGTACCAAATTACTGTTCATATTAGACCGTCCCCTAAATAATATAATGATGAGTATAGATGATCCAAACACAGGACAAGATATACTTAGATTTGGCCATAAATGTTTAGTGGCTGGCTAAGCGCCCTTTATTAATAAACACTAAACATAAAAACAAATATATATAACACCAAAACTCCAGTACATAGTGAGTGGGTGAGGTGGAGGAGGACTGTGGTTGCTACAAGACAGTAACCAGGTGGATACAGGAGTAGTACTACAAGTAACGTACAGGTGGCAGCACTATATAGGCTGATTGAGGTAATATGTATACCAGTACCTCACTAATACTCATATAATACATTATATATCACATAACCCCAAATGCATGATCACCAAACATGGCTGTCTACACATTTCTGTAGATGTGTGTCATTTTCCCTGCACATTTTATCATGGACTATAACAGAATGATCTATGACTTACAGTTCATACACCGTTTCATCAAAAGCCAAAGTTTAAGCACACTATTAGATCATATAACCAGACCACATGACACATTTCTTCTCTCTATATCTCTCCCCCGTATGCTGTAACAATTTGGGATGTGCAAATATATGCCTGGTACAATGATCAATTTACGGTCAATCATTACATTTATTTCCATTTTAGATGGGTTTAAGGGATGTAAGTAGATCCATAAGTTTTTCATTTCCAGGGTTTGTCTTAATGCCAATATCCATCACTTCAATTGCCTTTTTTAGGTCCTTCATATCGTTCTTCAGCATAATAGCCAGCTTTGCATATCGCTTCATTGTGTCCTCAGGTGAAGACTGCTGGCAATGCTGCACAACAAAAGGCTCAAATTGGTCCGGAGTAATCTCTATCACACTCGCCAACTTGAAGCTGAGCAGAGGTGGAAATGTCGGCCATTTTTTGTATGCATAATCAATCGTAGCCCACTTAGGTCTCCTTGGGCTTTTCTCTGGAGGCAGTTTCGTGTATGCAAAATTCAGCATTACAAAATCTCCAGGGAAGTCAGTCCAGCTGAAGAGTTCAAAGGCAAGTTGAGCCGCCTCCTCCACCTTTCCTTGCTTCATATACCATTGAACAAACCGTCTATGCATAGCAGGTAGTCGTCTGGAAGAGCGAATCTCCAGGAAATGAGGTTCTGCCTCTGCAAAGCGATTCAACACAGTCAGCTGGTTGACAACATTTTCCTTTGCCAGAGTGACATAATTGGAACCTGGAGGAGCAGCATCTTCAAATATCTTCAAGGCTTCTTGAGCATACTCTAAGGACTTCTTATTGTTCTTTCGGTAACATTCGAGGGTCCCCAGGTTCATGATAGACAAGGCTGCATCAAAGGTATGCCTTCCTAGCAGCATTTCCTTTATCCTTAGGGATTTAGAGTAGTACTCAGCAGCCATGTTATAATTCATTATATTCCTATATGTCAGCCCTAGATTGTGATAGACATATGCAAGCTCTAAGGACAATAAATCTGCTTCATTCTCCTGTCCCAAAGCTAATGATTTCCCAAATCTCTCAAGAGCCTCATCATACTCTTTCTTTTCCAGATTGATAAGGCCAAGGTTAGAGTATGCAGAGGCTTGCTGGACTTTCTGTTTAGTTGTGATTCCTATTGCCAACCCCATCATGAATGCTTTCTCTGCTGCATTGAATGCTCTGATATTGTAATAACAGAGACCAACTCCATTAAAGGACAGTCCAAGATCTTCTACAGTTACCATTTTCTCTTTTAGCAGCTCTTGTCTGGTATCCAGCACTTTAATGTGCAACTTCAGAGCTTCTTCATATTTCTGAGAGTCATACAGAAAGCAAGCCTTTCGGTACTTAAGCCCACAAAGAATCTTCTTCCGCTGAAGATCAGTCAAGCCTGGCCTGGTGAAGTCAATTTCCATCTCTTGCTTAAGAAGATAGGCGAGTCCATGAAACATTTTCGATCCTTCAAACCATTCACGGACTGAAGATATCAAGATAGATTTTCTTTCAAGTGCCTCATCCTGAGAGCTTGTCCCGGTTTTATCCCATTTCATTGAGTAGGCCACAGCAATATATTTGTTTATGCTGTCGATATACATGTGAGCAATAGTTTCACTTGGTGTATCCAACCAACGCCAATACTCGTTCAATTCAAATGAATGCATCTTGTTGAGTGCTTCAAAGATTCTGATGTTACGAATAACCTTAAGCAGTTGTTCTTTATCTCCGACCAGGCGTAGAAGATGCAATAATTCAGTTGCAGTTCTCACACTCACATCAGATTTATTTTGCATATTGTTGATGTAGCGTGCTAGGAAAATGGCAGCAAGTTTTGAGGCTACAGACCGCTTTTCCCCTTTGTCATCCAAGTACTTAACCTCAACTGCTTTCTGCATCTCTGGAAATGCAAAGCTAAGTAATCCACCACGATCAATTATAAACTGATCCAGGGCAATGAGAATGGGTGCCCAGACATCCTGTGGCATTGGGAACTCATCCTCGGCAATACCTTCCTTGCACAGACAAAGGGCACAAAGCACCTCCTGAACTTCATTACTTTTGTATTCTGCTGTATCATAGTCCTTTTCAATCCTTTCAACTACTTTCAACATCAAACCAGAGAACCCATCACATTCAAGGAGGTCATTGATTCGCTGTGTAAGTGTGTTGAACTTGGCAGAAACACAGAGTTCAGAGATGAGAATTCTGAGAAACAACTCATTGCTTGTCTTTGGGGAAGCAATAATCATATCCAGCTGGTCTTGCTCCATCAATTTTGAATTTTCTTGCAGTAGATTGGTGCATAGGGCCCTTTTTTCATCTTCGGTGAGAGGCTTAATGTCTAACCTATCTGCTTTGTAGTCATCTTTAAGTGTCTGCATCCTCTCATCAAATCCAGGAGCACCTTCAGTTAAGCTCAAAATAATTTTGACATTTGGTGGCAGATTTTTTGGCAGCCAGAATAATGCCATTGTCAACTTTTCAAGCTGGATACTGGTAACCTTGTTGATGACAATCACCAAGAGTTTGTCCTTATGCTCTGGGCTTTTCATTTTCATCAGGGTCTCTTTCGTTTTCATGACTAATTTCCGCAGATCAGTTTCTCTCTCACTTGTATATTGATTTCCATACAAGGATGATTCCACAAAAGTTATGATACGTTCCATGAGGTGCTTAGGCGAGGCACTAGTAGGCTCAGCTCCTACAAAATGGTAGAAGAACATTTTATAGTTTCCCTGGGATTTGATATTGATCCATTTCTCTAACCAGTTACTTAAGATTGCTGTGAGGCCACACCCAATTGGCCCGACCAACACTAGGGGCTTACACATGGGTATTTTCTGTCTAATATGAT
Source organism: Acholoe squamosa (assembly GCA_949317995.1). Classification (NCBI taxonomy): domain Eukaryota; kingdom Metazoa; phylum Annelida; class Polychaeta; order Phyllodocida; family Polynoidae; genus Acholoe; species Acholoe squamosa. The sequence continues at coordinate 56,423,752 of OX439051.1, forward strand.
TATCTATGGCCTCATTGTATTTCTCACCAAATACATTGACACCTACACTAAGGCTCTGGTAGGCTTTGTGTGCCAAATTTATTCGATCTTTGTCATTCAAAGGTTCATCCATCTTTGAGAGAATCTCTTTGTGAATGTATTCCAACACATGATTGTAGATGTACTCAGCAGCTTCTTCCGGGTCTGAATAGTCATTGTTAACTCCTATGGTATGTTTGACAGTTCTCCTCACTCTAGACTTGAGTTCTTGGAGCTTCTTACCAGCATCTTCATTTTCTGTAGCTAAGCCGCCTTGCCTTCTCCGATCCCCCTTAGCTAGCCGAATCTGCTCCTTACAATATTTCTTGTTCCTGAAGCAGAAACAGGCAGGAATGGCACCGGGATTGTTAAGATGTCCATGGATGTACTCAAGCTCAGTCACACTTCTGTCCCTGTAGAGATTTACCCAGGGGAACTTCTTGGCAGCTCTGTCAAGATGCTCCTGGTATGCCTTATCATTAAGACCATACCAGCCATATCGCTGGGCATACATGCCCACAAAGATATCTGAGCGGCTGATCTCTCGCAGACAAATGTTGACAGTGTCTGCAGCCGCCTGAGAAGAAGAAGTTATCCCCCAGCGCATATCAACAAGTCGCAAACTCAGCCCTTTCTGACTGAGTTCAGACTCTATCTTTGGCCAATAAAATTTAGTCAGTAAAGTTCTTTCCTCTTCTAGCCCTTTGAAAGGGGAGGAAATGAAGATTCTCACCACCCGGGGATCCTTGAGTTCTCTCTTTGCCATGGTTTAAGGTATTCAGGTAGACTGGAGAGATATTTAAATTGATTAGAAGGTTTGTCTACTAAAGAAGTCCTGAGCAATTAAAGATGTATTGCCAATAAGTCTTTATATGCCATTTGCTGCCAAGGTAGTAGCTACGAGGCAAGCAGTCAGAATTGGATAGACTTGTAAGTGCTACCCTCATGATTTGATTCCTCTATGTGAGTACATGGGTATAGTATAGCTGACTTCTGGCATGAAGAAGCTCCAAGACATTTGTACTCAGCCAGCCTGCAAGAGAGGAAAACATGGATTATATAATACTTGAATGCACAACTTTGTTATTTCTGTAGAATTTTCCTATGTAATCATACATAAAAAAAAACTTTGTTAGTCCAAACAGCACAATTAGAGATGGGTTAAAATATATTTAGAATTAGGTGATACAGTAGGCTGTTTCACCATGTTTATTCAATAATATATAATACATATTTGCAATATGGACGTGTGTAACTGCAAATATAGACATCCTCATCTAGGCTTTAGGGTCTGCAATTTAGGTGTGGGGGGGTATGGGGTAGGTGATGTTCAAATATGGACACAAAACCCAAAGTTGGATGTCGATGTTTGCAAAGACGGATGTCGATGTCACAATGGCGGATGTCCGTTTTTATTGATTAAATGCAGTGAAACTACCCCCACAGAAAAATTACATAAGCTTTGTGCTACCCCCTAGAGGCCGTTTCACTGCATTGAATACAATAAACATGGAGGTCTGTATTTTAAACACGGAGGTCCATACTTTAAACAAAGACGTCCATGTTTGACATTTATGTCCATATTTGAACACCTACTGCCCCCTGCCCCCTCCGCATTCACAATATGGTCCATATTGTAAATGCGGAGGGGTTAGGGGGCAGTAGGTGTTCAAATACTGTAGGTGAAATACTTTCACCGCATTTATTACAATAAATGCGGACGTCCGTATATTAAATATGGACGTCCGTGTTTCACATTTATGCCCATATCTGAACACCTACTGCCCCTACCCACCTCCGCATTTGAAATATGCTTCATATTTCAAATACGGAGGGGGGTAGGGGCAGTAGGTATTCAAATATTGACATAAACTTGAAATACGGACGTCCGTATTTAATATACGGACGTCCGCATTTATTGTAATAAATGCCGTGAAATGGCCTCCTGAGCATGATGATGAAATGCATATTATATTACTCATGCATGCCATAATTGCCTGTTTAAGCACAGGGGTTTCAAACGAGCACAGGATTGAACCCCCTGAAGCCTAAACAGTCTCATATGAGGGCTGCTCCTGAATAAGCGCAGCCACTAACAAACACTTCATATTTGGCCTGGCTACTACTAACAGTGTAGTATACAGTATATAATAATTATTGTGATATATGCAGACAGAGTATACATATACACCCTCATACCCCGTGGATATGGTACACCCAGACATTATGGGTATGCTAGAAGCTTTTAAAATGGAATAACTTTTGCTCTACTCAATGGATTTTAGATATTCGAAAACCTATGTGTAGCAAAGATGCCCCCAAAGGCTAAAAACCACTTTTGAATTTATGGGAAGTCTGGGGACGATTTTCCCCTCATCTTTCCCTCATCCTATAAGGCACACCAGGGCCTTTTCCTCGTATATGAGCTGTGCATATATATGCATGTCAATATACATGTAATATATCGATCAGCGTTACTTAAAAATAAAAGACATTTGATGTCCCTACCTTACACTGTACCATACAAAGAGCTATGTAAATGGTAGGTACTTCCATGAGTCAGCAGTTGTCACATATAGCATGTTGATATACCACCTTGTCTTCCTCATCTCTTCATGAGAATTGCGAATTACCTTTTTAATAAAACCTCTTTATCCATGTCATAACACCTGTAAGAGACCGTCTACTGCTAGCCTTGGAGCAAACACGTACGGGGCACTGGTTGGGTTAGGCCACATGTAGAAATATAATAGGTGGGTTTCAGGTCTAAGTACCACTAGGGATATCAGCCATGGGTGCAAATATTTTTTATGTTCTAAACAATATATATATATATATATATATATATATATATATATATATATATATATATATATATATATATATATATATATATATATATATATATATTTCTAGGTCAACTGTAATAACTTTTTATCATGTTTAAGTAACAATTTAAAAACCGAGTGTTTAAAAAAAAAGAAGCTTTTATAATACCCTCCAAAACGTTTTTCGCAAAGTGTTTGCCAAGTGGGATAGGTTCCTTTTTCCTTCAGGTTCTGTTACGCCAACAGTGTGCAGAAATCACTTTGGCCTGAACAGTATATGTGTACTAGCACATGCTGTCAGACTGAACGCTGGCTATTGTTGTTGTTAAAGTTTCTATATCACCTCAATAGACCTAAAATCAACTTATTAAATGACTTAGCACAGACATTCATTAACCTTTTTTTTCTATTGTCACTCATCTCAGTAAATAACATGATCTGCCTAACAAAAATATTGTAGCAACACCACATATAAGTGCAAATTATGTGAGTGAGTGAGTGAGTGAGTGAGTGAGTGAGTAATAGATGTTTAACGCCATTTCGACAGCTAAGGTCATATTCATGGCGAGAACTACTTACACAATTTCACAGGGGAATGTGTTGGTGCCCGCGCATATGTGCACCACACACATCCTGAGGGGATAGGAAAGAGGAGAAATAGACCCTTTTAAGTGGGCTAGGGAGGCCCTGCAAATTATGTAAAAGTTCAATCATGTAAAAGGTAATTTGTAACCATGAGGCGGTAGGGTGATGGTATCCATAAAGTAGTGCACTAAAACAGAGGTACGCCTAACAGGCTCCAAATTCCTCATATAGACTTACAGATACATTATAAAAAGCTTATTGAACAAGAAATAAAACACTCAAGATCAGCTGATAATGCATCTTTAAGACGGCGCACTGGCGACCGCCGCCATAGACTTAACACTATACTTCTTTGCTCCTGTTGTGGGACTCAACTAACAATGAACAGTGAGGACTTAAAGGACAAGACGACTAGAACCTAAATGTAGAACCTATGCACTCTACCTTACAAAAAGCAGACATTTAGGGACTGTCCTCATGTGTTGTTAATTCATGAGGTTATCATGTAAGTCTGCTCATATAGAGGTGCCCCTGTTATTGACATTTAGCTTGATATGCCTCTATGGGTTATGAAGTTGATACATGTAAGGGATTATACCACTATTCTGCCACCTCCCTTACTGTTATGCTGTCCTCTACCAGTGCCTTACCAGAGCATATATACGGCACATGGCTATTGTATTATTGACCAATGGGAGGCATCCCTGGCATATACTGCGGAGTCGGGGGCTGAAGGTGTTAGTCATAGTGGCGTCGGGATCTAATGGCGGCCCCCAGCTGATATTGGCTATGTGAGCTATACGCACATGTTCATTTTCAGGATTTTTGGATATACTTTTCACATGTTTGCGCGAAAACTCATTGATAAATAATGACCACTCCCTAAGTCTAATCATGTAGCCCAGTCCTGTACAGGCGTGACTGTTATTTGGTATAGCTTTATAGACCTCAATTTGTAGGCATTATACCAGTGTATAATGTTCAACAAAGGACGTCATACTGGGGTGGGGTTTGGGGTCCACTACATATGATTATACAATACATGTACCAACTTGAGTTTGAGTCCGGATATATTGAGCTGAGGCCAATCACCCCACCTACCTCAGCAAAAGCAGGCCCACCACAGAGCTTTGAAGGAAATTTTCATAATTTCTTTCAAAATATTTGATTTTTTTTTCTACATAGATTTTGTTTTTGATATTTTCAGATTCTCCTTAGAAAACACGATGTTGTGACTAAAATTTAATTTGGTGCCAAATAATGGGCGTTTGGATGTTAGAGGAACTATAACCTACTTTATATGTTAGAGACAGCTGTGGACGTTGGATGAATGGATGTTAATTAGATGTGTAGTCTAGTCAAAACCTGCTTCTATCCTGGACGTTCCATATAAAATTAAGAGGCAGTAATGATTTTTCAAATGGCCTAAAATCAGGGTGCCTATTTCAGGGTGCCTATCATCAGGAGGCTGAAATTCCCCAGGGCCGAGGTTCAGGGTGTCAAAATTCCTCTGGGTGCTTATAATCCCCAGGGCCCATAGTCCGAGTAGGTGACGTTCTCTCATCTTTCACCTGGGTGTGGCACTATCTGGTTGTGCACTCCCTTACATTTTTTTCCAGAACTTGTTTTAATATGACCTTTTAAGTGCATGACCGGAAATGTCCCATTAATGCTGATTTCACCGCATTTCACCGCATCCAGTAGTCCTGGCCAATTTCTCAAACTGCTGACACATGCATATAGTGCATGTTCATTAGGCTCACAATGAGAAGACCATCTGTCACCATGACAAGAGCCATTAAGGATATTCTTTGTTACCTTCAGTTTTAATAAGGAAGAAGGTGCTATACAATACTGAAGCATATGCATATTCCAACCTAGCGGGATACATTTTTGACCAATGAGAATATTCCTTTCATTCAGTGCAGACTTTTTAGGGTGCATTACATAACACCTGGTACCCACCATGCTGGCTGTTATCAGTCCTTATCTCACAAGGTACAAGCTTAAGCAGGGGTCAGCCCACTAAGGAATTCGCTAACCAGGAATATAATACAATTCTAGTATGTGCTTTTATATCAACTTATATGAGGAATCATTCATATACGCTACCCTTTTACCGATACACATTTCTATATGCAAACCAACCATGTGTCTGGGATACATAGCCTAGTGCACTGTCTTGTCTCCAATTTAGGCCTACCAATTAAGGCCCCACACAGTAGGCCTGTACAACTGCTAAGTGTAACAAAACTGCTAACTCTTATAATAACACTTAGCTGTCAACTATCCAACTGCTAACTGTTACAAAAGAAATGCTAAGTGTAGCAAATTAAGTGTAACGAAAGATGGCTATCTGTAACAATTCAACTTACACTCCAATCACAGCTAAGTGTAACAAAACCTATATTCTATATCTAACTAAGGGGACAAATGTAGCCACATTGGCATATTGTATTAGCATAATATATAATAAATAGACACAAGGTTTATGAGTTACCTGGTGCCTGTATGCTAAGTGTTATTGTTACACTTATTGGTGTTGTTACACTTAGCAGTTATATAATTGAACTGCTAAGTGTTACAACACTGCTAACTGTTAAAATAACACTTAGCAGTTAACCATCCAACTGCTAACTGTAACAAATCATTGTCAAGTGTACTTTGGGAGCTGTCATCTGTGAACTGCCCCTCTGATCCTGTAATCGACGCTCTGATTGCCAGTCTAAGGCTCCCGCAGCCGTGACCGCTACAGTATTAATATACCTTATGATATTGTGTGGCTCTTAGCATACAATATGTGTGAAAGTGATACACCTAGCTGAGTTTTATGTAATGTTACAGATAGCATTTATTGTAACAGATAGCAGTTCCATGTCCCTGATCTGAGTTTTGTTACAGTTAGCAGCAATTGTTACACAAAAGCAGTTGGATGCTTGTAACACTTAGCGATTTTTTGTTACACTTAGCAGTTGGATGGTCAACTAAGTGTTATTATAAAAATTAGCAGTTTTGTTACACTTAGCAGTTCTACAAGGCCTGCTTGTTTTTGTAATAAGGGAGTGGTCTTTATTTATCAACAGGGGGTGGCGGGTTTTCGTACAGACGTGTGGAAATTTGTTATGCCCCCCCCTTAACGGCAGTCAAAATCTTTTATGCCCCCCGCGCCGGAGGCACAAAGAATTTTTGCACCCCTCTTTGATCTATAGTCTTGTGCAGGCCTTTTTTTTTTTGCTAAAAGGCGCTGAATTTTTATGGACGGATCCGATTTGGTCGGTAGTTAGGGAAGGGTGGCCGATCGGATCGGGGGACATCAAACATGTTTGATATTGACAGACTGGATCGGATGTCCTCCGCAGACGTTCCCGACTTCCCAATTGGGCGATCCATTCAGGCCCGTCTGCGGTCAGCTTAAACCCTCAAACTTTTCTTGGAGGGGGGGGGGGCATGCTAAACCCCCCTCACTTGACTTGCAGTGCTCGCGGCTATATAGTACCTCACCAGATTTCACCAAGTTTTGGTCCCCCCTCTGGACAATCCTGGATCAGCCACTGGCCCCTGTTGATAGGCTACACTGAGCAGGTGTAGGATTATGATGTCAACAACAAGTCTCAAAGGCCCCCACTGACTCTAGACTCCGGACTGACTGTGTTAAGAGTGTTGTCTTTTGTGGCGGGAAGCCTGTACAGCGCTCATCACCAGCAGCGGACACTTGGAGAACAAAATCAAACTCTTGTAACTGCTTCCAGTAGATCTAGGTGCGTGTTTTACCGAGACCTCTGTCGGCTGCAAATCATCAATGTCAACAACAAGAATGGCACTTTGCTCCCGTTTCATCCCACAGATTATTCAAAAACACAATCAGACCAGGACAATAGGTGGCTACCTGATCGGAGCACATAGGTACGTCACTGTTTATATCCCTTAATTCATAGAGTTTACCTTCTCACTCGAGTCAAGTCTGCGACTCTGATTCACTGCATTCAGTCAGTGTCACTCACTCAGACTCTCAGAGTCAGACTCAGTCACAGTGACACTCACGCTGAAGCTAGGGATCCAGGTCTCAGAGAAGGAATTGGTTTAATGTAGCGCGAAATGCGATAGCACCCATTGGAACATGTTCATTTTCTAAAAATCACCCCAGAATTAATAGATACATCCTTCCTTCATAATATAGGCTGACTTAAAATATGAATTGACCACGAAAATTTTGAGCACTGGACTATAGAGCGTGCCCACCGCGTGACCTATATAGCGCCGGCGGCCATGTTGGAAATACCAAACGTAAACAATGCCACTCCCCCTCACTGCACTGCAGTTAAGCAGCCTGAAATGGCTCAACATTTTTGCAAATAACTTCTGAACAAAACGTCTCCCATACTATCCAGGGGTATGCTTAGAAAGCCCAGACATTGGGGAATCTGCGGATATCCAAACATCTGATTTCTGATGAGTATGATGGATGTAGGAATAGTTTTTCTCAGGTTTTCCATTTTCGGAAATGCCTGTCACTGTCACTAGTGTCAGTGCATGGGTAAATGAGAAAGTTAGATTTCCCTTGGCCACATTCTTAGCCCCATAACTTAGAACAAAACTTCCACCAGGCTATTCCATGATATGACAGGAAAAATATTGGGGGGTCCATATAATGAATTTTTGAAGGTCCTGGATGATTAAGGAATCAATTCTTTTAGGATTGTCATTTTCGGAAATAGTTGTCAGTGCATGGGCAAATCAGAGAGTAAGAAAGGGGCTGTATTTTCCCTGATCACATTCTTCTTGACCCCACAATTTTAGAATAAAACTTCCCCACATTATTTGATGGTATCAGTAAGGGTGTGATCATTTTTTAACAATGGGGGGGGGCTGGTTGGTTTTGGGGGGTGGGGGTCAGAATTTTTTTGACCTCTTTACCAGGAGAAGTCTAAATTCTTTTTCAACCCCTCTGAGCTTATATCCTTATATCCAATCAGAAATAAATTATTTTGGTCTTTCTATTTTTCGGAAATCCTTGTTAATACATGTAGATTGTCCCTGGCATTGGGGGGGGGCTGCTTTTGAGGGTGCATAATTTTTCTATTCCTTTCCCAGTAATAACGACTCCCTTTAAACATAGATCTATGCCAACCCATTAATACTTGGTTTGTTAACGATTTATATTTCACATTGCTATTTACAGCTCAGTCGGAAGCACAAGTACTACCGTAATCTCCCGCGTAGAAGGCGCAGCTCGCGTAGAAGGCGCCCCCCCCAACTCAGAGAAGGCCTTTTCACGTAGAAGGCGCACCTACCTCTTCTGGTTCAACTTCTGGGAAAAGCCGCGTATAAGGTGCCCCCCCCCAACTCACAGGGGGCTATTTTCGCGTAGAAGGCGCCCCCTCCCCACCCCCCCCCACCCACCTCTATGAGTTCAAGCTGTCATCTGCACATGGTGGGCCTTATCCCCTGCGAGCGCATCGACACCGACCGGTCTGCCACGCTGCTGGCTCTATGAGTTCAAGCTGTCATCGGTACACGGTCAGCGTAATGCCCGCCGAGCGCCTGAACACGGACCAGGCTGCCGCGCTGCTAGCTCTATGCGTTCAAGCTGTCATCGGCGCATGGTGGGCCTTATCCCCGGCGAGCGCATCGACACCGACCGGTCTGCCACGCTGCTGGCTCTATGAGTTCAAGCTGTCATCAGTACACGGTCAGCGTAATGCCTGCCGAGCGCCTGAACACGGACTGGGCTGCCGCGCTGCTAGCTCTATGAGTTCAAGCTGTCATCGGCGCATGGTGGGCCTTATTTTGGGGTGTTTTCCCAATTGAGATGCTGGAAAAACCCGCGTATAAGGCGCACCCCCAACTAAAGGCAATTACCCTCCCGCGTATAAGACCCAGCAGCATTTTGTTTGGCGTAGAAGACGCGCCTTAAACGCGGGAGATTACGGTACTACCAGGTACACTTTAGTACCAATAAGTTCATGTTCACTTTTAATATGAATGCTTTTATGAAATAAAATGTAATTGAAAATGATGTCATTTCTCTCTATATTGTCTATATAGTTGTATATTATGTCAAATAGCTAAAGGGTCGTGGGGGGGGGGGGTCTATTTCCACAAAGATTTGTGAAGTTATTAGAATCAGTGCGTTGCTACAGTAAACAGTGCTTTCATGTGGGTGGGGGGGGGGGAGTCCCGGTATTTCCAATATGGCCGCCGTGACGCAGTGTGACGTCACGCGGGATTCCTTTATAGCGTAAAAACACCCTGATTCTGCCTAAATCTGCACTGAATAAAATGTAGATTCACTTTTTCCAATTTAACCTTTGAAAAAATAGGTAAGCACTTTGAGAAATGCCCTCCTGGTATTTTATTCAAAGCAGCAAATGTTCAACAACATGTGTAGTGGTTTTATATTTATTGGCATTATTTTCAACATGGTTTTTGACCATTCAGTGTGCCTGCAGTATTCACTTCTGACCACAATCGTATATGACTTCCGGTTTTCTGCGGGATTTCCTTCACTGAGACCTCCACTGGCGCGAGTTTCTTGCGACTTGCACTCGTGCGTGTTTTCTCACAGAAGACGTTCCAGCAGTGGATCTGCTGCTGCGAGAAACTTCATGGGACGTCGGAGCGGCGTGCGACAACATTCGCAAAAATCAAAATAATTTGATTTTTGCGAATGCTCTGCGAGGAGACTACTCCGTAGACGCTCTGAGGGAACCTCAGAGACCAAGTGTGTCTGTTGTAGTCTGTTTGGTCAGCCAGATTGGCTGAGTGCCCAGTTCTCACAGAAGTACTTACTGTCAGGTCCAATGCTTCCACCAACACTTCCCTCAATGTATATCCAAAGATTCACAATACACAAAGCACTTGAAATACTTGTAATAATTAATAATCCAGGTGATTTTCAAATCTCCCTCCCTAACTCCAAATCATTGTCGGCCATCTTGAAGCCAGGTGTAGCCACCTAGTGCCAAAAAGACTAAACTATTCTTGGTTGGTTAGCCCTATGTATCAAGAGCAGTCTAACACAAGGTAGCAGCACAAGATGTTGACAATAGAGGCCATTGAGGTAGTGATATCTAAGCTCAAGGTAAACATGTCAGAATTATTGCAGAATTATTGGATATATCTCATGTTTCCGTCAATATAAGCTGATGTACATGAAAACTACATGTTTGTGAATAGGAGGGACAATTTCCAGGAACTGAAAGTGAGTACTTAGTTCAGACTAGCCATGTGTTTGTGCCACTATAGACTTGTATACATCTTGGATCCTGCCTGTGAGCAGGCAGGTATTTCGGCCTACGAGGAGACATGCACGAGTACAATTCGCAACAAACTCGCGGCAGTGGATCCCTAGCTTGACACACTAAAGTCTGACGCAACCCCATTCCGTCCCTCCATAGGGTCCCTTTTGTTTCTATTAAATTCCATCATCAATTTTTGTTTTGACCCGATGACACATTGAAAACCATATTGAAATGCTATTAGGGAGTGGTCATTATTTATCAACAGGGGGGGGGAGGGTGGGTTTGAGGGGGGGCGTAAAATTTTCAGACCCCTCCCGAGGGGGGGGCTAAAAAAATTTTGACCTCTCTTGAGGGGGGGCTTAAAAAATTCACCCTCTTTTTAGCAAAAAAGCCCGCGCGCTACTATAGATCAAAGAGGGGCGCGAAAAACTCTCCGCGCCTCCGGCGCGGGGGGGGCGCAAAAAATTTTTGACTGCTGTCGAGGGGGGGGGCGTAAAAAATTTCCGCGCGTCCGCGCAAAAACCCACCACCCCCCCTGTTGATAAATAATGACCACTCCCTTAGAACCCCATATTAGGCATGTGAGGCCTATTATGATGCACTATTCAAGTCTATTGACAATGAGTATTGAGCTATTTAGCTGTAAATAGCAACAAAAGCGTTGTCGGCACCAAAGACTAGAATCATAAGATATGGCTAATTCTTCTCATACTTATTGTGTATCACTTAGATGTTTCACATGCCTTTAATGATGATCAAGTAGAATATAAAAATGGATAATTCTGGTATCTGTGGGTGATCACGCGTCCATATATGGTGATCTATGTGGTCCCACATAAAAAATCAAGCAGAAATTTTGCTGAAAATCACAGATTTTGCAAACCAACAAAAATCACATGTCTCCCATAGTGTAATGAGCCACCACAGAAGTAGGAAAAAAAGTATACTCATTTATAAACTTGATGGGTCAGTATTATGCACTATCTATTCATTGAGACGAAAAGTCCAGTAACCTTGGTAACGTGCCGACGTCGGCACACCGGATGCCAGGGACAAACTGGTGCTCTGCGCTCGGCACTCCATGTTACGTACCATACTAAAATGCTACACTGGAGCCCTGCTCATATTTCAAATGGCGACCATGATTATCTTCTCTGCCATTGCTTTCTATTCTCCTATTGAATGTCCTTTGAGTCTTAACATACATAAGGAATTTGAACTTTTAATGGTGGACTTAGTGCTGACGCACACAAATCTGTCCCCCGCACAATATGGCGCGATCTGTGTGCACGTGACACATTACCTTGGAGAATTGCTACGTTACGTAGTTACCGTCTGCACGAATGAAAAACTGATGGTTAGAATATTTTTTCAGAGAATATATAGGGCCAAACTTTGAAAAACAGCAATTTTTTTAAACTAATGATTTTTAAATTTATAATTTGTACTTCAGTGGTAAACTGTGCACTATATTAATGTAATGCCATCTACCCTGGCCTGAAAGCAATGAGTTTCATATTTCGTTTGCTGCAAATATTGTGTAAATCGGATAATTTTTGGCTAAACTACAGCATTTCTTAGTGAAAATTCAGGAAAAAACTAAGTTTTAGGTTCCCAACTTGCTGCATCGAGCTATAGTCCGGGTACCTCCGTACGTGGTGGTAAAGTCTCGGATTTATGTGTCCTCTTAACTTGGGGCACAGATTCATGGCCTTGGGGCACAGTTTCATGGCCAAGAATGGGTTTTTCTGCCTCTAAATCATTATGATTAGTGTGGGGAATCTACACCCGTCTGCCACTCCAAGATCATTCTGGATATCATATGCCTAGGGGCCTGTTGGCAGGTCTATAAATCATGGGTTGTACTTTCGATTTTGACTTTTATGATGGGGATACACGTTCAAATACGAAGAAACAGTATTTTCCCTTCCCCCATCAAGTCACTGATGTCCGGGACGTATGACGATCTCTTGCGTTTTTGAATCGTGCATCACTAAATATTGCATAATCGGGGCAACTCTCCTGATATGCACACAATTTTGACGTCCAAATTTATGCTACGGGTCAGCCTGAGACTAGTTGTTTCCAATGCCCCTGCCCCCTACGCGTCACCCACCCTCTACCACCTGAGTTTGGTTCTCATACAAGCCACAGCTTTTATCCAAGAATTTTGGTATATAGGGTTCTCCACCAAATAAAGTAGTATGTTTTATTTCAGATGCTTGTCCTGTTCAACTGTCCGGCATGGCAAAAAGCCACCACATGTAAAACCACCCGGTAAAATGAAACTGTTCATGGAGAAAAGGTATATCGGATTCACTGAAAGAATGGAGAAGAAACTTGAGTCACGATATCCAAAGGCGCACAAACTTTTTGTCCTTGTCAAAACTGGTTAGTATGCGTTATCATATTAGATATCCCAAGTGATTTTCAGACAACATGATAAAAGAAGTAAAAAAAAAAGCTTTATTTCATCAAAATCGATACAGCGGTTCAGATTTGGCAGCCATTTGAAGGTGAAAAAAGTGGTATTTTCAGACACCATTTTTTTAAAGAAATGTCTATCGGAATTTTACACAGGGCTTATAGAAGATGGCCTCACTCGTCAGTCTTCCACATCCTACCCACGTATTGCGCAGCTTCATCACTGTGTGCATTATTTTCAGCATGAAATAAGCTTTTTAATGAAACCAAAAATGAATATATAGAGGGGAAATGAAGACCTGAAAACCTAAGAGATAAAGTTCTAACATTTTATCATTACTGTACTGTCTTCTGTGATACCTACTCATATACTCAGTCACACACACACACGCACACGCACACGCACGCGCGCACGCACGCACGCACGCACGCACGCACGCACGCACGCACGCACGCACGCACGCACATGCAGGATACGCCTTACATATGGAAGATACGGTGCTATATGATATATGCTGCTAATCTAAACCTTATCTTTCTTTTCTTCAAGGAATGAAAACTTTCTTCAATGACACCAAGACCTTGTATACCGTGTCTAGGCAGATGTGGAAAGGAAAGGAAGTGACTGAGTTTTCTTATCTTGAGCTTGAAGTATACCGCCAGGTAGGTAATTCAGGCAGCATGATAAAGGCCGCACAGGAAGGATGCCATTCCAGAATATCCATATGCAGTTTTAACCCTTTAAGGACCGCTATTTAATGCATCAATACATTATACCCATAGGTTGGCATATTGCATGGCCTTGTCTAGTCTGCCCACCAGGGCTGCATTCATGCATCATGCTGACCCTACAGGGTTGATACACTTATGGAGGGTCGGCATGATGCTCCAATGAAGCGCGGGGAGCAGTCTCACTAGCACTTCATTGGTACATCATTACGACCAATGGACACGACACATTAGCGGCCATTAAAGGTTAAATTGATCTTTGATTCAGAAGAAATTCTCCTAAAGCTTGCTCCTATTCTCATGGAAACCGATGAAATGCTTGTCTTTTTCCATGGGATTCCCCCTCAGTGAACCACATCCATGCATTGTCTGGCCCTGCCTATGGGACCAGGCAAATAAAAGAACACTTGCTATCCTTCGAAAAGAGTAGGGGAATGAAGCCCCGGTACCGGTTTTCCCACTCAACCCTCCTCATATATTTGGTCATTCATCTCATAGATTCGGTCATTCATAGATTCAGTCACTGCTGTGTCGGGCAAGCAGCATATAAATACCTGTCCAAAAAGAAAAGAAAGGACTTAATGTCCGAGAACCCTTGAATGTCTGAGTTTCTCGATGGCCCCTTGACATAAAACTAAACAATCAAACCGATAAAATCTTGTGTCATTTCTTCAAACATAGGCCAATTGCGGTGTAGACTATGTTGCCAACCTGTGGGTGCGGCTCGTAGGCATGGTAAAAAATAGACTATACAAATCAAAAGGTTTTTTTTCAAACACCATTTGCCCCTTATAAGGTGTTCCCAAAGTCTGTTTTGCATCTTATACCGAGCTTTGATATTATTGACTTTGTGTTAAAAAAGGGTACCTTAAAACCCGGTAATAAGCCGATCCCAGTCATAAGCCCGGGTTGGACTTTGTGGAGATATCATAAGCCGATTTTAGGGTGAATTTTTCAATCGTATTTCTGTTAAAGTTAAACAATTCCATGATATTGAAATCAATATAAAACATTTTTTAATGCATTCTACCTAATAGTATATTTGTCACTACATGTGTTTGGTAATAGCATGAGAAAATAAATCTAGAAAATTTGCCAAGAATTATACTGAATTATACTGATTTTTGTTTATAATCAAAGCAACCGCGAGACTTACTCCGGGTGGGTTTACTGGAAGTTCTCCTGAACATCCCCATAGTGGGCGAACTGCTGCTGATTTTGGTGTGAGTCAAAGTCTAAGATCAAATCTCTCGAGTTAGGCTAAAATTTGTATTACTAATTTGGTGGACGGGGGTTGTGCTTGTGCACTGTGGAAGCTACCTTGACCAAATGACCATAAAAAAAAAACTATTACTTGACGACATGGTTTCATCACTCTGTCAGGGGTGAAAATATGCCGTAATCTCCCGCATATAAGGCACGTTATACCGTATACAAATCAGGGCCTCCTGCACCTAATACCTAATAGAATCACCCCAAACTAAGGGTGCGTGTCGTATCCCAGAAGTTGGCACATCCCAGAAGTTGGCTGCGCATGCGCAATCCTTGTTTAAGCCTATTATCGCTCACAGGCCACAAACATCAATGAAAATAAATAATATTTTGAAAACATAAAAACCATGATAACATCCCTCTCTTCTTTTAGAATTTGAAAGGACAACAACCCTAATGATACTGTCCCTACGCCGTAGAAATATGAAACGGGTAAAGTTCGAATTAATTATTTAGAAAATTACGGCCAACTTCTGGGATGCTCGACTTTCGGGATACGACAGTGTGCCTTATACAAGCAATTCAAGATACCGTAAACTCCCGCGTATAAGACGCATCCTCTACGCCAAACAAATGCCTTGTGCGTCTTATAGGATGTACTGAAATTGGGGGTGCGTCTTATACGAGGGGTAATTTTACTATAGAAATGTACTGAATTTACAAATATCAGCATTAAAATGTGCGTCTTATACGCGAAAATGCTTCTGCTGAGTTTGGGGTGCGTCCTATACGCGCACCGCGTCTTCTACGTGGGAGATTACGGTAGTTACGTAATCAATACACCAGGTGGCGTCACCATCGGAAAATCGCGCATTTTCCCTACTTCCAGTGGGCATTGCGTAATAGATTTCTACAGGAAATTTCATCAAAATGACTGTAAATATCTCAATATCGATCGTATAGACTAATCAAGCACATCAATGGATCGTATTGATGACCCCTATCGATAGGTAATGATGGAAATGTGTTTCAAACTAAATGTAGGTTCATTTGGTACAACTGCCATGGTAAAGGCAAATATAGCCCACCGGAAGTCCAGTATGTTGGTGTTGGTGCATGACCAAAAGATGGGAGACGTGTATAGGCGGGGTAGTTTTACTATGGAATAGTACTAAACCTTCAGGCCCCATACATGCCTCATTTATAGTCGGACCTCCAATATCCCATAATGCCTTGCACAGTCAGTTTCCGGTCTGCCTAGTGTGCAGGCCTCATGCTAGAGGGCACCTGTAGAGGAAGAGGGAGGTCAGGGACACCTAGTGTTTGAAAATTAAACTATGCCAGACCGGAAACTGACTCCCCCGGTAGGCGATAATACAGAATTGGCCCACCGGTGAAGGGTCTATAGGGCGCAGCTTATACGTGATGATGGGCCCCTGGGGCACCTTATAGAAGCTAGAAAAATTGGCGTCTCATAGTCATAGGCGGGGACGGGCTGCTTCCCGAGCCCAGTTGAAGGGGTCTATTTCTCCTCTTTCCTACCCCTTTGAATGTGTGTGGTGCACATATGCGGGGGCACTGACACATTCCCCGTGAAATGGTAATGTAGTTGTCACCATGGATATGACCTAAGTTTTTGAAATGGCGTGTAACATCTATTACTCACTCACTCACTCTATGCGGGTACACAATACAGTAGATCATTACGAAAAAGTTCAAAAGTTCAAGCCCCAGGTAATGATGCAGAAATGCACAGGGACAGAGCAAAATTCAGAACATTTTAGAGAAAAACCTTGCCTGAAATGTTCTGCTTCTATAAGGCGCAGCAGACACCTTATACGTGAGGTACTATGGTGTTGTTCTTTATGTCATGGCTGATACGAACGTCACTAAAGATTAGTACTAGAACCGCCGTATTCAATGGGGGCATTGAATACAATGTGGCTGTATTCAATGGGTGTCTGCCATCTTGGATTTTCAACAGATCTGAGCAGATTTTCTTTATTTTAAAGCAAAATAACCCCCTAGGCCATGACATAAATGCAAATGTCCACGACCAGTGAATAATTTTGCATCGCATTCACCTTGGTAAGGCCTGTCCGCATATAACTCTGCCTATGAGGCATCATTGAATACAGACAGCCTCACCTTGGTGAATACGATGCAAATGTATTCACTGGTCAAGGACATTTGCTTATATGGTGTTACCGTAAACTCCCGCGTATAAGACGCGTCCTCTAGGCCAAACAAAATGCTGGGGCGTCTTATAGGATTTCTTCAAGTTGGGGGGGGGGGCGTCTTATACGAGGGGTACTTTTACTATAGGAATGTACTTATCTTACAAATATCACCATTAAAATGTGCGTCTTATACGCAAAAATGCATGTGCTGAGTTTGGGTTGCGTCTTATACGCGCAGCGCGTCTTCTACGCGGGAGTTTACGGTACATATACTCTGGGATAAGCCACACCCAGTCTTTGGGATCATTTTGTAAGCAGTAGGCTTCTGATTCATGTACAAGCCATGGCCTATATATCGTCGCCTCAGTGCAACAAGGTTGTATCTGCATATTTCAATTTTGCAGGAGAGGCAAAAGAAGTGTTACAGTTACTATAGCAAACAGTTGACACAACCTTATTGCAAAGGGGTCTGTGGATATATATCATATAGATAGAGCTTCAGTATTTTTTTGGGAGGTAGATATGGGTCAATAGAATGTTAAAACAGAAGAAAACTCAATATTGTCAAAATGTCAGTTACAACCATGTTGCACTGAGGCGACAATATGGGCATTTATGGTATAATAGTATGTACCCCACTGTTGTTTTAATTCAGATGCCGGGTGACATGTTGAAGGTGTTTCCTGTCTTGGCTATCGCTGCACTTCCCTTTGCACCTTATGTCATATTCCCCATAGCGTGAGTAATACATATGATACAGTAATCTCCCACGTATAAGACGCACCTAGAGGTTTAGAATATGGTCAAAAAGATTAAAAAAACCCATAACTTCTGTTCTGCTGAATGGATTTTGAAAATTCAAAAAGGTATGTGTAGCTAAGGCACCCCGGAACATCCTTAACTTCATTATGTCATATTATGACTTAGGGGGAGTGTAAGATACCAAAGGAAAGTTCTTGGTGCCCTTGCAGATCCAGGGAGAACTAAAACATCACTTATAAGACGCACCTTATATGCGAGAGATTACGGTACTAAGCCTAAGGTGATATCATCGATTTCATATTATACTTTGAATTTTGATTCATTAGTACCGTAAAACCCCGGTCATAAGCCGACCCCGGTCATAAGCCGGGAGGTGAGTTCAGGAAATCCTATAAGCCGATTTTAGGGCCAAATTTTCCCTATTTACTCTTTAATCTATTGTATTAAAACCCTGGTCATAAGCCGGGGGTAGAGTTGGGGGAAAATTTAGAAGCCAGTTTTGGTCCAAAATAGGAAAAAAATCCGGGTTTTACGGTACATGGTTCTTGTGTAAAAGCCAAAGGTTGAACACTTTAAGGGCCGCTGATGCATGAATACATCATGCCCATTAGTCGTCATGATGCATTAATACATCATGCCCATTGGTCGTCATGATGCATGAATACATCATGCCCATTGGTCGTCATGGTGCATTAATACATCATGCCCATTAGTCGTCATGATGCATTAATACATCATGCCCATTGGTCGTCATGGTGCATAAATACATCATGCCCATTGGTCGTCATGATGCATGAATACATCATGCCCATTAGTCGTCATGATGCATTAATACATCATGCCCATTGGTCGTCATGATGCATGAATACATCATGCCCATTGGTCGTCATGATGCATTAATACATCATGCCCATTGGTCGTCATGATGCATAAATGCCTGAATGAAGTGTTGGTGAGACTCCTATCAAGCACTTTATTGGCGCATCATGACGACCCTCCGGGAGTGTATCAACCGCGAAGTGTGACGCGTAAATGCATAAGCGGCGCTTAAAGGCTTAGACAATGGATGTGCCTTAGGCCACAGCAAAAAATTAAGTTGGTCTACAGATCGCCCTCTCCATATTTTCGGAAATACAAAAATTTTTTTTCTTTGAAAAAAATCTTGTCTACAGATTTCGCTCGCTTCAGTTTCTTCAAGTTTTCTCTTTGTGATGTTTGGCAAAATTTTTAAAAAGATAAAATTTGTGCGCTCGCCTCACTTTCCCACCAAGGAATCGATTGGACCCCAAAAAATTCTTCAAAAAAAACCAAAAAATTTGCTCGCTCGCACCATTTTTTTAAAACCCAAATCCGTAGACCAACTTATCTTTTTGGTGTGGCCTTATATGTGAGGTACTGTAATCTCCTGTGTATAAGGCGCGTCTTGTACGTAAATCAAAGGCCTACTGCCCCTTATAAATAGAACCTGTCAAAGGAGGAGGTGCGTCTTATAGGCGAGGTTTTTTACTATAGAACAGTACTAAACCTTCAAAAATCAAGCCCTAGGTGCGCCTTATAGCATTCACTTCATCTCAGGGTGCGTCTTATATGTGAGGTGCGCCTTATCCGCGGGAGATTACGGTACTACGGAATAGACAAGGTAGTACGGTGTTGGTTGCAAAAGCTTTTTAAAGGAGGTAGGGGTGAGTCACGGCATAATGGATTAGAATACTAATTTCAAAGCATAGTCTAATGAAGAAAAATAGTTTGTCGGAAAAATTAATCATAAATATAATAGCAAACATTGATATTCAGTACATGTATGCACTGTGACATAGAACTGCTGGTTTGACACACACTTGCTGTAAACTAAGATATATATACGATTTGCTTTTTCAGGTATATCTTCCCGCGGCACCTGCTATGTCGGCACTTCTGGACAGAGGAGCAACAGCTTCAGTTCGGGGAGCACTACCTCCGTGCACGCGTACAACATTACCCTAAGGTACTACACTATATGGAGAAACACAGTCGTGACGTCAAGGACCCTGGCCACCGCAAACTGCTAGAAAACATTATTTACAAGGTGAAATATAAGATATTTGGTAAATTTTATCAGTGATTGATGGTTCAGGTGCTATATACCTGAAAATTTATTCTGTAGATTTATTTAAGTTGTATAGTCCGATGGTTGGAGCTTGAAAATTAATCTTCTCCAAAATGAACCAAGATGTTCACATTGGTCCATAATACTTCCTATGGTACCTCTCCTGACCTAAAATTAAGCTCATATCTGAAAGGAATCTTACATTTATTCTCAATTTCCAACTTCAGGCTTGCATGCCAAAAGTCTGTCCATTAGAAATACACTGTAAAATACCTATGGTTATGCCCAAGGGGCCTTTCTGAGCTTGTATGAGCTAAAGATAACAATAAGTGGTCCACAAACAGCTAAATATTGTGTTTTTATATTCTGTGGAACACATTTGAATAGGTTTTGAAAACTGAAAAATAATCGGACCATGTCTCTCAAAGATAAGAGTTATGAGTATGTAAGTGCAGTAATTCCCCTGCCTAGTAGACCGACCCCGAGGAGCGGGTTCCCAAGTAAACACTGCCCCCTAATGTTTATTATGCTAATCCAGGTGTGGTCTGTTAGTTAAAGATGGCAGGCGAGGGCCTGGAGCTCAGTTGGCAGAGCATCGGCTTCATGGCCACAGGGTTCCCGGTTTGAGTCTGAGAAGGTCAATCGAAACACCATTTTCACCGTCCACTACAAATCTAAGATTGTGACTTATTTGATCTACCATATATCATAAATATCCCACTTTAATGCCTAAAAATGTTTTAAAATATGCATATACATCTGAATGATTTGCTTGCAATGATAAGAATTAAAGGGTCTCTATCTGTATTACCATAATCTCCCGCGTATCAGGCGCACGTCGCATATAAGACGCACCTAGAGTTGAAGAATATTGTCAAAAAATCAAAAAAATCATAATTTTGGTTCTACTGAATGGATTTTCAAAATTTAAAAAGTTATGTTTGGCTAGGGCACCCACACCCCCTTGGACCCCCTATGTCATTTTTTGAGGGATTGTAAGATATCAAAAGAAAGCTCTTGGTGCCCCCCTTGCGGATCCGGGAAGAACTAAAACCCCTCGTATAAGACGCGCCTTTACACGGGAGATTAGGGTAGATAATAACAGCTGTTCAATCTTGAAATCTTCACTTCCAGCTTGAACAAAAAAGTCATCCGAGCGTGGAGGAGATAATTGAAGTAAAACCGGTGTTTACAGACGACCAACCGTTCGGCCGCTCATTTTTATCATCCAGACACAAACTACTCACGGTGAGGAATGATTAGAAATTTGATAAAAAAAAATAAATCTACTGGATGCGATGTAATGAGCACACATACCCTAACCCTTCAAAGGCCGCTGATGTATTAATGCATCATGCCCATTGGTCGTCATGATGCACCAATGAAGTGCTGGTGAGACTACTCACCAGCACTTCATTGGTGCATCATGACGACCCTCCAGAGTTGATCCATATACTCCTGGAGGGTCAGCATGATGCTCCAATGAAGTGCTGGTGAGTAGTCTCACCAGCACTTCATTGGTGCATCATGCCGATCAATAGGCATGATGCATTAATGCATCAGCAGCATTTAAAAAAATTCCCCAAAAATTTCAGATTTTGAATCCCAATTAAACTCATTTAATTCTAGGTATGCATTTTCGACATGTTCAAGCGCGCTGTGAGCTAATCATGTCGAATGCGGTATACTGTAAGATCACGTACCAGCCACAGATGTGGCATATGTCTGCTTACCACGGTCTTGGTGCAATTTATGCAAGAGGTATTTAACAATATGGACCTGAACAGAAACTGCGAAAAAACTACGAAAAACTCACGCACAGAGAGTTAACACATCATGTTTATACGGACTTAGCAGGTTTAATTTTTAGCCAATGAGAGAGCTCCAATCTATTCACTGCGGTCCTTCGGAGGCCAACTGGTACCCATCTGCTAGGTCTTGTCAGTAGAACTCGCTGGTAACAAGCTCCAGCAATGGCCGCGCCCATGGGACAACCTGCTACCTGGGAATAGGACAGCCTTGAGGCATCTCTCAGGAGGGTCCTTCAAGACTGGGCCCTGACGAAAGCTTGTGTTGAGCCTTATATACGCTGGAACGAGGTCCATGTGACCAATGGTAAAGTGGCACACGTTCCTAGTGTTCTCAGTTGTCGGGTATGCGATGTATACCGCCTTAGCTGGTTTGAATATCAGCCAATGAAATAATCCCGACTCTTCACTGCGGCCCTCTCGGGGGCCAGTTGGTACCCATCTGATAGCTGTTATCAGTGGTAACCGCTGGTTATCAGCTTCAGCCCATAGGACAATCCGCTACCTTGGTATTGACTGCCCCTCAAAGATGACTGGCAACCACCTCATGATTAAAGTAGAATTAGTAGACTACTGCAAGAATTATTTATATAAAAGTTTATACAGGTAGATTAATCTGAACAATTTTTAATAAAAGTGTTTTGCATTTTCAGCGTCACTTGGCTAAGTCCCTTGACCTCTCGGCGTGGAGTTTTTCCCGAATGTCACAACAAGCCTTATTGCTGCACGATATTGACCTAGCACTTGTACGTCATGGCGTTGAATCACTCACCCCGGTACTAATCAGACAGGTATGTTGGACAGAGAAAAGTTGACAAATGTTCTAAATATATTTCTTATACAGGGGTGTATGTCTTCAGGTTTTATCAGGATTTGCTGATTTCTGAAATTTTTTTAATGGCTTTTATTTTCCTCCTAAAAGTGGTAAGGAGGGCTGTTTGGGAAAAAAAGAAAACTTTTATATCAAGAAAATGTATGGCGTCCTGATTTTTGCCCATTCGTGACTTACATCCCTGCTTATAGCTTATAGACGGAATCCTTGACAAAACTTCCAAATGTCATGTTTATTTTAGCTGATTAAAGAAGTTGCCAATACCGAAACATCCATTTATTGAGATTGATGGAGATGCTTGATAAAGAATGGAATATCTGGATCTAGCAAATCTCCTTAAATGTGTGGTTTATACATAATTTTGGTTCACTTCAACAAAACCTGACTTGACCGTCTTCAAAGATGTACTGTAAACCCCTATGTATGAGCAACAGCTTATAGCTCACATAGACATTATCAGCTGGGGGCCGCCATTAGACCCCAACGGCACTATGACTAACACCTTCAGCCCCCGACTCCGCAGTATATGCCAGGGATGCCTCCCATTGGTCAATAATACAATAGCCATGTGCCGTATAGACCATTTAAAGGGGGGCTAGCACGGCGAATGCATACCCGCATTAAAAGGTCACGTGACCACCCATTGACCAATCAGGGCGTCCGCTGGGTCCTTCGAGTTTACCAAGATCTTTGGGTCGGTAGCCATATTGTATTTTGCCGTGCTAGCCCCCCTTTAAAACACATGGGGAGGCACATTCCTGAGGCTTCCCTCCACCATTTCTATCAGTATTGGGGTTGCAACCAGGCCCCCAAGACTTTCTTTGAATTTTGAGAAAAAAAAAAAAAATCACTGGTTGGAAAAAAAGCTAAAATTTACTAAGGGTGCGGCTTATATGCAGGTGCTGAACATACAAGGTGTTTTACACGATCATGTACCTCCATCTGAGAAGTAAATGATTTACCAATAATAAGAGTTTCTGAATAACTTTTGTAACAGGCATGTTTTCTTCGTGGACTTAATGCGGCAAAGTGCAGTGACAAGGACATGCATCAATACCTACACACATGGCTACAAGTCAGTGAACACACAGACGGTAAGTTGTTTTTATTTGTATGGACTCTTACCTGGTACCGTAATCTCCTGCGTATAAGGCGCGTCTTATACGTGAATCAAAGCCCTACTGCACCTTATAGAATCTCCCAAAGGAGGGGGTGCGTCTTATAGGCGGGGTAATTTTACTATAGAAAAGTACTAAGCCCTTAAAAATCAAGACGTAGGTGGGCCTTATAGCATTCTCCTTAACTCAGGGTGCGCCTTATAAGCGAGGTGCGCCTTATACGTGGGAGATTACGGTAGTACAGTAAATTTTCTCGTACAAGCCACACCTTCGTATAAGCCACACCCCTGACTTTGGAGGGAGCTATGAGCCACTTTTGTCACTTCGAAATTGTAGTTTTTGTAATGTTCTATAGTGCCAAATACCCTCCTATAAGCCGCACCCCTTCTTTTGGCTGATAATATAAGCCTCATTTTGATTTGAATTCTGGTACTAGCTGCGGCGTATACGAGAGAATTTACGGTACCTCGTGTATGAGCCCCACATGTATAGGAATCTTGAGGCCTACTCCACCTTATAGGACCTCCCAAAAGAGGCATGGGCTTTTGAATTGATGTAGAAAAAAGAAAATTGAAAAGGACAGACTATATTCCCAAAACCCTCTCCGGGTCTTTCGTACTACGTATAAATTCAACAGCAAGGTCAGTTATTCAGTTTGAGTAGTCTACGTTTCGACCTTCCCAGGTCTTCATCAGGAACTTTTACAAATTTCAAAGCTATCCTCAAACTCAGGGTGCGGATAATATGCAGGTGCATGGGGTTTTACAGTGTAGTCTTCTTGAAGACGAACACAAAACAGCAAAAAAGTTTTAACATGGGAGCTTGGCAATGTATTTGATATTTTACTGATCGTTGTCTTTTTTTCTTCTTCTTTTATATTTCAGAGTCTTCCCTTTCACTTCTCCTGCACACTCCGATACTTCTAGCAATGAATCATCCAGCAAATACCAACTTGCTGACGAAGTCTGAACATTATGATTAAGTTAATTTATTTACTAATTGTATTGAATTGAATTGTCCTTTATGATCCTGGATATATGTGTTAGTCTGGGGTATGTTTCAGTACAATATCCTACTAGCCAAAGCTTATTCAGTTAGTCACAAGTGTACAAATATATTCAAAGCTCATTCAGTTAGTGTTATCAGATTCTTGTTGACTACAAAGCCAAAGATATTTTGATGTAAATAGTTTATAAAGTAAAACTAGCCATGATGTCTTAAAATCAGATGAGAAAAGAAAGAGAGGGTGTTTTGAAAAAAAAAGTCTTGCAACACAAGGTAGTTAAGCTTGAATAATCATTTTGTTTCTACTTGTTGCCATTTCTTGTAATCCATGTATTGACTACAGAAAGATTTTACATGAGAGAAATGGGCTCAAAGTAAGCTGGGGTTTATTTCATAACTAAAATAGCCCAGTAATGGTTTAAGCTTAATATTTTTGTTTCAACTTCATACGGTCTAAAATGATGTAAATAGTAAATGCGTTTTCCACGTTGAAAGCTAACAAATAAGAACAAAAGAAATCTTTTGTTGCAGCAGTAAGCATTTTCCATACCTGCAACTCCTCAGTTTGTTCAATTTTCTCAGTTTTTTAAGACCCACCAGGGTCATTCTTGTGATTCATCCAAATCCAGTGAGATCTCATTTTAACCTTTATATGGCAGGGGGGGGGGTAGTAAAATTGTAAACTGAGGGCAACAGACACCTTCAAAAACCATTGAAATACGTATATTTGGCCTCTTAGATTTAAAGATTTCTTGGGCCCCTAGAGAAAAACAGTGGGATCATTTCCCCTGGAGTTTACAGGTATGATTTTCACCATTTAATAATCTTCTGGTAGTTTCGTGTGCGTTTAGTGCATTTATACCATGTGACATTCTCTGATATAATAATGGACCATTGTTCTTCAGGGCAACGTATAAAAAATGTATCTACAAATAAAAATTAAGAAAAAGACCTCTTAGAATTAGCACTTGTATATTTTGTAGGCTTGGCTATGGTCGCTATTAAACGTGTATGATGTAGAAACAGGTCAGTATGTGTTACTGCAAAACCAGAGGTGAATAAATTACCGTAATCTCCCGCGTATAAGGCGCGTCCTATACGTGGGGTTTTAGTTCTCATTGGATCCACAAGGGGGACATCAAGACCTTTCTTTTGATATGTTACATGCCAGGGGGAACTGTCCCCCCCCCCCACTTTTGGCCAACTCCTCAAAAGGTCAAAACTAAAAGGTCAAGCAAAGGGAGGTCAAAAATTGCAGAAAACCCCCCTGGTCCCACCCACTCTGAAACTGCTTTCCACGCCCCTGGCCCTTATCAGCATGTAGGGGAATGTGATTTCCCATGGCCGATCGGGTCGCCGGGCAATCACAGCTTCTCCTAGTCAGGGGTGTGAAATCTCAGCCTAAAGGCGGATTTCAGCCTTTTTCATGCTCACCAGAAAAATAACATTATCCCAAATTGACTAATTCTAGTGTCCCAAAGGTATTTTTTGGCTTCCCTGTAGAACAGAAAGTGTTTTACTGTTACTATTTGACCATTTGAATATCTTTTATGTAATATAAAGATGTTATTTACAAATCTTTAAAAGGCTGTTCAGTGCACTTCAGCCTAAATGGGTTTTGCTATTTCACACCCCTGCTAGTGTGGCTGGTAGATGGAAACATCAGGTTACAGGATGGAGCTCAGTAGTAGAATGCTTGCTTGAAAGACGAGAGACCCGAGTTTGAATCCAAGTGTTTCCAGAAACGTTTTCATCGACCGCTACAAACCTTATATCCCTACTGATAAGATTCCTCATGAAGAGTAATTTTAAATAGGAAACCCTACAAGAAAAACTTGGGTGTTAAAACCCTCATCAGAAAAGATCCAAACATCCCACAGCAAAACACATTACAAAATCTGAAAGATATTAAAAATTGCATCACATACTTGATGCACTGTTCTCCAATCCCAAAATTAGAAAAGAAAACAGCAAAAGGTTACTTTTTCTAGTATATTACCTTTATAATTTGACCCTTTGCCAGGTCCCTAGCAACCAGGGTCCTGCTTCTGAGAATCTTTCCATACCATAGGTACCAGCTTATGGATGCGCATATTGACAATGCGGGAGAGGCTTATATAAAGTCCAGAGAAGTATTTCTTCTGTCCTGTGAACTTTTGGTTGAGTCCTGTGAGAGTACTTCAATACTGATTTATATTATTTTATTCAGTACTTTCAACATTCATACTGTAATCTCCCGCGCATAAGGCGCGTCTTATACGGGGGGGTTTAGTTCTCATTGGACCTTTCTTTTGATATATTACACTCCCATATAAGCTCATCTGCTGCATTTTGGGTCCAGGAGGGTCAGGGGGGTCAAAACTACACATAGCTTTTTGAATTTTAAAAATCCATTCATTAGAACAAAAGTTATGAATTTTTAATTTTTTTGACCATATTCTGAAAACTCTGGGTGCGCCTTATACGCGGGATGCGCCTTATACGCGGGAGATTACGGTAGTGATATTTTGATGTATTTAAGCACGGACCTAAAAGACGTTTCAGGTCCATGATTTAAGCAAATAAATGAATGTTACCAGATCCTGTGTTTGAAGTTAAATCAATGTGGGTAGCCTTCAATGAAGTGGAACTAATATTGATCCTTTAAAGGCCGCTGATGCAGGAGTGTATCATGCCTATTGGTCATGATGCACCGTAATCTCCCGCGTATAAGGCGCAGCCTGCGTATAAGGCGCACCTAGAGTTTTGGAAAATTCTCAAAAAAATGAAAAATTCATAACTTTGGTTCTACTGAATGAATTTTCAAAATTCAAAGACCTATGTGTAACTTGGGCCCCATAGACCCCCCTGGGCCCCCACATATATCCTATTATGGCTAAGGGGGCATGTAACATATCAAAAGAAAGGTCTTGGTGTCCCCCTCGTGGTTGGCACTGTTGCAATGAGAACTGAAACCCCCCGTATAAGACGCACCTTATACGCGGGAGATTACGGCAGTAAAGAAATGCTGGCGAGGCTGCTCGCCAGCACTTCATGGTTACGTTCTACCGACCTTATAGGGTTGATACAGAAACTCCAGGAGGGTCGTCATGATGCTCCATTGAAACAAGGGTCAAACTGTCGTAAGGCAGGTCTGAAGGTTTCATTGGTCTTCCTTCAGGGTCTGAAGTTTGACAAGCCAACATCTTCTGACCTGCCACCTGTTATGAGAGGGAATGAAAATCACATCCAAGATACAAAGACATAAACTAAACTTTTGTGTCTTTCGTATTTCACAGAGTTATTTTTCTGGAAGGTGGGGTCCGACTAGGTTAAATACACCCTGTTTAGTGTATTTAACCTACGTTAGTTGGACCAATGAGTATGTATTTTGGAACTTTGAGACAATATGAGGAAAATGAGAGATTAGTTTGTAATTTCAGGGTTAAAAGAGAGTTATCTTTATACTCTAAAACGTGAAAAAGGTGCCTAGGGTCCTTGGCCAAAATTCTTGCCTCAATCTAAAAAAAAAGTTTCATCAATCCATGTGAACATCTCAGCCAAATTTCCATTAAGGTTTATACTGTGGTCCCAGCTTGGTCCTATAGTCTACTTTCTCACCTACCTGTTAAAGTGCTCAGGAGGCACTGTCTGCAGGCTTCCTCAACCACCGAGCTGATGTCTGCTCCTGTATATCCTTCAGTCATAGAAGCTAACAAGCTGTAATTTTCCTCGGTTAGCGTGTTTGCTACCGAGCTAAATATCTGTTTGAACAGCTTCATCCTGTCATTCTGCACAGGACAATGGATGTATATACTGTAACGGATTTTCCTCTAGTAAAGAAGACTGGAAGGCAATAATAAGGTTTAACGAATAAAGGCTTGTATTCAAGAATAGTCCCGTGTTTGCAGTTCACTTTGTAACAATAGCAAAAAGCTTCAATAGATAGGAGGTGAAACTCAGAGCTTTCCCTAGGGACACAGTGTAACAGCCCCCCCCCTCTACCCCCCCCCCCCTTAAAAGTAGGCTCCCTTTTGTGTTCAGTATTGAGTCCTATATAGGCTAAGGGGGTTTATAGAGATGTCAGGAATCTTTATCAGAGTGATATCAAATGGAAACAAGGGGCCACCTATACCAAAAAATCCTGCTGAATCAAGAATTTGTGATCTTGATTCTCAAAGTTTGACCAAAAGTACCTAAAAAGGAGGTTTGATGATGAGAATATTTAAAAAATGTACAAAACTTATATTGAAAATGATTGAAACTTTTTATAGATGCAACATGATAATCAAAGTCAATACCTCAATCTACATATATCCCAAAGTCTGCCTATCTCAACCTGACAAGTACTCTGCCTGTGTATGGCTTTGCCTCTCCCATATACTGCCTATCCCTTAGTCTACCTCTCACTCATACTACCTATCCTTTGAAACATCTAGAGTTAAATTAGGTTTTCCCTCAAATGGCTTAAAGGATTAAAGTTTACCCCTCACCTTTGTACCTAATTTTCTCTGTACATTCTTACCATTAGTGTACCTATCCTCAATCTTTTTTTACAATTACAGTATAGAATTATACGCTGAAAAACATTGCAGACTGTTTAACGGGCTATGTTACCTCTAGCCTCTAGGGTACTGAAAGATTTTCTCCTAAGGGAGTGGTCATTTTTTAACAGGGGAGGGCTGGTGGATTTTCAGGCAGGCCTGTCAAAATTTATTTGGCGCTCCCCCTCCGAGGGGTCAGAAATTTTCGCTCCTCCCACCTTCTGCTATAGCAATGCGTCGTCTATTACTAAAAAAGGGTAAAATTTGTTTACCCCTCCCCACGAGGGGTCTGAATTTTTTGTGACCCTTCCCCCAAAGCCAACACCCCTCCCCTGTTATAAAATGACCACACCCTAATGTGTGTACCACATCTCTGTTACTTGTATGATGTATGGAGTTTTCCCAAGTCTTGGGCTATTGCTAAGGTCACTATCATTCTCAAAAGGGTTAAGTCAAAGGCTGTGAGCGACTGGAGACCTATTTCTATATTGCCCTTACAGGGGGAAAAAACTGGAGAAGTTGATGCAAGGATATGTACTGCTGGTTTTGGAAAACACTAACTATTTCTGAAGGATCAGTTTGGCTTCAGGGAAAACTGCAGCACTGTGGAGGCTGTGCTAAAATTTCTAGAGGACCTTTTTCAGCCAGAGAAAGGGAGACTGTACCTACTACTTGCTATTTTGATGTAGCAAAAGCTTTTAATTGTTTTTGTTTTGTTTTTGTTTTCTTTTATTGGTCACCATGGAGATACAAAATGATCTTCACGATCCAGCATAATCCAAACTGTGTATGTTGCAAATTAAGGTAAATTGTTGCGGTTAATAGATGAGTTCATCGTAATTAGTCCAATACTTTTACAATTACAGTATAGAACTATACGCTGCAAAACATCGCAGACTGTTTAACAGGCGATGTACATGTACATTATGGAATGTTTACAGTTGAGAAATGAGGAGGTTGAAACATTAGCTGGCACTGCCGAGGATCGATCTGGGGACCCCTCACATCTTGAGCAATACTCTCCCAACTGAGCTAGCAGGGCAGGTGTCCACCATGGCCCCATTATGTCAAAAATTTGAAGCCTGGGTTTTCTAGATCATGTTACTAAATGGTAAGAACTGCTACTTAAGTGACAGGAAACAGAGAACATGTGCTAATAATGTTTTATCTGACTGCTTGGACATGAGCTTTGGAGTACCACAAGGGTTATGGCATTAGGGACTGCAGGGGTGGGCATATCGCGAAGTGCTGGAGCAAACATACAAATCGTTGTAGCAATGCGTTTTCAATGGTATTGGTGGGCAAATCGCTATGAGAAAATTTTCAGCTTCTATTTGTCAAAAATGGTTATTTTTGGGAGTTTGGGGAAGCATAATTATTTTCAAATTGGTCTTCAGGTGGCAAATTGCTGCAAGAAAAATTTCAAATCTACCTTTAAAATAGGTGTGTTATGGGAACTTTGGGGACAAATTGCACCAGGAAAGTTTTCAGATTCTCTATTCTAAATTGGGGTATTAGGGGGTGGGGAGGAGGCAAAGGGCCAAAACATTTCACATTCTACCAATAGATAGGTTAAGTTTTAGAGTTTCAGGGGAATAAACAACAAGACAATTTCCAGATTTTACCTTAAAACATCAGTGTTTTGGAGGAATAGGTTGGCAAACTGCTGTGAGAAAATTTTCAAATTTTACCATTAAAATGAATGGGTTTGCAGCATTTTTGGGGTAAATCAGTCCCAAAAAATTGCAGATTCTATGGGTTGATGTAAATCAAAATGGGTGTGATTTAGAGACAAATATCTCTAAATTACTCCAAGAAATCTTTTATATTTCACCTCAAAGCATGCATGTGTTCTAGGTGGCAAACTGCCACAAGAAAATCTTTCAGATTCTCCCTTTAAAATCTGAAGAGGTATTAATTCAAGATGATTTGGGTGCAAATGAGTATATTGCTCCAAGGTAACAATGAGAGTTCAGTCCTGAAGGTGAAATCACAGTCAGGAATATTTCAGTCTGTAAAACATAAATATAAATGGAGGATTGAAATAATCATCAGATCACAGCATTTTTCTGTATGATTGTTGTGAGCTATTAGATAAAATAAAAAGAAAGGGGTTATTATGATTTGTCTCACGGCCCAAAACAAAAACATGATTTTTGGGATATAGAATTGAAATTGAATGAAAAAACTTTAAAACATCTGCAGTTGTAACCAGTTTCAGAGCTCATGCCCTAACATATTTTAGCCTTTAACTTACCCTGCTATGGGATCTGCGCTGATTTGATTGAAGTACATGTATAAACATGTGTGAACTTTTAAAGCCTTAAAACCCCATTCTATCTTGTGCTACCTGTGCTAGTTTTTAACCCTTTAAGGACCGCTGATGCATTAATGCATGTTGCCCATTGGTCATCATGATGCACCAGTGCATCATGACAACCCTCTGGGAGTATATAAATGTATCAACCCCGGAGGGTCGGCATGATGCTCCAATGAAGTGCTGGCGAGCAGTCTCGCCAGCACTTCTTTGGTGCATCATGATGACTAATGGGCATGATGCACTCCTGCATTTACGGCCTTTAAAAGGTTAAGGCCTGTGCTAAAACAGGCCGGTCTGGTTTCCATTGTAAAAGAGTATTCTACCTTCCTGTAAAAGCCATGTCCAGGCGACATAGGCTCTTGGAAGTTGCCACGACCAAAACTTGATCATTATCACGACCCACTCCTGTAGGGTAAATGGACTTATGTTAACCAGGTTTTACAGTATTTGATACTAAGGGAGTGATCATTTTTTAACAACGGGGGGGGGGCTTGGGTTGCCCGCGGACGCACGAAAAAAAAATTCCGCCCTCCCCCTCTCGATGGGTCAAAAAAAATTTGACCCCCCCCCCCCTCAGGGCCGAAAATCACACGCAACCGGGCAGGCTTTTTCACTGAAAACAGGTGAAATTATTTTGACTCCCCCTGGTCAAGGGGGTGAAAAAATTCTGACCCCCCAACCCACCATCCCCCCTATTCTTAAAAAATACAGTCAATATGAAGACTCATCTAGCATCAGCTTCTGCCGGCAAAATCACTGCTGTGCTGGGCTACATTTTGGTTTTTACTGCTTGCAACTCAGACCATTATTAAGGTTTTTAAGTCCTAAAACAAAAGACATTTCTGTTTGTTAAAGTTAAATTATTAAAATAGTGAGTTAATTATTTTTCTTCTTCGGTTCCAGGAGGTTAATTCAAAAGGTCCTGGGATTTCTACCCCTGCGATCTTAGCGTAGGCACATATGATAAGACCTAGCCAGTCTACCCTATCTAATACAGTGGTTGCAGGCCAGTCAGGCACAGCAAGTCCTGAGATCCCTTCACTATTCCTTTTCCAGCTGTAAGATTACTGCAAACTTAGTGAAATAATTGCATAGTGTTTTGGCCTGAGTACAAGAGCACTCACAGCGAACACTCCTGCTCCCAAGAGTGAATGTCCCCGCTGTATAGAGGAGAGGGAGGATGTTTGCTGAGAGTCCTTGAGGGGTCTTTATGCTACTCAGGCATGAAGTGCACTTGAATACTGTACGAGGTCAAGTGCACCCTATACTCATTAAGTAGCTCATATGGGGGGGGGGGATGCTTGTGTAATCACTCTTGTGAGAAGGAGTGTTTCCACTGCTATTCTTTCACTATTGGCCTCTTGCCCCTGTGCACAGTGTGTTCTACTTGGAATGGTGTAGGAGGGCTGAGGCTAAGATCACTGCGATCTTAGTGCTGGCTGTGAAAAGGCAAGACAGTCTAATCTGGGGTCTAATCTTAAGATCGCTTAATTGGATAAGGCTGAATAATTCCTAAGATCGCTGAGGTAGCGATTCCAGAACCTTTTGAATTAACCTCCAGCAGTCCTGCACTGCTACTCACATTCATAACACACCCGTGTAGGCCTACATATAGCTCTGGCCTGTATGAACAGCCTGGATGTGGATGGAATGGAAAACTGGTCCGATAGTTCATTGGACAGGAACAGTTATATAGGTTGATCTGTGATGTCATGATACCGATATACTGTGATGTACCAGGACAGACTGTGATGTACCAGGACAGACTGTGATGTACCATGTACTGTGATGTACCATGTACTGTGATGTACCAGGACATACTGTGATGTACCAGGACATAGTGGGATGTACCAGGACATAGTGGGATGTACGATGACATACTGTAATGTACCATGTACTGTGATGTACCACGTACTGTGATGTACCGTGTACTGTGATGTAGCATGTACTGTGATGTACCATGTACTGTGATGTACCATGTACTGTGATGTAGCATGTACTGTGATGTAGCATGTACTGTGATGTACCATGTACCGTGATGTAGCATGTACTGTGATGTAGCATGTACTGTGATGTACCGTGTACTGTGATGTACCATGTACTGTGATGTACCGTGTACTGTGATGTACCATGTACTGTGATGTACCATGTACTGTGATGTACCGTGTACTGTGATGTACCGTGTACTGTAATGTACCATGTACTATCATGTACCGTGTACTGTGATGTACCAGGACATACTGTGATGTACCATGTACTGTGATGTGTCACGTACTGTGATGTACCATGTACTGTGATGTACCATGTACTGTGATGTACCGTGTACTGTGATGTACCATGTACTATCATGTACCGTGTACTGTAATGTACCATGTACTGTAATGTACCATGTACTGTGATGTACCATGAACTGTGATGTACGATGTACTGTGATGTACCACGTACTGTGATGTACCATGTACTGTGATGTACCAGGATATACTGTGATGTAACATGTACTGTGATGTACCATGTACTGTGATGTACCATGTACCGTGATGTAGCATGTACCGTGATGTACCAGGACATACTGTGATGTACCATGTACTGTGATGTAGCATGTACTGTGATGTACCAGGACATACTGTGATGTACCATGTACTGTGATGTACCGTGTACTGTGATGTACCGTGTACTGTGATGTACCGTGTACTGTGATGTACCGTGTACTGTGATGTACCATGTACTGTGATGTACCATGTACTGTGATGTACCATGTACTGTGATGTACCATGTACTGTGATGTACCATGTACTGTGATGTACCATGTACTGTGACGTACCATGTACTGTGACGTACCATGTACTGTGATGTACCAGGACATACTGTGATGTACCGTGTACTGTGATGTACCATGTACTGTGATGTACCATGTACTGTGATGTAGCATGTACTGTGATGTACCAGGACATTCTGTGATGTAGCATGTACTGTGATGTACCACGTACTGTGATGTACCACGTACTGTGATGTACCATGTACTGTGATGTACCATGTACTGTGATGTACCATGTACTGTGATGTACCGTGTACTGTGATGTACCGTGTACTGTGATGTACCATGTACTGTGATGTACCATGTACTGTGATGTACCATGTACTGTAATGTACCATGTACTGTGATGTACCACGTACTGTGATGTACCACGTACTGTGATGTACCGTGTACTGTGATGTACCATGTACTATCATGTACCGTGTACTGTAATGTACCATGTACTGTAATGTACCATGTATTGTGATGTACCATGTACTGTGATGTACCACGTACTGTGATGTACCATGTACTGTGATGTACCACGTACTGTGATGTACCACGTACTGTGATGTACCATGTACTGTGATGTAGCATGTACTGTGATGTACCATGTACTGTGATGTACCATGTACTGTGATGTACCATGTACTGTGATGTACCATGTACTGTGATGTACCACGTACTGTGATGTACCATGTACTGTGATGTACCATGTACTGTGATGTACCAGGACGTACTGTGATGTACCATGTACTGTGATGTACCATGTACTGTGATATACCATGACATACTGTGATGTACCATGTACTGTGATGTACCAGGACGTACTGTGATGTACCATGTACTGTGATGTACCATGTACTGTGACGTACCATGTACTGTGACGTACCGTGTACTGTGACGTACCGTGTACTGTGATGTACCGTGTACTGTGATGTACCGTGTACTGTGATGTACCGTGTACTGTGATGTACTGTGTACTGTTATGTACCGTGTACTGTGATGTACCACGTACTGTGATGTACCACATACTGTGATGTACCGTGTACTGTGATGTACCGTGTACTGTGATGTACCATGTACTGTGATGTACCGTGTACTGTGATGTACCATGTACTGTGATGTACCATGTACTGTGATGTACCGTGTACTGTGATGTACCGCGTACTGTGATGTACCGCGTACTGTGATGTACCAGGACGTACTGTGATGTACCGCATACTGTGATGTACCACGTACTGTGATGTACCACGTACTGTGATGTACCACGTACTGTGATGTACCACGTACCGTGATGTACCACGTACCGTGATTTATTTCAAGTTGAATACGAGAGCCCCATAGGCTTAACCAAGAAACTCTGTATCACACCCCACAGTGTGATAACCCTTCCCCGTATCACACTCCCTGGGAAAACATCCAAAACAGTCAAATAACTGATGATAAAATCACTTCTAATGCCAAAAAAATCGAATTTTGAACATATCTGACTAAATTAACTTGAGATAAATACAAAGGAGCACTCGAATTGGTCAGTGCTGACCAATTCTCGTGCACCTTTGTCTATGTACCACATACTGTGATGTAGCATGTACTGTGATATACCACGTACTGTGATGTAGCATGTACTGTGATGTAGCATGTACTGTGATGTACCACGTACTGTGATGTACCAGGACATACTGTGATGTAGCATGTACTGTGATGTACCATGTACTGTGATGTAGCATGTACTGTGATGTACCATGTACTGTGATGTAGCATGTACTGTGATGTACCGTGTACTGTGATGTACCGTGTACTGTGATGTACCATGTACTGTGATGTACCATGTACTGTGACGTACCATGTACTGTGACGTACCGTGTACTGTGATGTACCGTGTACTGTGATGTACCGTGTACTGTGATGTACCGTGTACTGTGATGTACTGTGTACTGTTATGTACCGTGTACTGTGATGTACCACGTACTGTGATGTACCACATACTGTGATGTACCGTGTACTGTGATGTACCGTGTACTGTGATGTACCATGTACTGTGATGTACCGTGTACTGTGATGTACCATGTACTGTGATGTACCATGTACTGTGATGTACCATGTACTGTGATGTACCATGTACTGTGACGTACCATGTACTGTGATGTACCAGGACATACTGTGATGTACCATGTACTGTGATGTAGCATGTACTGTGATGTACCAGGACATACTGTGATGTACCATGTACTGTGATGTAGCATGTACTGTGATGTACCATGTACTGTGATGTACCAGGACATACTGTGATGTAGCATGTACTGTAATGTACCATGTACTGTGATGTAGCATGTACTGTGATGTAGCATGTACTGTGATGTACCATGTACTGTGATGTAGCATGTACTGTGATGTACCATGTACTGTGATGTAGCATGTACTGTGATGTACCGTGTACTGTGATGTACCGTGTACTGTGATGTACCATGTACTGTGATGTACCATGTACTGTGACGTACCATGTACTGTGATGTAGCATGTACTGTGATGTACCATGTACTGTGATGTACCGTGTACTGTGATGTACCATGTACTGTGATGTACCGTGTACTGTGATGTACCAGGACATACTGTGATGTACCATGTACTGTGATGTACCATGTACTGTAATGTACCATGTACTGTGATGTACCATGTACTGTGATGTACCACGTACTGTGATGTACCACATACTGTGATGTACCGTGTACTGTGATGTACCGTGTACTGTGATGTACCATGTACTGTGATGTACCGTGTACTGTGATGTACCATGTACTGTGATGTACCATGTACTGTGATGTAGCATGTACTGTGATGTACCACGTACTGTGATGTGTCACGTGCTGTGATGTACCATGTACTGTGATGTACCGTGTACTGTGATGTACCACGTACTGTGATGTACCGTGTACTGTGATGTAGCATGTACTGTGATGTACCGTGTACTGTGATGTACCATGTACTGTGATGTACCATGTACTGTGATGTACCATGTACTGTGATGTACCATGTACTGTGATGTACCATGTACTGTGATGTACCGTGTACTGTGATGTAGCATGTACTGTGATGTACCATGTACCGTGATGTAGCATGTACTGTGATGTACCATGTACCGTGATGTAGCATGTACTGTGATGTACCATGTACCGTGACGTACCATGTACTGTGATGTACCAGGACATACTGTGATGTACCGTGTACTGTGATGTAGCATGTACTGTGATGTACCGTGTACTGTGATGTACCATGTACTGTGATGTACCACGTACTGTGATGTACCGTGTACTGTGATGTAGCATGTACTGTGATGTACCGTGTACTGTGATGTACCATGTACTGTGATGTACCATGTACTGTGATGTACCACGTACTGTGATGTAGCATGTACTGTGATGTACCAGGACATACTGTGATGTACCATGTACTGTGATGTAGCATGTACTGTGATGTACCAGGACATACTGTGATGTACCATGTACTGTGATGTACCATGTACTGTGACGTACCATGTACTGTGACGTACCATGTACTGTGATGTACCAGGACATACTGTGATGTACCATGTACTGTGATGTACCATGTACTGTGATGTACCATGTACTGTGATGTACCATGTACTGTGATGTACCAGGACATAATGTGATGTAGCATGTACTGTGATGTACCATGTACTGTGATGTACCGTGTACTGTGATGTACCATGTACTGTGATGTAGCATGTACTGTGATGTACCATGTACTGTGATGTACCATGTACTGTGATGTACCATGTACTGTGATGTACCATGTACTGTGATGTACCATGTACTGTGATGTACCATGTACTGTGATGTACCATGTACTGTGATGTACCATGTACTGTGATGTACCATGTACTGTGACGTACCATGTACTGTGACGTACCATGTACTGTGATGTACCAGGACATACTGTGATGTACCATGTACTGTGATGTACCATGTACTGTGATGTACCAGGACATACTGTGACGTACCATGTACTGTGA
This sequence comes from Acholoe squamosa, assembly GCA_949317995.1. NCBI lineage: Eukaryota > Metazoa > Annelida > Polychaeta > Phyllodocida > Polynoidae > Acholoe > Acholoe squamosa. The sequence goes on from OX439051.1 coordinate 56,462,253, forward strand.
TGTACCAGGACATACTGTGATGTACCATGTACTGTGATGTACCATGTACTGTGATGTACCAGGACATACTGTGATGTACCATGTACTGTGATGTACCATGTACTGTGATGTACCAGGACGTACTGTGATGTACCACGTACTGTGATGTACCATGTACTGTGACGTACCATGTACTGTGATGTACCATGTACTGTGACGTACCATGTACTGTGATGTACCACGTACTGTGATGTACCACGTACTGTGATGTACCATGTACTGTGATGTACCATGTACTGTGATGTACCATGTACTGTGACGTACCATGTACTGTGATGTACCACGTACTGTGATGTACCACGTACTGTGATGTACCATGTACTGTGATGAACCATGTACTGTGATGTACCATGTACTGTGATGTACCATGTACTGTGATGTACCATGTACTGTAATGTACCATGTACTGTGATGTACCACGTACTGTGATGTACCACGTACTGTGATGTACCGTGTACTGTGATGTACCAGGACATACTGTGATGTACCATGTACTGTGATGTACCGTGTACTGTGATGTACCAGGATATACTGTGATGTACCAGGACATACTGTGATGTACCATGTACTGTGATGTACCATGTACTGTGATGTACCGTGTACTGTGATGTACCAGGATATACTGTGATGTACCAGGACATACTGTGATGTACCATGTACTGTGATGTAGCATGTACTGTGATGTACCACGTACTGTGATGTGTCACGTGCTGTGATGTACCATGTACTGTGATGTACCGTGTACTGTGATGTACCACGTACTGTGATGTACCGTGTACTGTGATGTAGCATGTACTGTGATGTACCGTGTACTGTGATGTACCATGTACTGTGATGTACCATGTACTGTGATGTACCATGTACTGTGATGTACCATGTACTGTGATGTACCATGTACTGTGATGTACCGTGTACTGTGATGTAGCATGTACTGTGATGTACCATGTACCGTGATGTAGCATGTACTGTGATGTACCATGTACCGTGATGTAGCATGTACTGTGATGTACCATGTACCGTGACGTACCATGTACTGTGATGTACCAGGACATACTGTGATGTACCGTGTACTGTGATGTAGCATGTACTGTGATGTACCGTGTACTGTGATGTACCATGTACTGTGATGTACCACGTACTGTGATGTACCGTGTACTGTGATGTAGCATGTACTGTGATGTACCGTGTACTGTGATGTACCATGTACTGTGATGTACCATGTACTGTGATGTACCACGTACTGTGATGTAGCATGTACTGTGATGTACCAGGACATACTGTGATGTACCATGTACTGTGATGTAGCATGTACTGTGATGTACCAGGACATACTGTGATGTACCATGTACTGTGATGTACCATGTACTGTGACGTACCATGTACTGTGACGTACCATGTACTGTGATGTACCAGGACATACTGTGATGTACCATGTACTGTGATGTACCATGTACTGTGATGTACCATGTACTGTGATGTACCATGTACTGTGATGTACCAGGACATAATGTGATGTAGCATGTACTGTGATGTACCATGTACTGTGATGTACCGTGTACTGTGATGTACCATGTACTGTGATGTAGCATGTACTGTGATGTACCATGTACTGTGATGTACCATGTACTGTGATGTACCATGTACTGTGATGTACCATGTACTGTGATGTACCATGTACTGTGATGTACCATGTACTGTGATGTACCATGTACTGTGATGTACCATGTACTGTGATGTACCATGTACTGTGACGTACCATGTACTGTGACGTACCATGTACTGTGATGTACCAGGACATACTGTGATGTACCATGTACTGTGATGTACCATGTACTGTGATGTACCAGGACATACTGTGACGTACCATGTACTGTGATGTACCAGGACATACTGTGATGTACCATGTACTGTGATGTACCATGTACTGTGATGTACCAGGACATACTGTGATGTACCATGTACTGTGATGTACCATGTACTGTGATGTACCAGGACGTACTGTGATGTACCACGTACTGTGATGTACCATGTACTGTGACGTACCATGTACTGTGATGTACCATGTACTGTGACGTACCATGTACTGTGATGTACCACGTACTGTGATGTACCACGTACTGTGATGTACCATGTACTGTGATGTACCATGTACTGTGATGTACCATGTACTGTGACGTACCATGTACTCTGATGTACCACGTACTGTGATGTACCACGTACTGTGATGTACCATGTACTGTGATGAACCATGTACTGTGATGTACCATGTACTGTGATGTACCATGTACTGTGATGTACCATGTACTGTAATGTACCATGTACTGTGATGTACCACGTACTGTGATGTACCACGTACTGTGATGTACCATGTACTGTGATGTACCAGGACATACTGTGATGTACCATGTACTGTGATGTACCATGTACTGTGATGTACCGTGTACTGTGATGTACCAGGATATACTGTGATGTACCAGGACATACTGTGATGTACCATGTACTGTGATGTACCATGTACTGTGATGTACCGTGTACTGTGATGTACCAGGATATACTGTGATGTACCAGGACATACTGTGATGTACCATGTACTGTGATGTAGCATGTACTGTGATGTACCAGGACGTACTGTGATGTACCACGTACTGTGATGTACCATGTACCGTGATGTACCAGGACATACTGTGATGTACCATGTACTGTGATGTACCATGTACTGTGATGTACCGTGTACTGTGATGTACCACGTACTGTGATGTACCATGTACTGTGATGTACCAGGACATACTGTGACGTACCATGTACTGTGATGTACCAGGACATACTGTGATGTACCATGTACTGTGATGTACCATGTACTGTGACGTACCATGTACTGTGATGTACCACGTACTGTGATGTACCATGTACTGTGAGGTACCATGTACTGTGACGTACCATGTACTGTGACGTACCATGTACTGTGATGTACCACGTACTGTGATGTACCATGTACTGTGATGTACCATGTACTGTGATGTACCATGTACTGTGATGTACCATGTACTGTGATGTACCATGTACTGTGATGTACCATGTACTGTGATGTACCGTGTACTGTGATGTACCATGTACTGTGATGTACCATGTACTGTGATGTACCAGGACATACTGTGATGTACCATGTACTGTGATGTACCATGTACTGTGATGTACCGTGTACTGTGATGTACCAGGATATACTGTGATGTACCAGGACATACTGTGATGTACCATGTACTGTGATGTAGCATGTACTGTGATGTACCAGGATATACTGTGATGTACCATGTACTGTGATGTAGCATGTACTGTGATGTACCAGGACATACTGTGATGTACCATGTACTGTGATGTAGCATGTACTGTGATGTACCAGGATATACTGTGATGTACCATGTACTGTGATGTAGCATGTACTGTGATGAACCAGGACATACTGTGATGTACCATGTACTGTGATGTAGCATGTACTGTGATGTACCAGGATATACTGTGATGTACCATGTACTGTGATGTAGCATGTACTGTGATGTACCAGGACATACTGTGATGTACCATGTACTGTGATGTAGCATGTACTGTGATGTACCAGGATATACTGTGATGTACCATGTACTGTGATGTAGCATGTACTGTGATGTACCAGGACATACTGTGATGTACCATGTACTGTGATGTACCAGGACATACTGTGATGTACCATGTACTGTGATGTACCACGTACTGTGATGTACCATGTACTGTGATGTACCATGTACTGTGATGTACCATGTACTGTGATGTACCATGTACTGTGATGTACCACGTACTGTGATGTACCATGTACTGTGATGTACCAGGACATACTGTGATGTACCATGTACTGTGATGTACCATGTACTGTGATGTACCGTGTACTGTGATGTACCATGTACTGTGATGTACCATGTACTGTGATGTACCATGTACTGTGATGTACCATGTACTATGATGTACCATGTACTGTGATGTACCAGGACATACTGTGATGTACCATGTACTGTGATGTACCATGTACTGTGATGTACCATGTACTGTGATGTACCATGTACTGTGATGTACCAGGACATACTGTGATGTACCATGTACTGTGATGTACCATGTACTGTGATGTACCATGTACTGTGATGTACCACGTACTGTGATGTACCATGTACTGTGATGTAGCATGTACTGTGATGTACCATGTACTGTGATGTACCAGGACATACTGTGATGTAGCATGTACTGTGATGTACCATGTACTGTGATGTACCGTGTACTGTGATGTACCACGTACTGTGATGTAGCATGTACTGTGATGTACCATGTACTGTAATGTACCATGTACTGTGATGTACCACGTACTGTGATGTACCATATACTGTGATGTACCAGGACATACTTTGATGTACCAGGACGTACAGTTATGTCTCTATAAACCGGCCACCTTTGTTTCAGACAAAAATTGGCTGGTTCCTGAATCAGCTGGTTCTTTGAAGCAGTATTACTATAGAATTCAATTGCTGTAATTAAATCTGTTCAGTGAATTATGTGGCTGATAAGTGAATTAACCGACCTATTGAAGACCGATATATCGAGACTGTACTGTGATATACCATCAACCGTGATGTACCAGGATATATCGTGACTTACCAGAGCATACCGTGATGTAAAAATTCTCAAATTGCGAAATTTTGACAAGGGTGGTGATGAGAATAGGTATTTTTTGAGTGGCCTTGAATTTAACTTTTTATTAATGCTGAATACAGCACATGTAAATCAAAGATTTCTTTTTTCATTGATGAAAATTATTCAATATTTTGTTTAAAAACATGTGGGTTTTAAGACTTTTCTCTATTATCTTTTATTTTTCTCTTTGATGTAGGAGTATGAATAAATGATAAGTAAGAACAAGGCAAAGTGGCAGTAGAGAACAGAACGCTTTATTATGGTCATAATTATAGTCCACCTGACGCTAGCACACACACACACCTTGCGCTACTTTCTGTAAGGAAAGTCAATGATGCACCAATAATGCATCATGATATACCAATAATGCATCATGATGTACCAATGCATCATGATATACCAATAATGCATCATGATGCACCAATAATGCATCATGATGCACCAATAATGCATCCTGATGCACCAATAATGCATCATGATATACCAATAATGCATCATGATGTACCAATGCATCATGATATACCAATAATGCATCATGATGCACCAATAATGCATCATGATGCACCAATTCTGCATCCTGATGCACTAAAAGTGCACCATTTGTACATCATGATGCTGTAATAGGGCACCATGATGCACAAATATGCACTCTTGGCGCATCATGATGCACCAATAATGTATCCTGAGCTACACTTACACCCTTAGAATTAGCACTCACTATTTAACCCTTTAATTAAGGGCCACTACTGCAGGAGTGCATCATGCGCGTAGATGCATCATGATGACCTCAGCAAGTGTATCAACACTTCATAGATACCCAGTAGGATCTACTTGACTCATGGACATAGCGCTACTGAGTTACTCACCAGGGCTACATTCATGCATCTTTTACTGACCGATAGACATGACGCATTTACCCGTTAAGGGCCGCTGATGCATTAATGCATCATGCCCATTGGTCATCATGATGCATGACACACTTCAAACTATTGGAGCATCATGCCGACCCCCCGGGAGTATATATACCCTGTAGGGTCGGCATGATGCACCAATGAAGTGCTGGCGGGTCTGTGGCAAGCAGACTTCCCAGCCTTTCATTGGTGCATCATGCCGACCAATGGCCATAATGCACTCCTGCATCGGCGGCCTGTGAAGGGTTAAAATCTAGTCATCAAATGTCATGAGACAAATAATGCAACATGCGTACCAATACTAGGGGAGAGTGTCAACATTGTAGAGCTACAGAAAGGAAGGCAACATAAATACTCACTCACACATATGTACAATTATGTACACAGATATTCGCGTCAAGTTTTATGCCGTTATACCCTGGACCGTTTTGCTTCATATTCTTCTTACAGTAATCCAAATGTTCAAGTTTTAATGGTGATTACGTACCCTGCAGTGTTGGGCTCTTTACTTGTATTCTCTGTGCAATTTTAACATTTTTTCCCTCTATCCCTCACTCACATTTCAGCTCAATCGTTCAACTTTTAACAAATCCAGATCTAGGTATTAACATAAAATAATAACATTGTCACAAATGACCACAAACATAACCCATTACCACTCACTTTTTGAGAACAAATCCTTGCATTCCATTTTTTCTGTCCAAAATTACTAATCATGCACTGCAACATTCACAAAATAACAAATTAAAAGACGCGTTCCTTCTGTTAGCGGTATGAATTCAGCAGTCCATCTACTGCTATTGGACATGATTGATGTTAGTTAGTACGGCCTGAGGCCTTCATACTGCGTGCTGATTGGTCAGTCATTGTGGAGGGGGCGTTCTCCCTGTACACACATATCCCTATATACACATTACTAACAGCTCAGTATCCATAGAAACACTGTCATTATCATTGCACCATTTAGACCAAAATGGCCGCTGACTGCGGTCATTCACGCAGCTTTTTGTATAGTTCTGCAGTACTTTCCTATTTAACATACACAACATAATGAATCCTTCCATGCAGTATATAGTGACCTCCCACAGTCTATACTGGAGGCTGCAATTGTTTGTCAAGTTAACATAAATATGTATTGTCTGCAGCTTTACAACGATACAGTCATCTCGTAAATAACTTTAATTTACCTACAACATATCATAACGAGATATTTCAGGATTGCGCCTGGCTCTGATGAGGAAAATGGATAATGACTTCAATTCTATGAAGGTTTGGTAAATATGGATCAATTCTAAATACTTGGTATCAACTCTGAGGTCACCATCGGGCTCTGTCCTAGTCTGACCTTGTCAAGATCTTGACCTTGTCATGACCTTGACATGACCTTGACATTGTTATGGTGAGTCCTTGTTCACCCACCCATAACAACACATGTAATGACCCTCAGAGACTAAGTGCTGCTACCTGGTGGCCACTATCAGAGGCTCTCATCACTTTCTATTGCTTGTAGTTGCATGTCGACACCTTCCACCATTGAAGAGTTATTACTAGACTCGGGGTGTTCCTCCAGCTCCAGCCCGGCTTCCTCCTCGATACCTGTCAGAAATAAACAAGGTGAATCCTGTTTGTTTTATTTCTGCACGGAGATGTGACTTATTCGGACTGTGAATTTGCTCTCTGTTGTGATTACTCTGGTGGCCCAGCAATCCGATGTTACATCTTTTACATTATCTCAACATTTATAATCTTGTAGACAAGAGTTTATTCAAGGCAAAAATTTTATGAACTTTCCACAAAGTCTGTGTGCGGCTTATCCGCTGGTGCGGCTAATACGAGGGAATTGATGGTAATTTACATGCAGGCACTTACCAGTGGCCGGGTCGTCCTCGTCGGTAACATAGCGCTTGTCGATGGCCTCCTTAATCTGGTTATTGGCACCTTTAGGGTCCAGGTCCATGGCCCATGAGAAGTTCATTAATGCTAGATGTGTGCTGCCCAGCTTCTTGTACACCTGGACAATTAAAGATGGGACATGAGCCAAAGAGTAGATATAGCATTATGCAATGCAGGTAACTCGAAAGAGCATCTAATCTCTTCTTTTATGTCCCCTCTAAAGCAAAACCTAACCAACTTGGTTTGGTGAGTATAGTCATTATCAATGTTTAAGCCTATGGGCAAATACACCATTATCACTCACATTCTCCTCATCGGCCAATAACTTCTCTCTTGGTGAGTTAAGCCCTACATCATGTCAACAGGTCTTAAATAAGGGCCAATCCAACCAATAAACAGGTTGATGCACTCCAAATCAATCAGAAGTACTATAATCTCCAGTGTATAAGGCATGTTTTACTCAGATGTGCAGCATTATAAAAAGCTTGTATAGTATAGTGCTGCTGCCACCTGGTGTTGTGTCTTTAAATGATTCCTGGAATTAACACTAGGTGACACTACTAGACAATTTCTATATTTTTGAGAATCTGGGTGAATTTAGATGGCTCAAAAAGATATACCGTAATCTCTCGCGTATAAGGTGTGTCTTATACGCTAGGTTTTAGTTCTCCCTGGATCCAGAAGGGGGACACCAAGACCTTTCTTTTGATATGTTACACTGCCACTAAGTCATGATATGACATAGGGTGGTGAGGAGGTTTCTAGGTACCTCAGGTACACATAGGTTCTTAAATTTTCAAAATCCATTCAGTAGAACAGGAGTTATGAATTTTATATTTTTTTGACCATTTCCTGAAACTCTAGGTGCGTCTTATATGCTAGGTGCGTCTTATATGCTAGGTGCGCCTTATACGCGGGAGATTACGGTACTCAAACTACCGTAAACTCCCACGTATAAGATGCGTCCTCTACGCCAAAAAAAATGCTGGGGAGTCTTATAGCTTTCTCTCAAGTTGGGGGGGGGGGTTGTCTTATACGAGGGGTAATTTTTCTATAGAAATGTACTAATCTTACAAATTTCAGTATTAAAATGTGCGTCTTATACGCGAAAATGCATGTGCTGAGTTTGGGGTGCGTCTTATACGCGCAGCGCGTCTTATACGCGGGAGTTTATGGTATGTGTAGATGATGTTATGATTTATGTTCATTCCCTAACATTCCACAACATTGATGGAATGTTCAAATGGAGAACAAACACTGATGATACAATGTTAGGGTTAAGTTCTACTTTTCTTCACACCTTATTTGTGGCTTTCTAAAAAAATAAATGCTCTGCATCCCACACATCCTATATTCATCAACATTCATCAATTTTTCTGCACCACCTCTGCCCAAAAGGGCGGGAAAATTGAACAATTCGCACCTACTATGGGATTTAACATGGGCCAAAAAGCGTCTTAGTTTTTCCCACTGTTAGTAGTGTCTTAAAAGTTGCATTTTTACTCCGGCTCTTATAACCCTTTCGGGTTAATTAGAGATGGGGAGTAAGCTATGGAGGAATCAAAGAGGGGTTATGGGCTATGGAGGATTTAAAGTTGGGTTATGGTTATGGGCTATGGAGTGATCAATGATGGGACATAAGCTATGGAGGAATTTAAGATGGGATCTGAGCTGTTGAGGAATTTAAGATGGGGTCTGAGCTGTTGAGGAATTAAAGATGGGATCTGAGCTGTTGAGGAATTTAAGATGGATCTGACCTATTGAGAAATTTAAGATGGGGTCTGAGCTGTTGAGGAATTTAAGATGGGGTCTGAGCTGTTGAGGAATTTAGGATTGAGTAATCGAAAATGAGATATGATAGATAAGTGTTAAATCATGACAAACAATGAACATGGAGCTTTTTGCCTTTTACGTGGCCCTCAAATGGTTAACATGAATTCTTTGTTAAGCGGTGAGTTTACATCACACTCTCAAGAAGTAACCTAATCACAGAGCGGCAATTCTTACCTTTCCGATGAGAAAATAGACGAGAGATTCCTTGGGTACTATTTGTTTGAGTTGTTCTAACTCAGCGAGTGCCTCCTTGTGTCTGTCGGTGGCAAACAGGATGGAGGCTCGGTGAAACTTGCACAGCGGGTTTTTGGGGTCCACCTCTATGGCCTTGTTTAGGATAGACAGCGCTGTGTCAGACTTCTTCATGGCATGCTCCACCTACATGGGAAATATTTTATTACATTTATGCGCCTGAAGGTGACACTTGCGTAGATTCTCAAATTTGGGGATTTGAGTTCAAAAACAGCTTATACATGTGTCTCAATCTCCCCCCCCCCTTTTTCAGTACATTACACTTAAATTTGGCTTTAATTTTGCCCTTGAATTAAGGAGTTGGTTTCTGAGGGAGGTTTTGTGGTAACTGTGTTTTTATGTAATATCCAAAACTACTGACCACAGCGATGTGACAGTCGTATGTTTGGACACCCAGTTTACTAATTAATATGACATTACATTATTAACAAATAGTGGTTGTTTATTTCTCTTTAAGGGCCGCTGATGCATTTATGCATCATGCCTCTTGGTCATCATGATGCATGAACTGGTGAGTAACTCACAAGGGCTACATTCATGCATCATGCCAATGCTGTGGGGTTGATCCACAGGGTCGTCATGATGCACCAATGAAATGTTGGCGAGCACTTCATTGGGGCATCATGACGACCGAACAGCATGATGCACTCCTGCAATAGTGGCCCTTTAAGGGATATATATATATATATATATATATATATATATATATATATATATATATATATATATATATACATACACACACACAAAGTGTTACTTACCACAGCAATGTGACAGAGAAGGGCGGAGCTCTGGTGGTTGATGGACAAGGCTCGACCAAAGTGCACACGCGCCAATGCAAACTTCTCTTGTTTGTAGTAAATCATGCCTATACCATACCTACAAGATAATATATTTATGAAGTAAATCATGCCTAAACCATACAACTTTTACAAGTTAACAATGCATATTATGATGCAAGTAGTACGTAGAACGTGTTAATGTGACATTTGCACACAATTTGCCAGTGATAAATCTATTACGGTGTCTTCTGTTGTGATCAGAGTCAGCCCTTACTTCCTCAAAGTTAGAAAATGCAAAGAAAGCTGCCTGAGGAAGCAGATTATCTGAGGATTAAAGTCGGAAGTACAATAAAAAAAACTTAGAGGCAGTTGTAGATTTTCTGTCTCGAAAACTTGATGCACCTTATTACACAGCATAGTTTAAGCTGTATTCTCCCATTATTTATACACACCATGCGTTGTAGTGGCGGGGGTCGACGCGGATAGCGTTTCTGAAACACGACATAGCCTTGTCCAACTCCTCCGTCAGCACATACTCATGTCCTAACAATGTGTACGCATACGCAAAGTTTGGGTCCACCTGGGGGAAAAAACAGAACAAGTTGATTCACAACAATCTAGTTGTCTGAATATTGTCTCGGTATTGGCAAATTGAGGCTGAGATAACCATTACTGAAAATTCATGTGTATGAGCTGCGTCTTATGGAATGAGGTCAGCACTTGATTTCATATTGGAAACAGTGGAATACAACAGCCCCATAGGCTTAACCTGGGAGCTCCGTATTTCATATACCCCATGGAATAACCTGGTGCCGTATTCCACAGCCAGTACAAGCACCCTAAAACAGATAGATGATCATCTTTTTATTTAATTCTAAAGGGTTTTTGAACATTTCTGACTAAGATAATATGAAATAAATACAAAGGTTCCCTCGTGTTGGGTCTGACTGAATGTTATGCACTATCCACCTATTCTGAGTTAGCAGGTCGCCCCATGGGCGCCGCCATTACTGCAGCTTGTTACCAGTGCATTCTACTGATAAGACCTATCAGATGGGTACCAGTCGGCCCCTGAGAGGACCGCAGTGAATCGTTGGGATCATCTCATTGGCAAATAAATAATCCTGCTAAGTCCGTATAGAGGGTCTTACCTGCACAGCTCGTTGGAAAAACTTGATAGCGACATCGTGTTCCTTCTGTAAACTGAAACAGTTCCCTGTGGCGCACCATGCCTGTAGAACACAAACAAATAAGTCCCAAATACAAATTATGTACAACAGTGACCTCATGGTGCTGTAAAACCTTGTGTGGCGGCCCTTATTTAGCGGTCCTATTACATGTGGCGTATAGGTGGGTGTGGCTTGTGTACAAGGTTTTACAGTAATAGAGTACCGTAAATTCACGGCTTATACTAGAATCCAAATCAAACTATGGCTTAGAGGATCAGCTCAAAGTCTGGGTGTGGCTTATATGAGGGTATTTTACACTATAAAACAGTACTGAAATGCCAATTTTAAAGCCTTTGCTATGGCCTTAAGCTTCTCCCAAAGGCGGGGTGCGGCTTATATGAGGGATGCGGCTACCGCAAACTCCCGCGTAGAAGACGCGCTGCGCGTATAAGACGCACCCCAAACTCAGCACATGCATTTTTGCGTATAAGACGCACATTTTAAGGCTGAAATTTGTAAGATTAGTACATTTCTATAGTAAAATTACCCCTCGTATAAGACGCACACCAAACTTGAAAAAATCCTATATGACCCCCCAGGCATTTGTTTGGCGTAGAGGACGCGTCTTATACGCGGGAGTTTACGGTAATACGAGAGAATTTATGGTAGTAACATAGTCAGTACTGGATAGGGTGATCTGACTTATATTATCATCTCATAATGCATTAATGCATCATTCCCATTGGTCATCATGATGCACCAATGAAGTGGTGGCGAGGCTACACGCCAACACTTCATTGGAGCATCATGCCGAACCTTGGAGAGTATATGTACACGTATCAACCCTGTACGGTGGTCATGATGCACCAATGAAGCACTTCATTGGTGTATCATGACGACCAGTGGGCATGATGCACTCCTGCATCAGCGGCACTAAAAAGGATAAAAGACGCCTACCTCAGGAGAGTTTTTGTCGAGGTCGGTAAGATCCTGTGCTAGTGCTGAGAGGTAGACCTCACGCTGTAGGTGCCACAATGTGGTACTATATATCTCCATCCCCCCGACGTGGTGCGGCTCTAATGTCCTGACTGTATTAAATGCACGCTCCGCCTACAACAAGAAGGATGCAGCAGGTTAGGTCTCAGATCTGAGGTGCTAATTAAAGGCGCACCTTATACACGAGGTGCACCTTATACACAAGGTGTGCCTCATACACAAGGTGCACCTTATACATGTGGTGCACCTGATACACGAGGGGCGCCTTATACATGTGGTGCACCTTACATACAAGGTGCACCTTATACACAGGGTGCACCTTATACACAGGGTGTACCTTATACACGAGGGGTGCCTTATACATGTGGTGCACCTGATACACGAGGGGTGCCTTATACACAAGGTGCACCTTACATACTCTAGGTGCACATGTGGTGCACCTTATACACAAGGGGCACCTTATACACAAGGGGCACCTTATACATGTGGTGCACCTGATACACGAGGGGTGCCTTATACACAAGGTGCACCTTACATACTCTAGGTGCACATGTGGTGCACCTTATACACAAGGGGCACCTTATACACAAGGGGCACCTTATACACAAGGGGCACCTTATACACAAGGGGCACCTTATACACAAGGTGCACCTTATACATGTGGTGCACCTGATACACGAGGGGCGCCTTATACACAAGGTGCACCTTACATACTCTAGGTGCACATGTGGTGCACCTTATACACAAGGTGCACCTTATACACAAGGGGCACCTTATACATGTGGTGCACCTGATACACGAGGGGTGCCTTATACACAAGGTGCACCTTACATACTCTAGGTGCACATGTGGTGCACCTTATACACAAGGGGCACCTTATACATGTGGTGCACCTGATACACAAGCTGTGTATGTGTGCCTCATACACGAGTTGCACCTTATGTGCTAACTGTACCTTATACACGAGGTGCACCTTATACACATGGTGCACCTTATACACGAGGTGCACCTTATACACATGGTGTACCTTATACACGAGGTGCACCTTATACACGAGGTGCACCTTATACACGAGGTGCACCTTATACACGAGGTGCACCTTATACACAGGGTGTACCTTATACACAATGTGCACCTTATACACAAGGTGCACCTTATACACAAGGTGCACCTTATACACAAGGTGCACCTTATACACAAGGTGCACCTTATACACAAGGTGCACCTTATACACGAGGTGCACCTTATACACAAGGTGTGCCTTATGCACAGGGTGCACCTTATACATGAGGTGCACCTTATACACAAGGTGCACCTTATACACAAGGTGCACCTTATACACGAGGTGCACCTTATACACGAGGTGCACCTTATACACAAGGTGTGCCTTATGCACAGGGTGCACCTTATACACAAGGTGCACCTTATACACAAGGTGTGCCTTATGCACAGGGTGCACCTTATACACAGGGTGCACCTTATACACAGGGTGCACCTCATACACAGGGTGTACCTCATACACAAGGTGCACCTTATACACAGGGTGTACCTTATACACAAGGTGCACTTTACACACAAGGTGCATCTTATACATGTGGTGCACCTGATACACGAGCTGCACCTTTTACATGAGGTGCACTTTATATGTGTTATGAGGTGCAACTTATACACGAGGTGCATCTTATTCCTGAGGTGCACCTTATATGTGGGGTGCACCTTATACACGAGGTGCACCTTATACACGAGGTGCACCTTATACACAAGGTGCACCTTATACACAAGGTATTAGAGTAGACCTGATCTTACCTTTTGATACTCGGCCATCTCAAAGTAAGCTCGTCCCACCTGGCACATGACCCAGCCTGTATTGTAGTGCTGGGGAGGCAGGGCCGCGAGGAGCTCCAAGGCACGCTTACACTCGTACTGTGACAACGCAGAGTAGGCCTTACCCACGCTCTGTAGTAGGCTCATCAAGCCCTCTGGTATAAAATAGGATATGGTTAGCTGTACTGTTAGAACCTTTTAGGGCTGCTGATGCCTCTGGGAATAAATCAACCCTGTAGGGTTGGCATGTGTGAATGCAGCCCTGGCGAGTTACTCACCAGGGCTGCATTAATGCATCATGATGACCAGTTGGCATGATGCATTAATGCATCAGCGGCCATTACAGGGTTAACACCCTTATTGTGAGTGAGTGAGTAATGGTTTTTTTATGCCAATTCGACAGCTAAGGTCATATTCATGGCCAGAACGACATTACACAATTTAAGAGGAATCTGTCAGTGCCCGTGCATATGTGCACCAGACACATCCCGAGGGGATAGGAAAGATGAGACATAGACCCTTTTAAGTGGGCTAGGGAAGCCTGAAGACCCTTACTGTAGGCAGTTAGCATGTATCATAAACCTAAAACACAATGTATTAAAATAACTTCAGCTCAAAACACAAATCTTAGGAAAATGTTTAACCACTGCCGCTAGATACTCTTACTGTATGGTGTGATTTTTCAGTTTGGGGCGAACCCTGCACTGGGTATGTATGTTACCAAAAACCTTTTTTATTTATTTATTTTCTTATAGGTGGAATGCGCCTTATACGCGGGACACAATACATGTTTACTTACCGACTGACTGTCGTTGCATGTTTAACATCTGCGCCTGCACATTACTCGCTGTCGATGGCTTCACTATGTCCGACAAAATCTCTGATTTGTTGAGCTCATTCAATTCTTGTTGCGTTTTACTAGATCTTGTTTTTGATTTTTTGGCTGGTGCTTTTGGACTTGTGAATTTCTTTTGACTTTGACTTTTATTATTTTCCTGCAATAGATAAGTGAGATTAATCAGGTGGAACACGGCCAAGTTTTTCTCTATTTAGGGACGAGACCACAAAGTACAATCGTTAATCAGGGTAGAAAGTTAAATATAGTAAAATATAGGAACAATTAATATTTTTTTATCTTGGCTTTCATGAACAATAGTAAATATCTAAATTCTATCATAGAAATAATACAGTGACAAGACTGGAAGTATTGGGGGGGGGGGGAGAGAAAGTGGCATCTAAAAAAGGCCACTTAATTCTGATACATTTTAGGTGCCTAACGTACAAAAGGAAATGATAATAAAGAGTATACAAAAACTGCATGAGATTTCAATTTAATAGGGAGCACTTGAATACAGATTGACAAGTCAGATGTTAATATATTGTATGCTACAGGATAGCGGTGATGGGGAGGAAATCTTTATTTTATCAGCTTATCATATGACTCTATGCCCAGTTTTACTCAGTTCTCACCTCTGAATACCAGATATTGTACATTATTTTCTTACCTTAACTGAACTACTGGCGTTACTAAACAGACGTGAACTCCGCCGCACGACGGGCACGTTATTACTACTTTGTAGCCTGGAATGAGACAATCTACATTAGTTCACAATTTGGAAATGTCAATGAATGTAGAATAAAAAATAACATGGACATCAAACCTGAAAATGTCCCGTGCTGTACCTTACATCGTGCTGCATTTTATTCACGGTATTACTGTAAGCTCCCGCGTAGAAGACGCGGTGCGCGTATAAGACGCACCCCAAACTCAGCACATGCATTCTCGCGTATAAGACGCACATTTTAATGCTAAAATTTGTAAGATTAGTACTGTTCTATAGTAAAATTACCCCCCGTATAAGACGCACCCTTAACTTCAGAAAATCCTATAAGACGCACAAGGCATTTGTTTGGCGTAGAGGACGGGTCTTCTACGCGAGAGATTACGGTATATCCAAATTTTCACCTACACTAAAACCCTGTTTATATAAAGATTTTTTTTTTCTTTTCTTTTTTTTTTTTTTTTGGGGGGGGACCCTGAGTTTGTGGAAAGTTCCGAAGTGGTATACATTTTTTTCTCATGAATGGATCTTCAAAATTCAAAAAGCCCCGGGGTCCTAGGGGGGCCCATGGACCCCTCTGTAATGCCTGAACAGTTAGGAAAATATTGGTATCTGACTCCTTCCCCCCAGCCTCCCTCTACCCTCCTGGGTTGGGTTCTGCTACTATTCGTGGCTTATACAAAAGAATTTACTGTATATGCAAATTTAGAATGCTATGACTGGACATGAGATACAGGGTAGCATTTTCTCATGGGGCGTATCCAGTGTAAGATACGGAACTCCAGTGTTACGCCTATGGTAATGTTGAATCTACCAGGAAATAAAAGCCTCTGTGATTATTTTCGATTACACGAAAACCCGAAGAGGGTTTTGAGAATATTTTCCTATCCTTTTTCAGGAAATAAAATACTTACCCAGGTTGTGGACTGGGGGTTTGTAGGTCTCGGCTCACGTTGGTGTTACCTGACAGACTGAATACCGGCATGTTGGTAAACGAACCTGGCGACCCCCGACATCTCTGATGAAACACAAAGTATGACAAGTCAGTTAACGATATGTGGATCAACACGGTAAAAGGTAGGCCCGCACACCCCCTCGCGGGCGTACCTTTTACCGTGTTGATCCACATATATATGATTTATTGTAAAACCATACATGCGTTATACAATGAGCAAAATGTGCGACGATGAAACATGAACTCTTATGTTCATGTACCTTCTGACTGATGTGGACCAGAACATGATTTATGGTTGTATGACCAATAAACAGGGATCAATTTCAAAAACTTTTATTGATAGCCAATCACAGAGATGTCAGTTGAGTATGGGCTCAACCTCTGAAATTTTTGGGTCTAGCAAAGCACCCATTTCCCTCAATTTATTATACTAAAAGCACCCATCGCATCTTCATTTCAACCTGTTCCCCTCATTAAAAACCTTTAAAACCATCTCTAGATTGGATGGTGATAGAAAAACAATTAAAAGACTGCATTTGAATTTCAGCCCATCAGAAGCCAGCTTAGATTCATGTCCTCTGAAATGAGATTTCAGAGATCCTCTGATCTCTGAAAGGTGGTTTGTCTAGAAAAGGCTAGAGGGCAGCACAAGGCATGCTTAATCTCACCTGCTGAAGCCTGAACTATGCTCAGCCTTATGCTCCATAGAAGTAGAAAGGGCATGTTGTAAGGGTATCTATGATTAAAGTAATTCCCTCTATCTATATTATGACCACAAGATGGAAGAAGCCTCTGAGATGTCTGACTTTTGGGAAAGTTAGAACATCTGAAAATAGACAGACCTCTGAAGGTCTGACATCTCTGCAATCATACATGTTTTAGGGCGTAATCTGGGCTGGCAAAAGCCTCTGGTGAATAACATTGAGATTTTTATATCACTCACATCAGGAGAGGTATTTAAAATGTAACTCTTTGTTTACGAAAAATTCAGAAAAGCTCCAAATTTTCTCAATTATTAATAGGAAATATATTTAGGAATGAAATCCAAAAATTCGGAATTTATAAAAAGTTAGGAAGGGTAGCAACTCTGCATAAAGGGGGAAAAGGAATAAAATTCTGAGATGATTGGGCCTAACAAATAGTTGCATTCAGGTATTTGGGCCAGAAAATAGGCTAAGTACAGTATTCGACCTAGCGCTTAAAAAATTGTATTTATGTCGCTCCAGTAGTTAAGAGTTTAACTGACTGTAAAATCATGAAAAAAATGGTCTGAAAAAAGCCCCAAAATGGGGGAAGGAGGCTTATGATGTTGAATATGGTAGGTAGTAATTTCAAAGAGCGGAGGGCCAGAAAAAAAGGGTAGGTAGCGTTACCTGAATGCAATATCATTTTTTTTAAAGGTCTAGGTCTTGCCCAAACTTTTAATCTTTCTTATCACATGACTGTTGTACAACATAGTAGTTATACTCACGACTATTTTGCGAGGAGCGGCTCTCATTTCGTTCTGGCTGGTGTCAAACAGAGTCTGTACGGGGGACGGGGTGATGTATGGCCCCCCACCCCCCTGCTGCTGTCCACCCACGCCAAGCAGCTGGGACTGGCCGGGGCTCGGTGTCATGTCTAGCATCAGTACGCCAAAACTGTACAGTGGGAAAACACATATAGTATACCGTATTCAACCTAATAAGCACCCGAGGTGCTTAAAGAATTATTTTAGCTTCAAAAATCAGCTCCAAATAATCATTTTGATAAGCGTCCCCCCAACTGTCATAACATCATGCACCAAGATACCAACATACCAAAAGTGTCAGTAGAGCTATATAAAGCCTTCACAGCAACACTGGTGCCGGTGCTACAGGTACATGTCACCCCCCCTCCCCCCCACCCCTCCTCTAAGTCTCAGGGTGTTGGTTATACGAGGATGCGGCTTAAACGAGGGAGTTTACGGTACAAAAACTGTACAACGGGAAAACAGACATATCATACTGATGGCACCTAATCAAGTCAGGAGGCCTTGTTGTAGGATTAACCAACATTTTAACATTAAATCTGTTACACAGAGTATAACCCCGGTCATTAGGCTCAATTCATCTTGTAATTTTTTACCAAATTCAGCATATGACATATGATAGGATGACAAAGTTACCTAGGTGTGAGAGGACTCATGGTGGTAGGGCCTCCTAACAGGCTGCGACTGGGTGCAGGCCTGGTGCGTGCTCGGGGCCGGGAGTCCGTCTGCATGGCGGGAGGGGCCCGGGGTGCGTCTGGTGTGGAGTCCATCAGGGCGTGTGTGCCTTCAGGGGACTGCGTGATGATCTGTGGTGTCTGTAACGCCAACTGTGCAGGCTCCAGCTGAAAAACACATCAAGTTTGTTCATTATAACAGTGTAGTATGTACTGTGGTAGGATCCCTGACTCATCCTATGCATCTCACAGTCTACACAAAGTTTTCCCCTTTGCAGGCCATTGGGTCCTACAAATTTCATCATTTTGCAGGCCCAGATTGATTTGGGCAAGACCGACTCCCTCAGGAATTTTCAACATCATAGTCAGGAAGAAATAACTTGCTATTTTAATAATTTAACTCTTCAAAGTTTATCACCTTTTGTTTTCAGGCTGTAAAAACATTAATTATTATGGTCCAATTTGCGAGCCGTAAAAAAACACCAAAATGTAGCCAAGTTCCAAGTCAGACATTTTGTCCCGCAGTCTGACAATTCCTGTCGGCCCGGAAGCGATTTTGTTGGCAAAAGCTCATGTCTGATGAGTTTTTGTATTGACTGTGTCTCACGACATGTAAAGGCATTATCAACAAGTTAACCCTTTCAGTGCCCATTGGTTGGCATGAAGCATGAATGAAACCCTGGTGATTAACTCGTCAGCCCACATTGAGGCATCATGCCGACATTATGGGGTTAATACACAGCCGGAAAGCTTCTGGCCACTCCAAATTTACTCATGATGCTGCGTCGGTGCATCATGATGCTGCATTTATGCATCATGATGCTGCGTCGGTGCATCATGATGCTGCGTCGGTGCATCATGATGCTGCGTCGGTGCATCATGACGCTGCGTCGGTGCATCATGACGCTGCGTCGGTGCATCATGACGCTGCGTCGGTGCATCATGACGCTGCGTCGGTGCATCATGACACTGCGTCGGTGCATCATGACGCTGCGTCGGTGCATCATGACGCTGCGTCGGTGCATCATGACACTGCGTCGGTGCATCATGAAGCTGCATCGGTGCATCATGACGCTGCTTCCGTTCATCATGACGCTGCATCCGTTCATCATGACGCTGCATTCGTGCATCATGATGCTGCATGATCGTGCATCATGACGCTGTCACTAACATGCACTTACCTGTGTTGGTTTGGTGTCGGGTTGTGATGTTGGTGTACCATCATTAGGTGTCCCTGTGACAGGCGTGGCAGGCAGCATGGGTCCGTGTGGTGTGGGACAAGTGCTCTGACACAGGTGACTGATGTTCTGTGTGGCAGGGACCTGGAATATCTTGGCTGCATCTGGGTTCTCACCTGTTGATGTCAACATTATACACTTAATTATAGAATACTGAAGTGTACTGTATTGAGTAAAGGTTTGCTACTGTAATCTCACTTGTATAAGGTGCACCCCTGCTTGAAAGAAATGCTGTAAGGCACAGCTGGGACTTGAGGTTTAGTACTACAACTGTTGTATATCAAAAGTACCTGGTCTATAACATCAGGGATGAAAGTTACAGAGCACGAAAATCCCTGAAATGGTCCAATATTCGCCTGAAAACCATGGGTTTCCATATGAATGTATAGGGCCCTGGAATTCCCTGAAGACTTTCATCCCTGTAACATATAAGATGCCCGCAGACTTCGGGCTGATTCTATAAGGGGCAGCCGGCCTCAGATCCGTGTATAAGACAAGTCCTATATGTGGGAGATTACAGTATTATATAGTTTATAGAATAAAGAAGTGGTTCCCATTTATTTTGTCTCAAATCAAACAGAAGTGATACACTTTGGCAGACTATCTCTGACTTACAACTATATTTATTAGAATTCCCTGATTTTACCTGACCAATTATATATTTTCTCTAACCCTGATTTCATGGTAGACCACAAGTTAGCAACAGTAACTCACCCAGCTGGCACAATGCCTCAAACGATGACCACAGGAACGGGTTCAGCTTCAGACTACGACGGTAGTTTTCTGACGACTTAGCCGTTCTCTCCGTCCTCCTGAAATACACACGGTTATTGTAAACTTCTGCTAATAAGCCGCATCCCCGACTTTTGGAGGAGGTATAAGCCATTTTTGGACTGAGAATTGCACTGCAGTTTCAGTACTGTTCTATAGTAGGAACTACCCATCTGTGAGCCACAGACTTTCTTCAGGCTGATGCTTTAAGCTGCACTTGGGCTTTGCATATAAGCAGTGCAGCTTATATGCAAGATTTTACAGCGTGAACACACACAGCTGTCCTTACTTTGACTACCTTGTGCAGGGATGTAAGTCAGACATGGGAAAAAATCATGAAGTAATATTTCACCAATGCAAACACACACAGTGGTTTGAACACCTATTAGAACTGTATCTAATACAGTATTAACATTCATTTAATACATATAGAGCTCAGGATGGGCGCCTAGTGGGGCCGCCATTGCTTTATCTGGGTCCTGGCGAGATAAGCACTGATAACAGCCCGCATGATGGGTACCAGATGTTACATAATGTACCCAAAAAATTCTGCAGTGAATGGAGGGAGCCATCTCATTGGTTAATAATGTATCCTGGGTCAGTCCTATATGTAGTGTCTGAGGGAATTTTCTACATGTGTACACCTCTTAAGACTAATAGTCAGTTTCACTTGTTTTAGTTCTCTCAAAGGCCACCTGGGCAGCACAGTAGAGCACAGCAGCACACTGCCCCCTCTGGTGTGTCAACACAAAACTATGCCTGAATTTTGACCAATCAGAGAACAGAAAATATTCTGCCCTTTCAGTTTGTTTTGCATCGTGAAGAAATGATGAACATGTAGTGAGAATGTTATGAGGTCTTACTCTAGGGCAGAGGAGAACGTCCTGACAGCTACAGCTGGCCAGCAGCACTGAGGGATGGGTGGGCAGGGCTTAGAGGGGAGAGGACACCCCACTTCCAACTACTGCTGGCTGGCAGCACTGCATGGAGGGTGCGAAGGGCTTAGTGGAGACCATCGCCCGGCACTTCACTCTGTGCGACGTGAGGAGGTACGGGACTGGGTATCTCTGTCTAGGAGGGCTAAGAGGGGATCAGGAGAACGTCCTGTCAGCTTCTGGCAGTCTGTTGGTATAGGTATTTTATTATATTGCAGTTCTCTCAGAAAACATGAAATCATGACAAAACATGAGGAGTTACATCCCTGCTTGTGACTCTACATGTATGGCTCACCTCGGCTTTCAAAGAAAAGACCATCTAATCTTCATGATAACTTCCTTTGGCAGTCTACCTGGTAATATCACCAGGGCTACTTTGATGCATCATGCCGACCCTACAGGATCAATATACTGCCAGAGGGTCGGCATGATGCCCCAATGAAGTGCTGGTGAGCAGTCTCACCAGCACTTCATTGGTGCATCATGACGACCAATGAGAATGATGTACTCCTGCATCAGCGGTCATTAAAGGTTAAGATTAGATGAAATAACTTACGCGTAGATCTTGCCGAGTAGTCTGAAGGCGTAGCAGGCCGAGTCCCCAAACTCACTCACCATCTCGTCATACGTCTTGTTCTTTGTCAGGATGTTACCTGCCAGGATGGCCTCCGCCTCTGCTAACCTGCACAACAATAATGATAACAAATTTTAGAGTAACCTAAGGCCAAAAAATAAATAAATTGT
Source organism: Acholoe squamosa (assembly GCA_949317995.1). Lineage (NCBI taxonomy): Eukaryota > Metazoa > Annelida > Polychaeta > Phyllodocida > Polynoidae > Acholoe > Acholoe squamosa. Next base: position 56,485,051 of record OX439051.1, read on the forward strand.
TTGTTTCAGGTAACCTGACCCCACCTAGCTAAACAGGGCCGACCCTGATAGTGATTTTTCATCTCCAATTCTGAAGGAATTGTCTTTTTGACCAATTTTTGAGTCAATTGAGTCATCCAGAAGTCACTGAATCTCACCACGAGTCATAACAGTAAGAAAAATCTTTGGGGGAAAAAAAAAATCAAACCTACGCTAACTACCGTAATCTCCCGCGTATAAGGCGCGTTTTATAGGCCAAACAAAATGCTGCTTGGTCTTATACCTGGGAGGTAAATTGCTTTGAGTTTGGGGTGCGCCTTATAGGGGGGGTATTTTTTACTATAGAACAGTACTAAACTGACAAAAATCTGCCCTCAGGGGGGCGCCTTCTATGCAAAACACCCCCTGTGACTTCCCCCTTATACGCAGGAGATTACGGTAGTTTTTTTTCAGCATGTTACCTGAATCGAACAATTTTTTTGGGGCCTGATATGGAAAATTGCACTGGTAAACCTGTACCTTTTCATACCAATAGGAACCTTTCAATATTAAACTAAAATAGGCTTGATGCACTCCTGCATTTAATAGCGTGCCTTGACGAGAATACATGTATACTTGTTAATCTCCGGGCAGCATTGCGCCATGAGGTACAATATCAGTATAGTAACATACATTATCAGTATAATGACAACTTACTTGTTAATCTCCAGGCAGCATTGCGCCATGAGGTAGCGACATTGGGGTGTGGGACATCCACGCTGTTGTAGTATGCTGTAGGCACGCACGGGTTTACCTGACCGGAAATAACATGTAGCCAGCAGGAACAGGCCCTCGTCTGTACCCACTGTAACACAAGTAAAATAAGTGTTGAATGTCTGGACGGACACAAGTAATATAAGAATACAACCCTTTAGGGGCCTGCTGATGCATTTATGCATCATGCCCATTGGTCGCCATGATGCAACAATAAAGTGCTGGCATGACTGCTCACCAGCACTTCATTGGAACATCATGACGACCCTATGGGGTTGATAGATATACTCCCGGAGCATCGGCATGATGCTCCAATGAAGTGTTGGCGAGCAGTGTCACCAGCACCTCATTGGTGCATCATGACGACCGATGGGCATGATGCATTAAACAAGAGGTTGTACTTTCTACTTGTAACAACAGTAACTCCCACATTGAAGCCTGGGGCACATTCATATAAGCCCCTCCTTGACTTTGAGCACTAAAATGTTACCTACCGTAATCTCCCGCGTATAAGGCGCAGCTCGCATATAAGGCGCTCCCCCAACTCACAGGGGGGCTGTTTCGCATATAAGGCGCCCCCCTGAGGGGAGATTTCTGTCAATTTAGTATTGTTCTATAGTAAAAATACCCCCCCTATAAGGCGCACCCCAAACTCAAGGCAATTTACCTCCCACGTATAAGACCCAGCAGCATTTTGTTTGGCGTATAAGACGCGCCTTACACGCGGGAGATTACGGTATGCACTTCTTGTAGTTGATAGTTGTGTCATGCCTGAAAGCAGAACAATTTTGTGTATATTCTAGTCTAACATGTGACAACAAGGAGGGTGTGGGCACTTGTTAGGGTATACTATATCATTGCCTTAGTGCAAGAAGGTTGTAACTGTATTTTTCAAGTTTTGCAGGAGAAACAAAAGAAGGGTTCTACCGTAATCTCCCGCGTAGAAGACGCGCTGCGCGTGTAAGACGCACCCCAAACTTAGCAAATGCATTTTCGCGTATAAGACGCACATTTTAAGCCTCAATTTTGTAAATTCAGTACATTTCTATAGTAAAATTACCCCTCGTATAAGACGCACCCCCAATTTCAGTACATCCTATAAGACTCCCCAGCATTTTGTTTGGCGTAGAGGACGCGTCTTATACGCGGGAGATTACGGTACTTACCATAGTACCTTGTGGATACAACAATATTTCACATGGGCCGGTAGGCACATATATTACAGACAGCACTTCAGTACTTTTACAGGAGGTAGATAAAGGTCAACAGTATCAAAACAGAAAAAAACTCATTTTTTTTCCAAAATGCCACTTACAACCTTCTTGCACTAAGGCGATAATATGCCCACATTCTACAGAGTACTGTATTACTCAATACCCAACTGCCTGTCTGCCCCAGACTTACCTTCTGCGTAGAGTCGTTCTGCCAGGAAGATGGCATCAGTGTAGGCGTAGTGATTGAGGGCGCTCCAAATGGCAGCCTATAATATGGAGGATAAAAAAAGCACTTTTTTAAAACAGTTTCCTTTGGTCCTGATTACAGAGCTAACCCTAAATATTGGATGTTGCTACATTGCAACCAATGTCTTGAGAATTATTCGACTTTTCCAGGTTTGTCTGTATAATGTACTGACACCAGCGGGCCACCGGCTTCTTTTTTAGCACAGGAGTTAATCCCTTCCCCCCAGCCCAGACACTTAGACTACATATCGATTTTCTAAATATGATTGTTTTGAACTACCATGTAAATCCCTGTACATCAGCTGTCAAGTTCAATTTTCATAGATTTTTATTTCATAGTACAGGTTCACCATTTCAATGCTCTATCTGCATGAATAAAGATTGATGATTCTACGCCTACAATTAGATAGAGTCAGTGTCGTTAGGGGTGTTGTCTTTCAAATTCTATATGACGAGAGGGATATTATCATGGTTCCCTTTTGCCATCAAACTCTTCCTGCCATTAATCATATATGTAAGGCCGAATGGCCCAGGAGGGATTTCCCTGGAGGTAGAGTGAATTATCCAAAGGGAGTAGCATGAATATCTAGGGCGAGAAGGCCATAGTGCGAATGATCCATAATGCGGCAAGACAAATCTTCGAATACAAGTACTTTGAGACCCAAAGTCATTTCAGACCCGCTAATTTCAGACCAAGATCATTTCGGACCCTCATCCATTTCGGACCCAGATCTTTTTGGACCCACATCCATTTCAGAACCAGGTCTTTTCGGACCCACATCCATTTCAGACCCAGGTCAGTTCGGACCCACATCCATTTCAGACCCAGGTCAGTTTGGACCCACATCCATTTCAGATCCAGGTCTTTTCGGACCCACATCCATTTCAGACCCAGCTCAGTTCGGACCCACATCTATTAGCATACAGATTCCGGCCAAGGACAGGTCAGATGCTGGCATGCAGACTCAGGCTTTGGGATTTTTCAGAAGCAGGGCATTTCAAGTGCAAATTAAACCGTGACAATATCCTTCTCTTATAGAATTTGAAGAAACAACAACTTTGGTGAACCGTGATACTGTCCCTACGGCATAGAATCATTGGCTGGCAGATACATAGCCAAGGCTTTAAAATTGGCAGTTTTTATAGTGTAAAATTTAAATACCCCTGTATAAGCCACATACCAACTATAATCATTACCATAAGGCTAAATTTTCTTTAGATTCTTGTACTAGGCACGGCTTATATGAGAGAATTTACGGTATGGACCTGTGTTTGAAGGTCTGAAATGACCGTGGGTCTGAAATGACTCTGACCTCTGGATCTGAAAGTATCTGTTATCATCTGTTGAAATGAGTCTGTTTGGAGAAGTAAGGGATAAGAATTAAAGGATAATCCCGTATTTCTCCAAACATAATTATTTTAACAATACCGTAATCTCCCGTGTAGAAGACGCACCCACGATTCTGAATCATTTTTTGGAAAACCCCTCACACAAAACACCCCCTAACTCAGCAGGGGGGTACCCGCGTACAAAACGATCCTTGAATGGACATGATGCTGATCATATGATTTTTTGAATACCACAAATGAGGTGTGACTAGAAGTAGAACTCTAACATTATAGCATCCTTTCTTTTGGTTTCTTTTTCTACATTCATGCATTCTATCAATGTTGTGACATGTGAGGGAATGAATTTGAATCATCACATTATCTAAACATACCGTAATCTCCCGCGTATAAGGCGCGTCTTATACGCCAAACAAAATGCTGCTGAGTCTTATACGTGGGAGGGACATTGCCTTGAGTTTGGGGTGCGCCTTATAGGGGGGGTATTTTTACTATAGAACAGTACTAAATTAGCAAAAATCTGCCCCTAGAGGTGCGCCTTATACATGGACTTGCATTCTCTGAGTTGTGGGTGCGCCTTATACGCGAGCTGCGCCTTATAAGCGGGAGATTACGGTAGTTTGAACATCTGTTCTTAAGTCAAGATACATAGAAAGTGTATATAAATGGCATACTGACTCCATCTGGTGGCAATTCTAGGAACTATTCCTGCAGTGGCACAATATAGGCCTACCTGAGGAGTAGGTGATATGATTGTAAATTAGTGCCTTGCGGCATTGTTATCAGTATTTCTGGTGTCCTAAGGGCTCAGGAGACACATTGATCCATATTTGTAGCCAACCTCCACTTTTGTATTTTTATTACGGTAGAAGTGTTACTGCTCAGATCCTGGTGGGTTGAGCAGCTGGTTCCTAGACTTTACACCAGGTAGAGCCACTACACAAATTTGATATAAGGTCAAGCATTAGCCTTATGCTATAAGACTTCAGCTGCCCTCCCACCCCTATCAGTACCTGCTGGAGGCTGTTCATAGCTTTTCACACCCTGCCCTCAAACCTGTCCATGTGGCCCTCACACCCTCTCATATTGGGTTACACCTCATCAAGGTTTTCCTCAGGCTTATATAGTGTACACAGAGACGCATCTGGATGGGTTATTGAAGGTACCCCGCATACAAGACGCACCCCTATCTAGAGAGAATGCTACAAGACGCATCTGAATTTTGTTTGGCATAGAAGACGCGTCTTATTTATGAATGGCCCTACATACACATTCGCCAGAGATGGCAGTTGGGTATGGGCTCAACCTCTGAAAATTTTTGGGTGTTAGCAAAGCACTCTTTCCCCCCAATGTTTTATGCTAAAGGCACCCATCTTGTCTTCATTTCAACCTGTTCCCCTCACTCAAAACAATTAAAACCATCTGTAGAATGGATGGTCATAGATGGACAATTAAAAACACTGCATCAGAATTTGAGCCAATCAGCAGCCAGCTTAGATTCATGTCCTCTGAAATGAGATTTCAGAGATCCTCTGATCTCTGAAGGGTGGTTTGTCTAGAAAAGGCTAGAGGGCAGCACAAGGCATGCTTAATTCCACCTGCTGAAGCCTGAACTAGACTCAGTCTTAGGCCTAAAAACAAAAAGAGTTGTGTTCAGTTATCCTGACCAACCCTAATATTTTGACCCGACCCTAATTTAAAAAAAAAAATTTTTAAAGAAATTTTTGGTAAATTTGACCCAAAATTAAAGAAAAATGTAAAAAAAATGTCAATATATAAGCATGTTTGGTATCAAATTAAAGCCCACGGCCTCACGAATTTGGTCAATAAAAAATAAAATATGATTTGGTCAATATGTTTTTAACAGTTTTCGGGATCCAGGAACTTTAAAAAAAAATCTAAAAAAAAAATACAACCTACCGGTACCTACCCTAATTTTTTTGAGCATTTTTACCTGAACACAAGAATTTTTTTTTAGGCCTTATGCTCCCTAGAAGTAAAGAGGAAATGTTGTAAGGGTATCTATGATTAATGTAATTCTCTCTATCCAGATTATGACCTCAAGTGGGAAGAAGCCTCTGAGATGTCTAATTTTTAGAAAAGTTTGAGCATCTGAAAATAGACCTCTGAAGGTCTGAGATCCCTGCATTCATTTACATACACATTCGCTTACACCAGGCCGCCTAGATGGGAAGTATAACATATCCCACTAGCATCATATACTGCAGTGTGACCTTCACCTACTCTTAATACACAGCCCTTAGACGAGAGAAACTCTCACTTGAATATGCTATCCGGATTGCCACAAATCCTAACAACCCAGCCGCAGCATTGTTGACAAACCCCAAGCACAAGGCAAAATATGAAGCAAAGAAGAACCAATACATTGCACCCCTTCGGGTGAGGGTATCCCACCTATTAGAAGAAGCGGGAATGTCTCTGGATAATGTACTTAATGTAGAGTACCCGGAAATGCCCCCATGGACATATCACAAACCAGAGGTCAGAATGGACCTTACCGCGCTTAAGAAAGGGGTAACATCTAGCACCACATATCAAGCAGCATTCAATGAACTGCGTGATAGTTACAGAGATCACGTACCAATCTACACCGACGGATCACATATGGCAGACAAAACAGCATCTGCAGCCGTTCTAGGACCCCATGCCTTCAAAGAACGCCTGCCAGACGAAGCCTCCATCTACACAGCAGAGCTACATGCGTTATACCTAGCACTAGATCACATTGAGACATCAGAAGGCAACAACTACCTGATTGTATCTGACTCCAAATCATCACTGTCAGCAATGCAGCATAGCAAGTGGACACACCCTCTCGTGAAAAGAGTGTTGGAACGACACAATAGTCTTGCTCTAGCTGGAAAGAAGATAGCGTATGCTTGGGTACCAGGCCATGAAGGAATCCATGGCAATGACCTAGCAGACGTTGCTGCCAAGGATGCAACAAATCAAGTTCCAATAGATATGCCTCTACCATCAGAGGACCTCAAACGGAAAATCAGGAAATACATCCACCAAAAGTGGCAAGAGTCATGGGACGCTGAAAGAGACAATAAACTCTACAAAATACAGCCCAAGATAGGCACAACCAAGAAAGCCAAATGCAAGAGCAGAAGAGAAGAAATTGTCATGAACAGACTAAGAATAGGCCACACCAGACTAACGCATTCACACCTGATGAAGAGAGAACCCAGACCGCTTTGCAACAGGTGTCAAAAACACCTGACGGTGGAACATTTCCTTGTGGAATGTAGCCAGTGCCCCATCAGGGCACAATACCATCAATGTACAACACTGAAAGAGTTATTTGATACCTGCAGACCGGATACAATACTTGCATATGTCAAGAACCTGGGATACTACAGTCAAATTTAAACAGTAGAAACTTTCTTCCATAAAACCTTTAGGCACAAATAGCCATCACCAGTAGCTGACGTGCCGTTAAACACTAACTAACTAACTAACTCTTAATACACATATAACATCAGACAAGTCCTTATCTGATTCAGAGCAGGGGCGTAGGAAAAGGGGGGGGGGCAGGGGGGCCTGGGCTCCCCCCAATAATGAAGAGGTTCCCTATATAAGCCTATATAAAAATATAGCGCCCCCCCCCAACCGAGACCCCCCCCCAATAAAAATTTGCTTCCTACGCCCCTGCAGAGGAGTGATAAAATCTTTAGCCCTTTAGGCCAAACCAAATTAAAACATTGGTCTATGGATTTCCCGCTCCTGATTTTCCTATATGGAAATTTTATTTTTAATTGAAAAAACTTTGTCTATGGATTCCGCCCGCATCTTTTTCTGGAAAATTGATTTTTTATTTATTTATTTTTTTTGCAAAGTCCTTACAGTGTCAACCAATAAAGATACAGCAACAGCAGACCACTCATTGGATAGGTAGAGGTCTCTAGATTTGAACATTTCAGTGTCTATTCTGCATTTAGCAACCAAAATACTAGTGGCATAAATTTGAGAAAAGGAGCAAAAAAAAAAAAAAAATCGCCCTCTTCACATCTTTGATATTGAAAATCCATAGACAAATAAATTTTTTTAGAAAAATAAAATAAAAATTTCGCCCTCCCACTCCAGTTTTCAAAAATGAAAATCCATAGACCAATTATTTTATTTGGTGTGGCCTTATAATTGGGGGCTATGAGTAGATGTGTATCCTGCTGCTGAGTAGAGCGGCATCGCACCGTGCCTCCAGTGGCTGCCATGATCTACCTAGTCAGTACATGAGGCCAAGGTGAGATCTGCTTGGATCGGTCACGGCGCAAATCCAATGTAACATTTGCTCTACTCCCTGGACCATTCAGCACTGACTTTTTGCACTACCGTAATCTCCCGCGTATAAGGCGCGTCTTATACGGGGGGTTTTAGTTCTCATTGGATCCACAAGGGGGACACCAAGACCTTTCTTTTGATATCTTACATGCCCCCTTGGTCAAAATAGGACAAAATGGGGCCCAGGAGGGCCCAAGGTGGCCCAAGCTACCCATACATTTTTGAATTTTGAAAATTCATTCAGTAGAACCAAAGTTATGAATTTTTCATTTTTTTGAGAATTTTCCAAAACTCTAGGTGCGCCTTATACGCGGGCTGCGCCTTATACGCGGGAGATTACGGTACTTTTTGATGGTAAACAATAATTCTCAATTCTTAAAATCAAAGCCCTATTCTTTAACGGCATTATATTTATCACAGCAGTTGTGGGTAGGGAAAGGGTTAGCTATATACCCAAATTGGCCAAAAATATATAAATGAATGATATTTCTAAGTTTCAGGAGTAGTGCGATTGAGCTAGGCGGTAGCAGTGCTAGCATGAATCATTTGCGCTATCGCCAAATTGAATGGTCCATAACCTGCCTGGGATGAAGACATGTCGCCTCAGTCACTGTGGATAAAGCGAATTGACTGTAGGGAAAACATGCCAAACTTTTATTTTGGATTTACCCAGATAATTTTACATCACCGGGAAGCTGGCAACGAGTAATTTAATGGTGTTTAAATTGTCTTTATAATGGTACTAGAACAGAAGTTATGAGGGATTGAATGTGGAATTTTTATATTTTCTGTCAGTGGATTCCCAGCCAGTGTGGGTCTTATCAGTCCCTGCCCACTGTGCACAGGCTGCACTGGTTCTCACACATTTCAGACCTTGCTTTACTTAATTAATTTCAAATTAAATTTGATTGAACGATTATAGAGGGTAAGGCATAAAAAAAAAAAAAAGTGGTGTTCAGGTATCCGACCGACCCTGGATAATTTTTTCTTTTTTTTAGTAAAATTTCCAAAATTGGAGAGAATTTACCAAAAAAGTCAAAATATAGGCATATTTGGTGTCGAATTAAAGATGACGTTCTCAGGAAGGCAGCTATTTTCAAATAACCAATATTTTTAGTTTAAGGAAGTCATTATTTTTCAAAGCAAATTTTTGCTGATTCACCATACTTTTGGGCAGACCCTGGCCTAAAAAAAAAATCTTAAAAAAAAACCCAAAAAAACTGACCTTCCTACCCTAATTTTTTGGGCCATGTTACCTGAACACAACTTTTTTTTTTTAGGCCTAACCAGTTACATCACTGTAAGCACAAGTTTGGAGATTAATGGGCTATATTTAGCATCAAAAGGAACTTAGATAAGTATTATAGATCATGTTGGAAAGTCAAAATTTTCTAAATGGCAGTGTTATAAGCAGACCTGAAATTCTTGTATTTTTTACTCAACTCTCCTATACTCCTTAGCTTTGGGGCTAATTGATAATAAATAGCTGATTAAAGATTCTATAAGTTCACACTTTTGTGGTTATCCCATATAAGTTTAAAAAAGTTACACAAATATTTAGTTTTGATCTTTTTGGGTTTAAGTCAAAACTCTTCGGAAATATATACAATCTGTCCAGATATTTCATTCTTTCTCCCTCTATGGTAACTGGTAATGCCTTAAGCTTTCAATAGAGGTCTCAATGTAAAAATTGACCAAGAATTAACAAAAATATCAGCATTATTATTATATATTTCAAGGTTTTATAGAAATTACAGTCTGCGCACACCATTACCCCTTGGCTTAAGAACTGATATTAAGATACTAAATCAATGACTGGATCTAGAGTAAAATTACCCACAAATTCTGATTCCTTGGTTATGATACATGACAATAGTTAATGTTGACAGTGGAAAAGAGCCCTAAAATAGAAAATCATATTGATTGATTTACACTTACAGATACTCACTGAGACTCAGTCTGAGTGAGATAGGGACTCGCGGGAGTGGGTGCAGGGGTGTTATTCCTACTGAGACTCAGTCTGAGTGAGATAGGGACTCGCGGGAGTGGGTGCAGGGGTGTTATTCCTACTGAGACTCAGTCTGAGTGAGATAGGGACTCGTGGGAGTGGGTGCAGGGGTGTTATTCCTACTGAGACTCAGTCTGAGTAAGATAGGGACTCGCGGGAGTGGGTGCAGGGGTGTTATTCCTAAATTAAGTAAATCAACTATTCCGATTTCGCTGTGTTAGTTAGCCTAGGAGTTACACATTCATATTCATTCTCAACATCATATTGATGCAAACTAACACAAAAACAAACCGACAGTCACAGTGTCAGTGACAAACTGGAAGTGACAAATCAAACGGGTGTCAGACTTAAACTTAAAGGCTTAAACAGTGTTTTAGAAATAGTAATGAGCGACGGTCGGAACCGATTGTAATATATATGGAGTTGCACACCAATATCTTCATTTAGATGTTGGTTTGGGCAGATCTTCACCCGAGAATTTAGCAACTCAACTGTCAAACATGAAATCAAAACAACACCGACAAAGGCAAGGGCACTGACAACCGCAGTGATTGTTGACAAACCCGACCTAAAATATGCCCTTGTATACAAAATCAGGAACAACTCGAACATCAAAACTTACCTGAACGGGTTCTTGGATCACCATACTTGTATTTGGTGACTCCAGGAATGGTATCTAAGGCCTGAAATTATCGATAACTACACGGAAAGTTTAAATTTGCTTATCTGAAGTTTTCTCCGCCATTTTCCTTTGGCCTCGTTTTCAAAACCGGAAATGGCAGTCGCAAGATGGCGGAGCTGCGTCTTCCGGTGGTGCCGTTTAGCTATCTAAACACCTCAAAACAGCTTCTCCAGCGACCACTGTTCTACGGCGAGGTAAACTTCCCCTCCCAGATTACAATTTTAGCCAAGTGGTTCCTTCGATTGCTTATAAAGCATTGCTAGATATGACTGATAGGGCACCAAGCGGGCGTCCTTTAACTGATCCCAGTGGAACAGATGGTTCCCAAATATACCACCAGACGGCGGATGTGCGCAGAAAGGCGATTGCTTCTGCCCACCAAGTCCTTCGGACTTTGAGGTGGCGCCTACCGCGGATGCGGCATAGCGACCATCTCGCACCCTTCACACTGGCCCCAGTTCGTAGTCTACCGATTACGTCACTGGTAAACAGGCATGCTGGGAGGTACTATTTTTCTTAGCTGGTTCCTGGTGACTCAACCTGGAAGATGGATATACCAGCAAATGCTGGTTCCCACAAGCACTGAGTACTGGGGCCAAAGTAGGTCTGACACCAGCGGCGTATGAATACAGCGATTTTTGGTCAAAATGGTAACCTAGGGGAGAAGGCTTAGTTTGCCCACCAAACTAGGTCGCCGGAGAAGTTGCACACCCTTGTTACTGTAAGTAGTATATATATAGGTCTTCTTTGGATATTTCTAAAAAAAATATCCAAAGAAGACCTATATTTTTTGAATATCCAGAAAATACCTATTATTTTGGATAATAGGATTATTTTGGAAACAGTAAAGGAGGATTGAGAGATACATTCAATTTCAGATCAGCTCTCTAAGGAATGACGTTACTGAAACAGGAGGACTATTATGTATGGTGCTTCAACCAACTGATGGGAGCATACACGTATCAACCAACAATGGGAGCATCAGCCGTTCTAAGTTAACAAGCTCGCACGAATAGTCATGATTTTGTTCACACTGAAGCTAGTACCTGAAGCTACAGGCGTGGAGGTTTGTGACATGAGGGCCGGACCTCTCCAATTAACCCCAGACATTGCGTTCCTTATATACTCCACCTCAGCAGTGAAATCATAAATGTGGTGTTACACCTTTAAGTCTATGAACAAATAGACGTTCAGTTTAAGAGGATATAGATTTTTTTCAACAGTTTGAGTGATTTAGGGACTGAGTTTTTTCTCCTCTATTTTTTGTTATATTTCATTGATATCAGCAAAGAACATTTGCTGAGTTATTAGAGGAATTTACAGCGTTAGTTTACAATTGAAACGATAGATTTTCATTTTCATTGGATTTAAAGCAATTCTTGTATTACAATGATAAATAAAATATGTGATGTACAGATCATTTGACACTTTGATTGAAGTATTATGCTGTCTATAAGTGAAAATAAAAATGAAATGAAACAAGTTGTTTGGATATAATACATTTTATTATAATAATGTAATAGAACAGAGTTAAGTATTATTATAAAATCATATCATTAGGACATATGTCTTTCTTTACGCCATTGTTCATATATTTTGCTGTGACTTAATTGGAAACATATTTTCGAATAAGGAGTATCTTTGAGTTTGTTAGATTCTTTTAATGTAATATTATATATTTTTTCCAACACAAGTTGTGCAATCGGATCTCCACAATTTATTTTATATTCTTTTTCACCAAAATTTAAAAAAAGGATATGAATTTGTCCTCTGTAATCATTGTCTATGATTCCTGCCTTAACATCTGTATACTTAAACCTATGCCCACTTAATGGTGCTATACGTGCATAATACCCAGTAGGGACAGCAACTTTCATGCCTGTTTCAATTAAACATTTTTCTTTGGCTGGAATTATATAACTGAAAGCACTATATAAATTAAATCCTACAGTGTTAGTTTTTTCTTTACTTAGTGGAAATGTATTGGAATCATATCTAGTATATCCTAAAACAGGAAAGTTTCCCATTTTTTTTATTGACTGTACTTTAAGACTATTAAGAAGTGTGCATTCACAGAGACATTTATATCATTCAGAGACATTAAGAAGTGTGTTTTACCTTTAGGATTCTGTTTTTCTTATTCTTCTTCTAAAATGTACAGTATATCGAGATAGTCAAAAAGTTCTTTGTCTTGAATGTCTTCCATCGCAGTATTCAGTTTATCTAACTGATTTGGTTTTAACATGAAGTGGCTTTCAATGTTCTTTGATGCGAACAGTAACGTATCCCAGTTTAATTTGGTGACAGTGAAACCTTCTATTTCAATTTTAGAGTTCATGTTAACGTTCGAACTAAACAGATGTTTTATTTGATCCATTTTAGATGAGAGTTCTGTCCATTCTTCTTCGAAAACTTCGATCTTTTGTTCTTCTTTTACATCCAAGTATACGAGTGTGTTGTCTTCGTGCGGCACATCATCGTACATAACAACTAAATCGAGATTGTAGGAAATGTTATAACATCCTCGCAAACACGTTTTCACTTCACCTTGATCCATGTAACTATGTGCTCGCACTGTAAAATTGGTTTCATACCGATGATGACTTTCTTCTGAACTTGTTTCATCTTCTGAGGTTGATGATTCGATGTTATTCATTATAGTTTCGTTGTCAGCCATTTTTTTGACGCAATGAATTATGTTGCTACGTTATGTTGTCATAGCTACACTTAGTAACGAGTGTTTACTCGATTTGTAGCGCATACCTTAGCAACCGTGTTACACAGAGAGTGGATACCAAAGACGATCTAAATCATAAATTTCTGCTGGTATTGATTCATTTATATGTCTCCAGCCGGGAAAATAAAGAATTAAGTCATCATTTATGAACAGAGTGGCAGAGAATGAGTTACATATGTGTTCTAGTATACTTTGAAATTGACTTCTGAAAGTGATTGTTTGATCTAAAAATAGTATATTCGCAGATTTCAATGACTGGATAAAAATTTTATATTCTTTAGACTTAAGTACTGTAGTAGTTTCATTGATACGACTATTTCCATGGAATATTATTGAAATCTTGCTGTATCTTGAATTATCTCGGGTTTGCCATTTAACTCCAAAGTGATCTGTGTAATACATGACATTGATTAATTTTTTTAAGTTTTTTATTACTTCATTTAAAAGTGAAGAAGTTTGAACTTCATCGTTTTTCCATTTATTTAAAAAAAGTTCTGCTATTTCATTTTTTAAAATAAAAGTAATTATTTTAGTGTTTTCATATGGAAAAATATTATTTCGAGGTGAATGATCATTGTAATCAGAATCTTGTAAAATATAAAGCAAGCATTCATCTACTTTTGCTTTGTTGTCCATTATGTTTTTTTTATGTTTTTTTGGTTGTATGATTTTTTAGTTGATCATAGAGATTGTGTGATTTTTTAGTTTATCCCAAGGATATTTTGTTTGTTATATTGTATGCATAAAAAACATAACTCGATTTTATTTAATTTTTTTATTAGGGATAATTTCACATCGAGAGATGGAGGGCATTTCATTGATTTTATTAATGGTTTATATGATGTTGATTTTTTTTATTTTTAATGCTTTTTCATCATAGGCTTGTTCTTTTAACTGCATCGACTCGTTTTTTCTTTTGCTGATTCTTAATTTGATTTTTCTTCATAGGCTTGTTCTTCAACTGCATCAAAGAATTGTTCTTCATCTGCAGCCTCTTCATTGACAGGGTTTTCTCTTGATGGTTCTTCATCCATTTTTTCAACTGGTTTTTCTTCAGTTTCATTAGTTGTTTTTTCTTTCCCTGATCCGAATCCTCTTTTGTTTCTTTCAGTTACATTAAGAACAGACACTTCTTCAAGGTGAGGGATGCAAATTCTTTCTATGATGATTTGAGCTATTTGATCTCCATGTTTTATTTCAAAGTTTTTATTACCAAAATTGAACAGTAGGACGGCAACAGTGCCTCTATAGTCTCCATCTATTACTCCTGCACCAACATCAATAAAATGATGAACTGCAAGACCTGATTTAGGTGCTATGCGACCATAGCATCCTGGAGGTATAGCAAGCGTTAAATCAGTTTTCACCAACATTCTTTCTTTAGCAGGAATAATATAATCATAAGCACTGTATAAATCAAATCCTGCAGATTCTTTAGTTGATCTTGTTGGTTCAATCGCTCTTTCTGTATTTTTTATATAATATATCACAGGTTTACTTATAGGATTTATATCAGGCGTGGTAACAGGAGTATTGCATGGTGTTATTAATGCTGTATTTCTGTTATCCGTAAGTGTTACATAATAAGACTCGTGTGAATATGCCATTTTTGTTGATATTGATATATAAAGATATCAGTAATAATATGAAGTTATAACTAATATCAGTAATAATATGAAGTTATAACTATACTAAGTACTTATGACTTGCTTAATGACTTGTTATGATATAGTTATCTAAGCTTATTTCAGCGATATTTAAAGCGATAATACAATATAATGTTATAACTATAGTATGTATAATACTAAGTACTTATGATTATTGCTATACTACTTGTTATATGATATATAGTTATTTAGTTCTCAGCTTATCACAACTATATTAAAAGTAGTTATAAACAGATAACAATATTATGTTATGATAATAGTAAGTTGTTACAATTGTTATATCACTAGTTATGATATATAGTTATTTAAGATCATTATAAGCAATCTTATGATTAGATGACAATGTGATAAAAAATTATAACTATATCAAGTTATTACAATCTTAGCTTATCACAACTATATTAAAAGCAGTTATAAACAGTTAACAATATTATATTATGATAATAGTAAGTTGTTACAACTGTTATATCACTAGTTATGATATACAGTTATCTAAGGTTATCATAAAGATATTTTAAGCAATCTTATGATTAGATGACAATATGATAAAAAATTATAACTATGACAGTTGTTACTATTGTTGCTGTATTATTTATTATAATATTTAGTTATTTAAGCTTATCACAAGATATTTAAAGCAATCTTATAATCAGATAACATGATAATATATTATAACTAATAAATTGTTATGACTAACTGTATTGTAGTTATTAAAGCTTATCACAAAGATATTTAACATTTTAATTAAAGCCTGCTTGTTCAGTTCCTGTTCTTTTATCGAATTCATCGAAGATAATTTTCAAACCATCTTTTCTGTTCATGTCAGACAGAGCTTTTATGAGATGGTGAGTTGCACTGTATTTAGATGTTTGCCACATTTTTAGCACTTGGAAGGCATATTGAGTTAAGTCACGTTCAGGTTCATAAGAAATATTTTTTATATCTTTATATGATATATTTAAATAAATAGCGATATATTTCCAGTCTGATGGTATTTTTTCGCTCAATTTGCTCAAGAAAAGATATATAGCAGTGGAATCAGTATGGTAATTTTCCAATAATTTTTCGCCAAAATATTTTTGAGTGAATTCTATTAAGTCTCTTCTGCTAGTTTCTAGAAAACTTGTTTCTAGTTCCTCCCATCTCTTGTATGGAGGAACATTTCTCCACCATTTTTTTAACATTTCTAATGCCATTTCGCATGGTTTTTTAGACTTAAAAATATTTTCTAAACGGTGATCAGGTATGCCTAGATAAATACCTAGTTTCATCCAGTCTGTACCTAACAGTACAGATATTTGTTGTAAGACTTGATCAGAATAACCTAAGTCTTGATTGAAATAATAGGATGGCAAAGGCATTTTGAAGTTATATGTAATCAGATGTAAAGTTAAGATTGGTTATGTTAGCTGTATCACAAAGTAGTATCAGAAACTGGTTATGTTAGCTGTATCACAAAGTAGTATCGGAAACAAGTATACTATGATGCAAAAACAGAAATAATATAATATGTATAAGGTTATATATGATATATAAAAAAGGACATAATATTACAATATGCATAAGTTCATATATGATACAGTAAGTAAAAAACAAATATATAGCCAGTAAAGATATCGTAAAATTTGTATATTTAATGTTTGTGATTTGTGTTTTTGTTTTTTTATTTACAGAATTTGTAATAATATATTTTTTTATTTTAAGCATTTTTTATTGCTGACTTAGAATACTTTTCCACGAAGCAAGATAAAAATTTACTTTTTCTCTGTCTTCGATAGTGTATCTACTAAAGAAATTTGGATTAATGTTTAACATTTCATGAAAGGTAATTTCTCCGTTTAAAATATCATTCACAGTTATATTTTTAATTTTCAAATCTTTTTCTATATGACAGGCTATCATATCAAATACACTTTCAATTAAAGCATATTTTTCCATGTTTTTACCTGAATAGTATTCAGGGTGATGATCATTATTTTTATAATGATGATCTAATGCATTTTCCCAAATTTTTTTGTCTTTTTCATCTTTAAGACCTTCAGTAGAAAAGAATTTTAAGGTATAACCTATAGCTTCTTTTACTGATAATTTTGATAGATCATGCATATTTAATCGTTTTATAAGACATATTTTTTCTGCATAATTAAATACTGTTTCTCCTATAACGAAAAAGGCTGCAGATATTATTTGCCTATGCTTGAATACCTGTTTATAGTGCTCAAGGAGTATGTTTAAGAAAGCAGAATTGCATATAATTTTTTCTTTTTTAGCATTAACATATTTGATTGCTATTTCGTCACTGATGTTCTTATTTTTTAAAAGATTTCTTATGCTGTATGTTTGAAAACTCATTTTGAATTATATAGCAGTGATTAAGTATACCTAATCACATTCATGTTTTTCTTCATAAAACACTTCATCAGGTATACTTCTATATATGTTTAATAAACTCTCACGAGGGAGATCTACTATATCTATATCTTCAGCAGCTTCTTCATCCTTATCATTACTGTCTGATACTATAGTGTTTATGTAAATCGGACCTTTTCTTTTCCTGTATTCCCTCTCCATTTTAGCTATGCCATAGGCTTTTCTATGTGCTAACATACTCATAACTTCTTTTTCTGTCTCTTTTATTTTATAAGAGAGAGAAGAATTTTTTTCTTCTTCTTCTTTTATTTTGTTTTGATATTCAGTTTTCTCTTTTTCTAACGAGCAAATGTATGAGTGTTGATGGTGACAAATTTTTTCTAGGATTTCATTACGTTCTTTTTCATAGTTTAATTGAATCTTTAAATAATCCATATTTAAAATATAAGTTATTGTTTATAGGATCAGCGTGATATTTTTTGATCAGTTGTAAGTTGGAGATGTGGTATTTATCTCAGCGATTTTTCTTTGTTTAGGTATATGTATTACAACATATCTATTTTTAAGAGAGGAATTTATGGTTATTATATCAGTAAACTGATTTACTCTTGAGCTTTGGTTTGTTTGAGAATTATTTGAAACAGACTGTCCTAAGTAAGGATAGGACCAGCTTTTTCTCTCATTTATGTTTGTTATGTAACAAGTTAAAAAACTTTGTGTTTTTTCTCCATTGCGAAAAATGTTGCCAGTTTCTGTACAACATAGGAATATTTCATCTCCTTTTTGTAAAGGAGAAGAATATTTTTTTTGTGTTTCATTATATATGATACCTGTTATAGCTAAGACAAACATAACTAAAATACTACTTGCTTGTATAGCTGGTAGTTTCTTTTTAGTTGCATTATTGATTTTACTTAAAAGGTTTGATTCCGTCATTTCAATTTTTTGGATTTTAAAGTGTAATTGTTATTTAAGAAATCGTTTTTAGGTAAGCAGCTTTGACAAATTTGATATGGGAAATGAGCTTCTTTTATCACAGGTATTTTTTTCTTTTTGAAATGATTTATTACTTTATTATCGTTCCAGTCTGTATCAGTCGTGAAACTAGATATTATATCTTGCATGGACATGTTAATAGCTCTTTTCTCAAGATAATATAAACAATATTGTCCGCAAGTTGTAGAAAATAAACCTTGTATAGCATGAGTTGAATATTTATATTTTTCAGGTAATGCTTTAAGAAAACTTTCACGAAGAGGTAGAAATCCATATGAATCAAAATATTCAGCTAATTTATTAGGTTTTTCATAATATAAAGCTACCCAATGCTCACCAGGAGAATCACTGTTGTCAGTGTTAACTATGTAACTAGTAGGGTAATACGTCACTTCAGGTATGGTATCTGCTGAAAACACTCCATATTCTCCTTTTTTTTCTTCTTTTATGAGATTTAGATAAAAATTTATTTCTTTTCCATTCATTTTGTTAGGTTAGTCAATTCAGACTTAAATTTTAGCATATTACTTGAGTCTAATCTCATGATCTCATCATATTCTAAATATACAATGGCCGCTACTCCATGATCTAATTCTTCTTCTAATTTTATTACAAAACCTAAAGTACCAGTTTCAGTTAATTCAAAAGTTTCTGATGTTGCTCCGTCTTTAGAAATATCAAAGCAAAATAATGTTGTTCCCTCTTTAAATTCGTCTATGGTTACATTTTGTGCTTCATTTCTGAATATATCTCCTGTAGATTTAAGGAGAGCAAGATAAGCCATGTTATACATATTATTTGGAAAATCTAATTCATAATGATAAAAAGGAGTTCCTCCATCGTTTACTTTAAGTTCTATTTCTTTAACTTTAAAGTTTTCAAATTTAAATGGATTACGATTATGAGTGCCTGTGAAGCCATCTAAATGCACGAGACCAATTATGACTCTTTTAGGTAAAGGTGTGTTATTCACAACATGTGAAGCTTGAAGAATAGCTTTTTGAGGACCGAAAGTGACATATTTCATGTCTATTTTATGGATAGGAATATCCCATATAGGTAAATTAGTAGCTCTTGCTTCTTCTAATTCTTGATGAAAATCATCTGTTAATCTAACTCTTTTCACGTACAAGTTTATTTCTTGTACGTCTATAATATATTTTTGAGCTTCTACTTTTGACATTAAACAAAAAGTTTCATCTGCTCTATCTAATTCAATAGAAAGAGGCAAGTCCCCAGGTAATAATTTAGACTGTGAAAAAAGACTGTCATGTATTCTTACATGCACTTCAAACAATGTTCCGTTTTTTGTTTTTTCATATCTTTTTTTAGCTCCTGCATTGTGAGCTGTACCTGTTAAAGTGTTAACTTCATTGAAATCTTTATTGTCTTTTATGTAAAAACCTAATGGTCCTAAACATTTAGCTGTAAGAGGATCATAACTTAAAGTAAATTCTATTATTGATTTGTAACCATATAAATCATTGCTGTCTGATATTCTTATTCCTCCTACGAAAACTTTTACATTCTTAAACATAGTAGCACCAAAATAATTAACAGGAAAAACTTTAGCATTATCATTTATAGTTCCATCGTTAGCTGGAGCGTCAGGTGCTGTTTTATCTGCTTTCAATATTTTTGCTTTTATGTAAAGGTAACTGTTATGTAAAGAAACATAATCTTTTTTGTTAGATTTTAATGTAAATTGAACAGTGTTGCTGTTTGGTGAAGCTGTAGGATCTATTTTTTCATAGTATGTTTTTATTCTTGTAGTATCAGTAGGAGGTATATATTTATAATCCAATTCCGAGCTTATACAATGATGTAAATTTTCATTTAAAAAAGACATATTTTTTGTTCAGGTGTATCTTCTTATTTTTACTTTGACAATATAAAAAGATCAAGTTATCGGTTTATCTCAAGCTATTTATTCTATCCGAAAATATCACCATGCCTTCCTTTCTTTTTTCTGTTTCTCTTTTTTATAATTTTTGGCTGAGGAGATAATTTCTTTTGATTTGAAAAGTTTGAAATAACTTGAGAACCTAAATCAGACAAACTTTCTTCAGCTTCTCTTTTTATAGCCTTTTTTATATTTTCACCTTTTAAAACATTTTTTGCAATTTTTATTCCTCCTTTAAGAGCTCGTTTTCCTATTGCTTTACCTGCACTTTTCACCGCAGGAGTAATGAGAGGTACGACTGTTTTAAATAAACCTTTTAGTATGCCACCTATACCATATCCTCTTTGATTTCTGCTTCCTATGAAAGGAGTTAGTGTATTATATCCACTTCCATATTGATTGTAAAATAATGGATTTTTATTTTCTCGTAAAAATTGCCTGTAAAGAAGTTTTTTATGAGCACAATTCGAATACATTTTTATTTATTTTCCTAGGATTTTTTCTTCTTTATCTCAAATGCTTTTTCTTTATTTATTACTATTTTTTCCATTTCGTGTCCCAATCTTTCCCATAATATTTAGGGTTGGTTTTTTTTGATCTCCCATATCGTGTTTTACGTGGTGATGCTTTAGACGAACTTTTTTTCTTTTTTATTTCTCCAAAAATATCTTCAGAAGGAGGGGTAGAGGACATAGGTTCTATTTCACTTTCTTCATCGAATTTTTGTTCAAAAGAAGTTGGTTTTATTTTCTTAATTTTTATTTCTTCTCCTATTCCTCCACTTGCTTCATCTTTTTTATTTTCTTCAGATTCTGTGAAGGTTTTTTTCTTCTTCTGAAGGAATAAATAATTTTTGTTTACCATATTCTGGAGGATAATTTAAATTATCGTCGTCCACGCTGTCAGAATCTTTAAATAATGATTTTTCAATCGGATCATCGTAATCATTTTCTGAATATTCATCATCTGTTGCTTCTATGGATTCTATCTTTCCTTTTTCAATTTTTTTATGTATTTGTCGTTGTCGTTTTTTTATAATGTCTATATTTTGATCTTCTATAGGATATTTTTTTATTTTATAAGCGTCAGCATCCTGCTTGCTTTTTCCTGGTTTATTGAGAAACCAAGATTTAGGTATATGTGGAGATAAATTATACCAAAGTTCATTAATGCCAAGAGGTTCTTTTTTTATGCTAGTATTAGAAAAAAATTTCATTATGTCTATCACATTAGAATTTTTTAGCAGTTTTCCGTTCATTATTATTTCACCCTGATCATTCCAAAAAAATTGTAAAGCTAACATTTTTTTTAAAATTTCTTTTATGTAAGGTATTTGTGCTTGTCTTATATGTGATAATATTTCTTCTATAGATATACCTGTATGAAAAGATTTTTCAGATTGATTTTCTTGAAAATAAGAAAAAAAAGTAGGATTTTGTTTAGATATATCTTGATTAGTACTTAAAACTTTATATGGTTGAATGTTATACATTTTTTCTGCTAATATTTCTTTTTGTCTTTCAAGAATAGGATTTTTTTCATTTTTAGTTTCTTTCGTTTTAATTTCTTCTATAGCTCTAAGTTTTTTATATGTAACTAAAGGAATGACAATACTTTTTTTGAAAGAAGCAGTCATATTATTGTCTACTTCCTGCTAAACCTCCTAGTAAAGTTACGGCTAAAGGAATAAGCATAGACAAAAAACCACCTTTTTGTTTCAATACTGCTTTCCTTTTTTTGTTATTCACACGTCTATTTACTAAAAATCTTAAAATTTTTTTATGCTTTTTAAGTTTAGCATAAGAAAAAGGACTTAATTTAATGTTTCCTTTCAGTACGTTATAAATGCACTGACATATAGCATCTATGTCTTCTTTTCCTGCATATTCTATCAGAAGATTTCTTCTTTTTTTATTTTTAGTGTTACTTAAGACCGTAAGGAAAGCTGATTGCCTAGACAAATTAGGCCTTTTGTTTCTTTTAGTCTTTTTGTTTAAAATTCTTTTTTTCCCTTTCCTTTTTAATATAGGTCTTTTTTTTAATAACAAAGATTTCCTTTTCTTAGGCATTTTTTAAAACGTAATAAACAAAACTATTTCTTGTCTTTTATATCATTCTTTATTTCATTTATCACACGTACATTTTTTTAAGTTTTATTTGGAATATAAACATCTTGGCCTACATCAAAAATATTTCCTCTTAATCTGTATTCTTGTGGAGTTTTTTGATGTCCGTCTATTAAGAGATAAGAATGTGGTTTTCTAGTTGCTTCATTAAAAATATTGATAAAAGTTTTATGATTTTTTGGTAATAATTTTCTTCCTAATATTTGAGGCACTGTTTGATCTAAAGGAGAATTAAATATAACAAGGTAAGTAGCATTTCTGTTCACAGTTTGTCTTTCTTTCCCTTCAGAAAAAAAATTTTGAGATATATATATCACATTTAAACCTTCATGATGACAAGTTTGAGTAAATAATTTTCCTATTTCTGCATTATTACTGCTTTCTTTCATTAAGTCATCTAATATAATAAGAGTAGTAAGGAGTGTGTTGTTTTGACCTGCCATGGTTAGGGGAAGATATCGAGGTAAGTATATGGAGTATGAATAAGATATTTATATGTATGTGTAGAGGAGCTGTGTCTGAGTAGGAATATGCAATAAAAGTTGGAATAAAAATAATATATTTTGATGTATATGTCTTTTGGTGTTATATAGGTGTAGTCAGCATGGTTAAGAGAAGAAGTGAGAGGGTGGGGGGTAGGTGACAGGTGGTCGGTGGCAGGTGCAGGTGGGGGCTCCTTTGTCTGGATGCCGGTATGACAGTTGACCTGCATTCGGGGGTGGTGGGAGGGGGGATGGCAGGTGTAAGTGTTCAAAATGGAATGCTCTTTGCTGATTGGTCAGGTAAAGTCAGGTGACTATTTGAATTTCTAGGTTGACAGCCATGATTTATGGAGGCTAGATGATGCAACAACCGGTGCTGAACCCTGATTGGTTGAAGGTGATGCAGAGGGTGTGGTCTAGAACAAGGTGACTGCTCCTGATATACCCAGACACCATCAGGAGACCACACTAGTGCAGTTGTCTTTGTGGGACTTACATTGTAACACTGTTTTCATGGATCAAAGTCTTTCTACCTCAGAGAACATGGAGGAGATGAGGACTCTTCCTGACTATCTCAACTTCCCTGAGTCTCAACCCATTCCACTGACGTGTCTTAGTGATGTAAGTACTCAAAACGGTCTGTGCTTAACATTGTAGTTATATATATATATATATATATATATATATATATATATATATATATATGGAAATGGTGTGACTTGTGAACTGTGATTCATGAAGACATGGCTTAATCGAGAAGATGTGTGCTACAAGGTACTTTTTATATCTTTTAGACAGATGATGAGGGTGAAAGTACAGTAGATGAGAGCCGAGGTGGGGTTGAAAATGCAGTAGATGAGAGCCACAACGGGGACAAGGATATTGATCTCAGGACGGAGGACTTTATCACCCCAAATCGCAAGAGACCAGCTCATCTCCCGGCACTAAAGAGAGCAGTGTCAAAGGTTGCCAAACGCACCAAGTTGTCCCTGAATATTCCCAAGGACACTGATCTGGATAATAATCCGACTGAACCCCAGACCCCACAGCCTGGTGGAATGGCCACATCACCTTTTACCCTGAATACTGCATCCCAGGGTGATGCCAACAATTCCACCAGAGTGTGCTACCTAGATGGTAGTCAGAAGCCGGATGTTACCCATCCAGTTAGGAGGGGTACAACCTTCCTCTGTACCAATGAGTGGCGGCAGAACTCTGACCTCTCTAACAAAAACAAACAACAGGAAGCAGGACAGAGCAAGTTATTCTATTCACTCGGTGGGGGTCTCTATATTGATAGACCTTATGGTTCTCGCAAGGAGGGATTGAGAATCGGGCTTTGGAACGTAAATTCCATAAACAAGCAACAGAGAGCCGGTTCCCGCTACAGTGTGGACCTTGATCTGGATGGGATATACATGCTGAAGTCCAATGCTGCAGAAATAGAGAAGTGCCTCCGCATAAGTGACTCTGATTCTTTTCTGGGTCATGTAACACACCTTGGTGATTCGTTCTTTGCCAGCATTGAACACGATACCTGTGCGGTGAATTTCCGTTACTGGTTTTCGCTTAAGAAGTATGAAGGAATCCGCGAGGCGGAACTACTCCCTGGCAGAGAAGGTTTTACGATGGGATACGATCAATTCAGGAAGCTGAGAATCTTCTTAGAAAAGCACCTGGATGATTACCTGCCTAACTTCAAGAACCATGTCTTCATTTGTGACAGACCGGGTCATGACAGTGCGCACTGTAAAATGTGTGCGGTGCGGGGCAGACTGCCCCTGGAACGCAACATACAACGTCTACTTGGTAGGTATCCCTTTGAAAATATTGTGATACGGATTTAATGTTATAGTCTGTAAAAGGATACATATATGTAGGTTTTATATGGTTTTATGTGATTTACAGATGCTACAAATCAAGTTGGTAATTATTCAATGATTATTGTGTTCGAGTAATTTAAGTGATATTAGGTCTTGTTAATGATTACAGGGCTCGAGACAATGGAGTCGGGGCAACCTTGAACGAGGAGGGAGCGTCACTGACTGAAGGTCAGGATACAGGGGAGCAACAATATACCCGTCACAGATTTCCTTGGCAGAAACTTGAAGAAAGAGACTGTATGAAAATTGCCAGAAAGTTTGCACCTGCATGGAAAATAGTTGCTGCTTTGCTAGGCTTTACATACTGGGAAATAGAGGCAATCTCTCTACAAAACTATGATGCCAGTTTTGTTTGCACTGCAGGATACATGCTGATGCAATGGTGTCAACGTAAAGATGACGAGGCCAATTTGAACACGCTCATTGATGTTTTAGATCACCTTGGTATCTACCCATTTAAGTAGTCATTGGTATTTGTTGTTGCTTTTAGTGTACCTAGAACAGTGCTTGTATTCAGTGAAGGATCAAATAAATACATCGAAATATATCTTTGACTTGTGTATCAACATTCGAGGAAACATAATTTAGCATAAACATTTATATTGTAGACTAGCTAGAAAACATTCTAAAAGAAATTCCATCATTCTTCAACATGGCATGTTGGGATGAAGTAAGGGTGGGGATGAGACTTCATCCGGATGAGGGATATTTCTCTGTAAGTGTGTTTGCTAATGATGATGATGCTTGGTATGACTATGAAACACGCTTGAGATCCCGTTTGACATTAGACAAAAGACATACATGGGAATTCTACTTCGGGAGCTATAACTTAATGCCAAAAGACAATTTCATGGAGGAGTTTTGTAAAGATGACTTTGGCATGCAAACAGTGTTGTCTATAGGTATCCAGAAATTGCACTTTGTATTCGAATTAAAAAACGATGAAGGAGAGAAACAAACCATCTATAGAAGTAATCTACTAGTGCAAACATACCCCTTGTCTCTAAGAGTAGCAGAAGACGAATCCCACTTGTATAATGATGTCTTAGAAATAAAACATATTGACTCAATTAGAATTAGGGTATATGCTGACCAGGGCACTGACTTTCTAGTACCATTCTTTTATCCTTTTTGTGCCACTTATGTATGTAGGAAAATCTGATATTGTACAACATCATATGGTGATGGAATAATAAAGCAGTAATCAGACAAATTGTGTCACTTGTTATTATATGATACAGACTCTTTGTTACATAACAATGATAAGAAATAAGAACAAGACTTGATTAAAATTGTGTCTTTATTACACATTTATTATGTATAGACATGGTCACAGACTCACTCATGCTCACTGTCACTATCCACTTGGATGATCATTTTTTTGGGAGGTGTTATCTTTGTTTTTTTGAGCTTTTTTTTGGCAGACTTTAGATCGAAAGTCGGGGGAGGTCGGGATGACGGATGATCAGAGGGTTGTGGCGATGGAGAAGAGACGTCAGAGTAATGACTCTGACGAATAGGTTGGTGGGCTTTTCTTTTTCTGTTGTTGGAGGGTTGGGTGTGTCTGCCAGGGCTGAAAGGACATGCACACTGATGCAGTATAAGTGCCCTCACTGAGTACAGTGTTTTCCAGCAATGGAGACAATTAAGTTCCTTTTGGGCTGGAGCTTGGGGTTGTGTCTGGGGTTGTGCTTGGGTTGATTGGGTTTGGATAGTCTGGGGAGATTGTGCATGGGTCGATTGGGTGGATAGGGATAGTGCTTGGGTTGGTTGAGTTTGGGTGGAGGGGGCTTGTCCTCGGGATGAAGTGGTAGGTTTCTGGGGTTTGTTAGTTGTTCTTAGTGGAGTGGATTCGGAGTTGGGAGTTTTGTTTTGTTTCTTAGTTATGGTCTGGCATCGTTTAAAGTGATTCAGTAATTGGGTCGGTGTAAGAAAACACTGACTGCAATTTGGACAGTTGTGAAACACAAAGTCCTCATCATTACAGTCATGTTCAGTGTGTGGTTTCTGGGCTTTTTTCTTCTTTTTTGGTAAGGGTTGATCAGCTTCGGGCAGGGATTGGGTTAGTGTTTGCGGCTGGGGATGACTCTGAGGCAGGGTTTGGGCTTGTGCCTGGGAATAAGGCAAAGACTGGAGCTGGGCTTGAGGCTGGCACAGAGGTTCAGACTGGGCCTGATACTGGGTCTGGGCCTGGACTTTTGGCTGGGCCTGGTTTTTTTTTTTCTTTTTTGGTAGGGGTTGATCAGCTTCAGGCAGGGATTGGGTTAGTGTTTGCAGCTGGGGATGACTCTGAGGCAGGGTTTGGGCTTGTGCCTGGGAATAAGGCAAAGACTGGAGCTGGGCTTGAGGCTGGCACAGAGGTTCAGACTGGGCCTGATACTGGGTCTGGGCCTGGACTTTTTGCTGGGCCTGGACTTTTTTCTTCTTTTTTGGTAGGGGATGATCAGCTTCGGGCAGGGATTGGGCTAGTGTTTGCGGCTGGGGATGACTCTGAGGCAGGGTTTGGGCTTGTGCCTGGGAATAAGGCAAAGACTGGAGCTGGGCTTGAGGCTGGCACAGAGGTTCAGACTGGGCCTGATACTGGGTCTGGGCCTGGACTTTTGGCTGGGCCTGGGCTTTTGACTGGGTCTGGTCCTGGGGAGGAGTTTGGGGCTGAAGCTGACACAGAGGTTGGGACTGGGCCTGGAGCTGTGCCTGGTCCTGGTCTTGTGGTTGAGGTTGGACCTGAGGCTGGAACTCAGCCTGGAGCTGGGCCTGGTCTTGCGGCTGAAGCTGGGGCAGGACTTGTGGCAGGGGTAGGGCTTGGGACTGAGGCTGTGGATGGACTTGAGGCTGAGACTGGGGCTGGGGCTGGAGAGTTGGTGCAAGTTCTGGTTCTGGTTCGAGAGGTAGGGGGTTGTTCGATAGGTGTGGAGGGGTTGGCTCAAAGAGCTCAAGGACACTTGTTTTCTTTTTGTGGTGGAGTCTTGACTGTTTTGGGTTTTTTGGAGTAGGGGGTGAGGCAGGACCGGATTCTGTTATTTTTTTTGTTACAGTGGCTGGGGACAATCCCAATAACACAATTGGATTTGGTAACAAAGCTCTTGGGGTATCAATTGGGGATACAACAGGACCTGATGGTGGTGATCCTATAGAGATGGGTGAAATGGGTGGAGGTGTTTTTCGGGGAGGAGAAGGGGTATGTGGATGGTTTGGGGATCTGAACTTGTAGGGTTTTGGATGATACCCGACTTGTTCGAAGGCATCTCTTAGTACGACTTGGCCAGTGAACTGCACATCCCAGTCACCAATGCTATCGTCAGGCAGGGGATCAGCCATCTCCGCAGGCATCACCTCTGCATCGCTTCTATGGAAAAAAAAAAGAGAGAGAAATAAATGAAATGAATTAATGATTTTACATGAACCTGCTCCAAATCTTCTAATGAAGCTTGAAGTAACATATTAGTGTGAACCAACTATACTACAGGAGCACCTACAAGGAATTTGTGTCCTAATTTCCTAATGTACATTTTTATTCATTTATTTATCTATTTTATTTTTAAAAGAATGTGAAAAAGTAACATATTCTAAAAAAATAAATACTACAGTCTTGAGTGATGACTTGTTCTTACCTTTGGGAGACATGGGCTCCAGCTGTTCCCTCGTCATTGTCATCACATTGGGTCCACAACAGAGACTGTGAGCTGTAACATAACAAAGGATGCAGCATAAATTTATTTTAATCTACAATTGGTTTAAAGAATCTTACAATGATTTCTCCTGATTAATTTGTATTTGACCTAATGTGTATTTATTTTGTATTGATTTATCTTTTTTATGATCAATTCTGACTTTAGTGTGTTATTTCGTAAAGAAAGAAAAAAGATAAAAAAAAGAATCCTACCTACCCAATTGACTCTTGACTATCTGCTATCTCATCAACATTACCAGGCTCATCATCCTGATCATCGGTCTCCACATTGGTCAACAATTGGTTGTGGGACCTGGAACAAAGATTGTGTTTGAATTTAATGATGTATTATGCTGAGTGATGGAAAAATTAAAAGTGGACATATATAATGTTGACACAGACAAGTCATAAGGCACTGAATATTGAATCAAAATTGAAGGCAGGCAGATCAATGCTTAAGAACCAGCACTTGATGTGAATTTAATGTGCTGTGTACATTGGAAGGTGTGGTTTATTTCATTATATATTGGTGAATGTATCAATTGCCAAAGATCCACAAGGGAATCATGCACACTTTTTTCTTTGCTTTTTTTTTTATAATTTTTAATTTACCTTGGTTCTCCCTGTCCCCCTGGTATCAGCTCATTGTCCTCGGGTGTGCTTACCAAGAGAGAAGGGTTGCTGAAGAAATAATATGGAGAGTCCAAATAATGAAATATCATGATAATATTTGACCCATATAAAGATTTCATTATCATCATTTTTGAGGAATGTATCAGTATATATGATAAATCTATGACACCTCTTTCCATTGATTTAGATGAATAAATTAAACAGTGTACTTGATTATTTAATCAAAGGTAAAAGCAAAAATATCATTCACATAATGCCACAATCTTTTTTTTTTTTTTTACCTTTCTTCTTGTAAAACAAGAGTGGACAGCTGGGGAGCCACTGAGGTGCAAGCCTCATCCTGGTCAGATATGTTAAAGTGATGATGGTACAGCCCCTCTCGGCGTAAATATCTAATGAACTGCCCACCCAGCATCTCTTTCAGTACCCTTAGAAGCTCTTGTCTTTGCTGATATATGGGATACAAGTTTGGTGTTTGGTAGGCCAGCTCCCTTCTGACCGTCGTTATGGCTTCAAGGCCGATTTCCATGGCCCATAGCCCATCCTTCAGTAACTGAAGGAGCCTGGGCTCACCACCTTTTAGAATGGTCTCAATATAATGTCCCATACCATTCAGTATGGTCCACATTACACCACAGGCCTGGTGTAACTCATCAGGATCTAATGTGGGATGGCAAGAAGCCATCACTCTATCGTGCCCCATTTTAACAGCTGACAGTGCATTCTTGACTATATGGGAAAGGTCTTCATCTCTCTCCCCTATCATCGTTTCAACATAGTGAAAGAGAGAGTCGAGCACAGTCTGCATTATCTGGGATGTTGATCTGGTAAAAGAAAAAAAATATATAAATGCATTATATATCTTACACTGTTTAATCTTGTAAGGATCATTTCATCCTTTTTTTTTTAACAGGGGGATGTGATATTGTTAAAAGGCTGTAATTTTTATACCCCCCCCCCCTCCCCATATACTTTTTTTGTTGTTGATGTATAAATGTACAGGCACCATGGTAACCTTAAAAGGTTAGTGGTCTGTATATATGCATCGCAGAATGACAATAACTTGTGACCACCTCTGAATATTTAAACAGTTGGTATTTACATGGGTGAACTGACACAGATCCTAAGTGACCTGCCCTACTAGTACAGATCTATTTGGAATACAGGAAGGAAGCTAGAGTAGCTGCACACATTAAATCCCCCACTAGCTATCATAAAGGTAAGAATATTCATCAGTTAAATTAGTTTTTAGACTGTGTATTGTAGCAGTTTGTTATTGACCTAGTGCAGAAATAAGGACCTTAAAATATGAAAAGGGGATACTAGAACCAAAATGGGTTCAGTAGAGATGGGGGTCAGACAGACAGACAGACAGACAGACATGACTGTCTTTGTCTATCTGTGTTGCCTCTCCCCCAGGTCCTGGCCTAGATACAAACCACTGACACTGACAGCTGTGGCCAACCTAAAGTGGACAAGTGTGAAACCTCTCTAAACAAGTGCCAGTTTAAACATGTTCTAGTAGGAATTTTGACAAACCGTTTTGAGATTCTGAATCGGAGTGAAATTTCCTTCGATTTGGCGTACGCTAGAAGTTGCTGCGGCGAGTGGATCTTTCGGGAGTCGCCCTTCAATACGTGTCAACAAATCACAATTTTTATCCTAATGAAAGTCTCTTTGTGTCTTATACATTGGGCTTCGCACATCCTGGCCCTGGTACTGATCTTATTTGGAAGTTTACTCGTCCGGCAGATTAGTTCTGATGTCCGCAGGAGGCATGCTACTGTATCCAAACATTCCGGATTTTTCGGGACACCAAACGGAACAACGCAGACGACCTCTAAACGTTTGCTAGATTATTTCCAAAATTTAACACCACGTGGCAGCACCTTACAGTGGCCCACCCGTGAGACAGTCTGATCTATGGTCAGGGTTTTGTTTACGTTTGTGGTGCCAGTCAGAATAGAGATGAAAGTCAATGAAGTCAGAAAGACACAGCTGTGATTCAGTGGAGTTTACCCCAAGATTCAACTCTAAACAGGTGAAAATTGCATTATGGTGTGATGCTATATAATTGTAAAAATTGGGATTTGTTGACATGTATGTAAGGGTAAGTTCCGAGAGAACGACTCATCGCTGCAACTTGAAACATGCGTCAAATTAACGCACGTTGTGGGGGGATCACAAATCTGTAAAAAGTTTTAAGATATTCCTACTAGAAGTATCTTTTATGGACACTTGATTGTTTGTCATGTTATACAGGGGTAAAAAATTATGATTTGTTGTCATATGTTAAAGGGTGGACACCGAGAGAAGCACTTGTAGCAGCAAACTTGGCACATACACCAAATTAACGCACGCAACATGGGGATCACAAACTTGTAAACAGATTTAAGATATTCCAACTAAAAGTGCCTGGTATCTTTTATAGACTTGAGGTTACTGTTTGTATGGGTCAGAAAAACACAGCCCCCTATCCCTGTTATGTATATTTTTCCTTGGCTACAAAATGATACACCTGGACCAACATACCAGGGCCAAAGGGACAAATTAAATTATCATTCTACATATGAAATTTTCATATGCTCAAATACATCCTGAAAAAATAAGATGGGGAAAAAATAAGAGAAAATATACTCACTGTATTCGCTGAGAGTGAGAGTTACCCTCCAATTCACCAGACAAGTGATCCTCCATGATAGCAAGTGGTGGAAGGGAGCTATATCCTTGATAGGTAGCTATGTGGTGTGATCCTTTGGGAAATAAAGGAAATGTGAGGAAGAAGGGCTGAGAACAATTTTTTATACCCCCCCCCTTTCAGGGGGAGGGAGGGCAACCCATGGAATGTGATTGGTGAGTGGGTGAGTTAAGCTTAGCCAATCCATGATCACTTTCAGGGAGAACAAGACACGTGCCATTTTCACCTGCTCTCAGTCTCTTTTTCTTATTCACCAGACTGTAGATAATTTGCTCGTATGAAATCATTTCAAACTGTAGTCTGCACCTGTCTTGAGGGGCAGGTGAAGTGCGCCTGCTGCTTCATGAACACATGTCATTGCATGTAAATTGTAGCAGCACACGCTTGCATGTCAAGGTAATTGCAGTCCATAACATGAATCTACCTTCTGCTAGGTACAAGACATGTCATCTTACAAAGCAGTGGGGTCAAAACCCAGTCAAGGATGCATCCCATCATCTGACACTGGGTAATTATCACCCTCTGACAGATGCCCCAAACAGATGATGGTCCCTATTTTATTACGCTACCCGTTATCAACCAGCCTATTATACCCTACTGAAGTCGACCACCGCGTCCATTCTTCAAGGGGTCTAAATTACACTCTCCCTATTTATACATGTACCCCCATCAGGTTTACTAAGTTAACTTTGTTGAATTCCAATATATAGGAATCATAGAAGTAATGTGATGGAATTTGAAATGCATGAAGGAAAAGTGCTAAAATGTATAGTTCTATACTTTTGGGCTCCTCTTGAGCACTTGTGTGCTGGAATAATTCACACATCCAGCACTGTCATATTATATACATGTATGCAAACCCTATAGAGGGGGGGGGGGTATTTTTGAATGTTGCACCATTGTAAATGTGTAATTTTTCATGTCAAAAGAATAATTCTGTATCTTTTTCAACAACAAAAAAGAGGGGGGGGGATCTTTATTTTATTAAAGTGAGGCACAATTTGTTTTTAATCTGTCATAAGGGGAGGGGGGGGGTATAATTTTTTACATGGTCAAATTTCTCAATACCCCTGTTGCTAAAAGAAAAGGTTTACTCATGTATCGCTTCAAGTGAATAATGATAGAAAATCTTTAACCCTTTAAGGCATGATAGTACCCATAATAGTCGGGGGCTCAAATTTTTTAATGATCTTTGGTCGACACGATACATGAATGCAGTTCAGATGGTGAGTACCTTATCTGACCTATGAGTGTATGTATACCCTTAGTGTCGGCATGATACATGAATGCAGTCCTCCTGGGGCCTGTTTTTCCCTATCTTACGGACAGATACAGACGTCCGTATGTCACATATGGACCCCTATATGTTGGGAAATCGAATATGGCTAGGGGGTATCAGGTTGTATCATGAAAGTGACATACGGACGTCCGTATGTCACATATGGACGTCCGTATGTCACATATAGACATCCGTATGTCACATACGGACGTCCATATCTGACATACGGAGGTCTGTATGTAGTGTCCATATCTGATATTATTTTGTATCATTTTAATACGTTTTAACAACAGGAAAAACAGGGCCCTGGTGAGTGCCTAATCAGGCCTATGTGTGCATGTATACCCTTAGTGTCGGCACGATACATGAATGCAGCCCTCCTAGTGAGTGCCTCATCAGACCTATGTGTGTATGTATACCCTTAGTGTCGGCAAGATACATGAATGCTGTCCTCCTGGTGAGTGTCTTTTCAGACCTATGTGTGTATGTATACACTTAGTGTCGGCACGATACATGAATGCAGCCCTCCTGGTGAGTTGACTCTCCAGGCCTACTTTACCCCCTGATGATAGAAAATCTTTAACCCTTTAAGGCATGATAGTACCCATAATAGTGGGGGGGGGGGCGCTCAAATCTTTTAATGACCTTTGGCCTGCTTGAAATTCCATGGTAATTGAATATGTTATGATTTGTATGCTGATTTATGGACAATACCTTGTAAGTGTGCACTTAATATTGTTGCCTTTTTCATTTATTTACTTTATTTTATTTTTTGCAGGCCACAATGTTCATTTTTGCAGTTGTCGTGCTGGTGCTGCTCGGAAGTGCAGGAGCCACGGACGAGTGCCCTGACGCCCCACGCTGTCTATGCTTCCGAGACACAGTGGTTTGCAGAAGGACGACCGTCCTTCCAGGGAAGTTGTCGAAAGGATCGTGGCCCCTGAATCACCACCCGCCCATTACAGCTGACTTAAAGGAGTCAGCGATTGGTCTGACAAAGGTCCTGACATTTTTGATCACCTTCCCCTCTCTCAGACAAATTGACTTGAGGAACCAGCAGATTCCTATACCGTGTCAGCTGATCCACATCATAAGAAAAACCAGAGAGGGGCTAGATGTGTTATCGAACTGCTCGACATTCGAGGACCCTTCGGTGACCCTACACCCTCCACCAGGTAAGCAGATTTCGAAATGTCTCATTACGATACACGGTACAAATGAAAAATGAATTCAATGTCAATCGGTCTGGTAAAAAGATGTCTGAATAAAGGGATTAAGTAATGTGAGCAATCTGTTCATGATACGAATTACCATACATCGTACCCGTATATCGACAGAGACGACGACGACGAAGGCGAAGGAGGTTACCGACGTGATGCCTGATGATGTCGTCGACGGAAGGTCTGAAAACCTCCCGAACGACGATGACCGTGTTGCTGACGAGGTGTACGGAGAGAGCGAGGGAGATGCACTCGTAGTGAGCGGGTGGACGCTGGCAGGGCTCCTCCTGGCCGTCGTAGTCTCCCTTTTGACCTGCTGGAGGACCAGATGGTATGCGAGGCTTTGCATGCGCATGAGTGAGTAGGCTTTGGAATGTAATATAACCGCATAGTAAAACCTGGATGGATATCCGGAAACGAGGACGGCAAGTGATATAACCATTTAAGAATGACCTGCTTTACGTGGTGGCATGCTAATCTGTATGGCTTATATGCTGCATGAAATACCTTGTAATGCTTGTGTAGAATAGCATGGTGTTTCCTCGATTTACATATAGGGGAGGGTGTTTTGTCTCATGTAGATTACAGTACCTATGGAGACATACCGGTTCACACCATGATTTGCTCTTTACACAGGGGCCCGTGCCGACTCCAGCTGCAGCAGCCTGACCTCGAGCGAAGTCGGCAAGTCGGAAGATGGCGCCGTGGGAGCAGTAGCAGCAACAGACCACCGACAGTCCGCGAGCTGCAAGATGCCAGTTCGTGGGGGTCAGACTTTGAGGACTATCGCACAGAGGAAGATCCCCTCAGCTCCCCCGGGTCTGACCCACAAGAAGAAGGGGAAGCCATCTACCAGTGTGTCTCCGATCTCTGATGTCGCACATGTAAGTTTTAACGAAGTATACATGTATATCGAATGAAAACAAAATAACGCAATCATCGATTTCAATCAATTTTTATTACTAAGCCAACTATGACAATACATTTATGATACACGGCTAATGCAAGGTACAATATCTAACGTCCATGAAAGCGTCATTTGATAATCTAACACAGTCAACCTATCCGATCGTCCCTTCACCGCAAAAGAGTCATTTTTTTTTTTTCACGCCTCACTAGAGGTCCACGTCACAGGTTGCGATTTCAGTATTCCAGTGTCACTTCTCGGCTTGCGGATATGCTGAACGCCGACGGAGTAATCATGTACATGAGACACACCACAGGTTCGGTCAGGGCGGTACCAAACTTGAAGTCCAAACGCGATTGACCCTTCCTAATCGTGGTGAACTGATGTTTGCGGATGTCCATACCGCTCTGGCAGTCGAAGGCGAAGATGGTGGTGTCCTTTTTGTACTCGCTGTAGGTCACGCCGTTACCGCCACATTTAGCGGCCGCCTGAAACGCGGCAAACACCTCTGCGTACCGGTTGTTGGTGAAGTCCGGTTCGAACGGATGACCGGGCATGCTAATCGACCCGACCGTGAGGCTGATGTAGGTGCAGTTCAGGGGGGAGAAGACGAAGGGGTTAGTGTCGTAACTCCCCGAGTAATTCTTGGCCGGTACAAAACTCACGAGCAAAAGCGCTGGGATTTTATCGGCCAGTAGGGAGCAAATCTGGTATTGATCTATGCCGCTGGGGAGAATATGACTGCGCATGGAGACCCTGGGGTACGCGTAGAGCGTGCTCTTTTGGTTGAGTGTGTCCGCATGGGCAATGGCGACTTCACTTCGAGCTTCTAGAATGCATATGTCCAGATGCATCGACTGAATGATCAGTTTGTACTTTTTCGTGTTTGAATCAGCGACCAAGCGGAACGAGTCTTTGGCCTGGTAGAAGGTGAAGTTCACAGACACACCGTCCACCAAGTAATGGTCGAGTTGTTCCCAGACTCCCAGCCCCAGCTTTCCGACAAACGTGACAGTGCTTCCGCTTTTGGTGAGTGCCCAGCGGTCCACGAGCGCTGCGTTGGCATTGGTCGTCGAAGACGGGTTTGTAGTTTTAACCGAGCCTTCCGTGTCGGCATAGTATCCGCTCAGTGGTCCAATGGATTCCTTGTAATTCTTATCTTGAAATACCAGTGTGTCGAGCATACACTTGTAGGGGTAGTTGCTGCCAATGTCGGGGTTGAGGTTTTTTCCGTTGTATTCAATGTCCACTTGTGAAAAGACGGACGACAGTGGTCTGTTCGAGAGAACCACCTTCTCAGCATCCGTGACCGCCTTGCCGTCTTGGTCCTGTATTTTGACGGTCAACACCATCGAGCTGTTTTGGCCGTCGATATAGCCCCCACCCGACGCCTCGTACCTGAACACTATAGGGCTCGCACCGGTGATGGCAGACTTGGGGTAGATCCTATGACAGTGCTCTTGGTTGATGGATGTTTCTTGTAGCGGCGGTCTGAACAGATCCATCTTCGAATTAAACCCCTCTTCGACATGTTCCAATTTGTAACGTTGCATCCTGTACACTGTTATGGAGCCGCGGGCTCACTTGGACTTCTTGCCGGAGGGACGTCTCGAACTAGACTGACGTCCTCTGGCTTTGCTCAACCGTTTTATAGCTTGCTTTGCACTGGGTGCTCTACTTCTACCGGGGTTCTTTTTCTGCTTCTTGCCGTTGGTCGTGGGACGTTTCCTAGGTGCCTTTTCGCTGACGGCGGAGGGGTTGTAAGACACTTCGGTGGCAGTCTGCATTCCCTCACCCATCTTTTCACGTTCTTTCACCCTGTCCAGGTTCTCCTTGATGGGTGAGACCAGTTCTTGTTTGAACAGTTTGCCGTTGTTGCCACCCTTGTGACTGGGATTGGGGGTCTTGACGATGGTGAGCTGATCTCCCGCCATGCCAGGTGTCATGGACACGCGTTTCTTTTGCGTGTCTGTCGAATCCTCTACTCCCTTTTTCCATGCTTGCAGTTGAATACCTAGAGGATAGAGTCCCATGGTGGCTACTGTTGCAAAGGTGAAGGGTAATCGAGCGTGCGTCAGTCCCTCTGTCTGATTTGAAGTGCAGCGAACGATTCCGCACTGTCGACTGTCGGGACGCTGCCGTCGGGGTGTCTTAAGTAGAGGCGCAAGGAGGTGATCCTCTCGACGCTGGAGGACATGTAGTAGGGACGTCCAAACTCCTTCACCGTACCCACACAGTCCTTGAGTCTGGTCATGCCGAGAACACTCTGCTCCCTTCCCCTCACCAGGGAGGTGGCCACTACGTCGCAGTGCACGTACACCGCTTTGGAAGAGAGGAGAGGGCCGAGTTTACCCGCGTTTTTGTCCGTGTTGACGTAAAACTCTATGAGCCCTATTTCCCAAGAAAGATTCTGACTGAGGTAGATGGGCGTGGGTAATTCCGTGACGAAGTCGTTCCATGCATTGGTCGGGTGAAGGTCTTTAGAGTCCTCGGAGGAAAGGAACATGTACATGGTTGAATGTCTCGGTCAGTTCTGGTCCAGATCCGTTAAATCCGATTCTCTTATCCAGGTGTTGTAACGAGCGCCGAAACCTATCCAGCTCACCAGGACCTCGACCCTCCTGTTGTTCCTGGAACCTACTGTGCGCCTCTTCAAGACCTTGTCCACTTCGAAGATCTCGGGTTCGTCGGTGAGCCCGCTGACCTTTTGCAGTTCCTCTCTGTAAAAATATCCGGGGACTTGTTCGTTCTCATACGATTTGACACGGTAAATTTCGAAATTCTGGTTGAGTTTGCGGTGAGTCACTGTGTATATCCTCCTGCTCCAGGATTCGTCGTGGCTGCGATGGAAGACGCCGGTGAGGTAGGACACTCTGACCCTGTCGCCCAGTTCGAATTCGAACCCCTTAGTGTGGGGTCCGGTACGGGTCGCGTGGTCGTTCTCCAGGTACTGTCGCCTCCACAACTCGGGGGTGTCCAGGACGCACATTGCCTTCTGTGGTGTCGTGCCGATGCTCCTGTGTTCCGAGTTGTTGTAGGCCTCCGTGAGTTCTTGTAGATGTGTCTGCCAGTCGAAATCGTTCCTCCCCTTGATGAGTCTAGCGATCCGGAGTCTCAGGCTTCTTATGACGCGTTCTCCCAGGTTAGCCTTAGGCTCGTTATTAGTGACGTAGTGGTGGATGCCTCGGGACTTGAAGTAGTCCTTCATGATACGGTTGACGAACTCTGATCCGTGGTCACTTCTGACCTTTACGGGCGGAGAATTGTATCGTAGTATGTCCTCGAATGCTTCTTTGACGTCTGCCCCCCTGACAGCAACCAGGGGTCTGGTGAAGAGATACCTCGTGAACACGTCGATGGCGACGAGGATGTAGCCGTAATTTTTATTGTGTTCCCTGTAGAACGTCATATTAAGGGTGTCGACGTCCCATAAAAAATCCTTTGCATTCGAAATAACCCTCGGTCTGGGGAAGTGCTTTCTAGCGGGTCTGAACAAACTGTAGGAAGACTGTCTTTGCAGCCATTCTTTGATCTTCTTCAACGATATGGTGTATTTCCCTTCTCTCCTCACCGTGCGATGCACCGCCGTGGCTCCGCCGTAAGTACCGGGGTTGTCCCTGTCGTAATAGATGGATCTGAGGTAGGCGTTCAACTGTTCTTCCGACTCGGGTTTGGGAGGTCTGGCGAAACCGGTGGGAACGACACCTCTTCCCAATCCACCACCACCACCACCGTTCCGATCCTTCTCATCCCCTTGCTGCTGCTGCTGCTGCTGCTGCTGCTGTTGCTCGGCTACTTGGTCCTCCATCCCTTGACCCAAGAATCGTCCCTTTTGTTTGATCTCGACACTCTTTTACCGTCCGCACCTTTTCCTTTTCCGCCCGCACGCGCGCGCCCGCCCGGTGTATTTTTTTGCGGTTTGTTTTCTTGGGGCTTTGCCCCAGAGGAACCGATGTTGTTGTTGTTGTTGTTGTTGTTACTGACGATATCTTGTTTCTCGTCTGAACCCTGATCTAATTGTTTCACTTTTTGTTTCCTTACAGCGACACCAGGTGGTGGCAGAAACGGTTGCTCCAGGCTCCCCAACGAGACAGAAGATCTACCCCCCGATAGCCGACGGAGGACCTCGGGGGACAGACGCTGCAGATAGACCCTCGCCTTCTTCAAAGCGAGACCCTCCTCCCCGTCCAGCCCATCAGCCTGTGTTCGACCCTTCGCCTTGGAAGGAGAACCCCTATCCTCTACCGGCTCCCCTGTCTGACCGTTCTCCGTCTGTGCCCTCTTCCTCGCCTTCTCCTGCTCGCCCTCCTCCGCCTCAGACCCTCGAACAGCCTGCCCAGCCACAAGTCCAGCCTGCTCCACCTTCTCCTGCTCCCCAGACCGACTCTGTCTCCCCTTCTCCTGCTGACCTGTCCGCCCAGCCTGCTCCTCCCTCCGGCCCTGACCCTTCTCTCGTTGCTGGTCTTGTGGACGATCCCCCGCCTCCTTACTCTGAGAAGGAACCGGCCTCTTCCACCCCAACCGTGGTGCCTTCCCCTCCTGACCTGACGGCTGTGAGGTGTCTGTCGTCCTCCCTGTCGACGCCTCGTGTGAAGGCGAAGGCCCGCCTGCCCCGGATGTTAGCAGGGATTCTGGTTGACAAGGCGGCTCGTCTCTCTTCTCAGAAGAGACCGGCGAGTCTCCGCCGTCGTCACCGGTCCCTGGAGGACTAGACGTGGTGAGTTTAGACTTTGATATCCTAGTGTATTCGTCGAATGGTATGGTGATGTACTTTTTCATGATTGTGGTTTGAACATGACCCTTTTCAATTGTTGCCTGACACACTGTATTACCAGGAACACCTTGCGGGCAGAACTTTGGATGGTCTTCAGTCTCTGGCTGACGCTAACACCAAAGTCGGCAATGACGTGCAGAACCTTCTTGAACTTGTTGATGAGTGCCTTTGCCTTTTTTCCAACAGGTAGACGCAGGAGATTGAGCATAATCTCAGTCACGCAGTCGATTTGATGTCTGTTTGCTGTCACTAATATGGCTTCACCTTGCAGGGGATCAGCGCTGAGCAACACTCTGAGGAAAGAGTCGCACTTCCTGAGTCTAGACGTAGACATGCCGTGAAGAAGGTCCTCCCGTCACAGAGGTCATACTCCAACTGATTCCCCTCCACATTGTCGCTCCTATTTATGTGGTCTCGTTTTTGGTTTGCCTTACAGGTAGCTCACCAAGTCCTCTCCTGGAAAAATGTTGGTGTGTATCTGTGCCCTCAGTCTAGGCGGGTCTCTTGGAGCAGACACTCTGGCGGGATGTAG
Organism: Acholoe squamosa; assembly: GCA_949317995.1. NCBI lineage: Eukaryota > Metazoa > Annelida > Polychaeta > Phyllodocida > Polynoidae > Acholoe > Acholoe squamosa. Next base: position 56,525,462 of record OX439051.1, read on the forward strand.
GGAAATGACCTGGTAACCGTATTTCTTGTGCATGACGCAATCCTTGTAACTCTCCTTCAACACTTCTCCCAAGCCTGTTTGTTTGGCCAAGATGGCGATCTGACCCACGTCACGGGGGTTACAGAGCACGAAAAAAAAATGCTGATTCATTGAAATTGACTTGGAACACTTTCCCTGAGTGTAAAGGTTCTGAGTGACGAAAATAATTGATATTTTTTTATGGTGAGAATGGACCGTGAACAGCTTCTGTACGTGAGGATCCTTCACCACGAGGTCCATCAGATCGTCCAGAACCAATAAGGTGTGATCCGTCCCGTCTGTAAAGGCATTCAGGTCCTCCTCTGTAGGCACTCCTCGATGAAACACGATCCCTGGAACAGTTTCTCTCATTTTTTCATAGATTGGCTGATTCGCAGACATGCAGTACATGACTTTGTTCATGGGAATCTTATAGAGAGCGTTCCTGTGTACGAGTATGCGGTGCACTAACGTCGTTTTACCACTTCCACTCACCCCAGAGACACAGGCAGCAGAGGGAGCGTGCATGCCTGGGAACGTCGTTCCCTCCACATTTTCAATGTACTGTTCCATGGTTTGTTTTCGTTGTTTGACCCTGAGACGGTGCTGATAGTATGACGATGTTCTCCATCCGAGTGTTGGACTACTATTGAACCCATGTGTTCCCAGTCTACTGTTTTATACTTGCTACCCCACTTTAACGTGTAATCTAATGACTGTCATTAAATGCCTACATGCATGAATAAGAATGCTTGTACAAATTAAACAAAAATCGAGTTCAGCACATCTGAGTTTTATTCACATTTAATCACATATCGCAAACAGTGCACACATTACATTATCAATGACATACTCAATACATCATACAAAATGGATAGACACAGACGAGTGATGAACCTACATTTCATTCATGAACTCCTCGTCCCTCAACTTCCTGGACCAGAATAAACCCATCCAGTCATTTCCCGGATAGCACGTGGGCGACGTGATTTCAGCCATGCCTTCAGGGAGGGCACAGGTGAAATGACTGTTCCATGCATGCCCAGGCTGCACGATCATGCGATCTCCCACTTCTCTCAACTCCAACACCAATTCTGCCTTCATTTGATCGATTTTCAACTGTATGACCTCCTCCATCACCTCTTCCCTTCTGTCATACCAACATTCCTTGACTACTATCTCAGAAGCATACCGATAAATATAGTTGAATCTCTCGGGAAACTTGAGACCATACTGCAGCATCCACCCACTGTTGTTGGCCACTGACATCTCGTAAAAGAACAGATGGGCACAGCTCTTGAAAACATGGTCGTGTTTGACGAGATTACATGGATAGTCAAGGGACAACCTATGGACCTTCTGTCGGAGCACAAACGTGTTGTGATGCTCCCAAGGGTCCAACACGATCGGCAAAGGAACCGTGTCAATGTGGTTTTCCTGAACCACCCTTTTCACATAGAAATAGGAAAACCCTCTTTTTCTCTGTGAGTACGTCATGATGGTGTTGTTGCGCGCTCTAAACCCGATGTTGGTCACTCGACCGCTCAGCTTTCGGAACAGCGCATCTTCGTAGTACCGCCTAGGATTCACGATGGCCCTTTTCTGTACCCCCTTTGCTTTGACACCCTCTGTTCCGTCGCTTTTGACGAGATAGTATGTTTTCGAAGCCAACCCTATGAACTCGGTACCACTGGCTTCCAATTTGAAGAGCCCTGGTTCCCTTTTGTCGAACAAGCGATGCTCGTCACAACACTGACGTGGAAGAAAGTACTCCACCCCTGCGTTTGTAGCCTCGCATCGTGCGAGCTGGTGCTCGTATATCTGAGCGGCATCGGGTTTGATCACATCAGACATCGATTCTCCGCTCATGGCGTAATACAGACTGTCCGTGTCGCAGAGAAGTAGTTCGAAATCCTCTCTCGCTACACAGACATCGAGAAAGTCGTAGTAGTATTGTAGGAGGCGAAGCTTGGCCGATTGAAGCGTGATGAAAGCCAACTGTATTGGCATGTCTAAGCTGATGGATCTCTTACTCATCTCCACTTCAAACATGCCGTCTGAAAGTTCGGTGAGCTTCCTAAACAGGGGGTCGTTAACTGCCAAGTGGGCCGCGTGCTCGCCCCATACGTATTTCACATTTCTGTGCTTGGTCTTATCGAGCAGCGTAGATCCATAGGCAGAGTTACCCCAGATCTTGGCCGTCTCTGCCAATATCCCCTTATCTGGGTGTAGGTCACCCTCACGACGGGACTTGGTCACAAAGTCTACAAAGGGTTTGAAGCAGTGCTCGAACCTATATTCTACTACCTCGTATATCTTGGTCACTACCATCCCTTTTTGGAGGTACCACTGGAGCAAATTGGTACCCAAGAACACCTTGGTCGCACGGGTCCCCCCAACCAATAGCTTTCTAGTCTTTTCGAACTTCCCTTCTGTGGTCTCCCTAATGTAGTCCTGCATCGTCGGGCCCCAGTCGTCGTAATGTACCTCCGTGTTAACAAACAACGGGCACATTTCGGAGAAATATTCCCCTGGGGTCATGCCCTCCTTTTCGTACCCTTCTGGCCATTCGTCAGGGACCTCAATGTCTACCTGTACCATCCCCTCTAGGTCTCCAGTCCTAATGCTCTTCACGATCAGGTCTTCGCTCACTGCATCCGGATGCTCGCAAAAGAATTTCGGCATCAACTCTCTTATCCGGTCGTACCCATATTGGTTGGTCCGATTGTCATGTTTCCACTCGCATTCATAGCAGACGGACAACTCTATACCCATAGCTCTGATGTATGCCTCCCGTGCCTCTGTCCTTTGCTTTCTGGCCTCCAGCAGTTTCCTGGAGTTCTCTGGCCAAGGCCCGACCCCATGGTTCCCCCTCATGAAGAAACGACACTCGCGCTCGTCGTGGCCGTGATAGTAACAGCCGTGGAATTCAAACCCCCTGTGGACGTCGCCATCCAAACAATAGCCGTCTAACCTGTAAGGACCCACGGGAAATTCCCTCCCGCTGTTGAGCTTGTGTCGAATGCGAATGCCTCTGACGTCCATGACCCACTGCATCCAGACGTACATGTCCATGTGCCTGAGCCTCGTTTCGGGGAAAAACCCGGTCTCGGCCTTCCTACGAACGGGAAACCCGACCGGCATTTTCTGATTCAGGGAATGAAGATAGAGGCTATTGGAATCGAATCCCTGAATGCCTCTGGCAATTTTCTGCTCGTTACCCCTAATGGGTGTCTCGCCCACCTTCATGTGCCGCTTATAGATGATTGACGGGCCGCCAAAGGCACATTTCTTAAGCTTCCAATACAGGTCAGAATCACAGGCCTCGAAACTGGAGAACTGTTTGTTGGTTTTTTTGACACAGTCGAACAGCATCTTGCGGGCGACACCCGGTGCAGAGACAGCAATTTTGAACAGGTCGATTTTGATGTCGACGCAATACCGTAACATTTTCTGGACTGCTTCCACGAAAGGGGCCGTGTCCAGATTTGCATAGTGGGCTAGGAATTCCCTGAAGGTTTGCATGTTCCCCCGAATCCAAACATTTTCCAACTCCCTGTAGTTCTCTTCTCCATTCAAGGGTCTCGGTCCCTGTCTGCCACCCTCGACCCACTCTGTATGTTCGATTTCCAAAACGTTAGCGTTTTTCAACTCAGAGTAGAAGGCATCGTAGGGCGGGAGCTCGGGATGATCCAACTTTTCCGGAGAATCGAACCACTCGTAGGGAAAGTAGGATTTGCGAGATTCGGTTTCGTAGGCTTTGAGAAATTTAGCGTACGAGCATCCTGCTGCCAAAAAGTTTGACACGTCTAGAAACTTGAATTTGGAGGTGCCGATGGCTGTATATTGATTACACTTTTTGATCATGTACTTCATATCTGTGGCCAAGGAAAAATGCTTGGGAAATTTGTCCTTGACCAAGTTCAAATCGTATCGTGAAGAATTGAAACCTAGAACAGGGATCACAGAGAGGTAATCGTTAAACTTGTCGATCATTTTCTGTACGCGTTCACCATGCTCGTTTCTCACATCGAGGTGATCCATCTCCCCCATGACTTGAGGTTCCGGTGCCCTCGTCTGTGGTGGAGACTGGGGGCGAGCAGGTGTACCTTCTTCGGATACAGTCTCGCCCATGATGGACTCGTCTTCCTCCTCTGACACAGCCTCCATACCATCGTTCCATTCCCTCACAACTTCAGCGTCTAACCTAACTGGAAAACTGTTTTCGGCCCGTTCCAATTGTTCCAATACATCACTCCATCTATCTAGACACAGAATCTTCGCTTTCTGCTGTATCTCCTCTAAATAGTGCGCCATTGCAGACAGCAGCTCATCCATGTCGGCATTGATGATACAATGTGGGTCTTCGTACCCTTCTACATTGGAGCAAATGCTCACACACACAGGCACATGTCGCGTGGTCCAATTCGTGTTCCTGCCCCCTCCCATATCGTCCTCGTCCCTTTCTTCCGAGTACTCCTCTGCTTCGTTCGTCTTCTCGAGGACCGATTCAAAGTCATACACTATGTAGAATCCGTAGTATTGGAGGGACTCGTCGACCTGAATACCCAAGGTACTCTCTAGCTCCTCAAAGATATTTTCTTTGGGAACATAGATCCCCCCAGGATACTTGTATTTCACTCGTTTGGTACATGTGTTATCATGACGCTTTAAAAGAGACAAACGATCGAAAGCCCTTCCACAATGAAAGCAAGCATACTTCTGTGCATACTGTGCAAAGTTCAAAATGAGACTGAAATGATGGTCAAACAAGTTGAGATCCAGCTCTACAGCTGCCTGTTCTGTGTGGTTCATAATGGACCCATACATCCGGGTGCACGAACCGTCAGCGTTCAGGCAATACACATTGGTACGAGAATTGAAACACCTTTCATAGTCGGGCAGATCAGCAAACTCGAGACCACCAAATTTCTTACAGTCGGCAGGAAGGTCAAACACACCTTCCTCAATCTTGTAGTCACGCCACTGTGCGTATAGCGTCCTAACGTGATACTCCAAATCATCCATTCCCCACAGTTTAACTGCTAAGGCCCTGAAAGCACAAAGTTTATCTTTGTATGATATACCGTTTGTCCTTTTGACTAGTCCGAGAATACAGTGCTTGTTGTTGATGTAATCGGGTAATTGTACTGCCCGACCGGCCCCAATGAGATAGCTACTTCTGAACACAAAATATGTGACGTTTGTCACATACACCAGTTCCATCTTTGTCGAACTACTGTCTCTCAACAGATGTTGAAACCAATCAACACCCTCCAACAACTCGATCACATTGCTGATATCTTGACGACGACTGATTCTTGCTGGATCATCCCACACTAGAGCATTGAAAAACGGGTTCCAATACCTATAGCTCCCGGTTTCCCTATCTCTGAGAATCAAGCCAAAAGATAAGTTGAGTCTAAAAGCGTTTTGTTCAGTTGACACAATTTCCCTAAGATGAGGAATGAGATCATTTACATCACCATCAAAATCTGCAAGAGGAAAATTATAAACACCATGTACATTTCCAGGATCATGACCAGCTACTATTGTGTCTCTATGACGTGTATAAATTTTCATGAAATCAAGGTCCATTATCTCATTTCCCTCATCATCTCGAGTCACCCATGGTGGATCCACATCTGGATCGTTCTCCCAGGTGAGAACATATTCATTCGTATCCCCAATAACATTGTTTGCACGATGTTGGATTCTGTGGTTGAAAAGACTCAATGTTGAATCGCACACTTCCCCACAGTCACAACACCTGTATGTATGTTTTACTGCAGCATCCGTCCCAGGCAATGTATCGTGTGCTGATAAGCTATGTTCCTTCAGTTCATCGTGTCCTGTAAATACCTGTTGGCACAACGAACAGACATAACCATTTTTGTTTTTCCTTTGATAGTGCACATGACGATGTCTGTTGAGCGAGTCCAGCGAGGGGAATGTTTTGGAACACACCTCACACTCATATCGCCTCAGTAAATCGGCAGAGGAAGCATGGGTGCCGTCACATTCGTCGCAGTGATCTGTGCCAGCTTCCCTTACCCCATCCATCTGACACTCTAACAGTCTCTTGTCTATAATGTCCTGCCATTTTTTCTGCTGCCCTTCTTCCCTTCTCTTTTTGCACCTAGGTATGTGGGAATTGAGGCGTTGCTTCGATGACAACACAGCATTACACATGTCACACTTCCATTCCTTTATCGTACCAGTACATATGTTCTCATGACGTCTTCTACCAATTGAGGTCGGAAACACCCGAGCACAGTAGCGACACAGCTGGCCCTAAAACAAACAGAAAACTACTTGATGATTTATGTCCTAATCGAATCTAAGAAAATATGCAATCCAAGCAGTAACAATACAAACATGACCTAAATATGTTTTCTCTTCATTCCAGACACGAGTCCAGGGGACACCATGTTTTTTTCCAACCACCAATGTGTTCAAAGAGAAAATCATTTTCCTTGTTTTGGAAGATTAGTCATGTTAAAATGCATAATAGTTATGTTCCTCTGTATGAAAAGATGCATTACTACTCAACAGTATTATTTACATTCCTATCTATATAGAAGAGATATGATTCATGTTTGGGTAACTTGCCGTATTACTCACCTCACTATCTATGTATTAGAGATATGATTCATAAGTGCCTTTTGTCATGCCATTAACATAGAAGTTACATATTGTGTACTCATTGACTGGATGATTTACAGTATTATTCACACCACTACCAATGTATAAGAGATCCATAAGTGCCTTCTACCATGATTCTGTTAGTTACATTTTAGCATTGTGAACTAATTGTCTGGTAACTTGCTCTACTGAATAAAGATTTGTTCTTACCCTATATCCATTGTCCATCTGTCTATCATCAGGTGCCTCAGCCATAATCACAGAGATGTTGTATCACCTAGTGAACCACAGTCAAAGTCAGGTTCTGATGGCAAATACCAGCTTACTCCCAGTAGTTGCTTCCTTAAACATCAACCAAAGTAGTATGAAGACAGAGCAACCATCTGCTTCCTTAAATAGCCATAGCCATCGACCCCCTTGTATAATGGACTGATCCTACAACTTAACACCCCTATCACCTTAGATTTACCCTAGTGCTTCATCTCAACCAATCAGCAAAGAGCATTCCATTTTGAACACTTACACCTGCCATCCCCCCTCCCACCACCCCCGAATGCAGGTCAACTGTCATACCGGCATCCAGACAAAGGAGCCCCCACCTGCACCTGCCATCGACCACCTGTCACCTACCCCCCACCCTCTCACTTCTTCTCTTAACCATGCTGACTACACCTATATAACACCAAAAGACATATACATCAAAATATATTATTTTTATTCCAACTTTTATTGCATATTCCTACTCAGACACAGCTCCTCTACACATACATATAAATATCTTATTCATACTCCATATACTTACCTCGATATCTTCCCCTAACCATGGCAGGTCAAAACAACACACTCCTTACTACTAATAAGTCCATTTAAGTTCGGTTTTATGTATTTATCAAAAGAAGAAGGAATACCATTAATGAAAATAACGTCTTTATCTTGCATTATAGAAGGTTTTTTAGGAGGTGTTTGACCATAACACCAAATAAAATAATCTATATTTTTGTCTAATATGCGATCACTGTTTTCTATTAAATTATGAACAAAAGTAGTTTTACCACTGTTACTAGGACCTGCTACTATCATAGAAAAAGGTATTCTAATACATGCATTGAAAATAGGAAATTCTATGTGCTCCATTTTTTTTTTTATAAAAATTACCACTTAATATTTCAATGTTTTTATCAATTAATACATATGTTGCAGGCCAAGTTCTAAGAACATAAGCTACTTGAAAAATTTCTTTTTTCCAATGAGAAGAATATCCTTTTCTAAAAGTAGTTTTATATTTAGTAATTCTAACTTTATCTCCAACTTTAAAGGGTAAATGATGTTTTTTAGAGAATAAATATTTCCCGTATTGTTTTATCCATATTTTTTTTCCGTTTGCTTTAGTTACTTCTGAAGGACTTATACCTAAAGTTCTATGCTTACTGTGATTATAACTATATACTAAATTTTGAAGTACATCTATATATCTCAAAGTCTTTTTGAAAGTAAGATATTTATATATTTTATCTTGTATAGTACGATTGAATCTTTCTACTATTGCACTTTTAGTGTCTTGTGATGTACTGAAAAATTTAATGTTATTTTCTTTTAAATATTTTCTGAATACACCTTTAAATTCACTTCCGTCATCAAATTGTATAATTCTAGGCTTAACTTTGCTTTTCATTAATATATTTTTAAAGCCATCTAAAGTGACGGAAGCTGTTTTGTTTCTTAATGGAAAAATATAAGCATAACGAGAAAAACAATCTATACAAGCAAGTAAATATTTGATATCATCATTTTCATTTTTTAAATTAAATATACTAATTAAATCTATTTGCCATTGATCATTTATACCTTTCACTATAGTTTTTCTTCGTAAAAACCTATGTTTTATTTTTTTGTGAGAAGTATAGGTTCTAGTGTTATGAAGAAAAGCTGATACATCCGTATGAGTTATATTTTTATTTTTTTTCTTTGCACTTTCATATAATTTATTTGCAGAACTGAAAGAGGCAGGATCAGACGGATTGAAAAATATTTCTTTTAAAATATTTTCTTTGTTTTTAGTTTGTTGGTTCATATTTTTTGACACATATTTCCTGTATTACATTACAGAGACGGAAATCCGATATGCATGGTTTCGTTCTAATATATCAAATAATTTTTATACATGAATAGAACGATACATATAATCACGTGATTTTAAACCATCTCAATGTAATAGAAAGTGTGTCGATATATTATACTGTCAGATTTCACGGTTATCCATGAAATTTTTTCAATTTTATTCATCCAATAAAAAAATGTTTACTGATTAACAGGCATGTAAATTGGGATGAAGCCACTCGGTTTCATGTTTCCATCTACGTTAAATATCAGACTTTTGTTTCCTGTTTTTGTTTTCCTTGAACTAGAATTAATTTTAGTTTTATTTCGTGAGGTATTAGATTGCTGCTTGTTCACATTTCTCTTTCTTTTAACCTGCACCTTTTCCTTTCTTCCTGCTTTTTCATTTTCATCTTGACTTAAGTCATCATCACTTGTATTATTTTCCACCCTGCTAGAAGTCTTATTCATCTTTTTCTTTTTCTTGACTTGTATTTTTACTTTTTTTTCTTCATATTCATTTTCGTTATGACTTACATTATCATCACTCTCTTCTTTTCTTCTTTTCAAGTTTTCTTCTTTCTTGATAGGACGAACAATGTTTGATTCAATATTTTTGGTGGAGTCATTTTTTTCTTCTTCTGAAGACATGCTGTTCGAGTCTTCATTTTCGCTCATATCTTCCATGACTTTTATACTGAAATTTTGTGCGGATTTAGCTTTGCTTCTTAGCTTTTCTTTCATGTATTTATTGTAACAGGCATTACATCTCAGGTGATTTTCATCAGACGTAAAAAAATGATAAGATTGAAAAGGTCTATGACACCTTATACATTCTTGTACCATTGACTCTGCACATTTTAAACAATATTTTTTATTTTTTACTAAATCAGCATTTTTACCACAAAATTCACATTTAGAAACCATTTTTTATCATAAAAAATTAAAAACGAAAATATATAAAGCTAATTAGCTAAGTTATTCATTTATCTCAATAATATTTTTATATATTATTTTAAAGGTAATAAGGTAAGTCATTCATTTATCTCATTAATATTTTCATAATATTATTCACTGCTATCATTTTCACTTAATTCCATTTCACTTTCACTGTTGCTATCACTACTTAAATTTTGTTCTTTTTCTTTCTTTTTTTTAATTTTTTCTTGCTTGTTTTCTTTCTTAAATTTCTTAACTTTTTCAATTTTTTTATATATTTTATTTTTCATTCGAAGAAGAAGGTCAAACTCTTCTTTTTGAAGAGATATACTTTTATCTTTAGTCAAGTCATGAAAATGTAAATATATATTTCCTTTAAATTTATTTATATCTATTCTTTTCCTCCGACCAAAAGCCAAAGTAGGGTATTTTCCTGATTTGTTCATTTTTTCTTTTATTATGCCTTAGGCTTTCTTTCTAATGTTAATAAGGTGAAAGTTTTTTCAAGCTATCTCATGATCTTTTTTTCTTTTTTATTTCTGGAAAAGGTATTTCGTTTCTTTTTCTTTTTTTCTTTCTTTTAGGTATACTATAGTGTCCATAAGCAAGAGATTTTATCCCGCTATCACATAAATATCTTTTATCTTCAAAAGGAGAAAGAGAAATCTTATGTAGGGAAATGGTATACACTTTATGTTTAAGACTTACTATATTACAGAATTGATCTTCTCTTATTTTATTTTTAAATAAGACTTTTTTAAAGTTACTATGTTTTATTTCTTGTATACAACTTTTTTTTATGCCTTTCACTTTTTTCTCTTCTTCTCCAGTTTCATAAAGAATAGAATACATTTTAGGTCTTAATGCTATAAATTCTTTTATTTTTTTCCCTCCTGTTTCATCTTTGAATTTTCCTAAAACTTTCATATTTTTAGAGGAAAATAAAGGATGACTTTCTTTAAGATTAGAAAAATCAAAATAATTTTCAATATTTTTTTATCTTTTTTAAGAAATGTTCATCTTTAATATAATAAATGAATGAGTCTGTATCCGTGTATAACAATTGAATAATGCTTTCTGAAAAAGCAGGTAACATGATATTATAATGAAAATTAAACATCCATAATTTTGATAGTTCTAATACTGTAAATCCTATGTATATAGGTTTATTTAAAAGAATTCGTTCTTTGTTATATTGTATACCTACGAAGTCTTTTTGAAAGATATGTAGTGATTTAAAATTTGGTTTTCTTATAAGTTTTTCACTTACTAAAGGATTAGAAGTTAATTTCATAGTTGATCTTTTCTTAACATTTTCTAACGTTTTCCCAAAAGTGCTGTTAATTAAAAGTTTAAAGAATTCTTTGTCAAAAGAAGAAGTAGCTAAGGTTCTTTTTGTTGTATTAAAATCGATGTATGGTTTCATCCAATCTTTTTGTTTAAATGAAAGAACTCTATGTATTTTTTTAATTTTCATTCCTAGGTTTAGATATAGCTTTAAGTTACGGTAATGTATAACATAATTTTCCTTTTGATTTAAATTACATATTAATTTTTTTCCTCCTTTTTTATATGAAATTCCTATGTCTTTGAGTACTTGTTCAGCATAAGTGGATAAATCTTCCTTTTTTATTTCTAATTTTTCTGGTGCTAAAGGAAAAGAATTATGTCTATCATGAAGGTTTGCAGGATAAGATAGAGTTACTTCCATAATATAGCCTGTTTCATTATCGTCTGGAATGTTACATATTTCTAATTTATTTATTTCTTTTTTTTCCAACCATTTGAAATCAGAAATAGGTAAAAAATCTGCTAAACATTTTCCATATAAATTATTGCAATCAATATAAAAAATATGTTCATCAGGTTCTTCTGCTATAGCATACCTGTGCGAAACATTAGTTATTCCTCCTCTTACACCTGTTTCTATGAAATTGTACATTTCTATGTCCGAAAATAAATCTAATTTAACCCCAGTATATTTCAACATGGCTTGATAACTTAAGCTTGGTGAAGTAAGAAAATGTGATGGATCTAATCCATAATAATCTAAAGCCTTTTCTCTAAAAGATTCGAAAACGTCACATAAAAGCAAAACATCTATTTTTAAATATTCTTTCAAATAATCTTTTAGGTTCTTGCATTTGAAAGCTTTGAACATAAAAAGAGCATGCTGGTAATCTTCGTCAGAAATGTTTTCTTTTGTTAAAGAAGAATAAAAATATTTTCTTGCAGGCAATTTTTTTTCTTTCAAAACACTCCATGAATTTATATAATCATAACACATAACTCCTTTACGGATAACATAAGGTAATAATTTTTTATCTTTTAAATGCTTCTTTGTTTCATAGAAGTCATCAGTTCCTTTTTCATTCATAAGATTTGCTAATTTAGCTAAAGAAGTAGGAAGAAATTGAAAAGAATCTATGAAACGAAAATTTTCAAAACTTAAAGTCAAAAATTTTTCTGACGATTTTGCTATAACAGATATATTTTTCTCGTCCACATATTTATATAATTTTTGAATAAGAAAATGAGTGTCATAGTTCATGCTATTATGAATAACAATAGGTATTTTTAATTTATCCATCCTTAAAGACGTATAAGTAAGATTACATCTGTTACAAGCATAATTTATGTCTCTCCCTTTACCTTCTCGCCCTATATGAGAATGATCTAAAACTTTGCGTATACCTTTACGAGTCAATGAAACCCCACAAACGTAACATTTTCTCTGCTTAGCTATATGAGAAATATCCTGAGGAGTTAATTTCATAGGTTCTCTTTTATGGTGTAAAATATAAGATATTTCAGCTCTTTTTTGATATAAATAAGAGACAAAATTTGATATGACATTTTTTCCTACATATATGAATGGATCTTGATTGTATTCTTTATATTTTGACACCATTATAGCACCGAAAGCATTTAATTTATGTTCGCGTTCACATAAAGATTTACCTTTATAAATTGGTTCTTTCATTTTATAATTATAACATTCAAAATCTGCATAAATGATAAAAGGACTTTTTACTTTATTTTTGAAATCTGAAAAATTAAGATGTGAACCTATAGGTGGCATATAGTATCCTTGTCCTACGTAAGGATTTTTATTGCAATTCTGAGTTATGTGGGACTTATATTTTTTTTCTGAGCAAAAAGATATCAAGCATTTGTAACAAAAATATCTAGTTTTTTTTCCAGAAAAAAGGTCTTATAAACTTATGTAAATTCCTAATCAAATAGTAGTGATTATCATATAATAATAAATCAACATGTCTTCCTTCAGAAACAGTAGTCGAATTAGTAGAAATATACATAGGGAAAGGTTGAATAATCTTTTGCTCTGTTTCTAACATACCAAATACATTTATTGTTAGATTGTTCTTTTTTTCAAATTGTGATATTTCATTTAATTTCACAGGAAAAGTAATAAAAGAAAGATTCAATTCATTTAAAAAAATATCATAAGATTTTGCTAAATTTGAATTATTTGTTACTTTATGTAGACCAGCTAAAACAGAATAAAGAAAGCATTTATTACCAGTTCCTTTTATATTTAAAATCGATTTTTTTGAGAAACCATCCTGATCCCATGTGAAGGAAAGAATCAAAAAATCCTAATATAATAGAAAAACTAGACCTAATTGTTTCTTCTAAATTCAAAGAATCAAACCCAAATTGAACTGGACTTAAAAACCATGGTTCTATTTGAAAATATTCATTAGTTTCTAAGTTATATTTTCCTAAAATAACGCAAAGTCCTATCTGAAATTTAACTCCACCTTCTTCTTTCTTTACTTTTAATATTTTTTTCTTCACTTTTTTTAAATTTTTGAACAGAAATAAATCAGGATCATATTTTAAAGAATTAGGAATGATATCATATTCTGTGATAAGATTTTTTAATGCTCTACGACGATAAATCATTAGACTATCGGTCTGAAATGTAAAACCAAAAACACTGTTCCGTATTCAAATTTAACAAGATCTCCTAAGTCATCACAGACAGTTTATTGAATTTCTTGTATTTCATTTCTTTTAAGTTTTTTATAATATGGAGTAACAAAAACTTCTGTTATGTCATCACCAAAGCTTCCTGTGCATCTTATTGTTCTTAAAAGTGGAACTTGTTTGTTTCCTACTACTTCATTACAAACTATGTTGCTATAAATATAAATATTAGATGCTATGTAATGCAAATTAGGAACCCCACCCGCCATGAAATTTTCATATTCATTTGGTCCTAAATTTGATGCTATTTTTTTATATTCTTCAAAATTTTCTAAAGGAGGTCCCATGAAAGACACAGTGTTTCCTTCTTTTTTCTCAGCTTTTTCATGTAAATCTAATCTTAACAAAGAAGACAAATCAGAAGAAAAAGTTACTACGTCTCCTTTTCCTACTTTAAGAATAGGCTTTAAATTTTGTGGTTCTATTTTCATAAAAGGTTTTCGCTCTTTTTTAAAGAAAACATCATCAGGATAAATATCAATTTTTTCTAAAACAGAATTTATAGTTCCAATAAGGTTATTAATAGAATTATAATTTCCATAAGGAATTCTTTCTACTATGAACCTTTTCTCCAAGGTAACATCACTTGCAGAATTTGCTATAAACACATTTTTTTTAAATTTAAAAAAATTTCTTTCCACTATTATAGTTCTATTTCGTTCTGGTCTTTCAGGAAAATTATACCAAGAAATAGGTATATTAACTTCCACCACTCCAACCTCCCATTCCCCTTTCAATGTAATAGTTGAAGGTAAATTTACATAATAAGAACTTGTTTTGTTTTCCCTAGAAGGGTGAATAGTATTAGAAGGTAAATTCACGTAAAAAGGAGAGGAAATTGACATTTCTTTTTTTACTTATATGATATATACTTTTTTGATTATCTCAAAGAAATTAAACTTAAAAAATATTTATTAATTTTATAATTGAAAACATTATATAACATCATAACATAACACTGTTATATTTTTCAACATTTTTATTTTCAAGTAAAGCCATTTTAGGTAACTTGTCTTTCTTCAAAGAAGAGCATGATTCTGATTTTTTTGATAACCATAATAATATATCTTTTTCATACCTATATATTGGCTTCTTTTCAAACCATTTAACATCACAATATTTACACTTTTTTATTTTATGATTCCTTTTCATAAAGAAAAATTCTAAACATTTTATATGAACAGGTTGCATACAACAATGAATGTAAGTAACATTTGTGCTGTTAGAAGAAATTATCAGCTCTGAAGAACAAAGTTTACAAAACATATAAAGAATAGACATTTTATGTTCTTTTTTTCTTATTTGATCTCTTATTTTTTTCTTTAAAGGACTTAAAACATAATCATTAGGATTAACATTCAAGTAATGTTTTTTGTGAGCAGGTTTCATCAATTCTATTACATCTTCAAAATATGAAATCTCTAAAATAAAACATGAAAAATCCTTTATTCTATAATAAAAATCTGTATATTTTAAAAAAATACAGCACATTTTAATAATTCTAGGCAATAACATGACATCAGATAAAACAATCTTCATTATTTCTTCTAAAAGATATGAAGACTGAAAGAAATCAGAGAAAAAGCATAAAGCTTCTACTCTTATTTCTTTTAAAGATGAAAATGGCTGAATCAAAGAAAGCGCTGTAAATATATGTTTAGCTTCTGTTACACTCATATAATTCTGAACAGGGAAACTGACATCTATTAAATCATCTATTTTACCACCAGTGAAAGTCAACATAGCTTCTAAGTAATAAACACGACTTAAAAGCAAACCAACATTAACTTTAATTGTCATCTTTCATATCAGCAATTTTTTTCTGATATAACTTACTGTGAAATCTCTTCTCAATACTTGACACTTTATATCTACTCAATAAATCCTCTTTATTTCAACCCTTATCCAACAACAAATATGGTAAAGGCATATTATCTTCAATAGACTTTATATATCAAAACTCGTTTGATAAATATGGTACAGAATGTTCTGTTTTAAGGTTCTTAACCTGAAATGTCACAGTGCCTAACTAAACACCGAACTTACAGGTTATATACTCTTATGTGATAAAGGATACCTGTTAGAAGTTATCACACAGTAGTTTTTTTACATGCTTATATTTCTTAAACTTTAATAATAATGTAATGCATTTTTTATAGTTTTTTTTCTTAAGCTTCTGAATTTTTTTCTTAGCCATGAACAAAATTCAGGACTACATATTGGCTTTGCTTTTTTCCATTTCATGCCACAATCATAACATGCTATACCTTTCCGATAATGAGTACTGTATGAAGCAAACTTAAAACTACTGTAACATTTATAATTAACTGGACAAGCACAACACAGCATATATGTTACTTTTAATGTTCTAATTTTTTTATTTTTATCAAAAGTATGATATTTCCCACACCCTCCGCAGCGAAACTTAACAATTTCTGCATTAAGGTCTAAATCTTGTAACATATCAGTTATTTTATTTTGTAGTTCATTATCCGAATAACAAAGATAATCACAATAAGCAGATATGCTGTGTTTTGTACAAAGCAAATCATCTAATATGTCAGAACGATTAACTTTTAGAAGATCTGAAGCAAACCAAAATAATTTTCTACTGTTTACATGAAACATAGTTCCGCAATAAACATAAACTTTCAATGCTTTCCCTATTTCTTTGATTTTTTTCGTAGTCCTTTGATATATATAATTAAACAAAAAATCTGACTGAAAAAAAGAAGCAAAAAATGCTAAGGACTCTATGTTTTTGATTTCATTAAAACGTTCATAACAAGCTTTTTTTGATGAAATATTTAAGAAGGAAATGTATAAAAAACATTTCGATACAGATAATAATGAATGTGCAGGTATTTCAATGTTTAATTTTTCCATCAAAGGTTCACGATAAAAATTGAAATAGTTTTTAAAGTATAAACTTCTCAATGAAAGTAAAAAAAAGTTCAAGTAGAGTTGCTTTTCCATCTTGAACCTATAAAAACAAGACGGATTATTTTAAAATATAAAACAAACATTGAAATTCTTGTATGACATTTTCATACTACATGTTTATGATATAGGCTGCACACATGTTCAAATATAACATCATATAAACATAAAAGTAACTTTTCTTGAAGCTTATGTTTTATTTCTTGTGAATTATTTAATCCAAATGTGTTGACGAAATATGCTGAATCAAAAGGAGAGGGGGAGCCAAAAAGTTTCAAGCAATAACGGCATGACATCATGCTCTTTTTCTGTGCAGTGAAGTACACTCCTCCTCCAAAGAACAGCTCGTCAGTGCATGTTTCACAAGTGATTTTTTTACATATTTTTGTTCTTGTTTTTGTAGGAACTTTTGTCATCAGCTTCAAGAGAAGTGATCCTGTCTCTGTGTCTTTCTTTTGAGGGAAGACGACAGAAACAGGCAAACGAGACAGAATTAAACGTTGAAGGTAGTCTCTCGTATTAGCCTGTTGTATAGAATCAGAAAAAGGCTCAGTGACATTGACAACTTTGGCTGAACTTTTATCAGGAAGAGTGATGTTGTTGTCGTCTTTCACGACAACTTCACTAGGAACTAAGTCACTGTCTTGGAGAACAGCAACTTCTTTACCAGCAACATTAACTTCGTTACTGTCAATGATTTCGTCCTTGTCCCCTTCGAGAATAACTTCAACTTCACGATGACTGTAGTGGTCATTGTTGTCTTCAATGCCACCAATTTCCTCATAGTCAACGTGAAGTTCATTGTTATCTTCTAAGGAGTCAACTTCATTCACAACTTGATAGTCATCTTTTGACAACTCAAGTCCAGAAAGCTGAATAGCTTCTTCTAGTAAATCTAAAGAAGCTGGACCATAGTCGCTTTTGCAAAGCTCAGAAAGTTTTTTTTTCTTTACTAGTGGAGGCATAACCTCCAGATCTTCTTCTTTTGATATCATTCTTTTAGTAGGATTAGCTCGACTCGGTCTTACAAGAGGCATTTCCTCTTCAGGCTTCTGAAGAGAAGATGTTTCTTGTACATCATGACCAGTTTTAGCAAATTTTGTTCCTTGAAAAAATTGGTTGTTTAACTTGGACAAAATAGGTTCTGGCTCTTGGTTTTCACGTTCCATCTGTAGGTAATAAATAAAATAAAATTCATAACTAAAATTTTAAGTCAAAAAGTTAAGTATAAAAAAATAAAATGTCACTTAAACATTATGCTAAGCAACTTTTATATAATATTTATTTCATTATTTTTAATTTTTTTGGTTTACAATTTTTAGGACCTCTTCTGTCTTTAGTACACCTGAGAATAGCTGCAGAACAATGTTGCGGACATTTGGCACATTTCTCTATATTTTCAGGTAACATATTAGTTTGTAAGACAATTAAATGCTTATATATTCTATCACATACTTTAATAGAAGATTCTAAGTTAGCCCTACACTGTTCAAGCTGTTCTTTAAATAAGTTAGCAAAAGGTGAAAACTCTCGTAACGAATTTACTTTATCGTCTACATCTATATCTATTTTTTTCTCATGCTTCATTTCTTCATTTTTTTTAAATTTTTTATTCGTTGAACCCTGCTCTTCACTATCTGATTCGCTCTCAGACAATTCTAAATCTTCTTTTAAAAAATAAAATTCAGGATCAGAAGAACTATCTTGAGAAACGCTTCGTTTAGGTTTAACAGATTTAGATTTTCTCTTTTTTCTTTCTATGTCTAAAGATTTCGAATCATTATCCTCATTTTCACTAGAATCTGACAAATTCTCTTCACTGAAAACATTATCAGAAGCTGGTAATATTTTTTTATTCTTTTTTCTTTTCTTAGTCTCTACATATTCTTTCACTTCCTCGTTCTCAGAATCAAAAAAAATAGAAACAGGTTTGCTTCTCATATTTTCAGAAGGAAAAAAATCTACACTTTGATTTTTTGTGTGAAAAGTTATATTAAGATTCAAAACTTCTGAAATACATTCTAACAATACACTATGAGAAGAAATAAGGTCTAAAAGAATTTTTTCTTTCTCTTGATTTATACAAAATTCATACTCTTTTTTGTAGGCTTCTTCTTTTTTTAACAGAGACAAAAGAAAAAACCAAGTCTCATCTTTCATTAGATCAAATATTTTCTCTTTTGATATAAAAGACTCTTGCTTCTTCCTTTTAATATATTTTAAAATGTAATACAAACAATGTTTCTCTTTAAGCTTAATTTCATTCCAGTAAACTCTGTTAAATTCATTATTTTGACTTAAAATAAAAAATATTGTTAAAAGAATTTCTGAAATCAATTTAATTTCTTTCATTTTTATTATCTGACTTTTCCTTTATAATTTCGTCTAACACAAGTTTTATCTCAGAACATAAAAATAAAAAAATATTACAATCTTTAGTTATACAATTCCCTTTGAAATTATAACCTAAAGTAAAAGTAATATCTTTATTTGAAATTCTTATGACAGAAACATTGTTCACATTATAATCTTTTAATCCTTCATAATTTACCCAAACAGATTCATATGTGTTAGACTCCTTTAATTTATATGAATATTTGTCTTTAAAATGAAATCGTATTTTTAAAAGAAATTCTATAACTTTAATATTGTTATTTTTTATGTCAATTTCTACACTTATTTGGATATTTAATAATGATACTTTAATTTTATTGTAATTTATTAAAGAAAAATGATTCCAAAAGTTTGAACAAAAAAAGGAAATAAACTTTTTAATGTTGCTTACAATAAAGTTAAAATCATTTCTTAAAAATATATAACAACACCCATTTTTGGTAAATTTTAAAGAAAAATCTTTTTTTAAAATAACAATAGAACCTCTATATTTAGAAATTTTCCCCTGCAGCTGATATAAATTCTCTATGTCTAACTTAGCACAAGGGTACGTTCTAGCTATTAAAACAATATTATTAGTGTAATACTGAATTGACATAAGAATTAAAACCAAAAAATATGTAAACCAATTAGTTAACACCGAAAGAATGATATATTATACCATAATAGAAGCAAGCCAGCTATATAATTTATTGAATAACTAAATAAACAAAACAACTGAAGCACGTTAACTGAATGAATGAAACAAGCTAACTAAATAAAGCAAGTAAGCAAATAAATAAAATAAAATAATAACCTTATCCAAATTTAATCAGCAATCTTGATGTTGCTAGCAGATCCTCGTCCTAAATGAACTGTGAATAACCTTGTTGATACAGTAAACTGTAAACGACCTCAACGTTAGAGCAAACTGCAGACGACCTTGATGTTACACAGACTAAACGACCTTGATGCTGCTGAGTCCTTAATCAAAAATAAGAAGACAGCACAAGACGTCTATCTGAAAAGAAAAAAGAGACTTAATTTCTTTAAATTATCAGCATTATATCATTTCATATATAATCAGTTTCATGTCATCATCTAATTATCGTTATTTTTTCAATATGATATATATAAATTAATCAGTTTCATATCTTCATATTATTATTATAAAATAATAATCATCATTATTATAAATCATTATAATAAAACATTATAAATAGTAATTTTAATGTTTTTTCAATATTATCATTTAATAATAAGCTCATTTAAATTAAAATTTACATTATAAACTCATTTAGATTAAATTTTAATGTAAAATATAAATAACAATTCGTCTTATCTATGACTATAATCCAAAGCAAAAGAAATTTACCTTTGCTTTTTACAGTAAAACTTTCTGACTCAAGTTCAGTAAGGTCACTCTCGGATTGAGTTTGGATTAAGTATTGATCTGAAAAATAACATTTCATAAAATCTTTAATTTATAACTCGAGTTCAGCAAGGTCATTCTTAAATTATTGAGTAAAGTATTAACCTGAAAAATAAATTTTTATTGAGAAGATTAAATCTAAATCTTCTTAAACTTAAAACATTATTATTAGAACTTGTTATTATTAGAACTTGGTTTTATATTCAAATAAAAAAAAGTATTTTTCTTTTTTATTTAGTAACAAAAAATAGGTTAATAAATTTACCTCTGTGTACGTAGAAAATATCACGGAACAGATAATTAATTATCAATCTCGTACGGGTCAATAATCTCTGACACGCCTGTATATTTTGCCTTGCTAGTTGTCCTCCTCTATGTTCCTCGTAGTTAGACACAGAGTTTCCTCCACTCATGATACACTAAAACAAAAAAAATAGGAATTCTTTAAAGTAAACTAAGCTCATTAAAGTTCATTAATTGAACAGGGTCTATTTTTTTAAAAGCAGCAAGTAAAAGCATTCAGTTTTTCACTACAGTTTTTGCATAAACACACCAAATAACTATATTTAGTTTGTGACTGTAGTTTTTACTCGAACACTATAAAATAATTTATTTTTACTCTAACGCATAAAAAAACTTGAAACTGTAGTTTCTTCTTGAACGCATAAAATTTGAAGTTTGACATTTTAGTTTCTACTCGAAAGCGTTAAGTTAAAAAGGTCTAACTATATAAATCACCTACCTTACAGTTTTCCTTTTCCTAGGTTCGTTATAAGCTGTAGCGTTTTACATGCTCCTCTCCTGTTCTGCTTTTATCTGAAAAAAAATTTTGATTCATTATTAAATATCCACTCGAACACAACTAATTTCAATATTCAGTTTATTGCTACAGTTTTCACTTGAACGCATCAGTTCAGTTTATTACTACAGTTTTCACTCGAACGCATCAGTTCAGTTTATTACTACAGTTTTCACTCGAATGCATCAGACAATTTCCACTCGAACACATCAGGCAATTTCCACTCGAATGCTTTTACTTAAATGATCTAACACACCTTCAACAAAAGCAATAAGATATTATTTCAATCTCTATTCGAACGCTACAACCTTCCAGCTCATAACCTTATTTTTAACTTGAACGCGAAACATAAAATTACTTAGTATGTAAGTTTTTTCCTCGAACACAATAAGTCATTACGCATGCGTCACTCTGTTATAACAAAATGGCTGACTATACCTTCCGCTTTAGGTAAAACCATCTTTAGCAGCAGTGTTTTCTCCGAGAAATCATACTTATAAGCCCTATCTAGACCTTTCTAATTTATTGTCTTATTCTATGAAAAACATAAAGAATACCATACTTTTGTATATCAAAAATATATCATAGTTCTAGAGAAAAATGTATTTTCCTAACGCATATTCCGCAATCGAAAACAAAATACTTCTTACAAAAATTTACCTAGCCTTATGTTTCTTAGTTAATCCGTTAGATGTCTCTTTCTGTTTCTACCGTGTCTAATGAAATACTTTTGGTTCCTCTTCTCCTGTCGTGTCTCATCAAATGTTTATGGTTCCGCTATGTGTTTCTTTCTACCCGATGAGGGTTCAAGGGCAGTACCGCTTTATCAAGGATGAGGGTTAAATTGCACATAAATTTGAAAGACATTTAAAAGAAATCATCCGAATTTAAGGAAAATTTATTTCAAATGAAAACTCTAGTGAAAGCCGAGAAGAGAATCTCAGGAAAATGAAATATTTATAAGGTGGTATAACGTGCGTCCCCCTCCTGATCTCGGACCACCATATAGTGATCCGCAGTAAAAAACAATCATAGAATATAAATATGACACACAGGTTCTTTAGTTAAGCGCTGATAAGCTAATGAAAGCCGAGAAGAGAGTCTCAGGGAAATGAAATATTTATAAGGTGGTATAACGTCCGTCCCCTTCCTGATCTCGGACCACCATAGAATATAAATATGACACACAGGTCCTTTGATTAAGTGCTGATAGGCAATATTAAAAAACTGGTGAGCACTATTGAATCATTAGGCACAGTTCAAACCGAAATATAGGTAGATACACACGCAAACCAACAGAAAAAAAACTGAATTGGTCAAACCTATATTTCATTCATAAAAGATGAAAATAAAAATTTATAGTTATAATGCACGATTAGAATCATTATAAGCTGGTTTTTAAGGTGGTTGAGCTACAATAAATTATAGTGAGAAATATTTTGGTGGTCCGAGACTTTACGGCTAGGTAAAAAATTTGAAAACTACTAGATAATACAAGAACCAGTATGATTAACTTGAACTTCCGGGTTAATTTCGCCAGAAGCTTCTTCTTCAAAATATAATATTCTAAGACCTAACGTAGGATTTACAGCTTCAAAAGCGGAAAATCATGTCAAGAAACAAGGATTATTTTCTTTTAGGACCTAAAAGATGACAAAGTTTCAGCGAAATCCTCTCTTACCATCGACAAGCTGAACTACTTCGTTGTTATCTAGACATGGAAACTCGAAACAGGTACTTATCTATTTTATCTAAGAAGACTATGACTCACCCTACTTTTAGTTAAAGGCTCATTGTCAGTTTTTTCTTATTCACTCGTATTAATACCTTTTTCTACAGCTAAACTAGTTAGGTTAAAGAAAGATCTAGGTTATTCTCTAGTTCATCGTCATCTAGCTCACAGTGAAGATGTGGACTTATATCCTAATATTCGTTCTTGTCCCTGCTTGTCTAGGAGTGGGAACAAAAGAAAATTGTTCATGCTCTTTCTTAGAGGATAGCATTATTTCCTGTCAGAGTCCTAATCTAACATGTTTGATTCAAATGGAACTGACACACAAAACTTTAATCACTTCAGAAATCAGGACACAAAGTAACAACCAAACGCAGGAAATACAATATGGAAGAAACCGATTCCCTTTCTTAGAGCAAGTTTCCTCGAAAGTTGCTCTCTATTCTTGTGAAGCAGGGACATGCAGGTAATTTAAAAGCATTTATTGTCCTATTTTACTGAATAGTAATTCGTCGAAAATTTTGCTCTTACACTCTAAAATAATATTTCTTAACCAAAAATACTAATCTCAGAGCAATTTTCTGTTATCAAAGCTCATGTGTAAAATGTAAATTCCTAACTTTTTCTCTGCTAACTAAATAAATAAATATGTATTCAGCTTTGGCTTTAGATCATGCTAAAAGTAGTGCTATTGAAAATATGAGATCATAGACTAGAATCTTTAATTCGACGCTGTCCTGGCACCGTGCCAAATCTGATACTATAAAAGAGATCGTAGTACAATTCTGTTATAACACATTGTCTATACCGTAGTACAATTCTGTTATAACACATTGTCTATACCATTAAATGTTTCAAGGATAATTCTGTTATAATAAATATGTATTCAGCTTTGGCTTTAGATCATGCTAAAAGTAGTGCTATTGAAAATATGAGATCATAGACTAGAATCTTTAATTCGACGCTGTCCTGGCACCGTGCCAAATCTGATACTATAAAAGAGATCGTAGTACAATTCTGTTATAACACATTGTCTATACCGTAGTACAATTCTGTTATAACACATTGTCTATACCATTAAATGTTTCAAGGATAATTCTGTTATAATAAATATGTATTCAGCTTTGGCTTTAGATCATGCTAAAAGTAGTGCTATTGAAAATATGAGATCATAGACTAGAATCTTTAATTCGACGCTGTCCTGGCACCGTGCCAAATCTGATACTATAAAAGAGATCGTAGTACAATTCTGTTATAACACATTGTCTATACCGTAGTACAATTCTGTTATAACACATTGTCTATACCATTAAATGTTTCAAGGATAAGTCTGTTATAACACTGATAAAATTAACGTTCTATTTTAACAGGAAAACTCATGTCTACCTTCCAACAGAAGGAAAATATATCCGTCTCACAGAATATCATCTGATGAAAGCAAAATCAACCACAACAAAAACTTCTACTCTGTCTACTAAAATCTATAAGTCTACTACCACCTACAAACCTACTGTCTACAAGCCTACTTCCACCTTCAAGCCTAGTACCTATATTCCTACTTCGATCATGTATAGAAGCACCATCTATATCCCTGCTTCCACTCCTGCTGCCTATACATCTACTATCATTAACAAAGAGGCTACTTCAAGGTATTTCTATATTTTTTACTAATAATTGTAACCCTTTTATTTGTTTTATATGAACTACGACTTGTACGAAAATGCTAACAATGTCAAAATATTTTCTTTAAATCTTTTGGTCACTAAAAAAACTTTACGAGCTTAAAAATGTCTTAAGAAATCCAAAACTATATAAACGTTGTAATGTTTTCTTTAACTCTGTTCTAGTCATTGAAAAAACATTATGACCTTGTAATTTTAGAAATATTTTAAGAAATCCTAAATATCATTTTCTCATACTTGTGCAGGGATTTTAAAATTCAAGGGTCCTGCGCATTCATATAGAAACCTAGGTTTTCAGAGTAAAAAATCAAACCATTTCAGGCATTTTCATGCTAAATAACTTTCATCTCTGTTAATTATATAATAAAATTTACCTATCATACATTAATATAACATAACCTTTCTTTTCAGAGAAAAACTTACCTTAATTAAGACGTCTGAACAGCAAACCACAACTGCTCCTCAAGAAAAAGACTATCAAAATGAGGATACTATAACAACGTCTTCAACGTCTGGAGAAGGATTTCATCTGGAAGATCAGCCCAGCACTCCTGCTTCTTATATACCAAACCATGAGGAGCTGTCAACCTTAAGCCCCGCCTTGAAGAGCAGCTCTCCCCTTTCAGCTGTACCAAGAGAGCACCAACTGACAACGTTAAGCCACGCCTTAAGGAGCAGCTCTTCCCTCTCACATACAGTAACAGATCAGAAAATGTCAACTTCAAGCCCCGCCTTTATAAACAGCACAAGAGAGTCTCTTCCAAACAATTCTGTTAACTCTTCAATGGCATCTTCGTCTCTTATTGTGTCTGTATCGTTTGGTGTAATCATTCCTTTACTTATAATAACAAGCATTGTTATAATATTAAAGGCTCGAAAAAAAAGAAACAGATCTCCTATATATAGACCAACTTCAGGTCAAGCTAGCACAAGCAGAGAAATTTTCGAGTTAATACCTCTACATTCAAACATACCATAATGTCTTACAAATAAAAGACATTCCCTGCTACGTCTTATAATATTTCCTCAAGTTAAAGGGTATATTTACTGAAAAAACAGCATTAAAATTAAAGGTGCTTCTTATATACGCACTGTCTTTTATACATTAGAAATTAAGGTAGTAATTCTGTTTATCCAAAGAAACAATCATATTTTACAGCTACGCTTGTTAATAATTATAAATCACTTAACCAAATTTATATATTTCATTAAGTACAACTATATAATCTCATATATGTATCTTGGCTATAAGGTATATTCTACCCTTCTGTATAGCTTTTGAAATTTGTATGTAAGAAACATTAGGTTGCATAATCTGATCTAATTTTACCATATGCCTTATACATAAATATACATATATATATATATGCTTACTAGTATAATCTCTTGCATATGAAAGGTATTCTCTACATCAAACAAATCCCTTCTAAGTCTTATAGGATTTACTCAAATTGAGGGGTATATTTTCTGAAAAAAAACAGCATTAAAATTATAGGTGCGTCTTATATGCGCACTGTCTTTTATACATTGGAGATTGAGGCAGTAATTCTATTTATCCAAGAAAACAATTATTTTTAACAGCTACGCTTGTTAATAATTATGAATCACTTAACCAAAATTCATATATTTCATTGTGTATGGCTATATAACCTAACGTATGTATCTTGGCTATAAGGTATATTCTACCCTTCCGTGTGCCTTTTAAAAGAACACTATTCATTATGCAATACGCTATTCTATTAAAATCTGTATGTGAAAAAACAATAAACAATTACTCTGTTATTGAAAATCTTTTAATTATTGAAATAATCAAACTAAAGAACTAAGTACGTATGTACTGATACATAATTTATGTCCTTGTTTTGTTCAGAATGTTATCTGGAAAACATGATTAATATCCTTGTTTTGCTCAAGACATTATCTGAACGCAGTATTCTCTGGGAAAGTTGTGACATTTTGACCTTGGGTCTTTAGCTCTATAAGAAGTAATATAGTGAAAAATCCATCTTTAATCTTCTAAATACAAGACTCATAATTTTTTTTCTATTCAAAAATCACTTTTTTTTAACTTCAAGCATCGTTAACTTTAAAAAACTTATAAAAAATATATGAATTAAAAAAATTATCTTGAGATAATGATTACAATAATAACATTTATCTTGATATATATAGGATAAGACCTAAAGTGGTTAAGGGTGGGAAAGCTTCCAGTCTTCACCCTTTAAGACTAGCAATATAAAACTGTGTTTAATGCGCAATTCATAAGAAAACAGTGGAAAATAAAAATAAATAGCAAAAATAGAAATAAAAAGCTGACATACCATCTGCCATAAAATATTTAATTAAAAACTTCAATAAAATTTCATTAGAATTTCTCTCTAGCACTTTATTAATTATGATAGTATCGTAACATTCAACAAGTA
The DNA here is from genome assembly GCA_949317995.1 of Acholoe squamosa. NCBI lineage: Eukaryota > Metazoa > Annelida > Polychaeta > Phyllodocida > Polynoidae > Acholoe > Acholoe squamosa. The sequence goes on from OX439051.1 coordinate 56,552,556, forward strand.
CAAAACATATGCGAACCTTAAAGGATTTCCTACCACATAGGAGACAAACACGTCTGTAACCAACATAAGAGTGCATCATACTCAATATTCATACGATATGTTTTATTTTCAATTATGATACACAGTACATAAAAAAATACTATCATAATATTCTCTCTTAAAAAATAAATAAAAAAGTCAAATAAAAAATAAATAAGACTTTATCAATGTAATATGATAATCTACAGCAAGAAATACAATAATCCATTTTCAGTATTTAAAGGGTGAAGAAAAATATATTGCTTTGTCCTAAGAAAAGATTCTTCCTATAACATAGAGAATAAACACCAGCTCAGCTAGTCTACCATAATACCTTACGTATAAGACGCATCTCAAAACTCAACTATACGTGAGATGTTATAATATGATCAAAAAAAATCCTATGAGGTCAACATTTTACTTCATTAAGAGTTAATAACCACGTAATACGATACTAAATCAACAGGTGGCAGCACTATTCTCTTTTTACATAAAGCTACGTATTAGAACACCACTGTCCTATAGAAATATGATGTTATATAAAGAAATATATCGATACAATATAAATCTTTTATACAATAAACTATAGCCTATACCAATAAAACATTAGGTAACATTTATTTATAACACATCTTCTCTCAAAACATTTATCAATGTAGCACACCCATAATCATAACACTCGTACATGAACATATAGAAATAAATTCATGCATGTATCATACTAATATAACTCAAGTCTAGGCTAACATTAGCTTAAGAGTTCGTAGATCTTCTATTTGGAATTTTTGAAGGTCTGGTCTCTCCAGACCAATATTTAATCCAAAAACATTCTCCTGAGATCTGCATTATACTTCTTCAATCCAACTTACTGGTATAATCCCAAAAAATCCTGAGAGGTCTACATAACATTTCATTAAACGTCATCAAACAGTCTCGATTTATCAATAAAATGATATTGATCAGCGCCGTATATAATACTCTACTATATCAACAGGTGGCAGGACTATATACTATTTCAGAGTTTACAGCATAACGAAACTTAGGGTAAGGAAGGTGGGGGGTTCGTGTAATTGATCCCTAATGCTCTCATATTGTATAATTTGGTTAAAACGAAATTCTTTTATAACTAAAATTACACACTTTGTTATAACAGAATTTTACTGTAGTAATTTAACAACATAGAACCTAATGACAAGGACATGGAAAAATGACATGAGACATGATCATATCCTAAATTCGCCATGTGACACTCAGATCAGTGACAAAGACATGGGATAATAGTAATTTGACGTGTGACATGGAACCTAGTGACAAGGACATGGAGAAAAATAACATGAGACATGATCATATCCTAAATTCGCCATGTGACACTCAGATCAGTGACAAAGACATGGGATAATAGTAATTTGACGTGTGACATGGAACCTAGTGACAAGGACATGGAAAAAAATGACATGAGACATATCATATCAGTGACAAAGACATAGGATAATAGTAATTTGACATGTGACATGGAGAAAAATGACATGAGACATGATCATATCCTAAATTCGCCATGTGACACTCAGATCAGTGACAAAGACATGGGATAATAGTAATTTGACGTGTGACATGGAACCTAGTGACAAGGACATGGAGAAAAATAACATGAGACATGATCATATCCTAAATTCGCCATGTGACACTCAGATCAGTGACAAAGACATGGGATAATAGTAATTTGACGTGTGACATGGAACCTAGTGACAAGGACATGGAAAAAAATGACATGAGACATATCATATCAGTGACAAAGACATAGGATAATAGTAATTTGACATGTGACATGGAGAAAAATGACATGAGACATGATCATATCCTAAATTCGCCATGTGACACTCAGATCAGTGACAAAGACATAGGATAATAGTAATTTGACATGTGACATGGAGAAAAATGACATGAGACATGATCATATCCTAAATTCGCCATGTGACACTCAGATCAGTGACAAAGACATGGGATAATAGTAATTTGACGTGTGACATGGAACCTAGTGACAAGGACATGGAAAAAAAATGACATGAGACATATCATATCAGTGACAAAGACATAGGATAATAGTAATTTGACATGTGACATGGAGAAAAATGACATGAGACATGATCATATCCTAAATTCGCCATGTGACACTCAGATCAGTGACAAAGACATAGGATAATAGTAATTTGACATGTGACATGGAGAAAAATGACATGAGACATGATCATATCCTAAATTCGCCATGTGACACTCAGATCAGTGACAAAGACATGGGATAATAGTAATTTGACGTGTGACATGGAACCTAGTGACAAGGACATGGAGAAAAATGACATGAGACATGATCATATCCTAAATTCGCTATGTGACACTCAGATCAGTGACAAAGACATGGGATAATAGTAATTTGACGTGTGACATGGAACCTAGTGACAAGGACATGGAGAAAAATGACATGAGACATGAGACATGATCATATCCTAAATTCGCCATGTGACACTCAGATCAGTGACAAAGACATGGGATAATAGTAATTTGACGTGTGACATGGAACCTAGTGACAAGGACATGGAAAAAAATGACATGAGACATATCATATCAGTGACAAAGACATGGGATAATAGTAATATGACGTGTGACATGGAACCTAGTGACAAGGACATGGAAAAAAATGACATGAGACATATCATATCAGTGACAAAGACATAGGATAATAGTAATTTGACATGTAACATGGAGAAAAATGACATGAGACATGATCATATCCTAAATTCGCCATGTGACACTCAGATCAGTGACAAAGACATGGGATAATAGTAATTTGACGTGTGACATGGAAACTAGTGACAAGGACATGGAGAAAAATGACATGAGACATGATCATATCCTAAATTCGCCATGTAACACTCAGATCAGTGACAAAGACATGGGATAATAGTAATTTGACGTGTTACATGGAACCTAGTGACAAGGACATGGAAAAAAATGACATGAGACATATCATATCAGTGACAAAGACATGGGATAATAGTAATTTGACGTGTGACATGGAAAAAAATGACATGAGACATGATCATATCCTAAATTTTGATACTGATCTGCGTGTCATGTGACACGCAGATCAGTATCAAAAACATGGGATAATAGTAATTTGACAACATGTGACATAGAACCTAGTGTTAAGGACATGGAGAAAAATGACATGAGACATAATCTTATCCTAAATTCGTCATGTGACTCGCAGATTAGTGTCAAAGAGATGGGAAAAGCTATGTACATAAATTATTTAGTTCCACATAACCTAGAACTGGACCAAGATAGTTCATATTATTCTCGGTAGAGGGAAACCCGAGAATGCGTTCTGCGTTCTAAATACGATGAAATCTATCGTCTCAATTGTAAGCTATGAGCAAGTATTCTTTATTGATATCAATAAAATATATCAAACAATGAAAAGAAAAAGCTCTATACATGAATCATTCAAACTGTTCAAGAAAATTACGCTACGCTATTTGAGAATTGCGCAGATTGGTGATCCGCGCGCTACATATATCATGCCAGAGATAGTTCATATTATTCTCGGTAGAGGGGGACAAAAAATCCGCGTTTTGAATGTAGTTCATATTATTCTCGGTAGAGGGGGACAAAAAATCCGCGTTTTGAATGTAAATCTATCGCTTCAATTGTAAACTAACACGGTAAATTCCTCTAATAACTCAGCAAATGTTCTTTGCTGATATCAATGAAACATATCAAAAAATAGAGGAGAAAAAACTCTGTCCCTAAATCACTCAAACTGATGAAAAAAATCTATATCCTCTTAAACTGAATGTCTACTTGTTCATAGACTTAAAGGTGTAACACCACATTTATGATTTCACTGCTGAGGTGGAGTATATAAGGAACGCAATGTCTGGGGTTAATTGGAGTGGTCCGGCCCTCATGTCACGAACCTCCTTGTCTGTAGCTCCAGGTGCAGCTTCAGTGCGTAAAAGATCTCGACTATTCTTGCGACCTTGTCGACCTTAATGCTCCCATTGTTGGTTGAAGCATGAACGGGTGATGCTCCCATTGTTGGTTGAAGCATGAACGGGTGATGCTCCCATCAGTTGGTGGAAGCAACCATACATAATGGTCCTCCTGTTTCAGTAACGCTCACCGTTCCTTAGAGCACTGATCTGGAATTGAACGTGTTCCACAATCCTCCTTCAATCCTTCAATCCTCCTTCAATCCTCCTTCACTCCTTCAATCCTCCTTCAATCCTCCTTCAATCCTCCTTCAATCCTTCAATCCTCCTTCAATCCTTCAATCCTCCTTCAATCCTTGGTGCACTTAGTTCATTCCTCTGTACCGAAAGCTCAGCTAAGAACCGTGTGACATGAGAACCACTTGACCTCTCTTTTGTATTTAAAATTTATGATATGATTACTATTTCCAAAAATAATCCTAATATCCAAAATAATAGGTATTTTCTGGATATTCAAAAAATATAGGTCTTCTTTGGATATTTTTTTAGAAATATCCAAAGAAGACCTATATATATACTACTACTGTATGAGCCGCGCCTCGACTTTGGGAGAAGCTGTAAGCCGCACCCCGACTTTGGGCCGATCTGGTTTCTGGTACTAGCCGCGGCTTATATGAGAGAATTTACGTTTAATAGTGGAGGGACGGAGCAATCACAGGTTTGCAGTGTATGTGAAGTGATAGATGAACACATATCAATTAGGTAGTAGATAGACTTTAGTTGAACTCTGATTGAGGTGCAAGCATGTGCATCATGATCGTGAGATACCGATCCTGTAGAACCAGCCATAGTTAGTCCCCCTGCAGCTAGTCGGCAGCACGATACTACAACATCCCCCTTTTCTCAGATAAACATCAGAACAATATTTGGAGTTCATATTCTATAAGGTATTGTAATAAAGCTCTTTTATGAAAGTCACAACTGCTTATCTATTATGGTAACATATGAGTCACTTTGTAAATCAACCTTTAACCTGGTGTATTGTCATATGTCTATGAGTATGATTATCAACAAGTGACAAGTCTCTTCATGTAAGTGAACTGGAACAAGATATATTTAAATATGAGGCCTAAAAAAAATTCTTGTGTTCAGGTAACATGCTCAAAAAAATTAGGGTAGGTAGGTCTGGTGTTTTGATAGCACGGCCAGCTCTGCTAGTATGGACTTCACTTGTAGGACTTTCCGGGGCTTTCTGTGGTGTGAGTTGTGCCAGTGGAGCTTTCTGTGGTGTGGGTTGTGCCAGTTTATCAGTTCTGGGCCTAGTCTCTTTTCTAGTGAAATTCTCCCCCTTTTCACCATTGGGACACACTTGCTGTGGAGGTGGCGTCTTTTGGGCGTGCGCACCTTCATGGAGATGACGTCTGTTACGCTGCAGTGTACTGCCACTTGGTGTGTCAACCATGTATGAGTGGGGCTCAGCCCTCTTTTCCATGACTGTCCCTGGCAGCCATGTCTTGGAGGCCTTGTCTTGGATGTAAATGTCTTGCCCTGGATATAAGGGTGACAAAGGTTGACTCCGTGCTGTCTGGTCGTATGGCTCTTTGGCCTTGTCTCGCCTCTCTTCCAGCCTATGTTTGATGTCTTGGTCAATATCAGCCTGATGTGAGGGTAACATAGTAGCTACCTGCCTTTCCAGCAACATCTCAGCCGGTGATGGCAACCGACTTTCAACTGGGGTAGCCCGTAGCATCAGCAGGGCTTCCTGGATACTTCCTTTTGACTTGATACACTTTTTGATGACTGGCTTTACATAGCTTACTTGATGCTCATTATACCAATTGGACTGGTGTAGTGTGGGGATGATGTTGTATGCTTTATTCCCCATCGCTGGCAAAACTCCTTAAAGGTCTCACTAGCATATTGTAGGCCGTTATCTGACCTGATCTCATCTGGTCTTCCAAAGGTGCAGCAGGCCTCCTCCACTACATCTTTTACAACCTCAGAAGTCACTGGAGGTTGTAATTCTTTGATAATCGGAAATTTTGAGTAATAATCTGAAATAAGGATAAATTGACGTCCTTTGATCTCAAATAAATCCGTCCCGATTGGCAACATTGGTTCCTTTCGATTAGCGTCTTGATCCTCTTGGCACTACAACCCTTGACCACTTTCTCAATGTTGGCATTGATCCGTGGCCAGTAGACTGTGTCTTGGGCCAGCAACCTTGTTTTTTCTATGACTAGATGAGCATGGTGGAGTTGCTGTAGAATGTCCTTCTGCATTGTTTCTGGAACGATGACCTGCTTTCTTTTGAACAGGATCCCATCATCAAGGCCAATTACATCTCTGAATGACCAAAATATACGGAGGTCAGTCGGTAAGTCAGATATCTTTGATGGCCATCCACGATATACAACCTCTGCTAGAGAGTTCAGGACAGGGCACCCCTGGGTCTCCCTTCGGAGTTGTGCCTGTTTGTCGGTATTGAAGCTAATGAGATCAATTGACACTCCATCGACACATAATTATATCTAGTTTGACTTCCGACTTGTTATTGGGATTTGGGAGGAGTGATAGCGTGTCTGATAGGACCATCTCTTCCCCTGGTCGGTATGTCATACTGTAGTCGTAGCTTCTGTTTTTCGAAGAGCTCCCACAATTTCTCTGGTTTCTTAGAATCTGCGGCATTTAGACTGGATGCGTTAATCCGGTGTAAGAGGCTTCTTACAGATCATCTCCAGGGGCTAGTGGTCTGATACAATGTGGAAGGATCTCCCATACAGGTATATGTGGAACCTTTCAACACCATGTACTAGGGCTAGTGTTTCGCGTTCAATGTTACTATAGTTAGACTATGTTTTGGTGAGGGACTTGGAAGCAAAGGCTATCGGCTTGCCCTCCTGGATCAGTGCAGCACCAAGGCCCTTTTGTGAAGTATCTACCTCAAGTGTTATAGGTTTGGTCGAGTCATAGAATGCCACTACTGCTTGTTCGGATATAGCACCCTTAAGCTTCTCGAATGCATGCTGATGGTCCTCCGACCACTCAAATGGGACGTCTTTCTTAAGAAGATCTCGTAGTATAGCTGCCTGTGTACTGAGGTTAGCAATAAATGCTCCCATATATGTAAGAAGGCCAAGGAAGCGTTGGAGGTCTTCCCGGTTTTGTGGTACTGGCATCTCATGGATGTCCTTTACTTTGGCAGGGTCAGGTGATATGCCGTCCTTGCTCTATACATTACCAAAGAATGATATTGACCGCTTCTGTATGGCACACTTTTCCAAGTTGAATAAGAGACCCTGTTCCGCCTCAGTGGAGCCAAAGACACATACGTCATCGGCGATGCCAACGCACCCTTCTAGGTCCTCCAAAATCTCGTCCATATGCTGCTGGAACACGTCTTGGCTAGTGTTCAAGCCAAATGGCAAACATTGAAAAGAGTCCCGAAGGGTGTCCGAAATGTCGTTAATAACTGACTGATTTCTTCCAGTGGGACACTTCAATATCCTGCCTTCGCATCCAGTTTGCTAAAGTACAGGGCCCCTGAGAAATAGGGATTGATCTCTTCTAATGTAGGGGTCATTTGAGGACACCTTTTTACTGCATTGTTTAAGTGTTTCGGGTCTAGGCATGCCCTTACGCTTCCATCCTTCTTTGTACTATACACTAGGATTGAACACCAGTCCGTGTGCTCCTTTACATTCCTGATCACTCCCATCTTCTCCATACTGCTAAGTTCAACCTTTATTTTTGGGAGAAGGTTTATGTTACATTTCCTGGGGCGATCAATATATGGCTCGGCATCTGGCTTAAGTAGGGTCCTTGCTGGGTCTTTGAACTTCACGATATGGTCAAACTGTTTGGGATATGACATCTTGAGGTCCTGAAGGGAGCCAACACTCTGTCCTGGCTGAGCTACTATAGTCTCCACATGACAGTTGATTGTGACCAAGTTGAGTGCCTCGCACATAGGTAGACCTAAAACAACAGGTCCAGGCACATCAACAACATAGAAGGTGGCTTTCACCCACTCTGACTTGGCATACTTGCACTGTAGAGATAGCTTGCCGATACACTTGATGGCGTCTCCAGTATATGTCGTGAGCCGGGTCTGCCCAACTGGTGATAGTACTGTTGAAGGGTTAACATCACCGTACATCTGCCTGAAGCTACGTATTGGTAATGCATTGCCCTGAGCTCCGATGTCCAATTTAAGCCTGAGGCCCTTGGTGTCGTCTATGCCAGGACACTTTACCTTGATAGTCGTAAATGCTTCATCGCGGGATATGGTATCAAAGCATTTGTCGGACATTTTAATGCAATAGAAACTTTCGGTATATTCGCCTGTGTCACTTGCATCAGATGTATCGGATGAGTCATCTTCATGTGCAGTTACTGCATGCGCCTTTTTCTTCTGCTTACTGGTTTTTGATGACTGTCCTTATCGCTCTTGCTCTTGGACTGCAATCTGCAATAATCAACCCAGTGCCCTCGTCTGCCACATCCGACACACTCGTCTCCGTATGCAGGACACTTGCGGTACTTATGCACAAGACCGCAATTCCCAGAGGGTTTATGTTTGGAAATGTGGTCCACAGTGGTGGTGCTGGTCAGGCTCTCTTAGTGTCTTGAGTTGCTTCGAGCCTTTGTCGGGTGCCATTTTTAATCACTAGTTTGTGTATTGGGCACTGGAAAAGGAACTACTGGAGATAGTGTTCTCATTCAAAACGTTCTATTCATATGTATATGGTAGAACAGATGTAACAGTTGAGACAGGTCATATGCCACTGATACAAATATTTGAGAAGCTACTACATCTGGTACCCCTTCGGTTGCAAAAGATGAGGAGGACACTCCAACATCATTCCTTTGACTTGGTCGGAAAAGCGGGCAAGGACATTCCGGTTGCCGATGTGTTAGTAGAGCCTACCTGCCTGAGACATATGATGAACTGATGAGGGAAGTGAATTACTTCAATGTATATGCCTGTGAAGTGAGAGGTGCAACCGCATTCAGTCAACGCAGGCAAAGAGAACTGCAGGAGGCCTCAAGAAATGAGCTAGAGAAAGTGAGTCAGATTGTGCGAGCAGGCTGGCCTCAACAGAGGAAAGACCTGGATCCGGAGATACGGAAATACTACGATTCAAGAGATGAGATTGCTGTACTAGACAGAATTGTCTTTAAAGGAGACAGAGTTGTAATATCTATATCAATGAGGAGTGAGATGCTTAAGATCATCCACGAAGGACATTTGAGCATGGTCCGTTCCAAACAGCTGGCCCGAGATGTTCTGTACTGGGCACCTAGAGTTTTAGAATATGGTCAAAAAATTAAGAAATAACTTCTCTTCTACTGAATGGATTCTCAAAATTCAAAAAGCTATGTCTTGCTTGTATAACATATCAAAAGAAAGGTCTTGGATTCCCCTTGTGGATCCAGGTAGAACTAAACCCTGCGTATAAGACGCACCTTATACGCGGGAGATTACGGTACATACAGTAAGACAGTACAAGAGAAACTTGGTAAGATTTTTGCTGTGCATGGGAGCCTAGACAAACTGCTGACTGACAACAGACCTCAGTTTTCCAGTCACAGCTTCCGTAAGGAGTTTGTTAATGAGTGGAAATTCACTCATGTCACTACCAGTCCATACCACCATCAAGCCAGTGGGATGGTAGAACAAGCAAATCAGACAGTGCGACACATAATGGAAAAAGCAGGAGGCAACCGAAACGAGGCAAACCTAGCACTGTTGAACTTTAGAAATACATCGAAAACTGCTGACTCAGGATCACCAGCTCAGAGACTATTTGGCAGGAGAACTGCTACTAAATTACCAGTGAGTGAAAAGCATTTGAAGCCAAGAATCATTGATCCAGGCAGAATCCACGAAACACTGGAGAGGAACAGAAGAACAGCTCAGAAATATTACAATCCTGGATCCCGCGAGCTGGAACCACTTAGACCTGGTGATACTATCCGGGTGAGGGTCGGAAATCAATGGTAACCTGCTTGTCTCCTACCTGGTAATCAGCAACTGACTCTTCCAAGATCTTATAATCTCCAAACAGAAACAGGAAATGTCTGGAGAACGAACTGTCATGACTTATTAAAAACAAAGGAGGGTGATATCTCCATTCACAAGCCCCAAGAAATTGACAGACATCCAGAACCTCCATGGAGGCAAGCCGAAGCTGTGGTCCCTGGTCCACCACACCCGAATCCTCCTATTCCAAGACAAACTGCGGTCCCTAGTCCTCCTCACCCGCATCCTCCTCAACCAAGACCAATCAGTCCCCCAAATCAAAACCCACTAGGGTCTCCCCAAAGACCTATTCAAACCAGTGCATCCCGTGCTCTGTTCCCAGTCCCACAAAGTCCACCCAGGCCAGTCCCACAAAGTCCACCTAGGCCAAATGCGCCTTATGTTACCCGTGCAGGTCGATCAGTAAATGCACCCACCAAGTTCAATGATTTTGACATGAACTGACAACAGTGACATTGAACTCTGACATGAGAACAGACATTGAACATGGACATTATATTCTATTGACATTGATGTCATTATATTATGATATATTATAGTTGTACTTCTTATTTTGTTAAACAAAGGGAGATGTCATGTACGGACGCCCGGACGGGCATTGCAACGGTTTTTAGTCATCTCTGTTACCCTTTTTAATAAACGGAAACCCGGTCTGTCTCGGGCGGCGCGAAATGAAGTTCTTGAGATGAATGGTCCTGTTTAATTCTGCCCACAAATACAAAGCAAAGACATAACATTTGTCAGGGAGACAACTACCGTAATGTCCCGCGTATAAGGCGCAGCCCGCGTATAAGGCGCACCTAGAGTTTTCAAATTTATAACTTTGGTTTTAATGAATGAATTTTCAAAATTCAAAGACCTATGTGTAACTTGTGCCCCATGGACCCCCATGGGCCCCCATATGTCCTATTATGGCTAAGGGGGCATGTAACATATCAAAATAAAGGTCTTGGAGTCCACCTTGTGGATGCAATGAGAACTAAACCCCCCCGTATAAGACGTGCCTTATATGCGGGAGATTACAGTACCCTAAAATGTAATTCCCTCATATAAACCATGGCTTATACCACTATTACCAGAACCCAAACTCAGATGGCTGGAGGGAAGTTAGGGGTAGGGGTCTAGACACACACAATATTCCAGCATCACAGGGGGTCTGGAGTTACCCTAGTACCCCATAGCTTTTAGAATTTTGAAGATGTTTTTATTAGAAAAGATATCTATGACCTTATAAATATTTCTGAATTTTCCACAAACGCAGGGTGCGGCTTATACGTATTATACTAGTGAATCTACGGTACACTAATTGGACTAATCACCACTGCATGATGTAAGATGGGTGCATCATACATGATGATGTTAGATGGGTGCATCATGTATGATGATGTTAGATAAGTGCATCATGTATGATGATGTTAGATAAGTGCATCATACATGATGATGTTGGATAAGTGCATCATGTATGATGATGTTAGAAGGGTGCATCATGTATGATGATGTTAGATAAGTGCATCATGTATGATGATGTTAGATAAGTGCATCATACATGATGATGTTAGATAAGTGCATCATGTATGATGATGTTAGATAAGTGCATCATGCATGATGATGTTAGATAAGTGCATCATGTATGATGATGTTAGATAAGAGCATCATGTATGATGATGTTAGATAAGTGCATCATGTATGATGATGTTACATAAGTGCATCATGTATGACGATGTTAGATAAGTGCATCATGTATGATGATGTTAGATGGATGCATCATGTATGATGATGTTAGATAAGTGCATTATGTATGATGATGTTAGATGGGTGCATCATGTATGATGATGTTAGATAAGTGCATCATGCATGATGATGTTAGATAAGTGCATCATGTATGATGATATTAGATAAGTGCATCATGTATGATGATGTTAGATAAGTGCATCATGTATGATGATGTTAGATAAGTGCATCATGTATGATGATGTTAGATAAGTGCATCATGCATGATGATGTTAGATGGATGCATCATGTATGATGATGTTAGATAAGTGCATCATGTATGATGATGTTAGATTGGTGCATCATGTATGATGATGTTAGATAAGTGCATCATGTATGATGATGTTAGATAAGTGCATCATGCATGATGATGTTAGATGGGTGCATCATGTATGATGATGTTAGATAAGTGCATCATGTATGATGATGTTAGATAAGTGCATCATACATGATGATGTTAGATAGGTGCATCATACATGATGATGTTAGATAAGTGCATCATGTATGACGATGTTAGATGGGTGCATCATACATGATGATTTTAGATGGTGCATCATGTATGATGATGTTAGATAAGTGCATCATACATGATGATGTTAGATTGGTGCATCATGTATGATGATGTTAGATAAGTGCATCATGTATGATGATGTTAGATAAGTGCATCATACATGATGATGTTAGATAAGTGCATAATGTATGATGATGTTAGATAAGTGCATCATGTATGATGATGTTAGATGGATGCATCATGTATGATGATGTTAGATAAGTGCATCATGTATGATGATGTTAGATATGTGCATCATGTATGATGATGTGAGATAGGTGCATCATGTATGATGATGTTAGATAAGTGCATTATACATGATGATGCTAGATTGGTGCATCATGTATGATGATGTTAGATAAGTGCATCATACATGATGATGTTAGATAAGTGCATCATGTATGATGATGTTAGATAAGTGCATCATGCATGATGATGTTAGATTGGTGCATCATGCATGATGATGTTAGATAAGTGCATCATGTATGATGATGTTAGATGGGTGCATCATGTATGATGATGTTAGATTGGTGCATCATGTATGATGATGTTAGATAAGTGCATCATGTATGATGATGTTAGATGATTGCATCATGTATGATGATGTTAGATAAGTGCATCATGTATGATGATGTTAGATTGGTGCATCATGTATGATGATGTTAGATAAGTGCATCATGTATGATGATGTTAGATAAGTGCATCATGCATGATGATGTTAGATGGGTGCATCATGTATGATGATGTTAGATAAGTGCATCATGTATGATGATGTTAGATAAGTGCATCATACATGATGATGTTAGATAGGTGCATCATGTATGATGATGTTAGATAAGTGCATCATACATGATGATGCTAGATTGGTGCATCATGTATGATGATGTTAGATAAGTGCATCATACATGATGATGCTAGATTGGTGCATCATGTATGATGATGTTAGATAAGTGCATCATACATGATGATGTTAGATAAGTGCATCATGTATGATGATGTTAGATTAGTGCATCATACATGACGATGCTAGATTGGTGCATCATGTATGATGATGTTAGATAAGTGCATCATGTATGATGATTGTAGATAAGTGCATCATGTATGATGATGTTAGATAAGAGCATCATGTATGATGATGTTAGATAAGTGCATCATACATTATGATGTTAGATAAGTGCATCATGCATGATGATGTTAGATTGGTGCATCATGTATGATGATGTTAGATAAGTGCATCATGTATGATGATGTTAGATAAGTGCATCATACATGATGATGTTAGATAAGTGCATCATGTATGATGATGTTAGATAAGTGCATCATACATGATGATGTTAGATTGGTGCATCATGTATGATGATGTTAGATAAGTGCATCATGTATGATGATGTTAGATAAGTGCATCATACATGATGATGTTAGATCAGTGCATCATGTATGATGATGTTAGATAAGTGCATCATGTATGATGATGTTAGATGGATGCATCATGTATGATGATGTTAGATAAGTGCATCATGTATGATGATGTTAGATAAGTGCATCATGTATGATGATGTTAGATAGGTGCATCATGTATGATGATGTTAGATAAGTGCATCATACATGATGATGCTAGATTGGTGCATCATGTATGATGATGTTAGATAAGTGCATCATGTATGATGATGTTAGATAAGTGCATCATACATGATGATGCTAGATTGGTGCATCATGTATGATGATGTTAGATAAGTGCATCATGTATGATGTTAGATAAGTGCATCATGTATGATGATGTTAGATAAGTGCATCATGTATGATGATGTTAGATTGGTGCATCATGTATGATGATGTTAGATAAGTGCATCATGTATGATGATGTTAGATAAGTGCATCATGTATGATGATGTTAGATGGATGCATCATGTATGACGATGTTAGATAAGTGCATCATGTATGATGATGTTAGATAAGTGCATCATGTATGATGATGTTAGATAAGTGCATCATGTATGATGATGTTAGATTGGTGCATCATACATGAGGATGTAAGATAAGTGCATCATGTATGATGATGTTAGATAAGTGCATCATGTATGATGATGTTAGATTGGTGCATCATACATGATGATGTTAGATAAGTGCATCATGCATGATGATGTTAGATTGGTGCATCATGTATGATGATGTTAGATAAGTGCATCATGCATGATGATGCTAGATAAGTGCATCATGTATGATGATGTTAGATAAGTGCATCATGTATGATGATGTTAGATAAGTGCATCATGTATGATGATGTTAGATAAGTGCATCATGTATGATGATGTTAGATAAGTGCATCATACATGATGATGTTAGATAAGTGCATCATGTATGATGTTAGATTGGTGCATCATACATGATGATGTTAGATAAGTGCATCATGCATGATGATGTCAGATTGGTTCATCATGTATGATGATGTTAGATGAGTGCATCATGTATGATGATGTTAGATAAGTGCATCATGCATGATGATGTCAGATTGGTGCATCATGTATGATGATGTTAGATGAGTGCATCATGTATGATGATGTTAGATAAGTGCATCATGCATGATGATGTCAGATTGGTGCATCATGTATGATGATGTTAGATGAGTGCATCATGTATGATAATGTTAGATAAGTGCATCATGTATGATGATGTTAGATGGATGCATCATGTATGATGATGTTAGATAAGTGCATCATGTATGATGATGTTAGATTGGTGCATCATGTATGATGATGTTAGATAAGTGCATCATGTATGATGATGTTAGATAAGTGCATCATGCATGATGATGTTAGATGAGTGCATCATGTATGATGATGTTAGATAAGTGCATCATGTATGATGATGTTAGACAAGTGCATCATACATGATGATGTTAGATAGGTGCATCATGTATGATTATGTTAGATAAGTGCATCATACATGATGATGCTAGATTGGTGCATCATGTATGATGATGTTAGATAAGTGCATCTTACATGATGATGCTAGATTGGTGCATCATGTATGATGATGTTAGATAAGTGCATCTTACATGATGATGCTAGATTGGTGCATCATGTATGATGATGTTAGATAAGTGCATCATGTATGATGATGTTAGATAAGTGCATCATGTATGATGATGTTAGATAAGTGCATCATACATGATGATGTTAGATAAGTGCATCATGTATGATGTTAGATTGGTGCATCATACATGATGATGTTAGATAAGTGCATCATGCATGATGATGTCAGATTGGTTCATCATGTATGATGATGTTAGATGAGTGCATCATGTATGATGATGTTAGATAAGTGCATCATGCATGATGATGTCAGATTGGTGCATCATGTATGATGATGTTAGATGAGTGCATCATGTATGATGATGTTAGATAAGTGCATCATGCATGATGATGTCAGATTGGTGCATCATGTATGATGATGTTAGATGAGTGCATCATGTATGATAATGTTAGATAAGTGCATCATGTATGATGATATTAGATGGATGCATCATGTATGATGATGTTAGATAAGTGCATCATGTATGATGATGTTAGATTGGTGCATCATGTATGATGATGTTAGATAAGTGCATCATGTATGATGATGTTAGATAAGTGCATCATGCATGATGATGTTAGATGAGTGCATCATGTATGATGATGTTAGATAAGTGCATCATGTATGATGATGTTAGACAAGTGCATCATACATGATGATGTTAGATAGGTGCATCATGTATGATTATGTTAGATAAGTGCATCATACATGATGATGCTAGATTGGTGCATCATGTATGATGATGTTAGATAAGTGCATCTTACATGATGATGCTAGATTGGTGCATCATGTATGATGATGTTAGATAAGTGCATCTTACATGATGATGCTAGATTGGTGCATCATGTATGATGATGTTAGATAAGTGCATCATGTATGATGATGTTAGATAAGTGCATCATGTATGATGATGTTAGATAAGTGCATCATGTATGATGATGTTAGATTGGTGCATCATGTATGATGATGTTAGATAAGTGCATCATGTATGATGATGTTAGATTGGTGCATCATGTATGATGATGTTAGATAAGTGCATCATGTATGATGATGTCAGATTGGTGCATCATGTATGATGATGTTAGATAAGTGCATCATGTATGATGATGTTAGATAAGTGCATCATGCATGATGATGTTAGATAGGTGCATCATGTATGATGATGTTAGATAAGTGCATCATACATGATGATGCTAGATTGGTGCATCATGTATGATGATGTTAGATAAGTGCATCTTACATGATGATGCTAGATTGGTGCATCATGTATGATGATGTTAGATAAGTGCATCATACATGATGATGTTAGATTGGTGCATCATGTATGATGATGTTAGATAAGTGCATCATGTATGATGATGTTAGATAAGTGCATCATACATGATGATGTTAGATAAGTGCATAATGTATGATGATGTTAGATAAGTGCATCATGTATGATGATGTTAGATGGATGCATCATGTATGATGATGTTAGATAAGTGCATCATGTATGATGATGTTAGATATGTGCATCATGTATGATGATGTTAGATAGGTGCATCATGTATGATGATGTTAGATAAGTGCATTATACATGATGATGCTAGATTGGTGCATCATGTATGATGATGTTAGATAAGTGCATCATACATGATGATGTTAGATAAGTGCATCATGTATGATGATGTTAGACAAGTGCATCATGCATGATGATGTTAGATTGGTGCATCATGCATGATGATGTTAGATAAGTGCATCATGTATGATGATGTTAGATGGGTGCATCATGTATGATGATGTTAGATTGGTGCATCATGTATGATGATGTTAGATAAGTGCATCATGTATGATGATGTTAGATGATTGCATCATGTATGATGATGTTAGATAAGTGCATCATGTATGATGATGTTAGATTGGTGCATCATGTATGATGATGTTAGATAAGTGCATCATGTATGATGATGTTAGATAAGTGCATCATGCATGATGATGTTAGATGGGTGCATCATGTATGATGATGTTAGATAAGTGCATCATGTATGATGATGTTAGATAAGTGCATCATACATGATGATGTTAGATAGGTGCATCATGTATGATGATGTTAGATAAGTGCATCATACATGATGATGCTAGATTGGTGCATCATGTATGATGAAGTTAGATAAGTGCATCATACATGATGATGCTAGATTGGTGCATCATGTATGATGATGTTAGATAAGTGCATCATACATGATGATGTTAGATAAGTGCATCATGTATGATGATGTTAGATTAATGCATCATACATGACGATGCTAGATTGGTGCATCATGTATGATGATGTTAGATAAGTGCATCATGTATGATGATTGTAGATAAGTGCATCATGTATGATGATGTTAGATAAGAGCATCATGTATGATGATGTTAGATAAGTGCATCATACATTATGATGTTAGATAAGTGCATCATGCATGATGATGTTAGATTGGTGCATCATGTATGATGATGTTAGATAAGTGCATCATGTATGATGATGTTAGATAAGTGCATCATACATGATGATGTTAGATAAGTGCATCATGTATGATGATGTTAGATAAGTGCATCATACATGATGATGTTAGATTGGTGCATCATGTATGATGATGTTAGATAAGTGCATCATGTATGATGATGTTAGATAAGTGCATCATACATGATGATGTTAGATCAGTGCATCATGTATGATGATGTTAGATAAGTGCATCATGTATGATGATGTTAGATGGATGCATCATGTATGATGATGTTAGATAAGTGCATCATGTATGATGATGTTAGATAAGTGCATCATGTATGATGATGTTAGATAGGTGCATCATGTATGATGATGTTAGATAAGTGCATCATACATGATGATGCTAGATTGGTGCATCATGTATGATGATGTTAGATAAGTGCATCATGTATGATGATGTTAGATAAGTGCATCATACATGATGATGCTAGATTGGTGCATCATGTATGATGATGTTAGATAAGTGCATCATGTATGATGTTAGATGAGTGCATCATGTATGATGATGTTAGATAAGTGCATCATGTATGATGATGTTAGATTGGTGCATCATGTATGATGATGTTAGATAAGTGCATCATGTATGATGATGTTAGATAAGTGCATCATGTATGATGATGTTAGATGGATGCATCATGTATGACGATGTTAGATAAGTGCATCATGTATGATGATGTTAGATAAGTGCATCATGTATGATGATGTTAGATAAGTGCATCATGTATGATGATGTTAGATTGGTGCATCATACATGAGGATGTAAGATAAGTGCATCATGTATGATGATGTTAGATAAGTGCATCATGTATGATGATGTTAGATTGGTGCATCATACATGATGATGTTAGATAAGTGCATCATGCATGATGATGTTAGATTGGTGCATCATGTATGATGATGTTAGATAAGTGCATCATGCATGATGATGCTAGATAAGTGCATCATGTATGATGATGTTAGATAAGTGCATCATGTATGATGATGTTAGATAAGTGCATCATGTATGATGATGTTAGATAAGTGCATCATGTATGATGATGTTAGATAAGTGCATCATACATGATGATGTTAGATAAGTGCATCATGTATGATGTTAGATTGGTGCATCATACATGATGATGTTAGATAAGTGCATCATGCATGATGATGTCAGATTGGTTCATCATGTATGATGATGTTAGATGAGTGCATCATGTATGATGATGTTAGATAAGTGCATCATGCATGATGATGTCAGATTGGTGCATCATGTATGATGATGTTAGATGAGTGCATCATGTATGATGATGTTAGATAAGTGCATCATGCATGATGATGTCAGATTGGTGCATCATGTATGATGATGTTAGATGAGTGCATCATGTATGATAATGTTAGATAAGTGCATCATGTATGATGATGTTAGATAAGTGCATCATGTATGATGATGTTAGATAAGTGCATCATGTATGATGATGTTAGACAAGTGCATCATGCATGATGATGTTAGATTGGTGCATCATGCATGATGATGTTAGATAAGTGCATCATGTATGATGATGTTAGATGGGTGCATCATGTATGATGATGTTAGATTGGTGCATCATGTATGATGATGTTAGATAAGTGCATCATGTATGATGATGTTAGATGATTGCATCATGTATGATGATGTTAGATAAGTGCATCATGTATGATGATGTTAGATTGGTGCATCATGTATGATGATGTTAGATAAGTGCATCATGTATGATGATGTTAGATAAGTGCATCATGCATGATGATGTTAGATGGGTGCATCATGTATGATGATGTTAGATAAGTGCATCATGTATGATGATGTTAGATAAGTGCATCATACATGATGATGTTAGATAGGTGCATCATGTATGATGATGTTAGATAAGTGCATCATACATGATGATGCTAGATTGGTGCATCATGTATGATGAAGTTAGATAAGTGCATCATACATGATGATGCTAGATTGGTGCATCATGTATGATGATGTTAGATAAGTGCATCATACATGATGATGTTAGATAAGTGCATCATGTATGATGATGTTAGATTAATGCATCATACATGACGATGCTAGATTGGTGCATCATGTATGATGATGTTAGATAAGTGCATCATGTATGATGATTGTAGATAAGTGCATCATGTATGATGATGTTAGATAAGAGCATCATGTATGATGATGTTAGATAAGTGCATCATACATTATGATGTTAGATAAGTGCATCATGCATGATGATGTTAGATTGGTGCATCATGTATGATGATGTTAGATAAGTGCATCATGTATGATGATGTTAGATAAGTGCATCATACATGATGATGTTAGATAAGTGCATCATGTATGATGATGTTAGATAAGTGCATCATACATGATGATGTTAGATTGGTGCATCATGTATGATGATGTTAGATAAGTGCATCATGTATGATGATGTTAGATAAGTGCATCATACATGATGATGTTAGATCAGTGCATCATGTATGATGATGTTAGATAAGTGCATCATGTATGATGATGTTAGATGGATGCATCATGTATGATGATGTTAGATAAGTGCATCATGTATGATGATGTTAGATAAGTGCATCATGTATGATGATGTTAGATAGGTGCATCATGTATGATGATGTTAGATAAGTGCATCATACATGATGATGCTAGATTGGTGCATCATGTATGATGATGTTAGATAAGTGCATCATGTATGATGATGTTAGATAAGTGCATCATACATGATGATGCTAGATTGGTGCATCATGTATGATGATGTTAGATAAGTGCATCATGTATGATGTTAGATGAGTGCATCATGTATGATGATGTTAGATAAGTGCATCATGTATGATGATGTTAGATTGGTGCATCATGTATGATGATGTTAGATAAGTGCATCATGTATGATGATGTTAGATAAGTGCATCATGTATGATGATGTTAGATGGATGCATCATGTATGACGATGTTAGATAAGTGCATCATGTATGATGATGTTAGATAAGTGCATCATGTATGATGATGTTAGATAAGTGCATCATGTATGATGATGTTAGATTGGTGCATCATACATGAGGATGTAAGATAAGTGCATCATGTATGATGATGTTAGATAAGTGCATCATGTATGATGATGTTAGATTGGTGCATCATACATGATGATGTTAGATAAGTGCATCATGCATGATGATGTTAGATTGGTGCATCATGTATGATGATGTTAGATAAGTGCATCATGCATGATGATGCTAGATAAGTGCATCATGTATGATGATGTTAGATAAGTGCATCATGTATGATGATGTTAGATAAGTGCATCATGTATGATGATGTTAGATAAGTGCATCATGTATGATGATGTTAGATAAGTGCATCATACATGATGATGTTAGATAAGTGCATCATGTATGATGTTAGATTGGTGCATCATACATGATGATGTTAGATAAGTGCATCATGCATGATGATGTCAGATTGGTTCATCATGTATGATGATGTTAGATGAGTGCATCATGTATGATGATGTTAGATAAGTGCATCATGCATGATGATGTCAGATTGGTGCATCATGTATGATGATGTTAGATGAGTGCATCATGTATGATGATGTTAGATAAGTGCATCATGCATGATGATGTCAGATTGGTGCATCATGTATGATGATGTTAGATGAGTGCATCATGTATGATAATGTTAGATAAGTGCATCATGTATGATGATGTTAGATGGATGCATCATGTATGATGATGTTAGATAAGTGCATCATGTATGATGATGTTAGATTGGTGCATCATGTATGATGATGTTAGATAAGTGCATCATGTATGATGATGTTAGATAAGTGCATCATGCATGATGATGTTAGATGAGTGCATCATGTATGATGATGTTAGATAAGTGCATCATGTATGATGATGTTAGACAAGTGCATCATACATGATGATGTTAGATAGGTGCATCATGTATGATTATGTTAGATAAGTGCATCATACATGATGATGCTAGATTGGTGCATCATGTATGATGATGTTAGATAAGTGCATCTTACATGATGATGCTAGATTGGTGCATCATGTATGATGATGTTAGATAAGTGCATCTTACATGATGATGCTAGATTGGTGCATCATGTATGATGATGTTAGATAAGTGCATCATGTATGATGATGTTAGATAAGTGCATCATGTATGATGATGTTAGATAAGTGCATCATACATGATGATGTTAGATAAGTGCATCATGTATGATGTTAGATTGGTGCATCATACATGATGATGTTAGATAAGTGCATCATGCATGATGATGTCAGATTGGTTCATCATGTATGATGATGTTAGATGAGTGCATCATGTATGATGATGTTAGATAAGTGCATCATGCATGATGATGTCAGATTGGTGCATCATGTATGATGATGTTAGATGAGTGCATCATGTATGATGATGTTAGATAAGTGCATCATGCATGATGATGTCAGATTGGTGCATCATGTATGATGATGTTAGATGAGTGCATCATGTATGATAATGTTAGATAAGTGCATCATGTATGATGATATTAGATGGATGCATCATGTATGATGATGTTAGATAAGTGCATCATGTATGATGATGTTAGATTGGTGCATCATGTATGATGATGTTAGATAAGTGCATCATGTATGATGATGTTAGATAAGTGCATCATGCATGATGATGTTAGATGAGTGCATCATGTATGATGATGTTAGATAAGTGCATCATGTATGATGATGTTAGACAAGTGCATCATACATGATGATGTTAGATAGGTGCATCATGTATGATTATGTTAGATAAGTGCATCATACATGATGATGCTAGATTGGTGCATCATGTATGATGATGTTAGATAAGTGCATCTTACATGATGATGCTAGATTGGTGCATCATGTATGATGATGTTAGATAAGTGCATCTTACATGATGATGCTAGATTGGTGCATCATGTATGATGATGTTAGATAAGTGCATCATGTATGATGATGTTAGATAAGTGCATCATGTATGATGATGTTAGATAAGTGCATCATGTATGATGATGTTAGATTGGTGCATCATGTATGATGATGTTAGATAAGTGCATCATGTATGATGATGTTAGATTGGTGCATCATGTATGATGATGTTAGATAAGTGCATCATGTATGATGATGTCAGATTGGTGCATCATGTATGATGATGTTAGATAAGTGCATCATGTATGATGATGTTAGATAAGTGCATCATGCATGATGATGTTAGATAGGTGCATCATGTATGATGATGTTAGATAAGTGCATCATACATGATGATGCTAGATTGGTGCATCATGTATGATGATGTTAGATAAGTGCATCTTACATGATGATGCTAGATTGGTGCATCATGTATGATGATGTTAGATAAGTGCATCATGTATGATGATGTTAGATAAGTGCATCATGTATGATGATGTTAGATGGATGCATCATGTATGATGATGTTAGATAAGTGCATCATGTATGATGATGTTAGATAAGAGCATCATGTATGATGATGTTAGATAAGTGCATCATACATTATGATGTTAGATAAGTGCATCATGCATGATGATGTTAGATTGGTGCATCATGTAAGATGATGTTAGATAAGTGCATCATGTATGATGATGTTAGATAAGTGCATCATGTATGATGATGTTAGATAAGTGCATCATGTATGATGATGTTAGATAAGTGCATCATGTATGATGATGTAAGATAAGTGCATCATGTCTGATGATGTTACATAAGTGCATCATGCATGATGATGCTAGATGGGTGCATCATGTATGATGATGTTAGATTGGTGCATCATACATGAGGATGTAAGATAAGTGCATCATGTATGATGATGTTAGATAAGTGCATCATGTATGATGATGTTAGATTGGTGCATCATGCATGATGATGTTAGATAAGTGCATCATGTATGATGATGTTAGATGGGTGCATCATGTATGATGATGTTAGATTGGTGCATCATGTATGATGATGTTAGATAAGTGCATCATGTATGATGATGTTAGATGGATGCATCATGTATGATGATGTTAGATAAGTGCATCATATATGATGATGTTAGATTGGTGCATCATGTATGATGATGTTAGATAAGTGCATCATGTATGATGATGTTAGATAAGTGCATCATGCATGATGATGTTAGATGGGTGCATCATGTATGATGATGTTAGATAAGTGCATCATGTATGATGATGTTAGATAAGTGAATCATACATGATGATGTTAGATAGGAGCATCATACATGATGATGTTAGATAAGTGCATCATGTATGACGATGTTAGATGGGTGCATCATACATGATGATTTTAGATGGTGCATCATGTATGATGATGTTAGATAAGTGCATCATACATGATGATGTTAGATTGGTGCATCATGTATGATGATGTTAGATAAGTGCATCATGTATGATGATGTTAGATAAGTGCATCATACATGATGATGTTAGATAAGTGCATCATGTATGATGATGTTAGATGGATGCATCATGTATGATGATGTAAGATGGATGCATCATGTATGATGATATTAGATAAGTGCATCATGTATGATGATGTTAGATAAGTGCATCATGTATGATGATGTTAGATAGGTGCATCATGTATGATAATGTTAGATAAGTGCTTCATACATGATGATGCTAGATTGGTGCATCATGTATGATGATGTTAGATAAGTGCATCATACATGATGATGTTAGATAAGTGCATCATGTATGATGATGTTAGATAAGTGCATCATGTATGATGATGTTAGATGATTGCATCATGTATGATGATGTTAGATAAGTGCATCATGTATGATGATGTTAGATGGGTGCATCATGTATGATGATGTTAGATTGGTGCATCATGTATGATGATGTTAGATAAGTGCATCATGTATGATGATGTTAGATGGATGCATCATGTATGATGATGTTAGATAAGTGCATCATGTATGATGATGTTAGATTGGTGCATCATGTATGATGATGTTAGATAAGTACATCATGTATGATGATGTTAGATAAGTGCATCATGCATGATGATGTTAGATGGGTGCATCATGTATGATGATGTTAGATAAGTGCATCA
Organism: Acholoe squamosa; assembly: GCA_949317995.1. Classification (NCBI taxonomy): domain Eukaryota; kingdom Metazoa; phylum Annelida; class Polychaeta; order Phyllodocida; family Polynoidae; genus Acholoe; species Acholoe squamosa. Next base: position 56,577,650 of record OX439051.1, read on the forward strand.
TGTATGATGATGTTAGATAAGTGAATCATACATGATGATGTTAGATAGGAGCATCATACATGATGATGTTAGATAAGTGCATCATGTATGACGATGTTAGATGAGTGCATCATACATGATGATTTTAGATGGTGCATCATGTATGATGATGTTAGATAAGTGCATCATACATGATGATGTTAGATTGGTGCATCATGTATGATGATGTTAGATAAGTGCATCATGTATGATGATGTTAGATAAGTGCATCATACATGATGATGTTAGATAAGTGCATCATGTATGATGATGTTAGATAAGTGCATCATGTATGATGATGTTAGATGGATGCATCATGTATGATGATGTTAGATAAGTGCATCATGTATGATGATGTTAGATAAGTGCATCATGTATGATGATGTTAGATAGGTGCATCATGTATGATGATGTTAGATAAGTGCATCATACATGATGATGCTAGATTGGTGCATCATGTATGATGATGTTAGATAAGTGCATCATACATGATGATGTTAGATAAGTGCATCATGTATGATGATGTTAGATAAGTGCATCATGTATGATGATGTTAGATGATTGCATCATGTATAATGATGTTAGATAAGTGCATCATGTATGATGATGTTAGATTAGTGCATCATGTATGATGATGTTAGATAAGTGCATCATGTATGATGATGTTAGATAAGTGCATCATGCATGATGATGTTAGATGGGTGCATCATGTATGATGATGTTAGATAAGTGCATCATGTATGATGATGTTAGATAAGTGCATTATACATGATGATGTTAGATAGGTGCATCATGTATGATGATGTTAGATAAGTGCATCATGTATGATGATGTTAGATAAGTGCATCATACATGATGATGTTAGATAGGTGCATCATGTATGATGATGTTAGATAAGTGCATCATACATGATGATGCTAGATTGGTGCATCATGTATGATGATGTTAGATAAGTGCATCATGTATGATGTTAGATAAGTGCATCATGTATGATGATGTTAGATAAGTGCATCATGTATGATGATGTTAGATGGATGCATCATGTATGACGATGTTAGATAAGTGCATCATGTATGATGATGTTAGATAAGTGCATCATGTATGATGATGTTAGATAAGTGCATCATCTATGATGATGTTAGATAAGTGCATCATGTATGATGTTAGATAAGTGCATCATTTATGATGATGTTAGATGGGTGCATCATGTATGATGATGTTAGATAAGTGCATCATGTATGATGATGTTAGATAAGTGCATCTTGTATGATGATGTTAGATAAGTGCCTCATGTATGATGATGTTAGATAAGTGCATCATGTATGATGATGTTAGATTGGTGCATCATGTATGATGATGTTAGATAAGTGCATCATGTATGATGATGTCAGATTGGTGCATCATGTATGATGATGTTAGATAAGTGCATCATGTATGATGATGTTAGATAAGTGCATCATGCATGGTGATGTTAGATAAGTGCATCATGTATGATGATGTTAGATAAGTGCATCATGCATGATGATGTTAGATAAGTGCATCATGCATGATGATGTTAGATAAGTGCATCATGTATGATGATGTTAGATAAGTGCATCATGTATGATGATGTTAGATAAGTGCATCATGTATGATGATGTTAGAAGGGTGCATCATGTATGATGATGTTAGATAAGTGCATCATGTATGATGATGTTAGATAAGTGCATCATGTATGATGATGTTAGATAAGTGCATCATGTATGATGATGTTAGATAAGTGCATCATACATGATGATGTTAGATAAGTGCATCATGCCTGATGATGTTAGATAAGTGCATCATGTATGATGATGTTAGATGGACGCATCATGTATGACGATGTTAGATAAGTGCATCATGTATGATGATGTTAGATAAGTGCATCATGTATGATGATGTTAGATAAGTGCATCATGTATGATGATGTTAGATAAGTGCATCATGTATGATGATGTTAGATAAGTGCATCATGCATGATGATGCTAGATTGGTGCATCATGTATGATGATGTTAGATAAGTGCATCATGTATGATGATGTTAGATAAGTGCATCATGTATGATGATGTTAGATGGATGCATCATGTATGATGATGTTAGATAAGTGCATCATGTATGATGATGTTAGATTGGTGCATCATGTATGATGATGTTAGATAAGTGCATCATGTATGATGATGTTAGATAAGTGCATCATGACGGGTCTATCATGAATGGCTCATGGCACTGATTGCTTATGAAATCAAAGAGACAAAGAGACAAAATAGTTCACAAATATTTATTTATCTACAACCATTGATTCTGCTCACTTGCAATCCATTGTTGCATCATGCCGACCCTCCGTTACGGTCGCATGATATATGAATGTAGTCTCAGTGAGTTATTGGCCAGGGCTATATTCATGCATCATGATGACCAATAGGCAGAACGCATTAATGCATTTGCAATAATTAAAATGTTACGCACATTAAGCCCCAATAAAAGCTCTTCAACATCTTCCTTGAACAAATATTTTACATAAATTATTATCATATAATAGACACAACTAGGATGACACACATAAAGTGAAGTCACTTTTTTTCAGTAGTGTTATTTACTTATGATCACAACATTTCGACAATGGGCGGTCTTCATCCTGATGATACAATCATTAATTTAACATGGAGTACCCCTAGATGTGTTACTATTTGTACTAGTCTTCAGGCGTGTCGTTCACCTTCAACTTCTCTATCTGCATTTTGTGATAGCTCTCATGGACAATCCTAAAACAGAAATAGCAAAGTCACACATTGAGCAGAATGAGAATGCATCGTGCTTAGTTCCATGTACATTCATGCAATGATTTTCTTCGATAATTTCAAGAAAAATACTGCAAGGCCCAGGGAGAGGAGGTGCCACTCACATCCCTGGTCCAAGCCTCAGTTTTCTCATCATATATAGCTGAACGGGGGTGGGTTTTTTGGTATTTTACAATTGGCAATCATAACTAAAACGAGACTGTTTGCTGATGAAGGTTACGATTTCTGGATATATTTTACAAGAATGTTTTAATGTTTGAATAGGCAGGAAAGGTGGCTTGCACATAGAATCTTAAAGAATGTAAATTGGATCATAAAGAAGTTGAAAACAAAACTTGTCTAATGGTGTGGAAACCCTACACTAAATGGAACTGATGCCATTCGCTAACTGGGAGTGACATCATTCACTAACTGGGAGTGACGTCATTCACTGACTGGGAGTGACATCATTCACTGACTGGGAGTGATGTCATTCACTGACTGGGAGTGACGTCATTCACTGACTGGGAGTGATGTCATTCACTGACTGGGAGTGACATCATTCACTGACTGGGAGTGACGTCATTCACTGACTGGGAGTGACGTCATTCACTGACTGGGAGTGACGTCATTCACTGACTGGGAGTGACGTCATTCACTGACTGGGAGTGACGTCATTCACTGACTGGGAGTGACGTCATTCACTAACTGGGAGTGATGTCATTCACTGACTGGGAGTGATGTCATTCACTGACTGGGAGTGACATCATAAATTGCTAACTGGGAGTGACATCATTCACTAACTGGGAGTGACATCATTCACTAACTGGGAGTGACATCATTCACTGACTGGGAGTGACATCATTCACTGACTGGGAGTGACATCATTCGCTACCTGGGAGTGATGTCATTCACTAACTGGGAGTGATGTCATTCACTGACTGGGAGTGATGTCATTCACTGACTGGGAGTGACATCATTCTCTACCTGGGAGTGATGTCATTCACTGACTGGCATGATGTTATTCACTACCTGGGAGTGATGTCATTCACTGACTGGGAGTGACGTCATTCACTGACTGGGAGTGACGTCATTCACTACCTGGGAGTGATGTCATTCACTACCTGGGAGTGACATCATTCACTGACTGGGAGTGACATTATTCACTGACTGGGAGCGATGTCATTCACTGACTGGGAGTGACATCATTCGCTACCTGGGAGTGACATCATTCACTAACTGGGAGTGACATCATTCACTAACTGGGAGTGATGTCATTCACTTACTGGGAGTGACATCATTCACTGATGGTATGGAAACCCCACACTAACTGGGAGAGTCACTGCTGCACAAGATGTCATGAGTGAGTCATGGCGCTCCTCATAACAGACCATAAACATAACAGGAGTTGCCCCGTGATGTTACTAAATCAGTATTACTGGCCACTGTGCGGCATGGTAACTCCTACAAAGTTCTGATTAGGGAGTCAATAGCCCCTAATTGTGGATAAATCTCACTCACCATACACCATAACCTAGTAGGGCGAGGCTGCAGGTGACTCCGACGATGCCGTCAATCTGCCAGATGTCATTGTTCTTGTAGTACACCAATTCACCAACTATGGTGGACAATGCCAGGATCACTCCCACCCCTGTGTTAAATGCTGCAAGATAATATGGTGTCATACAATCCTGTATTAGACAAAACAAAGGTCAAGATAAAACCCAACCTCTGTGTTAAACGCTGTAAGATAAAACAGTGAGTGGTAATATAAGCCTGCTGGGTTACATTCATGCTTTCTGATAGGTAACCAATGGTCCTGAGGCATTAATGCACTATTGACCTCTGAAAGGTTAACTTAAGAATCTAATAAAAGGACCACTCCCATTTTGCTCTGTTCATTCTTATTCCAATCTTCTATCGATGTACTACATCAGAGTAGAAACCCAATCAGCAAGGGAGCATTGGGCCATGCTTGTCCATGCTTGCCCCAATATAAGCCAACATTGGCCCAATATAAGCCAACATTGGCACAACATAAGCTGACATTGGCCCAATGTATCCTTGCTACCTGGTAATGCAAAGTATACAACATGATACAAGGGAGTGATAATTTTTTAATAATAGGGGGGTTAGTGGGTTTGTGCGCAGACACGTGAAAAAATTCTGCCCTCCCCTTCTCGAGGGTCAAATTTCTTTTGACCTCCCCAAAAGGCCAAAAATCGTGTGCGAATGTGCCCTTCTAACCTATAGTAACGCGTGGGTCTTTTCGCTGAAAACAGGTGAAATTATTTTGAGCCCCCTGGTCAAGGGGTTGAAAAAATTCCGACCCCCCCTTCAAACCCATCAGCCCTGTTGTTAAAAAATCATCACTCCCTAAGGCCCACAATAGAAAAGTGTTTGCTTACCATCAGTGAGTAGAGCCCTGCTCTCTAGTTTGAAGGCCAGGTAAAGCTTACAGACCAGCAATATGCCACACGCCACACCGTTAATTACCGAACCCCACCATAGAAATACACTCTGAAACAGAAAACAACAAAAAACACACAACAAAATAAAGTGTAGTATAACCAGCAATATGCCACACGCCACACCATTAATTACCGAACCCCACCATAGAAATACACTCTGAAACAGAAAACAACAAAAAACACACAACAAAATAAAGTGTAGTATAACCAGCAATATGCCACACGCCACACCATTAATTACCGAACCCCACCATAGAAATACACTCTGAAACAAGTACAACAATGGATAGTATAACCAGCAATATGCCACATGCCACACCATTAATTACCGAACCCCACCATAGAAATACACTCTGAAACAAGTACAACAATGGGTAGTATAACCAGCAATATGCCACATGCCACACCATTAATTACTGAACCCCACCATAGAAATACACTCTGAAACAAGTACAACAATGGGTAGTATAACCAGCAATATACCACATGCCACACCATTAATTACCGAACCCCACCATAGAAATACACTCTGAAACAAGTACAACAATGGGTAGTATAACCAGCAATATGCCACATGCCACACCATTAATTACCGAACCCCACCATAGAAATACACTCTGAAACAAGTACAACAATGGGTAGTATAACCAGCAATATGCCACACGCCACACCGTTAATTACCGAACCCCACCATAGAAATACACTCTGAAACAAGTACAACAAAGTGTAGTATAACCAGCAATATGCCACACGCCACACCGTTAATTACAGAACCCCACCATAGAAATACACTCTGAAACAAGTACAACAAAGTGTAGTATAACCAGCAATATGCCACACGCCACACCGTTAATTACCGAACCCCACCATAGAAATACACTCTGAAACAAGTACAACAAAGTGTAGTATAACCAGCAATATGCCACACGCCACACCATTAATTACCGAACCCCACCATAGAAATACACTCTGAAACAAGTACAACAATGGGTAGTATAACCAGCAATATGTCACACGCCACATCATTAATTACCGAACCCCACCATAGAAATTCACTCTGAAACAAGTACAACAATGGGTAGTATAACCAGCAATATGCCACACGCCACACCGTTAATTACCGAACCCCACCATAGAAATACACTCTGAAACAAGTACAACAAAGTGTAGTATAACCAGCAATATGCCACACGCCACACCATTAATTACCAAACCCCACCATATAATACACTCTGAAACAAGTACAACAAAGTGGTCATTTCTATTCTCATAAGGGGCCATCCATAAATGACGTCATGCAAAATCTTTTGACCCCCTCTTCTTGTTTTTAATTTTGCAACGCTGAATATTGAAATTAATTCTGTCATGCTGGGCCTGACCGCCCCTCCCCTCCTCCAGAATGACATCATTATTGGATGGCCCCTTTATAGTCCTTTACAAACCATATGGTTCCTACACGTCCTTTATCACCTTATTGCCATGATTATGACCATAGTTGTGCAAATGAAATGAAAATATCTGCAGCCCAATATCAATGAATTCGCCTTGACATGAACGAAAACATCAGTGCATACTTTTGATTTAGATGAGATAAGATTGTAAGACAAATTATACAAAATACAATGTAAGATGAACAGATAAAGCCTACTTACAGAAATTGGCACGAGGACCTTCACGAGGCTCCAGATGGATCGTATGAAAATGACCACCGCAGATAAAAAGAAGAAAGTTCCCAGAATTATACACGCACTGAAAATGAATCATTAAAGAATTAAAAAAGATTTTCTTTATAATACAGCTTATATAGGACAAATATTCCCCACCATATATACTATAAACCTTCTAGCTGACCTCTACTTACACTTTAAGTAACCTGATTGAAAACTTTACCTCAAATGTCAAACGCTAACTTGCAAACATTCTAGACGCCAAATACATTGGTTACATTGTATGTTACCCCAGAAGCACCATATCACAAACTGTATCACAGACCCTTTAGTACTTACATGGCCTCGCGCCTCACGGAGTATAACGTGCCACCTTTCCCGCAGAACCGCCATAACACAACCATTGAGGACAGAGAATCAAGAAAGGCATTGAACTGCAAGTGTAAACATAACACATCAGTCTTTATGAAAACAAGCAGGACACTGGCTGGTATTGCCAACCAAAGGGCTGCAGGACAGTGTAGGACTGGTGGACCAAATGTCTGGATGTAGTCTCTAGTAGACCTTAGCCTCAGACAGTGTCCGGCCAGAGTTTCGACAGTGTATGACCAAAGGTGTGGCTGTAATCTCTAGTAGACCTTAGCCATAGACAGTGTAGGACCACAGGTCTGGCTGTAGTCTCTAGTAGACCTTAGCCTCAGACAGTGTAGGACCAAAGGTCTGGCTGTAGTCTCTAGTAGACCTTAGCCTCAGACAGTGTAGGACCAAAGGTCTGACTGTAGTCTCTAGTAGACCTTAGCCTCAGACAGTGTGGCTGTAGTCTCTAGTAGACCTTAGCCTCAGACAGTGTAGGACCAAAGGTCTGACTGTAGTCTCTAGTAGACCTTAGCCATAGAGAGTGTAGGACCACAGGTCAGGCTGTAGTCTCTAGTAGACCTTAGCCTCAGACAGTGTGGCTGTAGTCTCTAGTAGACCTTAGCCTCAGACAGTGTAGGACCAAAGGTCTGACTGTAGTCTCTAGTAGACCTTAGCCATAGAGAGTGTAGGACCACAGGTCTGGCTGTAGTCTCTAGTAGACCTTAGCCTCAGACAGTGTGGCTGTAGTCTCTAGTAGACCTTAGCCTCAGACAGTGTAGGACCAAAGGTCTGACTGTAGTCTCTAGTAGACCTTAGCCTCAGACAGTGTGGCTGTAGTCTCTAGGAGACCTTAGCCATAGACAGTGTAGGGCCAAAGGTGTGGCTGTAGTCTCTAGTAGACCTTAGCCATAGACAGTGTAGGACCACAGGTCTGGCTGTAGTCTCTAGTAGACCTTAGCCTCAGACAGTGTAGGACCAAAGGTCTGGCTGTAGTCTCTAGTAGACCTTAGCCTCAGACAGTGTGGCTGTAGTCTCTAGTAGACCTTAGCCTCAGACAGTGTAGGACCAAAGGTCTGACTGTAGTCTCTAGGAGACCTTAGCCATAGACAGTGTAGGACCAAAGGTCTGACTGTAGTCTCTAGTAGACCTTAGCCATAGACAGTGTAGGACCACAGGTCTGGCTGTAGTCTCTAGTAGACCTTAGCCTCAGACAGTGTGGCTGTAGTCTCTAGTAGACCTTAGCCTCAGACAGTGTAGGACCAAAGGTCTGACTGTAGTCTCTAGTAGACCTTAGCCTTAGACAGTGTGGCTGTAGTCTCTAGGAGACCTTAGCCATAGACAGTGTAGGGCCAAAGGTGTGGCTGTAGTCTCTAGTAGACCTTAGCCTCAGACAGTGTAGGACCAAAGGTCTGGCTGTAGTCTCTAGGAGACCTTAGCCATAGACAGTGTAGGACCAAAGGTCTGACTGTAGTCTCTAGTAGACCTTAGCCTCAGACAGTGTGGCTGTAGTCTCTAGGAGACCTTAGCCATAGACAGTGTAGGGCCAAAGGTGTGGCTGTAGTCTCTAGTAGACCTTAGCCTTTGACAGTGTAGGACCAAAGGTCTGGCTGTAGTCTCTAGGAGACCTTAGCCATAGACAGTGTAGGACCAAAGGTCTGACTGTAGTCTCTAGTAGACCTTAGCCTCAGACAGTGTGGCTGTAGTCTCTAGGAGACCTTAGCCATAGACAGTGTAGGGCCAAAGGTGTGGCTTTAGTCTCTAGGAGACCTTAGCCTCAGACAGTGTAGGACATGATCTAAATACAGTGTAAAACAAAATGTATTTACATTTAGTGAAGTTCTCCCGGAACATAATACATAGACAAAGGTTCACGAGTTGTGGGTCTCATTGCGGGTGATCTCATGAGGTGAAGCCAAAATTTGTATTCTATGAAAAGTACATTACATTGGTCTAAAAGTGGCCCAAAACAAACCTAAACTGAGTGTGTCTTTACCTTTACCTCTTATATATGTATATGAGATACCATGGGAATATTTGATGAACATTGATATATAATGAAATGGAAAATATTTCAGTCGCAATGCTACATGGCTGATGCTATAACGTGCTTAAGATATGAAAAAAATGACTTACTGCAAATGCAAACGATGCTGAGCTCTGGTCAATAACAGCACCGACTGGATGGAAGTCATGGAAACAAATATAGATATGAAATAAATATTTAATTTTATTCACAGACACTTCTACCTCGTCCATGGGGACTGGTTACCAGGTTGAGTCTGTGTAGGTGTTATCCATAGACTATAATAAAGGTGAAACAGTTGTAGGGGAACATGACTGTGTGTGAGTCCCCGTGCCCGGGTGGCCGACCCGCAGGGGTGGGTCACCGGGTAGTCACATGTTCCCTATCGGTATCACACCGATCCAGGCGTAGGTAGAAGGTAGAGAATGTCAGACAGGGAAGTAGCTCAGCGGTGGAGCTTCCGCTTGCAGGCTGGAGGGTCCCGGGTTCGACACAGTAAAGGACCTGTGCTGCCCTCTACCATATCCTATACATAGGCCTTGATTAAGGAGGTGAAGGGGGACTTTTGGCAAAGTACCCCCTCGCCTCTGTAATCAAGGTCTATGCATAACAAATAGAGCTGTCAGAGGGCAGCACCAGTCCTTTACTGTCTCACCCTTATTATTGTATATGGATAACACTTACCCAGCCTCAACCTGGTAACCAGTCCATGCCCATGACCTCGTCTCCATTTTGGAAGACCAGAATTACATCAACTATGGGGCAACAGAGTGACCCATGCAGAGAGAAGAACGTGCCCCACCTCTGCCTGACCTACCACCCCGTATATATTCTATAGATTGCATTTTGAATTATTTATTGCAAATCACATGGTGAGATTAGATACAACAATAAATGATGATAAAGACAAGCATGTTTCTGGTCTTAAATATCTTGCCTTTTAAGGTAGTATAGCGTACTACAAAATGACCCAAAACATCATCAACAAAGGTGCCTGCATAAGTTCATCAACTACTTCAATAATATATTCCTCTATTCTGGTTTTTGTATAATATATCCTGAACGGGCTAACAACAGAATTAAAATAAAACCAAAATTAGTTACCCGCCAAATGCTCAAACATTTAGGAAAAGGGATGTCATTTATTCTAAATGTATATAAAAGATATATAAGGGAGACATATTTAGCTATCTTGTATAAAATGGACTTTTTTTTCTTGAATGACACCACCCAGTCATAATCACCGAGCACCACACTCTCACTGAGCCTTTATGTAAAAAAGGTGATACCCAACATATGCCCGAGCTCCACTAGGTGACACCAGCGGCAGCGAAATGCCGCGTTCCTTTAATTTCTTTGTTCTACTTCTGTTTATTTACATTGCACATTTTCAGTTTCGTGTGAATGTCACGGCGATTTCACATCAATATCCTGCCCGTGTCACCTAGAACAATGGATTTTGGTGTGTCACCTGTGACGCATACACCCATATTTCGCAGGTGGAGCCCCGGCTATAGGTTACATAGTTCTCATAATCCCCACCACCCACTTACTGGCCACATAGTTGAGAAAACGCATAAATTTCCACAATATTCCATAGCCAAGGCGTCACTAGAGGCACAGCTCCACCAATGTTACCTGCGGCACAAATTTCCCTTTGTACTATTGCTTACATTCTACAGAATATAAGCAATAACACACAGATGAAGGAAATCATGTACACTGAAAACCTAGAATGCTGAAACTCGTCAGTGGTGACGAGTGTGGATCCTTAAGTTGACAATACCCAAATCTACAGCTTTAGGTGGGCAAATCGACGACTTTAAGTCATCATCCTGGTGACCTAGTCATCAGAACGACGACTTTGTATTGTCAGTATGACGAGATTAGGTCGTTATGAGGCTTTGACCACCCTAAACCCATCTGTATTGATGAGTTTCTAGTGGCGGCAGGTTTTCTGTGTAATGCTGATGCGGCTGTGCCGCTAGTGGAACCTGGCCTTAAGCCTGCTACCATATGTTAGCTTGGCATTTGGTGTCCATAAAGATGACATAGCCTACCTGGCTACAGTAGGATATAAAAAAGTTGAATGTGACATGTGTCAAAAACCACACCCAACAAACACAGTCCACAAAAAAAAGCAAGTCAAATCTACCCACTTCATAGACTCAATGTCAAGGACACAATCATAATACTACAAAAATCTAACAAATGTCTAATAAAATATTTTCCCCTTCCGAATCTTGGGAATTTCTCATTTTATGAATGAGGAAATAATATGTTTGGGCAATTAAATTCCTAATCCTTAAAATTTCCAATATAGAATTACATTGATTTGATGAATTAATTATTTTTGGTGTGTGTGACCTTACAGCTAAGAATGGGTAGATTTGTAGTGTCATTGCCCCATATATAACAACATATGTCCCCTATAATGAAGGTACCTACATGCTGTGTGTGTGTGGGTGGGGGAAGTACAATAAAATAGTTAATTAATATCATCTTGTAACATGTTATCATGTAAATTTTTATTCTACTATTTCATGAACAAAATAAAAAGCCTATAAGAAACTTGTATGTCATATCTCAATTAAAAGAAAAGACCACCCTTTTATTCATGATGACCTCTATTTGGTTGTCACTATTCTGAATGAAAAAATTCTGACATACTTAGCACCGAATCTGCTAGCATAAAGGCAGTAGCCAGGCTTATCTGCTGCATTTCTGACGTCGCAAACCCAAATTATATACATGCCATTGCTACACTGTAAAAAATAACTGTGGAATCTACCAGTGACCCTTGTAAAACTGAACAGTGAACCATCATAATTATTAAGAAGGGAGCCATTGTTGTTTTTACAAGAAGCCCAAGGTGGCAGCATGGCGGTATGAGGAATTTTGGAAAGTAATGACATCTCTGTGAAAATAACAACGGATCTCTGGCAACTTTGAGACAAATTAAGGAATCCTTCATTATTCTGATGCCTTTTTTCTTTACAGTGTAACTTGCGATGACAGAGGATTTTTCTTCCCCCCCCCCCGCTATATACCTTGATACATCCTCATGTATGAATAGACCCGGGGATAGACCCACATATGTCATATATAATGACGTATATGTGGGCGAGGTTTAATAATCTCTAAGTAAAATGTTAGACTTAGAGTGGAAAGGACGGAATGCAGTACAGAAGATGGCAACACCTTCAATGCATCATGCCCATTGGTCGTCATAATACACCAATAAAGTTCTAGCGAAACTGCTCGCCAGCATTTCATTGGAGCATCATGCCGACCCTCCGGGAGTATATGTATCAACTATGTAGGGTCTGCATGATGCTCCAATGAAATGCTGGCGAGACTCGCCAGCATTTCATTGGTGCATCATGAAGACCGATGGGCATGATGCATTACTGCATCAGCAGCCTTTAAAGGGTTAGAAAAACACTGCTGTGCCACCTAAAGTTGCAGTGTCAGATGTTTGGATGATTTTAAACATACAAATCTCCTCCTGGATACATATTAACCAGAAAAACCACGGCATGGGCACACAGACTTAGTAGTCATATGCACAATATATAGACTATAGACCCACAATTGCCTTTATTCTACCCTAAATAACAACAGAAAACGATTCAAGAAAATAAATATGGCTGAAAATATTCGAAATGTGATGTCATAAACAGAAATATTTTCCTTGTAATAATGTCGTACGCCACGCTCACGTGTATATGAGTTACAATGGTTGAGATATATGATTTTCATATGCTCTGTTATTTAGGGTAGAATAATTTGTTAGTGCATGTGCCATATTTCCTTGAGTAAAAGGGGTATCCTGCATGGAAGAGGCACCCTGAGTACAAGGCACACCCTCTACTTAAGGCAATCCTTCACTGTAACAAATGTGTGTTGAGCTTACACACTTTGTAACACGCTTATTTGCAGCACATTTTTACTCACTTATTTTTTCAACACACAACACACTTAACTCAAAAGTGTTAAAAAGTGTCTAACTTTCAGAAGTGTGTTGACACAAAAAGTGTGTTAGACAGTGTGTAACTGTTAAAACTGACTTTTGGTCAGGTGAGGGGGAGGGTAGTTAGTCTGTTACATAATGCCACGTAAGACTGAGCTGGCATGTGTGTATTGCAAAGGATTAATAAAATGTGTGTTGATTGAGCACACATTTCAGGATCTAAACACATTTCAGGATAAAGTCTGTATGTGTGTTAGAATATGTGTGGTAATGTCCAGAAAGTGAGTAAATTGTTAAAAGTGAGTTGAATATCCATGTGTGTTACCATTTAGTGTGTTCCTGCAACACACATTTTTTACAGTGAATTTGGACCAGTTTAGTACTAATTCAATTAATAAGATATATATGGGGCCATTCAAATATTATGTAAAATAACTTTGGTCACCTTTTGACCCCTCCCCTCCCATTGTAAGATCGTCATAATGCACCAATGAAGTGCTGGTGAGTCATTGGAGAATAATGCCAACTCTCCGGGAGTATATGTATCAACCCTGTAGGGTCGACATGATGCTCCAATGAGGTGCAGGGAAGCAGACTCACCAGCACCTTATTGGTGCATCATGACAACCAATGGGCATGATGCACTCCTGCATCAGCAGCCCTTAAATGCTTAATTATACCAAAAAAGGTAGAAAACTACATACCGAGTGTCACACCACCAAGTCCAACAAGTACAATAATCGAAATAACAGATACGGCAATAACAGCGGTGCGCAGTCTTATCGCTGTATTTATACTGACTCGTCTCTTCTGGGGCACCAGGGAAGCTGTAAGTAAGACAATATACAAACAATTATAAACCATTTAAGGACTGTAGCAGTCAATACGAAAACTCACCAGACACAGGCTTTTGCCAGCAAAATCGATGCCGGGCCTGTGGATATTGCCAGATGGCAGGACCAAATGTCTCGCTGTAATCTTGGGACCTTGGTCTACAATTTGTCCTTACAACTTGCAATTTGGACCACTATAACAGTTTAAAGAGCTTAAAAAGGCATTATTGTTTGTTAAGATTTTAAGAGTTGAATCATTAAATAAAGAGTTAATTCTTGTTTTCTTTCCTAACAATAATAATCTTGAGGTGTTCGGTCCTGCCAAGATCCATCCGGGCCTGCATAATGATAAAATCTGAGGGACCGAATGGCCTGTGAGGGGAGTAAGTTTTCTTATAGACCGCTGATCTTACAGGAGTGCATCATGCCTATTGGTTGTCATGATGCATCAATGAAGAGTCTGCTAGCCAGCACTTCATTGGTGCATCGTGCAAAATTTCTGTGAGTGTACTTGGTGAGTTAATCGCTTGCCAAGGCAATAATCGTGCATCACGACAACCAATTGGCATGCTGCATGAATGCGTTGGCGGCTCTCGAGGGGTTGGTTAAATAAGACTGATAACCCTGGGTAGTAAAATGGTAAAGGTGAAGGATGAGCAGTTTGAGCTGACTGTTTCTTCACAAGCGTGTCCTGCCCGTTCCGCACGAGGCCGGTAGGCCGAGTGCGGAGCGGGCAGGACATGCGAGTGAAGAAACAGGAAGCTCAAACTGCTAAGAGTTCATCTTTACATTTATGTCAAGGTGTTTGAGGGAATAATTATTCGTTATTTGATCAATATAATCCATAATTAACTCTGATTTACCCATCGTCATCGCGAAATGCTGACCGCCGCCATTTTGAATGTTTACGTTTCAAAAAGGCTGCGCATGCGCGATAGACCTATGACGTCATCGTGCGGATTTGGCCCAGGTTATTCAATGCAGGGGTACAATACGAGGTCTCAGTGCATTGTCAATGGGGCATCAATATTCACCTTGACATAACATACATTAACACTCTCACAAACAATCAGATGATGCACACTCTAAAAATAAATGTTGCATCTACCAGGGATGCTTGTGAACCACCTTAATTGTGTAATGGTTCGAGATCTTGTATAACTTCGGTTTAGTTCGAGATATGTCAATATCAAGTAAAACCAGACAAGTTAGCTTGGGTTAGTGCAATCGGCACATGCTTATTTCGGTGTTACATATGTTCGAAGTGGTGCTATGAATATAGCTCAGTTCTCTTCAGGTGTTGTCCTGGCCGCAGCCAGAAACCAACTGAGCTCCCTACGTGGTCCCAGGTAGGGACTGGAGCAGCGAAGACTAGTGCTGCCACCATCCCATAGTGGCCAGAGATCAAGGCGACCTCTGGTCCTACCGGTGGTAACCGCACCAATAGACCTGCCCTCTCGAATAGGGAGCAAACACTATATATAACGCTCCACGAGCCCCTACACTTGTATGGCAGTGAACCAGTATAGTTTTTACAAGAAGCCGCATGTGGCAGTATGGTGGTACACAAATGTACTAGGAATCTCTGTGAAAATAGCGATGGGTCTCTGGCAACGTTGGGACAAGGGTTCCGTCGTTATTTTGACAACATTTTTTACAGGGCAGTATTTAAGGAAAACCCTGCTCATAAGCCGACCTCATTCATGAGGCGGGCGTAGACTTTGAGGAAATATTATAAGCCTATTTTAGTGCATAATTCACACTATTTTCTCTACAATGCTATAAAACCAGTCACATAAAGCCACACTGAAGCTATATTCTTATAAAGAAACATCTCAAACTAACACTGAAATTACAGTGTTCAGAGTGAATCTACACTATCTATACCTTACTGTAGAGCTATAACAACAGTACACATTACAAGTATAAAAGTACATGGGTAGGCAGATGACTGGCACAGGGGTGTGATAGGTGTGTAAGATACAGTCCACTTGGCAAAAAACGTATAAATTTTCAACATTTGCAAACGTTTTTTTCAGGTTTGGATGAAAAAATGTTACGTTCAAAAAACTTTTTTTTAAACCAATTTTCAACCAAAATATTTTTTTTTAACCTAAAATAAAAATGTTTTTTTTACAGAACGTCAAAAAAAGTACATGTTTTGATGTTTTTTTTACGTAAGAAAAAAACGTTTTGCAAACTTAGGAACCTAATAAAAACGTTGTTTTTTTTTCAAATACCAAGTGGGGTGTTATATAATATGCTTCTATGTTACCCCTATGGGACTCAACATGAAATAAATAAACTTACACTCCTCATGGTCAGATATAGGAGTCATGTCCATGTCTTCATACTGCGGGCGGCCCATCCTGATGCCACTTCACCCTGTAATTTAAATAATGTACAGTCATGTCTCTATAAATCGGTCACCTCCGTTTGAGATAAAATTTGGCTGAATCGGCTATAATCAAATCTGTTTGATGTTATTACTATAGGTGGCTGATAAGTGAATCAATCGACCTATTGTAGACAGATTTATCAAGACTTGACTGTAATCTAAAGTAATATCAAATATTTTGATGGCATTAGATGGCACCAGTGTCTAGTTTTTAATAAGTCAGGGAATGCATCAAATATATATAAGGGTTCTTATGCATGCATGAGAACCTATGGTAGTTCTACACAGAAAATAATCCAAGGTAGTAAATACTAATTTAATCTAGACAAAACTACTGATTAGGCAAAATACCCAAAATGTTAGTAAAATCTTCCTATTGTGTTAGGAGTATCAACTAACCTATTCAGGCAAGCTGACTTGACTCAGCCAAGAGAAAAAAATCGGTGATTTTGTCTAAGGGGTAGTAGTTTTGTCTAAGGGGTAGTAGTTTTGTCTAAGCGGTAGTAGATTTTCATCACACCAGGTGGCAGTGTGGTTTGCATGAGGATTTTTCTGGCAAATGTACATCATGGAAAAGTCTATGAATGTGAAAGTCATGGCATTTTCAATGACTATTGGCATGATAAAGACTTTACAATTCAACTTGGCATAAGATTTGACAGAATACACCTAATAGGTTTACATCTTATTGAAGGAGCAAGGAAGAAGAATGGAAACACCTTTTCTGTGGAAATTCAAATTACTCATACATCCACATCTGTGGCCTTATGACAAACCAAGAGCAACTTAGTTCAGTGGTTGTAAATGAAAATGATGTGAGGCATTGAACTTGCTCCTCAAATGGAGAGGCTCTGTTCAGGGTTGTCTTAAACTATGTGGAGTTTACACTAACCATTTCAATTAAGATAAAAGAATTCCTATTTTGCTTGACATTCTATGTAGTTAGTGAAAAAGTCTAAGGCAAGTTAGGAGAAATCAGGCAAGTCGGGCATTTTTCCTAAGGGTTAGGTGTAAACTCCCAAGAAAACTTTGGTGGTTTGGGGATGTGCAAACTCCCAACTTGGGTTAGCAAGTCCAACAAATGTTAGGCGAAAGGCCTAAGATATTCAGAATTATTTTTTGTGTGTATAGTTCTCTATGCAGACATGACACCAACCATCTCGTAGATTCTCGTGCGAAAGTGACCAACCTCCCATTGTGTAATTGTTACTACAATTTGGGAAACAGCGGCGCCCATGTTCTAGGCGAGAGTTTGGCACCACGTTGACTGGAAATGATAATTTGTGGGTACATTTCAATGCCAGATGGGCACTGACTTTCGCGCGCCACATAATCCGCACTATAAAGCTCTATCGGGATTGGACTCTGGTTCCCGAGCTTGCCCCATCCATGCTCACATCAGTGACTTCTGGTTCTAATCTTGTGCTGGAGCTGGTTTTCAAGCAATATCAAGAATGTTGTGGTGTAAGCCTGGTAACCTTTGGATGATATCAGGAGGCTATTTCTTAACACACTACGACTGCTGTCCTTCAAATCGTAGTGAGAAGCCATAAGATAAGGCCATTACAGTACTATAGGGCTGACCCGGGATACATTATCAACTAATGAGATAACCCCATCCATTAACTGCAGAATATTTTGGGTACATTATGTAACACCTGATACCCATCATGCAGATTGTTATCAGTGCTTATATCGCCAGTTCCCAGATCAAGCAATGGCGGACACACAGGACCTCAATCCTAAGCCCTATACACTAGTGGTTACCAATCTCAGCACCAGTAGGACAGATCTACCAAACCTTATGTAATTACTAAATAGGTGCTAATCGTACAGAACAGTCGTAGTGCAGTACCTACAATTACTTTGACAAGTTACTGGGTTTCTCAAATCGTAGTGGTGGCGTGTAGTTGCAGTACCTTCAGAAATTGCCTCCAGAAGTGTCATATCCATGCACCCAAATCTTTGCTATACAAAGTATAACAACAATTAGAATAATTTAACTTGCCCTATGAGCAAGATAAATGATTGGTGCATTAGTAATGCTGTACTGTGTCACCTGTAGATTATCCACATACAGTGAAATGTATATAAGAATACTTTACCTTACCCTATGTATAAGTAGTGGTCCACAGTGTCACAGGTTTATTCACAGACTGTCTCCTCCATCCTCCACTAACCGATGAAGTCTGGTCAATACATGTGACACCATGGATCTTTATCCATTTAAAGGCCGCTGATGCACTAATGCATCATGTCCATTGATTGTCATGATTCATGAATGCAGCCTTGGTGAGTAACTCGCCAGGGCTGCATTCATGCATCATGCCAATCCTACTGGATTGATACAAAAACTCCTGGAGGGTCGGCATGATGTTCCAATGAAGTGCTGGTGAGCCGTCTCGCCAGCACTTCATTGGTGCATCATGGCGACCAATGGGCATGATGCCTCAGCGGCCCTTAAAGGGTTAAACATGAAGGTGTGGGACTTCTATAAGGGTGGAGTATGAGGTGGTATGAGGGCTCATGTATTGTAATCTGTTGTATGTCACTAGACATACAATGAAGGCACATGGTGGTATCGGCCATCACTGCCTGTCTATTAAGAGAGTAATGAATGGCCTACGCCACTCGTTACGATATCCTACGATACACTGAATTCGGTGCCCGTTAGCCCATTCCCTACTGTCTTTATTACACGATTAATCAATAAAAAATCAATAAATAATCAATAGAATATCAATAAATAAAGTTGAAAACAAAAACTCCCCCTCCCCGGGACTCGAAGCCTGCCATAGTGTATGTACACGATCAGTACACACACCTCGGCGCCTGGCAGCCGTTGGTTTGGTTTGGACGCTGGGGGGTCACAACCCAGACTGCCGGGGATTTTCACACTTTTAATGTTAAGTAGTTATATGTGAGTAACCTCCCCGGGCTTTGTATCATATCAAGACCTGGTTCTAGCCAACCACTTCTGTCAGTCCCTGTGGCGCAATGCATAGGGAGTTGGATTAGGGATCAGGAGACTGCAGGTTCGACCCCTACCCTGGTCATTACAAGTTCGTAGGTTTTAACATGTAACATATGACATGTTAGGACATATGACATGTTAGGACATGTGACATGTAAGGAGTGCTGATATCCATGGATATCAGCACTCCTAACAGTGCCAATATCCATGGCCACTCGTTACCCGTCAGACCTTGATTACGGAGGTGAGTGGTGACTTTGCCAAAGTAACCCCTCACCTCCGTAATCAAGTTCTGTGCACAGCAAATAAAGGCACCAGAGGGCAGCACTGTTCCCTTTAGTTTCTCACCCTTCTATAGCATATGGATAATACCTACACAGACTAAATCTGGTAACCAGTCCACGCCCGTGGTTCCCTGTAAGTCCCGGGGGGGCACTTCAATATTTTTTGACAAGGGTGTGTGGCTGAACCCCCGACTAACCTTACCCTTGCTAGGGCCCTCAATCGCGGGTTTTTTCTTCAAAACCCTACCCTTGCTAGGGAACTTTTGACATAACAGTCTTAGATTTTGCTCAAAATATCTTAAATTGACCTTGTTTGGGAGAAGATTTGTATTTTGTTCATGCTATTTCCATGAAAAATGGGAAAATATTCATGAAAATTTCTGAATTTTCCGCTTGAAACGGGGTATTTTGCTGAAAGTTGACTCTTGCTAGGGACATTTTGCTCAAAAGTAGACCCTTGCTAGGGACATTTTGGTCTGAAACCAGAGGCTTGGTAGGGACATTTGGCTGAAAAAGAACCCTTGCCAGCCGCACATATGTGTATGTCCAACATAGGGAGTGCCCCCCCCCCCCGGGCTGTAAGTGCTCTTGTACTCAGGTGAAACCACTATGCATTTCTTTCACTAAGATCGCAGTGATCTTAGTGGTGGAAATGGAATAGTAAAGTGATCCCAGGACTAACTATTCTGGACAGGCCTGCAACCACTGCATTACATAGGGTAGACCAGCGAGGTCTTTTGATATGTGCCTACACTAAGATCACTGGGGTTGGGATTCCAGGATGTTTTGAATTAAGCTCCAGTGCCCGGCAGCCATTTGTTTGGTCTGAATGCGTCCCGCAGTCGTCGCAGTTATGGCAGCAGCAGCGACAAAGCTGGGGGGGGGGGTCACAACCCAGACTGCAAGGGATTTTCACACTTTTAATGTAAAGTCGTTATATGTGAAGACCTGGTTCTAGCCAACCACTTCTCGTCAGTCCCTGTGGCGCAATGCATAGGGAGTTGGATTAGGGATCAGGAGACTGCAGGTTTGACCCCTACCCTGATCATTACAAGTTCGTAGGTTTTAACATGTAACATATGACATGTTAGGACATATGACATGTTAGGACATGTGACATGTAAGGAGTGTTGATATCCATGGATATCAGCACTCCTAAGAGTGCCGATATCCATGGATATCAGCACTCCTAAGACCTGCAATATCGACAGGTATCAGACTGAGAATATCCAGAAAAAGCACCCAAAATAACAGAGGTCGTGTAATAAACTCAAATAATGTATACAGAGAAAATAATGATACTCAGACTGAGTCTGGGGTTAGGCTCAGGCAAATGTCGCCAAAATGAGTATGTTTTGATACTCAGCACCAACTAGCTACCGGTACTGGATCTTATACCAAGTAGCTGCTGGTTCCCACACCCTGTGGTTGCTGGTTCCTACATCCACTAGTTGCTGGTTCCTAAACCAAATACCTGCTGTTTCCACCATACAGTAGCTGCTGGTTCCTACATCAGATAGCTGCTAGTTCTTAAAACCAGTAGCTGTTTATTCCCACACAGAGTAGCTACTTGTAATCTGCATCAATTCTGGATAAAACTGATAAGACTGATAATAATTTGGTCAAATTGGGAATATTGGGGGAAATGAGGTCAAAAGGAGTCAAGATAGCTCAGATGAGCCAAAATAGGTCATATTAGGTAAAATTAGGTCAAACTGGTTTCAATTAGGTTAGATTAGCCAAAAGTGGGGTAATTACATAAACTGAGGCCAAATTATGTCAAAATGACTCAGAATAGGTCAAAATGGATCATTTGGCAAATAATATTTTGACCTCATTGACAATTGATCCATTTTTGGCTAATCTAACCTTTAAACTACTTTCACTTAATTAAACACAACTTGTGTGGATTTGACTTATTTTCACCTAATTTAACCTAATTTTAATGCAATTGACCTATTGTTGGCTAATTTGATCCATTTTGAACTATTTTTCTCATTTTAACCCAATTAAACCTCAGTTTATGCAATTGACCCACTTGTAGGTAATCTGAACTTATTTAAAACAATTTACCTAATTTGACCCAATATGACCTATCTTGACTATCTTGACTAATTTCACCCAACTTCTATTCCCTAAATTGACCCATTAGCCCATTTTTGACCAAAATAATCTGTTTTATCCAGAATTGATCCAGATTAACCTATAGCTACTGGGTGTGGGAACCAGTTGCTACTGTTTGTGGGAACCAGCTGCTACTGGATGTGGAAACCAGCAGCTATAGGGTTTGGGAACCTATGGCTACTTGGTGTGGTATCCAGTATGGGAACCAGCAGCTACTGGATAGCTGCTGGTACAAACTATAGACTCTGTTCATATAGCATGGCATAGAGTGCACCATGCAATACTAAAAGATACCTGTCACTAGTTGGTTTGCATGAGTTGAGAGCTTGACAGAAAATTATATTGACTTTGAACATTGCATTTTGGTTTTGGACTCTAAATCAATTCTGAGAATATTTCCTTCTACTTTACCAGGAGGCTGGCTACATACAGGGATAAAAGACATTGGAACAACTGGCAGAAGTAAACTAACATGTTTAACGATAGGGCAAAGTCCGATATTGTTTTGGCTTCTATGCTCAAAGAACTATTTTCTTTTATATGAAATTAACATAAAAAAAACTTTGGAGAAACACCCAGATCATTACAGGGTAGTGTATATGTATATTTTGCTCCAGATTTTAACATGTTACATATCAATTGCTATAAGTGTATCATGCCAACCAAGGCACGATGAACCAATGAATCAATACCAATTTCTCATCATCGACAGATTTCTACATGTAGTATAATCAATTTCAAGATCTTCCACCATGCAGATTTAAAATGTTAGACAGATATTCTTCATGGTTGCTGAGATGGAATGCAACATGCAACCTAAGGCATGATGCAATAATGAATCAAATGCTATTTATATTTTTAATATTAATACTTAGTCACCATGTGTCAAGAGTTTATATTTATAAGCATATGAAATCAATAAGGAAGAAATATAACATACATTTATACATTAGAAATTACAAAGACACTGCATACCTATGATAATTATGCAGAAAATGTAGGTTGCAAAGATCACAACAGTGCATTGTGGGATGTGGATCTGCAGCATTTTTCCCTCTGGTCAACCTTACATTGTCGAAAATTTATTTAAGAAAAAAATTTTTGGATGGTAGGGTATATTCGCCACATTCCACTGACAGTACCTCTGTGTGTTGATCCAGGTTAAGAAAAAATTTTTTGGATGGTAGGGTATATTCGCCACATTCCACTGACAGTACCTCTGTGTGTTGATCCAGGTCTGCATGTACCAGTACTACATATGGAAATGCTGACACCACACTAAAAAAAAATGGGCTAAAAAAATGGAGCTAAAAAGTGTAGGTCCATTTTTTAAAAGGTGGCCTTCAATGCATTTGGCATTTAATATTAATGGCCAAATCCTCATCCAGACTTTGAAGTTGGGCAAGTTGACCATAAATGATGAAAGGCGGCCTGGTGAACTTTCCCAAATTAGGGCCTTAACTCTTTCCAGCCTGCTCTATTATTGTTAAAAGTCCCTAGAATATGGCAGATTGAGGTCCCAGGCCCAGTTTTAATGATACATGGTGTTAGAATGACCATAGTGAAAGAATCAATGTTTGTGAAATGTGTAGAGGTTTGTTCCCCCTCAGGTGCACAGATGCCTCACGGACTGAGGACTGTTCACATGGTGGTATCACTCCCCCTATGTATACCATACCGATCCAGGGGTAGTTGGAAGGTAGAGAATGTCAGGCCAGGGGAAGCAGCTGCTTTGAATTTGGAGGGTCCGGGGTTCAAGTCCCGGTTTCTCCATGACATTTTCCACTGACCACTACAAATGTATTCTAAAATGACTGATTTCAAGTCTGTACATAATTACCTTTAAGATGATACTGTCATACTAGGGATAATGTGTATGATCAAGTTGTCATATAAGAAATATCATATGACTAATGGCTATAGTGAGTAAGAATATCAAGCTCTTATTATATATTCCAGTTATCACTGGTTTATTCAAGGTTTAGGCAGTATTTATGTATCAGTAATACAAATGTTAATACACAGGTAATTCACACACACAGTAAATATAATATGGGTATAAGTAAGTGTTCCACTCCTATGTGTAATAATAATACATTGTCAAATATAGGTTCTAGGTGGGCTCCCACAACCTAGCTCCTGGCCTGCTGATAGAGGGATAATATAAATGTGTAACTTTACCCTCTAGTAGATAGATGGAAGAAGATAGCCTCTGGCCACAAGTGGGGTGTAGTCCTATGCTTGTCTGACATAGTCTAACCCAGCAGAGTGTTCTTGTGGCAGATGCATAGCAGGCTGCAGGAGAGCTGGACTGGAGATGTTGTCACTGAGGTGGTTCTCTGGATACTGCTTGAATGGAGGCTGGAGGCTGGGTTTAAGTAGCCAACCCATGGCTTCCTCTCCCGGACTATCTGGAGCCAGTGGCATCTGCCACTGCCTTTGTCCTTTAGTGCTGAGTCTTTCATGTCCATGGGGGTACATAGGGCACCCCCATGAGCCGACTGGCGCCCCCATTGTCCCGGTCGGTTTGGCATGTTCAACAGCCCGTATCTTGATTGTTTATGCAACTTCGCCATTGTAACTGCGCATGTAGGGAGGGGATCATGTCAGATCCCCGCCCCCTGCTGCCAATGCATGTAATTTGCGCCGGTTGGTCTGTGGCGCACCGGTAGCTCAAAACACTCTCGGTTGCCTAACTTCCTTAATAATGGAACTTTTGACATCGGATTAAGACCATGAGATGCGCCTTGTCTGGGCGCATCTGGGTCAGGTCTGGTATCTTGGCTGTGATGTCCGTGAGATGGTGTAAATGACGCTGGAATTTTATGACACCATCAACTCTATAGCCTATTGTTAGTGTCTGGTGGCCAGCGGCCTGTGACGGCGGTCTGATTTGTCTTTAAACAATTATATACACTTTTGTTTATGGTCAGTGGACCATGAGGTCAGACCTTTTGGACCTTAATCATTAAATATACTTTTGTTCATGGGGACCGGTTGCTTTGGTCCTTTATATTATATATATTCACATAGCTGGTGGTCAGTGGACCGTGAACGCTCATATGGAGTTATATACATTAACGCCTCATTTTTTATGCATTAATACAATCATATGTTACAATTTATGGCATAATAAAAGGGTACATGATAATACCATAATACCCCTCTCATTCAATGAAAATGATCATTGATGGGACCCAGGATAATGCTATTATATACTATCAATTTCATCCTCAAGGTGCACTAATGCAATAGCCATAATTATTGCACCTGGAAGTGCATTATAATTACAGAATTCCTTGGCAGGTCATCAAATTGGATTGACGCTAATACCACCAGAAGGGATGCTATTGAAAAAAATAGATAATTTTACACTGGTACATGGTTCAATAGTGCAATTTTTATAGTGATTGATGTTATAGAAAATGTCAATAATGCTACTACTTTTGCTTCCTTAGCAGAACAGTTAGGAAATGGAAAAAGATATAACCCAATGCCTATACTTCACAGATATGGAAAACATTGAGCTAGAAAAAAATCAGAATCTTGTAAAACAGTTGCTGAATCATGTCATCATTAAAATGGAATGTTCTTTTGTCAAAGAGTAGAATATTGTCTGTGATTGTTTAGCCAACACTATATAGAGTGTTCTAAAAGAGATGGTATAAAATGGCTTAGAAATGGCTCTTTGTAGAAGTGGATCCATTGAATACAGTTAATGCGGACTTTTCAATTGTGATTCTTCAAATTCTTCGATCTCCTCATTATATTTCCTGATGGTACCTTGATAGTCTTTCAAGACATTCTGGAATCAGAATCAATCATTAGAATGTGAGAAGTTTGTAAAATCCTGAATAGAAATGTTGAATACTCCAGGTTTTATGTGATGTCTAAACAAAACCCTTCTACTTCTCCACTCCAAAATCATATCTCCTATGAGTTGTATAAATTTACTCTTTCCAAGGCTTAGCTCTGGCTTCCATAAAATGATCGATTCATGGGCTCACACTAGAATTCACTTAGAACTTAACTCCCTGGATTATATTAGGCATTAAAACTATAGATAGTATTTCAGAATATCATGTATTTGATACTCATAGTGGGAACACCCTTTTAGTTCTATTGAGGCATTAAACAACTTCTGTGTTAGGCCTTCAGAGCTAGCAATATCACTGTTGTGTTCATTCTGCTGAAATTTATTCATAAGGAAAGTGTTAAATATCAAGTGAATGAATTTTTGTCAACATACACCCAAGAAAATCAACAGTAGAATATTGTCATATGTGACCCATCTTCTCTTGTCTGAAAAGGGGGGGCTAAAAAATATTTAGCCTATTTTTGCCAAAAAAGTCTGCACACTTCCATAGATCAAAGAGGGACGCGAAAATCTTCTCCTCCTCCGGTCTGGGGAGGGGGCACAAACAATTTTGACCGCCATTGTAGAGGGGGTGAAAAAAATGTCTGCGCAAAAACCCACTGCCCCCCTGTTGATAAACAATAACCACTCCCTCTGGTTGTCATTAGGATATAGTCACCTTACCCTAAAACTACTGGTCAATGGAGTGCATTGGTGTGTTTGGTCATACAGGGGTATAATTAGACACAATCACTGAGATCAGCAACTGTAACTAATATTATAAGGTGGTTAGCTCTTGACACATAAATTGATCCATTGATTGTATGCTGTCTGATCCAAATGATGATGTTTATAAAAAATTATATTCTCTTATCTCACGATTTGGGCCTGGACAGTGCTTTTTTGGTCATAACCCAGGTTCGTTATCCAGCCAT
Source organism: Acholoe squamosa (assembly GCA_949317995.1). Taxonomy (NCBI): domain Eukaryota; kingdom Metazoa; phylum Annelida; class Polychaeta; order Phyllodocida; family Polynoidae; genus Acholoe; species Acholoe squamosa. The sequence goes on from OX439051.1 coordinate 56,604,359, forward strand.
AACGCACTCTCAGACCTTTTGTTGGTCTTCAAGAAGGTGCTGGTTTCAATCTGGACATGTTAATAAATTGGCGAAGCATACAAAGTCAACTACGCCATAGTTTTCCAGTTAAAACTGTTTAGGGTTCAACGGGGAATCGATCCCCGGCTGCTGTGGCAGGAGACGAGCTCGCTGTCCACTATACCAAGCCGACCGGTGGTAGAAACCAATCCACATGGAGGATTTGAAAAAGTGTTGCGACATACCTGAAGTTTACACACCTCGTTAGCATAGAATCCAATGGAGCCTGGTGGAGTTATTAACGGAGAAACATCCTTAGGTATCCTATATGAACATGCCATGCCTAATTTCTCCATTTTGTTCGAAATAAAAAAGAATCCATTGATTTTCCATAGTGATACGTCTCGGCACCCGCCATTGTGGCTTGCTCACCCAGTTCTTCAGCCGAAAGTAGGTCAGGTACATCCTCGCACCTACCCGCTTCGTCAACAAGACGAAATGGCCGTGTGCATTGGATCACTATGTAAAATCATTGGATTCTCATTTATTTCGAAGAAAATGGATACAAAATGTAGGCGAACACCAACTAGATATCGTATAGTTGGCGGTGCTAGAAGAACAGGACTTGACATGCTTGGATTATACGCGAAAAATGTGTGTAAAGGTGGAGGTATGTCGGGCACTTCTGCTGACAACATGGCGAGGATTATTTCTATCGCTTGACTGAACAAAATGTCTTCTCCTGGATTAATTCTGGGGTTATAAGGTAAGAACTTAATACAAAATGGAGACAAATGTGAGATAAACACCTTAATCAAGTTATGAGAGAGTACTTGTGGGTCTATGGTTCAATATTCCACTCCGACTTCGCATTCGTGGAATATTGCACCATTGAACCATAGACCCACGCATACTCTCTCATAACATCGATTAAACGCTACCTAACCAGAGGCCTAGAGAAACAATAAGGAAGCCATGCCTTCCCCTATGTTTCCATGAGTGCAGCAGCCGTGGCTAGTAACTCACGAGGGCTGCATTCATTCATCATGCCGACCCTATGGGGTTGATGCACTCCCAGAGGGTCATCATGACTCACCAGCACTTCATTAGTGCATCATGACAACCAATCAGCATGTTGCACTCATGCATCAGCAGCCCTTAAATGGTTAGAAAATATTGATGATACATTCAGAATAATGTATGAATTGTTGATGGCCTTGATGCATAAAGTGCATCCAGTCTTGCCATAACATTGTTTCCATTAAGATCACAGAGGGGTCTCACTCAAGGTTGCAGAACACCAATTGACGGGCAGTGCCAGCAGGAGACACTTTGTAGCTCTGCACTGAAGGGTGTTGTACAATGATTATTGGTCTAAAATCTGACAGTGGGTAGGCAAACCAGGATCAAATTAATCCTTAGAATGTATTTTAATCGATTTGAGTGTTATTTAGGCTGATATTTGAGTGTAAGTTGAGGGGGGTGCACTCTTTTCAATTACAGAATTTATTGCAATCATTCACTGCAAAACCCCCAAATCTGGGTATGTCCGCACTCTACGGCCAATAGTGGAAAAGTTAGTCATATTGTACCACATCTCATGACCCTAAATTAATGGGAAAAATGTGCCTACAAGAAAATAACAGTGGCTAAGCCCGGAAATTGGCAGAAATATTTCATTTTCGCCCATATGCTATATGAGCCAACAGTTTGAAAATAATAAGTGTCCTGCAGCCTCAATCGAGCAAACTAAGATCTCTTAAGTTGTATATAGGCCTACAAACAAGCCCTAGATGTGGAAAGTGCCCCATCTGGTAATAAACACCAACACTACAAAAAAGCCCCAGAGTCCAGACTGAGTATGGCACCATACCCTAGCCTTGTTCCAAACTCAATCTGATCCTATTTCCCAATGCATGGCATTGTGGCAGACTCAATTCGAGTATGGTCTGTTAGATAGGAGGCTCCAGGTGAGCCTATCATGATACTCAGGCAGCCCCAGAGAATGACTGATACTCCTGGCGATACTCTTTATTTTTTCTGTGTAGGCCCCATAGTGCCTTCTTAGTGAGTACCAAGTTAAATTGTAAGATATACAAGTTGAAACTCATGAGAATGCCCTTCTGTATGGTCTTAATGCTGACAGCTTTGATACTAAATTGTGTTGCATTCAAAGACGCATCTGTGCTTTATAAACGTGTGTATTGGACGACTCTGCACCAGAGTCTTATTATTACTCTGTGAATCATAATAACGTTAATTTACTAATTTACTATGTATTGGCTGCTGATCTTAATCCATGTGATCCCTGTAGCAAACCCACTTGGGGTCAAAATGGTTTTACATAGGATAAGGTGGTTCAAAGCGGGCAGAATTCAGTTTATGGGTTTTAGGTTGGCCTGATGCTGGGTGTCCACTCAGGGCCACAAAAGGCAGCCCCCATCAGGCAAACCGGCTTGAAACTGTTGGGCTCCCAACGGTTTTTGCCCTCAGCATAATACTGTGGTGTGGCCCGATTCTACTCTCCTCAACCAAACTGCAGTCATTATGAACTTGGTAGCTGTTTTCTGTATTCTAGCTACATAGGGAAATTGTGCAGGAAGACTGGGGCAAGAATTTCAATTAACTGAGTCAAAGTGCCTTGTATATTGGCTGGATGAGTTTGATTAAAACTGATGGTTCTACTCTTCCATTCGTCTGAGGTAGATATTTCATTAACTGGTATGGGGGGAAACTTGTTGTTCAACGAGTATTGGAAAGGTTGAGTAAAAAAGAATTTTTAACCACTAATTATTGGTCAAATCAGGTAGCCCACTTTTAGCCACACCAGAAACCCATATTGAACTCAATTTGAGCCCAGATCGGTTAGTCCACTATCTGACAGATCTGTGCCTGAATTGATTAGTCCAGTGTGGCCCAGACCTTTTGCTGAGGATAAAACCCATTGGATGCCCATTCTTGTTAACCCGGTGTGGCCCACATTAGGATCCCGCTGCAGCCCAGACAAGGGGCCACACCATGTTCGCTACTTGGGGACATACCTTGGACAAGCTTTAGAATAATCCATTGTTCTTGACCAAAGGCATCCTCCTAGAGAATTACATCAGGGCTTTAGATTCTTCTCTTTTCCTTTGAAATAGGGACTAAGTTGGTATTTAACTGAACCTGAGCAGTGTGATAGGGGGTACAGCTATTTTGATACATATCTGCCATATAATGATAGAGGCAGGGTTATAAATTTGAAAGTTGTGTTGTATAGAGCTATTATATAGTAGGCACCTACCTCTAAGGAACAGCTTGGTGCTATAGTTAGAGAATAGACAACAATATTCTTCATGTTGAGACTCTCTGTTAACGCACGATGGTCGAGGGCCTTCATAAGGCCCAAGACCAGAGTGCGTTATAGTCCCACAGAGAGTCTCAACATGAAGAATGAGTTGTCTATTGTCTTTATAAAACATGTTAGCACATTGATTAAAAGTTTAAAGCCTCTGATATCCCACAGGAATGATAGACAAGCTGTGACCTTGCTCAGGCGTGCACTGTACTCCTATAATGCACTCAAGGTCACTTCTATTGTGCAGCAGTGCATGGGCTGACGTTTTATAATTATGTATGATAGTAATACGGACTTCATGGAGACAATCAATTATAGAACTCTACACCACTCTGTGCCTCACACCAATAAATGAGTCTGCTAAATCATGTTGTGTGCCCAGTGGCTGTTTGCTGAGTTTTCAATCTCTAAATACCATAGACTCACCACTGTAGGCCAGCTTGTGTTAACTGCCAGGTGACAGACTGTATCATATGTGGATCAACACGGTAAAAGGTACGCCCGCGAGGGGATGCACGGGTGTACCTTTTACCGTGTTGATTCACATATGTCCTACAGATGTAGTACTATAGGCTGAGACCCCACAACAAGCACCAGCAGAGTGCTTTAATGTATGTGACATGCTTTCACCATATGAGACACATGTCACAACTTAATACACATGTATACACTAGTATTCGGTTAACTTAGTTGAAATGGCATATTAAAAATCACTAATAATAATATGTTTTATTGACAGCAAAAAAAAAAAAGAGTCATACATAAATGGTTCTTTATATATATAGCATGTATATGTATATGTCCACTACTCTACTCTATGACTAAGTCTAAGTCTTACTATCTCTCTCTTTCATTCCCTCTCTCTCTCTCACACATATGCACTCTAATTCTCTCTCTTTCTCTCTCACTCTCCATCCCTCTCTCTCCTGGCACACATACCCACTTTTTGTTACAGTGATGATTACATAAATATCATAGTATACAGAGCTGTTACATAGGCTAGCAATTAGAGTTCCTGTCACTGTCTAAATGCATTGTATATAAACTTGGTAAGACCTTTGATGACATCAGTATCAGTATTGTTCATAGCAGAAATGAATTTTTTCTACATCATTCAATTCTTGATAGTTTTGATTTTTATCATTCATAACATTGTCGAACAATTGTCTTGATATACTGTGAGAGTCACATTGGATGAGAAAATGTATTTCATCATCTAAATGGCCACTAGAACATTATAGACAAATCCGATTACACACAGGTTTTGGGGGCCAGCAATGCCTTCCCGTTTCTATACCCAGGTTATGAAAGCTGAGTCTAAAACAAGCTAATGCTGTACGGTGGGCTTGGTTAGGGATACAGAATAGATAACTTTCAAGCCTGAACTCAGTTTTGAATATTGTGTATGTTCTTAGTTTTTTTCCTTCACCAGCGGATGTTATTTCATACATTGTTTGTTCTATATATTTCCTATTTATCGGTACAGTTACAGCAGTGATAGCTTTAGGGTCGTCACAAGTTGTCTGGCTAATCCAGTGTTGAATATATTGTTCACTCAGTGAGTTCAACAAGCATTTAACACTACTACACCGATTTATCTGACCAGCATCTTCAAGCAAAGTTAGCTTCTTTTAACACTTACGTAGTATGTGTGACTCTGGAAGGTTTACAATTCTTTCTCAGTACCTGAGTGCTCAAATACGGCAGCTGTTGTTGTCTGCTTTCTAACACTCAACATCGATTTTAAGTACCTAAGGTGTATGGACTCTAGTTTCTCCACCTTATTTCCCCTAGTCAGGCCCCATACCTTGCAACCATAGTCAAGGCAGGGCCTTATCTGGCTATCAAATAAGTTGAGCGCCATCCTGGGATCTGGTTTTCCAATATGTATTGATAGCAACATGTCCTAGAGCTGATTGTATGCATCAAAGACGATGTCTTTATGATTAGTTGTTAGTATAAACCCTAGGTACTTATAACTTTTTTACTCTTACTAGCTGCATTTCACCATACTTGAAGGTGTTAGTAATATCCCTCTTTTTGTGATTAAATATCATGATGTTTGACTTACTTATATTTACTAGTAGATGCCATTTTCTACAATACTGAAACAAATTGTCTAGCTGGTTCTGCAGACCCCTAGTTGAGGTGGACATTATAACCAAGTCATCTGCAAATAGCAGATAAGCAACTCTCATACCACAAACATCACTTCCAAGATTACGGTCAAGATGTCTAAGACTTTGTGAATATGCTTGAAAAATTGGAAATAATATGCTTGAAAAATTGGAATTAACATATATAGTACCAATATCTAAGAGAAAAGCATTGAATAATTTAGGACCGAGTACTCCACCTTGTAACATACCGTATAAACTATCTATGTCCTCACTTAATTCAGAGTTGACCCGTACCTTTGAGTGAGACTTCTTGTAAAGATTCATTAGAACTTTAAGTGCTTTGCCTTTTACCTGCCCAGATATCAACTTATAGAATAATGCCTTCCTGTTAATATAATCAAAGGCCTTAGTAAAGTCAATAAAACAACAAAAGAGAGATTTACCTTCAGCCTGCACCATTTTTACAGCAGTATATGTGACATATACTGGGAATAGGGACCTTAATGTACCTTGCACTAAGGGCCCTTTTCGCAGATCCTGTCACATATAGTATAAATACATACCTAATAACCAAGAAGGGGAGCAAGCCCCCTTCAATTTTACTGACTGGGGGAAGGAAGTTGGTCCTGCCTGCTGATGTAGCAGCCCTGGACATAACTTTAGGACAGTCAATGCTCCTCAAGTGTGCACTGGGACAACTGGGTAACACCCACTTCACTGAAGATGGTAGTGGGTTAACAGTTAGCTAGGGACCCACTGTGCCTGAAAATGGTCAGGACATAATCCCTTCTGGCCAAAGATCAAGCAGCCAGACAAACCAGGCATTATTGGAAGCAGGCATGGTTTTGGACCAACTGTTAAAGGATCCTACTAACTCTGCAGCACTAGGTGAGCAGCTGGGCAGTGGTGGCAAGGACATGTCCACCCATGTCCACCTAAGGACACATCACTTGGATTTACTGGCAGCAAAACAAGTGGGGCACAGGGTTACAGACAGACCCTCTGGGGTTACATGAACAATTCACCAGTGGACAGAACAGCTTAAACAATGGAACCCATATGAATCATGAAATTAGGTCAAATGGTGCCTCTAAAGACTCAAGCACAGTTTACACAGCACCATATGCAAAATGGATTAGAAAAAAACTTTTACCACCTACATCATAACATTCTCCCACCACAACGTAAAAAATAAATAACCAAAGGTTAACTAGGCTAAAGTAGGTAGGTAGGTAGGTAAAATAGGGTAGGGTAGGGTAGGGTAAGGTAGGGTAGGCTATGGGGTGGGGGGCACCCCTTGAGTATTTTGGGGGGGGGGAGAGGCCGCACACGCGTGTGTATAACACCCTATATAAATCTACCTACCCTACCTACCTACCTACCTACCCACCACCCCTGTTGTTAATATGTTTTCTGGTGTGATGACCACATAGTCGGTTTTGTTTTTGTTTATGTTTTCTGCTGTGATGATGTGATCATCATGTGATGACGTCATAGCTCTCAGCCAAAAAAACTAGGTCACATGACCATATATGGTCATGGGTGCGATTACACATTATGACGTCATAGCTCTCAGCCAATCAGAGCTCGAGAAAATAGGTCACATACCCATATATGGTCACTTCCAGTCTCAAAACTAGGTCACTTCAGGTTCGTAAGTAGGTCAAATTGATTTCAGTAGCTGTTCTTATGTGCTGAGTTTGCCCTTACATACTACTCAAAGACTACCTTTACAGGGTTAATGAAAGGTACCATGTGCCTACTGCCTACCACAGTGCAAGCAGGTGTTCCCCTCATCCCTCTACAGGCTGCTGATACAGGAGTGCATCATGTCCATTGGTCATCATGATACACCAATGAAGTGCTGGCGAGACTGCTTGCCAACACTTCATTGGAAAATCATGCTGACCCTCCGGGGTTCATACATATAATTCTAGAGGGTCGGCATGATGCTCCTATGAAGTGCTGGTGAGCAGTCTTGCCAGCACTTCATTGGTGCATCATGACGACCAATAAGCATGATGCATTAATGCATCAGCGGCCATTAAAGGGTTATACTACACCTGTGGTTGATAGTGCTGATAAGGCGTTACTGATAACGTACACCATAATCAATGCATACAATACACCCTCACACTCGATACTGCACTTCTACATTTAAATACACAAGTGCTAATTGATTCCCTCCAATAAACAATGCCTCTTTGAGATCTTTTAAAACAAACTTTTTGGGCTTCAGGGGCTGGAGAAACTGTTTCAGTAAGTATATGTGTGTGCTGAGATTTTGTTGTGTCCAGTGATAAAATTTGTGCCCAACTTCTAATGTAACCATGAAATGCTGGCCCTGTTTCATCCATGGGAACAACATCAAATTGTCCATATTTATGTATATATATCTAACAGCCTCAAGGCTCTCTGTGTGTGGTGATAGTTTCTATTGTCATGTACATATCTATAAAGATATATACATATAGTGTTGCCTAAAAACTATTTCTCAACAAATACCACCATGGCTTGCATTTCATGCATCTTACACAAAACATTTATTTCTTATGCAAGCCAAAACAACTTACAACATTTGAATTTGTTTGAGTAATACAAAATTGGCTATCACTTTGCTTTCATCCTGAGTATTCAAAAATTCTTTCGCTACCAGAAAGTTGAGATAATAGCAGGCCATGATGTCAGCCCCTCATGGCCTGTGTCTGACCAGTGCTAGTTATTCCTACTGCTATAATACTTAGATGTAAACTACCACCAATCATTACCCCATACTAATGGCTGCCGTGTTATGTAAGGGTTAGACCCGGGGGGGGGGGTGACCAGTGCTTCAGCGCCACCTTGTGGCAACTGTAACATTCATGTTTGTGTGTATAGCTCAGTATGCCTGAGGAAATACTTCAATTCTGCTATATTAACACATGTGTCAAATATCCTATGATACATTTACATCAAATATACTTCACTCTATGTAATGGGTCCAGGTTAGCTGCATTTCAATGTATCAGTATGGAGAAATCCATCCTGTTTCAGTTGATAATGGGCTGTTCTAAAGGTCAACTTTGAGGATTTCATAAAAATAATTGAGTTGAGATCCATTAAATCTACCTTTTGTGAAAATTATTTTAATGTCTAATGTATGAGGGGGTGCAGTAGAGAACACTGGAGCACTACTCCTAGAGAGTGAGAAAGATATTTCAATTACCACTAATATGAGCTCAGTGAAGTCATTTCTGGTACATTTCATGTTTGCTTAGTTCCCATGCCACTCACATGATGTCTCCACTGTGTCATACTTTGACCATTGCCTTGCCTTCTAGCTCTGTCAGACATGGTCATACTCTAGTCTGCTACAAGGTGGCGCCTAAGCACTGGGCTCTCCTCCTGGGTTAGACCCTGCAATCGAGGGGTCTACAGGGTTTCACAGTACTCGACAAAGGTTGTCCGGCGGGGGCTGACTCTTACCTAACGGGAGAGTCAGGCTTCCTGCATATGACTCATTTGTCAGGTGGCTGGAATTGTAGGACATAAATTTTTCATGTCGATTTCCTCTTAAAGATGGGTTCCTAAGACATGTTTGTTGCCATTTTGTGAGAAACCTTTAATACGGGGGCCCAGATTATTTGGTTTTAGCTGCCATGGTCGGCCATGTTGGATGTGGTTTCAGGTCTCACAACAGAGGTGTTATTCATGAAATAATGTTATTCATTAGAATCTGCTTGGAGAGTGGAGATTGACTTCCTGTCTGGCAGAAAATGCACCTGCTGATAGCTACCCATTGCAACCCACACGGCATGTGCCAAATCTTGGAAAAGGATGCGATCTAAAAGTTTCCAACAAAAGACGCTCTTCCCACTCACAGACAGCAAAACTAAGGTGGTACTCTTGTCAATATCATAAGCTGATTATTGGGGATTTATTTCTGTCAAATGTTATTCTTAGAAACTTACCGTTTCTAGAGCACCTGAGGGTTTTAGGTATGCCAGTCCCAGCGACTCAGTCCTTAACTGAGTCGCGCCCAGTGACTAGACAAAGGAGGGTACTGTAAGACCCTGTAGGCCCCAAGATGAGGTGGCCTGAGGTGTATGGTAATGGTTTTGATACTCTGGGCTTAATGAATGAATTGCTGCTGCTATTTGAAAGGCCCATGACATTCTTACAGATTTAATTCACCCATAACAGGCTGGCATGATGCACCAAATGTGCACCACTGCATCATGACAGAGTTGATACATTCATAGCAGGGTGGTATGATGCACCAAATATGTGCCAGTGTAGCAGGACAAATGTATATATACTTGATACACTCATAGTGAGTCAGCATGATGCATCAATTACATGCCGCTGTATCATGTCAGGGTTGATACACTCATAGTGGATCAGACTGAGGCACCAGGCTGTCCTTACAGGGTCAACATAAGCTTTGAGGCACCATGCTTTCTTGATAGGGTTAACTTGAAACCTTGAGGCACCATGTTGTCCTTACAGGGTTAACATGAAGCCTTGAGGCACCGTGCTGTCCTAACGGGGTTAACATGAAGCATTGAGGCACCGTGCTGTCCTTACAGGGTTAACATGAAGTCTTGAGGCACCGTGCTGTCCTTACAGGGTCAACATAAGCTTTGAGGCACCATGCTTTCTTGATAGGGTTAACTTGAAACCTTGAGGCACCATGTTGTCCTTACAGGGTTAACATGAAGTCTTGAGGCATCATGCTGTCCTAACGGGGTTAACATGAAGCATTTAGACACCATGCTGTTCTTGCAGGGTTAAAATGAAGCTTTGAGGCACCATGTTGTCCTTACAGGGTTAACATGAAGTCTTGAGGCACCGTGCTGTCCTTACAGGGTTAACATGAAGCATTGAGGCACCGTGCTGTCCTTACAGGGTTAACATGAAGCCTTGAGGAATCATGCTGTCCTTACAGGGTTAACATTAAGCCTTGAGGCATCATGCTGTCTTTACAGGGTTAACATTAAGCCTTGAGGCACCATGCTGGCCTTACAAGGTCAACATGGAGCCTTGAGGCACCATTCTGTCCTTATAGGGTTAACATGAAACCTTGAGGCACCATGCTGTCCTTGCAGGGTTAAAATGAAGCATTGAGGCACCGTGCTATCCTTGCAGGGTTAAAATGAAGCCTTGGGGCACTGTGCTGTCCTTGCAGGGTTAAAATGAAGCCTTAGGGCACTGTGATGTCCTTACAGGGTTAACATGAAGCCTTGAGGCATTATGCTGTCCTTACAGGGTTAACATTAAGCCTTGAGGCATCATGCTGTCTTTACAGGGTTAACATTAAGCCTTGAGGCACCATGCTGGCCTTACAAGGTCAACATGGAGCCTTGAGGCACCATTCTGTCCTTATAGGGTTAACATGAAACCTTGAGGCACCATGCTGTCCTTGCAGGGTTAAAATGAAGCATTGAGGCACCGTGCTATCCTTGCAGGGTTAAAATGAAGCCTTGGGGCACTGTGCTGTCCTTGCAGGGTTAAAATGAAGCCTTAGGGCACTGTGATGTCCTTACAGGGTTAACATGAAGCCTTGAGGCATTATGCTGTCCTTACAGGGTTAAAATGAAGCTTTGAGACAGCATTTTGTTTAAAATGACATCATAATCAACAAGATAAAGACTTCAAGCTATACTGGGCCAATTCTGGGGTCAAAACACTGAGTACTGTTTTCACATCAGTGGTGAAAAGGTTATTCTGCCAAGTTGGCAGAGTAATGGAACTTAAAACAGACAAACTTGCTCCCCACCACAGGCATAGCATTCCATTGGTGGGGGCTCTCAACCTAGGTTAACATGAAGCCTTGAGGTTGAGGCAGCATGGTACCCCACCCTATTGTGCCTCGTCCATACCATGATGTGGTAATTAGGACACACAATACAATATTACATCATATATATAATGCCCATGTCAGGGGGTGAGAATCAGACATGGTATCTGTATATTCTCGTGTACCCTCTCACCACTGGGACCATGATTGTACAGAAAATACTCTATCTTCCTATATGATATTACACATTGCAGAAATACAAACATTACCAAGTTACATACACACAGCATTCCATATTCTACATGATTCCCCTATAAGGTTTGGTCATTTGGATAATTACTTCATGTATCAATAAATAAGAGAAAAATCAAAGATTTTAATGAGAAATATGTTTTTATTTTTATAAAACACTTTCTTGTGTAATTCATCTCCTTATCGTGGACACACTCAATATTGTTTGAAATATTGCTTTACAATATATGAGTTAACAAACATATGCTTGGATAAAGAATGTCAGTGCGTCAGCCAGTCTCAAAATTTTAATATAAATGAATCAATAAATGAATAAAGGCAGCTGCCATGGCCTGCATACTGTGGTGTGTGAGTCATGAAACTTTCCTTATCATGATCTAGCTCCTTAATGTTGTCAAACAGCTGTGGTGTGACCCAGTTATCATAATCACTTCTATTGACAGTTGTACCTTTAATGGGCTGCTAATTTATCAATACATCATTCAAATTGGTCGTATCGATTCATGAATGCAACCCTGGTGAATTACTCACCAGTTCTACATTCGTACATCATGCCAACCATATGGATTGAGTTGACACCCCAGTAGGGTGTTGCTCCTATAGTAAAAGGAAGAGCTGGCTAAAAATGCCCTCATTTCCAGTCCTTTCTTTTCATGTAGCTATAAATTGTCCCTTTTGTTGCTCACAAGTGGTCAATCAAGTAAGGTGCTGAAAAAGGGGGATTTGAGTAGGTACCTAGGTGGGAGAAGTCAGTCAGTATAATATACTATAGAGTGTGTGACATGAGTAGGTACCTGATAGTGCAGCTCTCTCTGTTTTAAACAAGGCAGGTGACTTTTCAGACTAATGTGGTGAGTGCAAGTTGAATGGTGAAGCAGAGCATAACTTCTTTTGAAAAGAGGGTACCTACTGACAGCTCTTTTTACCATAGGAGCAACACCCTCCTGAGGGGAGTCATGATGCTCCAATGAAGTACTGTTGAGCAGCCTCGCCAGCACTTCCTTGGTGCATCATCAAAATGACTATGATGTACTCCTGCATTACCGGCCCTTCAAGGGCTGCTGATGTATTAATGGGGGGGGCCGGGTTGAGGAGGGGTGTAAAAATTTCAGACCCTTCCTGATGGGGGGCCTAAAAAGCTTGAGGGGAGCGTAAAAAGATTTACCCTATTTTTAGCAAAAAATGCCTGTGTGCTAATATAGATCAAAGAGGGGCGCCTCCAGCGCTGGGGGTGAGGGAATTTTGATGGTCATTGAGGAGGGATTAAAAATATTCGCAGGTCCACCATTCTCTCCATTCATGCATCATGCTGACCCTCCATTCATGCATCATGCCAACTCTCCATTCATGCATCATGCCAACTCTCCATTCATGCATCATGCCAACAATGCATTCATGCATCATGCCAACAATGCATTCATGCATCATGCCAACAATGCATTCATGCATCATGCCAACAATGCATTCATGCATCATGCCATCTCTCCATTCATGCATCATGCCAACAATGCATTCATGCATCATGCCAACAATGCAATTATGTATCATGCCAACAATGCATTCATGCATCATGCCAACAATGCATTCATGCATCTTGCCAACTCTCCATTCATGCATCATGCCAACAATGCATTCATGCATCATGCCAACAATGCATTCATGCATCATGCCAACTCTCCATTCATGCATCATGCCAACAATGCATTCATGCATCATGCCAACAATGCATTCATGCATCATGCCAACCCTGCATTCATGCATCATGGCAGTGCTGATGACACATGTACAGTGATGGAGTGATACCAACTAACCACTGTCAGCATCATTGTGCCAAAACATGGGGTCCGAGAAAAAGGTGTGTGTGTCACCGTGTAGGATTTTACAGAGAGGACCAGGTTGCCATGTCACTTTTTATCTAAGGCAATCTGCTGTCTCTACCTGTGTCCATAAAAATCTAAAAGTGCAGTGTCGCGCGTGTCAAATTCTATGACCCCCCTGTGTCGCTGTATCATGTGTGCCGATATTTACCCATGTGTAGGTCCTCAATGGTTATGGTGATGGATAGGACCTACACACAAACACAGCCATAGCATGTCTTGTTGAAAAAGCTCAAGTCTGAACCTAACTTTTTACATCAGGATAAATAAATGAATTCTTACCCCTGAGCTTGGTGCAGCTACATTATATCCTCATGTTGTCGTCCACACCTCATTGTCCACTCCAGCATGGTGTATTGTAATGTGTGTATAGTATGTACACTTCTCTGTGTCTCTGGAGGGTGTTACTCATATACTAAATAGAGCTGGGAGTACGTGCCCTCTTTTCCAAAGAGGTTATGCTCTTCAACTTCCACTCACAATGTAAGTCTGAAATGGCACCTGCCTTGCTTAAAAATAGTGTGTGCTGCACTATGAGGTACCTCTTGTGTTGACCACTTGTGTGCAACTTTAAAAAAAAACCTTTTGCCATAGGGCAGCACCCTTCTATGTCTGTGGGACTATGATGCTGACTGTGTCTGATAGTGGAAGGGAGTGGGATGGGGAGGGGATTGCACTGACCTCATATCATAGTTCTGTTAGTGGCTATACACAGTAGAAGGTACTCATTGATAATAAAGGCCAGTAAATAGGGTATACATCGATGTAGTGAGAGACCCCAAGTGGGGCTATATGGAACTACTGTGTGTGAATGGTGAGAGACACCATGTGGCACTATATGGAACTACTGTTAATAGAGTAATAGGGAATTGAGATATAGACAGGAAGGGTAGAGTTGGGGGAGGGGTGAGAGGGAGATGGAGGGAAGTAGAAGGAAGGACGAGGGGGGATGCAAAGCAAGGAAGGGGAAGGGGGGGACAGAGGTAGGAAGGAAAAGAAGAAGAGGATGGGGAAGAGAGTAGGTCAATAGAAAATAGAGGCAGAGAAAGAGAGGATAGAGAATAGGAGGGAGGGGGTCAGTGAAGGTAAAATGGAAAAGGGAGAGGGGAGAAAGAAGCAGTGTGCCATAAGGCTGGGGTGCCACCCAGTATACAGTTCATAGCCTGTATAGCGTTGACTCAGGACCGGACTTGTTCCCGGGAGCACCACTTGCATGCCAACATCAGTGACCTTCCGACCTGGTCTCGTGATCACATCTGTTCCTGGCATGTCATCTAGTTTAGAAGTAGGTACCCATCAAAATAACGCAGGAAGTTCAGACATCCGAACTGTCATGGCTGCACCCACAGGTAAACAAGAAACCTCGCTATAGCCCATACACCAGCGCCTGCAGCACTGCTCGCACGAAAAGAAGTGGCGCCACCACATGCCAAAAGCATTGCAACTCCTACTGTTGTAACTCTGTGCTTTCACACAACTTCTACTTTTTTCTAATTCCCTGGGTCACTTTCGCTGGTTGCACTACAGATAGAGTGTGAGCTGCCAACTACGGGAACATCCAAGATCAAAGCCGACGACTTCCGGGGTAGCCGTTTTGGATAAGTAGTGCAACAAGCCATGTACATACTGTCCACTAGGTGGAGGTGCAGTGCTACACCCAGTCTTATAGTTCTCATAGTATCCTCCAGGGGGAGTTGTGTGAACATTTCACCCCTGGCATAACTGTGAGCATTTCAGCTCACCATAAGTGCCCACAACTCCTTTCTCTTCAATCATTCTGACCCTGTGGACCATCAACCTCATTACGTTAATGTGATGCATTGCTGGCAAGATTCACCAGGCATGCATTCAACCACGAGGACGACCAATATGGGGGATACATATCAATACACACACACAAAACGACAGGATTTGACAGAGCCCCATGCCGAGGGGTCATAATTTCCTATTATAGGTGTTATCACTTCAAAATTAAACACCATCTGACCAGCCAAATTAGAGAGCATTCTCAATAGTTCATTAAGGTTGAATAGAAGTTCCTCTGACAATTAACACATTCATAAATCAAAGAATTTAATTGAGAATTTATAGTAGTCAGGTCACTCTGGGGGTGACAGAAATGAACACTGATTATTTAGATGTACAGCTAACTGAGACACTATAACCTATCATGTATACACTCCTGGAGTTCTGTCAACATGAGGTCCCCATTGTTGGCCCCACCAAATCCTCCCATTCCTGGTATATATCTAGTCATTTATGGTACAGGTAAAATTGCTGGCTGATCAATAGGAGACATGGATTCAGTTGTTAATTGTACCTCATTAAATCCAACACCTCATCCAGAGTTATCACTCCCCTTATGATGATAGGCCAACACCCTTTGGTCCTACATACTTTTAAGCCTTTAAAGGCCACTGATGCAGGAGTGCATCATGCTCATCGGTCGTCTTGATGCAGCAGTGAAGTGCTAATGAGGAGTCTGCTTGGAAGCACTTCCTTGGAGCATCATGCCAACCCTCTGCGACCGTATCAACCCTATATATATATATATATATATATATATATATATATATACATATATATATATATATATATATATATATTTATATAGTCAGCAAGATGCATTGATACAGCCCTGGTAGGTAACTAGCCAGGCTGCATTCATGCATCATGACTACCAATGGGCATGATGCACTAATGCATCAGTAGCACTAAATGGTTAACCCTTTAAGGACCGCTGATGCACAAGTGCATCACGTTCATTGGTCGTCTTGATGCACCAATGAAGTGCTGGCATGACTGCTCACCAGCACTTCATTGGAGCATCATGCCGACCCTTGGGGATCGCTACATATACTCCCGAAGGGTCAGCATGATGCTTCATTGAAGCGCTGGTGAGCAGTCGCGCCAGCACTTCATTTGTGCATCATGCCAACCAATGGGCCTGATGCATTAATGCATAAGGCCTTAAATGGTTGGTGTATCAACATTGGTGCATCATAATGCAGCTCTACCCATCAGTCCTAAATTCATGCTGACCCCAGATATTTACAAATTTGTCTCCAAATGACCAAAAGCCTATGTTTTTGAAAATGCCTGCCAACCCCCCCCCCCTCCTACTTATCCTCTCACCCTGGCAATAAATGACTTGTCTCTAAAGGGTCCAAAGGTAAACAACCACATTAAAGAATTCATGTTACTTCTGTCTGTTTCCTTTGTTCTTATGTGGTTATGATGCATTGGGTTCCATGGAACCGTGCGAAGCCACAGGAAAAAAACAAACAAAAACAAACAACAAAGCCACCAATGAGTCATACCCTTACAAGTTCTGCTAATTTTTTCTTTACAACAAGTACTATAATTTATCTCTACACGACTCATGTAGACCTTGGAATCAATTACAATGTAATTGTAGCCTATGTACAAATTACCACCCTTACACTACAAGGTAGCAGAGAATGACTCAGTGTCCCTCATTAAAGATAATAATACATCAGTATATATGACATTAACCCTTTAAGGGCTGCTGATGCATTAATGCATCATGCCCATTGGTCAGCATAATGAGCGCATGTTGCCTTGGTGAGTTTCTCACCAGGCCTGCATTCATGCATCATGTCGACCCTATTGGGTTGATACAATCCTGGGGGATCGGCATGATGCTCCAATGAAGTGCTGATGAGTCTTTTAGGTGCATCATGATGACCAATGGGCATGATGCACTCCTGCATTAGCGGCCATATATAGGGTCAGGTATAATGATAGTGAGTTTTTCTAGCAGGTGAGGTTGGTTTCATTTATCAGACGTTAGACACAAGGTGAACATCAGTAAGGTAGGACACAGGTAGGTCTCCATTGCTAAATATTTATAACTATAATCAGTGTTTCCGAAAGGTTTTTCCTGTCACTGGCCATGCTGTCGTGCAAATTTTATCATTCCACAGACCCAGATTGATTTCAGCAGGAATGAAAAGGTCAAGATTATTATTCTCAGGAAAGAAATAATGAAAAACAAGAATTAACTTGCTATTTTAATCATGTACCTCTTCAAATTTTCATATTTTCATATTGACCCCTTTTTCACGAATAAAGTTGTTTTTAGGTCAATTCTAGTGGAATGCTCCTAACTTTGCTTGTAATGACCACATATGCAAATGACTTCAACTGAGGGATTCACAAGACAATTGTCTTTCAAAATCTATTGAGAAAAATTTTATCTGCAAATGCTCTAAAAAGTTACCCTTTCCCCTTTCTTACCATATTTTTTTTTGATAATCCATGCCCCTACCCAGAACAGCAAAATCCTCATGCCCCCCATTGATTTCTACACAGGAACACACACATTCACCATCATGGAGGCTGAAAATCCAAACCTCAGCACCTTTACAGGTGAAAGCATCTTCCTACTTTCTGCATCCTTGGCGATCATGTCAACAAACGTTGGGTTATTCATCTGGAGTTACAGGCGTAGGAATACGGAGACAACTCACACTCTGTTCATTGTGACCATGTCGGCGGGGAACTATTTATCCGGGGTTAGCCTCTTGGCGCTGTTCTTGATGCACCAGTTGTATCAGGACACTAGCATCATTGATACCAATCTCTGCGTTTTCGCTCGGGTTCTCGGATTTATCGGTTACGAGGCAATGATCGGAAGTCTGCTTCTTCAGGTAAGTTAACCTTTCAATGCATCATGCCTATTGGTCAGCATGATGTATGAATGCAGCCCTGGCAAGTTACTCACTAGGGCTACATTCATTCATCATGCCGACCCTACGGGATTGATACACATACTCTTGGAGGGTCGGCATGAAGTGAAGTGCTGACAGGCCTGCTCAACAGCTCTTCATTGGTGCATCATGACAACCAATGGGCATGATGCCTTAATGCATTAGCCGCCCCTAAAGGGTTAATTCTTAAACATAAAGTCACAACAAATTTCTGCACATGCAGTTACATGACAGAGGCATCTGAGACCTTAGGTTCCTGCTTACTTTCCCAAATCAACAGACAGTGCATTGAGTGGACAAAAAGCTGACTCCTACCCTTATCCTCACTCTGAAACAATATTCACATGCTGTCACACTATTATTAGTTGACAGTATGTATATATTGATTAATATGAAATGTGGGAAGTTGAACTTAATCAAATGAAATTTAACTAACCATGAATATAAGATATGCTGATCTATGTACTTCAGGTGATAGAACGAGTGATGTGCAACTGGAGCTCAAAATGGTTGCCGGGTGTAAAACCACAAGTCATTGTGACACTGCTGTCATGTATGTGGGTACTGACAGTAGTGATGTCAATGCCTGTCACCATGAGGAGCAGCAGTGACATCACCACTGTCAGTCAGTGTGTCATCGGGTACCTCACCGACTACTGCAGCTGGGGGCAGTTCTATGCCCTGATAATACACTTTGGGTTCAACGGCTTGGTGTTTGTGTCAATGGCTGGCCTGCTGGTGTATGGGTGGAGAAGGTGCTGTCAGTCTGCCTTGTTAACTGTACAACACAAGGTGGAGCGCTGGTTCTTTATAAAGACAACGCTACTCGCTGTCACAGCCTGGGTGTGCTGGACCCCTGGACTTCTTATTGGTAAGTATAATTGTATCATTTCACCATCTTGTTAAAAAAAGATTATGACCCAAACCAACAGAGTTGCGTCATCTGTGCATCAGGCGCAATCAATGGAATTTGCGCAGTTTGCTCACTTCCGCTGGGCATTATTTTGTACGGGGATCTTCACCAATATTGCTGTAAAACTCCTGATATTGATCGTATTGACGAAGCAAGCACATCCATGGCTTTGTATTGATGAACCCCATTGAATGGTTATGAAGGAAACCCCTGTAATGTGAATATTAGTTCCTACCCCTCAGATGGTAAAGAATAGGCAACAAGAAATGCGGTTGTGACCGCGTAAAAAAACACCTCCTGCCGTTAATGTCGGTATACCAGCTGTTTAATGACATGTCTCATAAAAGCAGACATAAAGAAGATTTCACAATTATCAATTTTTTCTATTCAGTAATTTTGTATTGTGAGACCTCATCATATGGGGCAAATGCAATCATCATAGCACACTCCCGTAACGCTTCGTGGTACTGCCGCGTAGCGGCGTGGGAGGCACTAAAAAGGCCCAACAGAAGTACCGTAATCTCCCGCGTATAAGACGGGTCCTCTGCGCCAAACAAAATGCTGGTGCATCTTATAGGATTTTCTGAAGTTGGGGGTGCGTCTTATACGAGGGGTACTTTTATAATAGAAATGTACTGAATTTACAAAATTGGTACCTAAGAGGTGCGTCTTATACGCGAAAATGCATGTGCTAAGTTTGGGGTGCATCTTATACGTGCAGCGCGTCTTCTACGCGGGAGATTACGGTACCATATGTTGGGGTTGTTGCAGGGATCTAAAAATCTGTACTATTGGTACGATGGTTTCCCTGTATGGCATAAAATGGAAATTGCTTCAAATGATGAAAAATAAGGTTCTTTCCCATATAAAATAGGTTGAGAGCTGTATATATATATATATATATATATATATATATATATACACTATATATATATATATATATATATATATATATATATATATATACACTAAAATGAATAAAACAAAGACACAAGCAAGGCTTTGCGCTGTCAAACATAGAACCACTCTAGGTGGAAGCACTGTCCACATGGGAATATGCAAAGTTCAAGTCATGTCCAACGGGGTGATTCTGTTTGGATTTATAGCTGTATAAGCTATGGGTTTAATATGCACATTCATCCATTGAAAAATTCAATCAGTGTAATGATAAATTAAGTTGCTTATTCTTGCTATCCATACAGGCCTCTTTAAGGTGGCATTTCAGGTTTGTTAAGCTGAAAACATTTTAGTGCATTATTTGTTACAGGAATGATAAAATTATATGTATTATACCACTGTGACCAGAATTGATGTCACATTCAACTAAGATCAGTTTTATAAGGCATTGCTAAGGATGGAATGAAAATGGAACAAAAAATTTCTTTTTAGCTTCTCTTTCTTTGAATGGCATTATGGGATGAAAATTCAGCATAATTATCAGTTCTGGAAATTGGGAGCTCATCTTGAAGTCATTACTCAAGGAGGTTTTTTTGAAATGTGTCGAAACTCCAATTATTAGGGTCAGGAGAGCTCTTCAAAGTTGTATAGTTACTAAAAAAGAGCAATTTTAAATTTATTTTTTGTTCAATTTTCATTCTGTGCCTAGCACCACCTTATAAAACTGATCTTATTTGAAGGAGACATCAATTCTGCTCAGAGTGGTGTATAATACATATAATTTTATCATCCCCGTAACAAATTATAACAAATTATATATATATATATATATATATATATATATATATATATATATATATATATATTCAGTCTAACAAACCTGAAATGCTGCCTTAAGAAACCTTATCAGTAAATGTGGAAATACACATAAACCTACCCTGGGGCCTGTCTTTCCTTATGTTAGAATGTATTAAAATGCTACAAAATAATATCAGATACGGACCACACATACGGACGTCCATATATCACATA
Organism: Acholoe squamosa; assembly: GCA_949317995.1. Taxonomy (NCBI): domain Eukaryota; kingdom Metazoa; phylum Annelida; class Polychaeta; order Phyllodocida; family Polynoidae; genus Acholoe; species Acholoe squamosa. The sequence goes on from OX439051.1 coordinate 56,625,299, forward strand.
TGGATGTCCGTATATCACATATGGACGTCCATATGTCACATACGGATGTCCATATGTCACTTTTAGGATACCACCTGGTACCCCCCCTAGCCGTATTTGATTTACCAACATAGGGAGGTCCGTATGTGATATACGGACGTCTGTATCTGTCCGTAAGATAAAGAAAGACAGGGCCCTGTCAATCTATTTCTTTACAGTTGTTCGGTTTTACCCTATGACTCTATTTTATGGGCTATCTTTTAAAGTAAGGCATGTAGATATTCTTACACCATGTTGTAGTATAAGTTATAAGATATGCTTGATAAACAACCACATGATAATTTATTTTTTTGATAAACTACACCTCCAGTGGCAGAGTACATCTTGAGGCCCATGCTACCTGGTGACAATGGACTCGCTGCCTTCTCAGAAACCTCCATGTTCTGGTGTGGTGTCTGCTCGTTGACCTTCTGTGGGTTTTTCAACACCCTGATCTTCACCTTATCTTCTATAAGGTAGGTTATGAAGCTACTTATTGAGGACTTTCAGGGCCCTGTCTTTCCTTATCTTACGGACAGATACGGACGTCCGTATGTCACATACGGACCTCCCTATGTTGGTAAATCAAATACGGCTGGGGGGGGGTACCAGGTGGTATCCTAAAACTGACATATGGACATCCATATGTGACATACGGACGTCCATATGTGATATACGGACGTCCATATGTGACATATAGACGTCCGTATGTGTGGCCCGTATCTGATATTATTCTGTATCATTTTAATACATTCTAACATAAGGAAAGACAGGCCCCTGGACAGTATTCATTGTAATAAGCGCAGCATTTTAATAAGCAGCGCACTTCTTTTTGGACCCTAATGACAACCCCTGGTATCAATTCATACAAAGAGAGAATGAATTTTGCGCAAAAGACCAGGCTTTTCTTGTATTAGCAATTGTGAGATTATATTTCCTTGCCCAACTATTTCTTTTTAGGTCAGGAACAGTGAAACGCAAACTAATGAAGCGCTACCCAACAGTGCTGGCGACCACCTGGTTCAAAGGAGAAAAGCGTGGTAAGCGATACAGGCATAGGTCTTTTGTTTACTCTGTCCATATCGGATAATGGCATAGGCTTGTGCATTAGGCTCTATGCCTGTGGACTGAAAAAGCACAAACTAAACAGATGAAAAAGAACAATTAAACACTATCAAATTCATATGAAAAATCTCTCTAAGTGAGTGAGTAATAGATGTTTAATGCCATTTGGACAGCTAAGGTCATATTCATGGCGAGAACTACATTACAAATTCACAGAGGAATGTGTTGGTGGCCACGCATATGTGCACCACACACATCCGAGGGGATAAGAAAGAGGAGAAATAGACCCTTTTAAGTGGGCTAGGGAAGCCGGTCTCTCTGAGAAACAGGCCGAAAAACATATATAAAAGTTAACATTGTTAAGGTTGATGATTCACCTAAATATGGCTATTGCACTGAAAGCCTATAAGGCGTCGTTGAATACGGACAGCCTCACCTCAATGAGTACGATGCAAATTTATTCCCTGGTCATAGACATTTGCTTATCTACTAAATGTACCCCATCTATGAGACTCCCTCTTTTGGGAGGTTCTATAAGGCCAAGTAGACCTCAGATTCCTATATAAAACGCGCCTTACACACAGGAGATTATGGCAGTACATATATAATGACTATATTAACTATCTTTATGGGATATAATTTGTAGGGTGGTGCCAATTTGCTAGTTTTAAGATTTTATTCTTATTACCAACACATCAGCACATGTTGTATTGGCCATTATAGAATCTTTCAGCTCTCGTTCTTCCATCATGATCACTTCAACTTAATGTAACTAAATATTAGATATTTGTGAATTCTAAGACAGTTGACGACAGCTTTCTAACCTACATACTTATTTACTGCTACACTTTAGTTCTACTACAAGACTGGAATCATGTATTGATGTAAAAATTCAGATTGCCTTTGGAAAGAAATGTTAATTTTACTGCACTGAAAGCCCCAAGGTCGTCAGACTGACGATACCCAAATCTACAACCTAGGGTCATCAGATTGAGCACCAAGGGTAGTCAACCTGATGGGTTTAGGTCAACACACTCATCCAAGGTAGTCAAACTGATTACATAATGTTGTTAGAGTGACAACCTTGGTGCTGACTACCTTGGGTCCTCAATCTGACTACCCAAAGCTGTAGTTTTGGGTATCGTCAACTCGAGCACCTAAAGTCCTCAGCGGTGAAGACCTTCAGTTGAAAACTGAAGGCCTAATCATCAAACATGAGTGGCACATACCTGCCACCTTGTGTATTTGTTACATATTGTCAACAGAATGCCATAGACTCATACTGGGGAGATGTAGACTGAGGGATTTCACTCCTTGTAAGGTGCTGCCCTCTCTCTGTACCTCTTCTGATGACCATAGGTCCTCAATCTGACGAGTTTAAAAATCTGAAGGGTTTTCAGTGCAGTATCAGCTGAGGACTCATGGTGTAATGGTTAGCACATGAGACTCAGGATCCCAGCACTCTCTGGTGCATGGGTACGAATCCCATATGGGCAAATTTTCCCAAGAATTACATCTGCTGTTCAAAAATGACCTTATTCATAAAACCTCCTGCTATGCTTGGCCTATTTCACAAAACCTCCTCCCAGACCTGACCTAATTCACAAAACCTCCTGCTAGAACTGACCTAATTCATAAAACCTCCTGTTGGCTTCCAAACTGTAGAATATGGAAATAAACCTACAGTAGGAACAATAGGGTGCAGAGCAAGGTGGAGTATAAGTGTGTCAATATCTTGTTTATTAGCACAAATACTACCAAAATAAATCAACATGAAAAGAGGGTGGTCTTTTCTGTTAATATTTAAAAGGTAAATTAAACATTTATCTATACCTGCAGTGACCGTGAGACTGTCCCGTTATCTGGAATGTGGCCAGAACCTGACCCAGTTCGAGGCTGTTCTGATGACGTCATGCATCTCTAAGCGCGTGGCCATGTTGCACAGTCAAGGCCTTGTGCATTCTGCCATCAACGCTAAAAATGTCTACTTAGACAAAGATGAGGATGTGAGTTCTTCTTTTGATAACCATATACTTTAGTATAGTAGATATAAAAAACATACAAGCATGGCCATCGGACCATTACTGAGGCCTACTGAGGCTGATGGAGATTATTCAGAATTCTTTAGTTATTCATACTATAGAACAGATCTCAAATGACTATTTTCCATCCCCAGAAGGAACAGGGGCGTAGGAAAAGGGGGGGGGGCAGGGGGGCCTGGGCCCCCCCAATCATAAAGGAGGGGGGACCTGATTATGTCTGGGCCCCCCAAAGATTTACCAAGAAGTCATAATGAAATGGAAAAGCAGCTAAAACATTCCATCCCAAATTAGATTAATATGTTAAAGGGATAGGGAAAATGGAGCCCTGAACCTCAAATCAGATCTAAAATTCACCAAAAATACTTTTCTATTAAATTCTATTATAGGTATATGTATAGGCATCATTGCGCTCGAGCCAATAATTCAAGGTGTTCAAATTGGGACCCCGCTGGGCCCCCCAATGAAGATTTGCTTCCTATGCCTCTGAGGAAGCATGTGACATATATATGCTGAAACTTATAGTTTAAGCTATAATACTTTCCAGCGTTGTTTCAGTGCATTTCATTGCAAAGAATCTAAGCTCATATTCATTATGGGAAAATGTTTGCAGTTTAAAAAACCTAAGCTCCTTAAACTACTACAAAATAATTTAATTTTTTTTCTAAACCAGGGTTCCCTGGTGCACTTCCACCTGGCGGGTATCCCGACCAGACCTAGCGGGTCAGCGTTTGCCACATGCGCCAACCAGGACCTGCAGGATGTAGCTAAGTTGTTCGATGACGTGAATCTGGCACGGGAGATGCACGATCAGCAAGAAGCAAGGTGAGACAAGTTAGATACATGGGTTATGGTACAAATAAGGAGATACCCAACCAGTAAGAGGCAAAGGTAAGACATTCTAGCTATATGGGTTATGGTACAATAGATAGGGAGATGCACGACCAGCAAGAAGCAAGGTTAGACATACTAGCTACATGGGTTATGGTACAAATAGGGAGGTGCATGACCACCAAGAAACATGATGAGACATGCTAGCTACATGGGTTATGGTACAAATAGGTAGATACACAACCAACAAGAAACATGATGATACATGCTAGCTACATGGGTGATGGTACAAATAGGTAGATACACAACCATCAAGAAACATGATGAGACATGCTAGCTACATGGGTTATGGTACAAATAGGTAGATACACAACCAACAAGAAACGTGATGAGACATGCTAGCTACATGGGTGATGGTACAAATAGGTAGATACACAACCATCAAGAAACATGATGAGACATGCTAGCTACATGGGTGATGGTACAAATAGGGAGGTACATGGCCAGCAAGAAGCAAGGAGAGGCATGTTAGAAACATGTAATACAGGTTGTTCAACCTGATGAAAGCCACTTAGCTTGTTGCAATAAAAACCCAATTGACACTGTTAGCTGGAAATCATAATGGAGAAGCAATAGTTTGGAACATGAGCATTGCCACTGAAACAAAGTGTGACCACTGCTTTATTAAAAGAGAAAAAAAAAACCCAATGTAGTCCACAACACAAGCTAGCCTAAGGTGGTGTTGATGCTTCCAGTGCTCAGAGCTAACCTGGTGCGGCGTGAATATGAACAAAGACCGCCCTGAGCGCCCCCTACCAATCAATATTCGTAACACACATGCGTTGTGTTACATCAAATCAGAGTCCAATCAATCAAGTAAATATCAGATAAATAGGCAATTATTAGGGGGTTATTGATATAATGAGACATGGCTTATATGTGGGGAAAATACATTTAAGATGATTGGAATTGTTATTGATTGTACCCTAACACCCCATGTGAAAGGTTCAGCTTATATTTTGGGTGATAGCTCACACTAAAACCACAAGGGGGGTACCAAGACCTTTTGTTTGATATTCCCTACGTCCTACCCCTTATAGCAGTACATGATGTCCAGTGGTGTCAAGGAGGTGCGATACATAACGTTTGAAAATTGAAAATTCATTAAGTAGAACAAAGGATATATTGGTATTTTTGATTTTTCGCTGCTAAATCTCTAAACTCAAGGTGCGCCTTGTAATGATTATAGTCATCATGATAATACATTAGATAACTATATTGTTTCTGGAGGGATAACTCAGCAAATTTGATACTTTAGGATTATGTATCCTTTTGTTACAGACTTCACCGAAAATTACGACCAGTAAAAAGCCGTTCAGTCCACACAAAGCGACCGCTGCGCTCAGTGAGGTCCCGTCTGCGCACTCAGTCTGAACGTAACTACAGAACTTCAATGGAAGGTATCATATCCCGCAGGTCCCGGAAGCAGCATCCAGCAATGACTTTAGAAGTTCCCAAGTACTCGCTTGATGATATCGCCCGCACCGTTGAGAGCTTTGCCCTCACTCAAATTGAAAACTAAATAATATAGTTCAAATTACTTGACTGGTGAATATTGTTGGCAGTGGTGGTTTCTCTACATAATCCAATTTCAGAACGCAGCATATCCTAGCTTTTTAAGGTTGTTAGATGTACCTTAGACCGCAGGGCTTGTTTCAATATCGTTAATGACAATAGGCCTTAAATTGTCAGAAGTCTCGCTGTATGCTGCTCATAATTACCAAACCAAGGGTCTGCAGGCCGAGGTCCACTTGAATGAAGACAGCATTCTAAACTGCTGAGTGCATGAGTTGGTTAGATGGTTAAGGTGATTGAGGACAGGAAGTCATTTCTCAGACGCTAAGCTTCAGGCCCTCCCAAATCGTACCAACCTGGGCTGGATCAGAAGCTAATTCTTGGGTACATAGGGTCAAACACTATGACTGGTGAATATATAGAGGGGAAAGGCATGCACCTGTATAGGCAATCGTAGGTAATACTGGGTCACCTAGGGTCAATCAATAGGAGTGGACTGGTTCGTAAGGGGTGTACAAAGTGGGCAGCCTGAACTCGTAGCGTTTGAGAAATACTTAGCAGGACACAGAGACAGGCGGATAGTCTTTTTGTAATTGTTTTATTGGACTTGTTAACACATATACCGCATTCTATGTAATCAGAGAAATACCCCGAGAAGCCCACAATCACTCTTTTAGGTCACACCTTAGACTAGAAATAACCCCAAAAATTCCTGATTTTAAGGCGCAATTAAACACTCATTTGTGCGTTAATAATGCTGAATCCGGTACAATTAAATGCATTAAAAATTAGTACGGCAACAAATCACATGTCTACGGAGCCCCCTTGCGGGTACACAAATATTCTTGCGGATGCACAAACATTCTTGCGAAAGCACAAATAATTCTTACAGATGCACAAACATTCTTGTGGACGCACAAATAATTCTTTTGGGTGCACAAATAATTATTGCTGGTAAGCAAACATTCTTGTGAATGCACAAAACATTCTTGCCGGTGGACAAACATTCTTGCAGGTGCACAAATCATGTTTCTTTCACACACAAGAAATATTCTTGCGGCCACAAAAAAAACTGCCCCCTACAAAAAAACATTTCTGTACCTGCAATAATGTTTGTGCACCTGCAAGAACTATTTGTGTACCTGAAAATACTATTTGTGTACCCCCAAGATTTATTTCTGCACCAGCAAGTTTTTTTGTGTACCCGCAAGAATGATGTGTGCAATTGCAAAAATAATTTGTGTACCCGCAGGAATGTTTGTGCACCCGCAAGAATGTTTGTGCACCCGCAAGAATAATCTGTGTACCCGCAAGAACGTTTGTGCACCCACAAGAATAATCTGAGTACCCGCAAGAATGTTTGTGCACCCGCAAGAATAATCTGAGTACCCGCAAGAATGTTTGTGCACCCGCAAGAATAATCTGAGTACCCGCAAGAATGTTTGTGCACCTGCAAGAATTATTTGTGCACCCGCAAGAATCTTTGTGCACCCGCAAGAATTATTTGTGCACCCGCAAGAATATTTTTTTTGGGAAAAAATTATTTTTGGTATGTCCTATTAGGGTCTCCGTACATGTCCCTTCTTAACAGAAAACAGATCATCATTATGTTAATTATGCATTAACAGTGTCTGTTCTAGTCATTGTTAACTTATGATAATTTGATACAACATGAAACAACAAGTGTCTATGTGTGCAGGCACACCAGGCACACAGAAAGGATGCTTTGTACAGAGGTGTGTGATTTACCCATTCTGCCTATTTAAAACTGTAAAGAAATTAAAAATGAATCGACTTTTAGTCTTGACAGAAAGAAAAAATGTCTGGCGTATTTTCGTTGTTGTGAATCATTTAACTTGTATCTCAGTTTGCATATATTGAACTATTTACTCATCATTTTTGATGGATTGACTTAAATTTTTATAAGCACACAGTAATAAAAAATGATGCGTGTACTTGTGAGATATTTCATATAAATCAATTGAGTTACTTTGATTTTTATTTTTATTTATTTTTTACAGACAAACCCATTTGTTCCTCTGTAGTATTACTTGGCCAAATAAGTTTTCCTTGAAACTCTTAAATTTCGGAAACAGTCTGTGTTTCTAGATGTTTTTGTGTCTCTTTTTAACTGGTCCTCTGGACATATATATTCATATAAAAGTTCATAGCAAATATTCCAACGTCCATCTTAGCACCTGTCACCTGTGAGAGTTAAATCAAATAGGTCAAAACAGTGTCAATAATTACAAGTAGGAATAGTCATTTTACAAAAGTCAATGTCCACACATGTGAAAAAGTAAACACAATGTAGTATTCACTCCATCTAACAGAAAGACAAGTCAGAATCCTTAACCTAGATAAAGCCTCCCTCTGTATATATATACACACCTGGCTGTAACTATATAGTGGTGTGACACCTGAAGCTGCACCTCATCATTACCAGGCAAATACAGTGAAACCCCATGTACAACCACTATCTGTGTAAATGACGAAAAATGAACACAATCTGTAGTACCCATCCAATCACTATCTGTGTAAATGAACGCTATCTGTAGTACCCATCCAACCACTATCTGTGTAAATGAAAGCTATCTGTAGTACCCATCCAACCACTATCTGTGTAAAAATGAACACTATCTGTAGTACCTATCCAACTGCTATCTGTGTAAAAATGAACACAATCTGTAGTACACATCCAACCACTGTCTGTGTAAATGAACGCTATCTGTCGAAACTTTCCCATCAGCATGTTATTAAGTTATATAAACAATAGTGATACACTTAAAGTAAGGGGGTATCAAATGTGTTTTTGATACTGATATCAGCTGTTTGACACACTGAATTTAATACAGATAGTGTTATCTTTACACAGATAGCTGTTGAATGGTCAGCCTCTAACTGCAGTACTATAGATACCGCAGTCTCCCGCGTATAAGACGCAGTGCGCGTATAAGACGCACCTACAGTTTTGGAAAATTCTCAAAAAAATGAAAAATTAATAACTTTGGTTCTACTGAATGAATTTTCAAAATTCAAAAACCTATGTATAGCTTTAGCCCCCCGGACCCCCCTGGGCCCCCTCATATCTTATTATGACTAAGGGGTCATGTAACATATCAAAAGAAAGGTCTTGATGTCCCCCTTGTGGATCCAATGAGAACTAAAACCCCACGTATAAGACACGGTTTATACGCGGGAGATTACGGTAGTGGCTTTTTACACACATAGTGGTTGTACACCCCACGTGTCCATATGGCACATCCCTGAACACCTTATTCATACACTGTCAGCCTACAGGTGGACCTGGGTCACAGAAGACAGCTACATAGAGTGCCTTTACCATGCATCGTCTTATAGCCCAACTGGCGTTGATGTTCTCTTGTGTCCTCATCACTACTGGTAGGTAGATATCTTTAGTTTTCAGATGGTTAAGGAGCTACTTTTTTTGGGACACACAAAATATTACAAACAATATTCCTAAATCTATTTACCGCTGATGTATTTGGCAATTTGTAATTTACAATATTTTGAGAAGAATGTTGACCACTGGGCCAATGAGAGATTTTCCCATAGACTAAAGCAGTCATGCCCAGGTGGCAGCAGGTGCCTTGAAAACACACAGTGCCTACAACCTGGCACTACATGTCACTACCTGACTTCTTGAGCCAGGTGTGATGAGGTTTAAACAGCAGCTATGAAATTAGGGCTGAGTCCATCAATAATGTATCTGTAAGAGATGGTTTGGTACCAGCACATCAATCAAAAACATTTCCCAGATGTTAGTGAATTGAATACACATTGAGTAGAGGTCACTAAGATGGTCCTTTTACCTGGAGTGCGCTCCAGACCCCTCCTCCATGATAGCCTATCAGCCATACAGGTATATTTCAACTACGATCATCGTTATACAAGGTATCACTGCTTATCACCTCATATCTTACATTTTGACATATAATGTAGCATCAAATATTCTTAATAAGCCTTCCTTCTGTCTCTATCTAGATTATAAAAAAGCGTTTGATACTGTCTCACACTCAAAATTATTGAAAAGATTATTGCTTTTAGGACTTGATCACTCCACTTGTAAATTTTTTGAAAATTATTTAGCAAATAGAACTCAAAAAACTATAGCTAATGACGTACTTTCAACACCCAAACCAATAATATATGGAGTACCACAAGGGTCTGTCTTAGGTCCTGTTTTGTTCATTGTTTATATAAATTCTTTACCAAAAGTTGGAAACTTTGATATCACCTTGTATGCTAATGATGCTGTGATAACTGTCAAGTCCTCTCAAGAAATGCAAAATGTGATAACAGCTGTTCACAAATGGTGTATAAATAACTCGCTAACTGTCAATAAGAAAAAAAAACTAAATGGATGCTGTTTAATGATGTCCAAAATGATGAAAGTGTATTTACTTCAAACAACACAGTGTTGGAAAGAGTATATGTATTCAACTACTTAGGTCTAAACCTAGATCCTGAGTTAAAATTCGTTGAACATAGAACCATATATGTACATGCAATATAAGGCACAAAATATTTCAATTAGCCAGAATCACAAAGTACATTGATAATTGTACAGCTCTCGATATTTTTAAATCAATGATTTTACCTATGTTTGACTATTGTGATTATATAAGGAATAGGGATTACAAAGGTGAAACAAAGGAAATGCAATTATTGCAAAATTGGGCCTTAAGAGTAGTGTACAAGGTGAAATTGGAAGAAAACCTCACTATGACCACCCTACAAATCAGAAATGCTAGCAAATGTTCTGAACTCTCTGATAGGAGAGATCAACACCTTCTTTTTAATGCTTATCAGCTATCGAAGTGTGATGTGTTAGTTGATAAAAAAAATATTCCCACCAGACTCCATCAGGGTAAACATCTTATTGTTCCACATTGTTTAAAACCAATTGTATTACGAAGTGCATATTATAGAGCTTGTGTTAGATGAAATCAGCTTATGGCCTCTTATACTATCATTGAGACCCTAGCTAAGTCCAAAGATACTATAAAGAAAGACTACACTGCAAAAATGGTGTTTAGATCCTAAACACAATTCTAAACATATTCTTGCAACGTTGTTGTAATCACATTAACTTCCTAAACATGTTTAGCCAAACAATGTGCTTAGCTCAAGTGTTTAGAAATGTAGGTGTTTAGGTTAAAATGTTGTGTTTAGATATCTATGGATCTTTGTGTTTAGGTGTTTATGAATTTTTGTGTTTAGATGATTAAATGATTTGATGGAGGGTTAAGGTTTACAGACATGTATGCATTAAAAAAAGAGATATATTTTGTTTGTTTTCTCATTTACTGGGGGGGGGGGACATCAGCAGGTATTTACTTGTCAAAGTCTCCAAAGATGTCAGCCACAGCTGTATACGTGTACATGTATTACACACTGCATCAGAATGAGAGACTTGAGAAAGTACAACAGCTTGGCAGGAAGGACATTGCCTTATCTATTCCAGAATAACATCAAATAGGTGTCAGGCATGGAGCTTATTGATTATTTTATGCTAATGATGGTGGCATAAGGTGAATCTAGTCAATTTTCTATTGCCCTTTCTATTCACATGACATTCTATGAAATGAAACCATGATAAACATGGGATTTGGGGACATTTGTCACAACAATTGATTGTAACTATGTGCAGATAGTCCATTCAAAGGTAGTGCTGCTACCTGGTGTGGATTCAACATCCAAGTATCTAAACATATTGATGTTTAAATCTAAACACTTATTATTCAACTGTTTCAACTCTAAACATCTAAACATGTTTAGCGTAAACGTTTATGTAGTTAGAATAAAAGTGTTCATTTCCTAAATGTGTAGTCGATGAGACACCGAACTGACCTATATGTTTAGGTTTTAAACGTGTTTAGACCTAAACATGTTTAAAATCTAAACACCATTTTTGCAGTGTACCCGAATTGTTTTATGTAACAATTTTTGTGTAATTTCTAAGAATGTTGCTCATCACCATCTCATCCCATCACTAAATTGCTTATGTTGTACCATTGTAAATTTGATATGGCATTACTGATATACCTATACCCTGTTTTAATATACTATTATGGAACATCACTGTCTGCAAAAATATGATTAATTTCTTATATGATGCAACATGGAGGGGGCTTGGTATAACTACCACATCGCGTGGGCACCAGGTATAAATTGCACTTACTCTGTAGCTGTAATTTTCCCAATAAACGACTTAAAAAAAACAAACGAGTCCAGTGTTCTAACCACTACCCTTTTCTGGATGGGTGACATATATAGGGTGTAAAGTCCCCAGCTCATTCACATCATTAAGATCAGGCCTTATCCACTCAAGGTCAACTGACTTACAGTACGCCTGGTTATTGAGAACCACAGCCCCCTCTGGTGTTTCACCCATCCCAACAGGGACTACTTTCCTGTCCCTTCCCATCAGACACAGTGGAGAGTCTAGGACGCTATAGTACTCAACCAGATTGGCAGTGCTATACTGTGTACTGAGGGCCTTGGCAGTAGGTGGCGCTTCTGTGTAGAAAACGTGGCATCAGGTGATCATTCAGGAAGCCAGTGTAGTTTTTACAAGAAGCTGCAGGTGACAGCATGGTGGTACAAAGGAAGCTTTTTGAAAATAACAATATCTCTGTGAAATAATAATATCTTTGTGAAAATAACAATGGATATCTGGCAAGTTTGGGATGAGGAATCCTTTGTTATTTCAACGATTTCTTTTTTTACAGTGTAGGCATTTTCCTCAAGATGAGGTTCATATCTACCCAATTTCTATATCATATCATGTCATAATCCCACCAGTTCATTCCACCAAATCCTGTCCCACTTTGTCTAAAAACATTGATGCTGTATGTCCTACTTCAGACACATACAAACTAGTAGAGGTGAGGAGGGTGAGAACTAGACGAGCGACTACACAGCAGAACACATGGGTTGCAGACCTTGTGGATGAGTCTCAGGGTGCCTTCTCCTTCTGCGGAGGTACTCTGGTTGGTGCAAACAGACAGTGGGTGGTAACATCCGGTCACTGTGTCAAGGACAGGTAGGTACAAACAGACAATGGATGGTAACTATGGTCACTGTGTAAAGGACAGGTAGGCACAAACAGACAATGGGTGGTAACTATGGACACTATATGAAGGACAGGTAGGTACAAACAGACAACAGGTGGTAACTATGGTCACTGTGTCAAGGACAGGTAGGTACAAACAGACAATGAGTGGTAGCCATGGTCACTGTGTGAAGAACAGGTAGGTACAAACAGACAACATGTGGTAACTATGGTCACTGTGTGAAGAACAGGTAGTTACAAACAGGCAACGGGTGGTAACTATGGCCACTGTATGAAGGACAGGTCGGTACAAACAGACAACAGGTGGTAACTATGGTCACTGTGTCAAGGACAGGTAGGTACAAACAGACAACAGGTGGTAACTATGGTCACTGTGTCAAGGACAGGTAGGTACAAACAGACAACAGGTGGTAACTATGGTCACTGTGTCAAGGACAGGTAGGTACAAACAGACAACAGGTGGTAACTATGGTCACTGTGTCAAGGACAGGTAGGTACAAACAGACAACAGGTGGTAACTATGGTCACTGTGTCAAGGACAGGTAGGTACAAACAGACAACAGGTGGTAACTATGGTCACTGTGTCAAGGACAGGTAGGCACAAACAGACAACAGGTGGTAACTATGGTCACTGTATGAAGAACAGGTAGGTACAAACAGACAATTGGTGGTAACCATGGTCACTGTGTCAAGGACAGGTAGGTACAAACAGACAACAGGTGGTAACCATGGTCAATGTATGAAGGACAGGTAGGTGCAAACAGACAACAGGTGGTAACCATGGTCAATGTATGAAGGACAGGTAGGTACACACAGGTGGTAACTATGGTCACTGCACGGACGGCAGGTAGGTATAAACAGACAACAGGTGGTAACCATGGACACTGTGTAAAGGACAGGAAGGTAAAAAAGACAACAGGTGGTAACCATGGTCACTGTGTCAAGGACAGGTAGGTACAAACAGACAATGGGTGGTAACTATGGACACTGTATGAAGGACAGGTAGGTACAAACAGACAATGGGTGGTAACTATGGACACTATATGAAGGACAGGTAGTTACAAACAGACAATGGATGGTAACTATGGACACTGTATGAAGGACAGGTAGGTACAAACAGACAGTGGGTGGTAACATCCGGTCACTGTGTCAAGGACTAGCTAGGTACAAACAGACAATGGGTGGCAACATCCGGTCGCTGTATGAAGAACAGGTGAGTCTATGATAAGACTCATGTGGCTTTTGAGTGTTACTTGAAAAACAAAGCAATCTTCTTATGCATATTCTCACACATAGAGGCGACAGGAACAATGCACTGAAAAAGATGGTGCAGATTATTACAGTAAATCCTCGCTCATAAGCCGACCTCAGGCTAAGTCATAAGCCAGGGGTAGACTGCTAAGAGCTGACTTCCCAGCACCAAACCAAAATGCTAGGTAGCATTTTGGTATACCTAAGTTTGGTCTCTACCAAATTGGTCTGAATTATGTTTTTGAGCATGGTATGTGGATGTTCAAACATTAAGGTTTAACTACGTTCTAGAGAGGTAGTGGTGTGAAATTTGTATTTCTAACTATTTAAATGTAAATAATCGTGATAAAAGAATGTAGTTTGATTTAGATCTTCAACCAAAGGACAAAGATATATTTGATGGAAAAAACACATTTTTGATTGAAGTAAGATTAAAAACCTAAATGCCCACTGGGATACAAACTCATGTGCTTTTGATTTGAAGTTACAGAGCCTAACCACTATTCTATGAAGATCTGCACACGAATAACTACCAACCATCTGTTATATTCATTAGTATACCACGATTTCGGGACTTCCGGTGGGTTTATATGCAGTTTAGCCATGCATTATTCTGCATATACCACACATGTACATTTTTGAAATTTTTGGTATATACTTTTTCGGGGTCAAGTTGGACTTAGAATATTTTTGGAAATTATGGCAGCTATACAAAGTTAATCTAGCCATTTTCCATTGTGAAAAATCGTGCCAACTCGTAAGAGAATTGAACCCTGGCCGCAGTGGAGGTAGGCGAAGGCCTTAGCCATAGCGCCACACTGAACGGTGATGAAACCCAATGCGAAAATAAATAAGTTCCAACCTGGGAACCTGCGTGGCTTGGGTATATACAGAATGTACAGCCCGTGGGCCCCGATATCCATCATCTATTAGCTTAGTATAGTAATTTATACAGATCCAGGATGAACTCATTAGAGTAGATCACTGAATGCACTTGTTATGGTCAAGAGGTTAGGGTATTGAACCTGAAAGTAAAGGAGGTTGCGGGTTTAAGAATTTTCTTTACTCGCATTGATTTTACTCATTTCTTCAATCACAAATTATATACAGCCTGCTTAGTTCTGTTGGTAGAGCAGGAGAGTCATTATATGAAGGTCGTGAGATTGAATCACTGCCAGTCATACATACGTTTTTTTCTTTCTTTTTTCTTTAGTAGGCAAGTAACTACGTATATCTACCTCCAATCACAGTTTTTTCCATGCAACTACGTCGGTAGAACATAACTAAACCTTAATGTTTGAAGGTCCACATACCAAACAAATCTACGTAGTTGGCACCAACATTCTAGGTAGATCTACCTGTGTGCAACCTCCATCTATGAATGTGTGTTTACTGGGTTTGGGGCCAAATTTTCACCAGTTTCCCTTCACTCTTACTCATGATTGGGGGGTAGACACCGGCAAATTATTAGAAGTAGATTTGACCAAAATTAGCAAAAACAGATTGGCTTATGGTCATGGTTTTACGTTAATGCTGAGTTTAGCTGGTTTGAAGACATTTACTCTCACTATTCGCATGCGTTACTAATCCAGTAGGTATACATGAAGCAGAAATAAGGTGATTAGACGATGATAGAACTGCATTCATCTTAATAGTCTGTTTTAGTGCCAGGGTCCCAAAAAGGCACCGGTCGTGTATAAGCACTGGGGCTACAGGGCATTGAAAAAAGTACTTAGATGCATATTCAAAGAGGCACCTATCCTGTATAAGGACCAGGAGGGCATTTCTCAAGATGATACAACAGCACAGGTGTGAAGCCCTCAAAAACAGAGTGGTTGATCGTAACATACTGCTCTGTACAATCAGCATTAAAGCAGTAATCATATAAGGTTTGGTAGGGCAGTCGTACCGGTGAAAACACTGGTGACGAGCAGATGCAGGGGTGTAATGGTGTTAGAGTGAGGGTTCCCACTAAGAATTAAAGGGGGTCTAGTCGTACCAACTTGAGAAATGCCTTCCAGGAGAACAGAGGTTTTGAAATCAGTAGGTGCCAAGGAGGCCGTTGCGAAAAGATTAGGAATTGATTCTTTCGGAGGTGCTATTCTCAAAACGGAACTGACTGACCTCAGGGAATCAATTCCCTGTGGGATTGCCAAAAGATAATTGGTCATAGAAATGGTTGGGAATTAGTGAATGCTTTCCAATTGAGAACCAATTCCTGGCTAGTTCCTTCCTCTAATTCCCTGGCCTATCTAGTATGGGAAGCTTTCAGGTGGAACCAATCATGGAACCAGTTCCCCCATTTTTCGCAGCTCAGTCTAATTCCAAGCAAGTCGATTCCATTACAGTATAAGGTGGGAATTTGTACCTCTAGGTGGAGAATCTGGGGGAACTGGAAGATGTGTCAGCTACAGTGAGAATTAAATTTCCAATCTTTTCGCAGCAGCCTCCAGGTGCTAAACCAGGCACTACGGTACATAGCTGCTTTGAGTGTTGGTCCACGCTGTAGATTTCTTTTTCTATAGTGAGTAACTGATTTCATCTTATAATTGCTTGTTTGCTTTCTTCCACAGAGATGTTCAGTACATCCATAGTAAGATGTTTGCTAATAATGAAGACATCCCAGCATCTACAGTGGTCATACACCCAGCCATGAGTATGTACTAAAGTCATATTTATTCTTAAAAGTGTACATCAAGAGCTTTCATGATTACCTGTATAAAACTATACAATTATGTGCAATATAAATGGAGCATTGGTTGTTATGATGCATGCATGCAGCATTGGTTGTCATGATGCATGCATGCATCATTGGCTGTCATGATGCATGAATGCATCATTGGTTGTTATGATGCATACATGCAGCATTGGTTGTCATGATGCATGAATGCAGCATTGGTTGTTATGATGCATGCATGCATCATTGGCTGTCATGATGCATGAATGCATCATTGGTTGTTATGATGCATGGATGCAGCATTGGTTGTCATGATGCATGAATGCAGCATTGGTTGTTATGATGCATGCATGCATCATTGGTTGTCATGATGCATGCATGCATCATTGGTTGTTATGATGCATGGATGCAGCATTGGTAGTTATGATGCATGAATGCAGTATTGGTTGTTATGATGCATGGATGCAGCATTGGCCGTCATGATGCATGAATGCATCATTGGCTGTCATGATGCATGAATGCATCATTGGCTGTTATGATGCATGAATGCAGCATTGGTTGTCATGATGCATGCATGGAGCATTGGTTGTTATGATGCATGCATGCATCATAGGTTGTTATGATGCATGGATGCATCGTTGGTTGTTATGATGCATGGATGCAGCATTGGTAGTTATGATGCATGAATGCAGCATTGGTTGTTATGATGCATGGATGCAGCATTGGTAGTTATGATGCATGAATGCAGTATTGGTTGTTATGATGCATGGATGCAGCATTGGCCGTCATGATGCATGAATGCATCATTGGCTGTCATGATGCATGAATGCATCATTGGCTGTTATGATGCATGAATGCAGCATTGGTTGTCATGATGCATACATGGAGCATTGGTTGTTATGATGCATGCATGCATCATAGGTTATGATGCATGGATGCAGCATTGGTTGTTATGATGCATAAATGCAGCATTGGTTGTCATGATTCATGAATGCATCATTGGTTGTCATGATGCATAAATGCAGCATTGGTTGTTATGATGCATGCATGCATCATAGGTTGTTATGATGCATGGATGCATCGTTGGTTGTTATGATGCATAAATGCAGCATTTGTTGTTATGATGCATTAATGCAGCATTGGTTGTTATGATGCATGGATGCAGCATTGGTAGTTATGATGCATGAATGCAGTATTGGTTGTTATGATGCATGGATGCAGCATTGGCCGTCATGATGCATGAATGCATCATTGGCTGTCATGATGCATGAATGCATCATTGGCTGTTATGATGCATGAATGCAGCATTGGTTGTCATGATGCATACATGGAGCATTGGTTGTTATGATGCATGAACGCAGCATTGGTTGTCATGATGCATGCATGCATCATTGGTTGTCATGATGCATGGATGCAGCATTGGTTGTCATGCTGCATGGATGCAGCATTGGATGTCATGCTGCATGGATGCATCATTGGCTGTCATGATGCATGAATGCAGCATTGGCCGTCATGATGCATGAATGCAGCATTGGTTGTTATGATGCATGAATGCAGCATTGGTTGTTATGATGCATGCATGCATCATTGGTTGTCATGATGCATGAATGCAGCCATGGCTGTCATGATGCATGAATGCAGCCATGGCTGTCATGATGCATGGATGCAGCATTGGTTGTTATAATGCATGAATGCAGCATTGGTTGTTATGATCCATGAATGCATCATTGGCTGTCATGATGCATGGATGCAGCATTGGTTGTTATGATGCATGAATGCAGCATTGGTTGTTATGATGCATGAATGCAGCATTGGCTGTCATGATGCATGAATGCAGCATTGGCTGTCATGATGCATGAATGCAGCATTGGTTGTTATGATGCATGCATGTAGCATTGGCTGTCATGATGCATGAATGCAGCATTGGTTGTCATGATGCATGCATGTAGCATTGGTTTTCATGATGCATGAATGCAGCATTGCTTGTCATGATGCATGAATGCAGCATTGGTTTTCATGATGCATGAATGCATCATTGGTTGTCATGATGCATGAATGCATCATTGGCTGTCATGATGCATGAATGCATCATTGGCTGTCATGATGCATGAATGCAGCATTGGCTGTCATGATGCATGAATGCAGCATTGGTTGTTATGATGCATGAATGCATCATTGGTTGTCATGATGCATGAATGCATCATTGGCTGTCATGATGCATGCATGCATCATTGGCTGTCATGATGCATGAATGCAGCCATGGCTGTCATGATGCATGAATGCAGCATTGGTTGTTATGATGCATGCATGCATCATTGGCTGTCATGATGCATGAATGCAGCATTGGTTGTTATGATGCATGCATGCATCATTGGTTGTCATGCTGCATGAATGCAGCATTGGTTGTCATGATGCATGAATGCAGCATTGGTTGTTATGATGCATGCATGCATCATTGGCTGTCATGATGCATGAATGCATCATTGGCTGTCATGATGCATGAATGCAGCCATGGCTGTCATGATGCATGCATGTAGCATTGGCTGTCATGATGCATGAATGCAGCATTGGTTTTCATGATGCATGAATGCAGCCATGGCTGTCATGATGCATGAATGCAGCATTGGTTTTCATGATGCATGAATGCAGCATTGGTTGTCATGATGCATGCATGCATCATTGGTTGTTATGATGTATGCATTCAGTATTGGTTGTCATGATGCATGGATGCAGCATCATGCCAGCCTTACAAAGATTGATACAATCTCAGATACATTGTAGTGAGCACGATGCTTCAACAAAGAGGTCACAATCAGCACTTTCTATTTTGCAGGTTTCTTTGACAATGACATAGCCCTGATTAAACTGAGCCAGGTCCCAGGTGCCCCCACTGACTACCTGTCCTTCTGGAATCCCTCCATGGGGGACTTCCAGCACCAGGCTGACCACTGCTATGTCGGAATCGGCATGAGTAAGGAACCCCTCTGAACTTCATACTTCAATGGAAAGAGAAAAAAAGAGAATTTGGTTAACACATGTACACAACTGATTATATCTCATGAATTAATTAAACTATTATTGATGATGACATATTATAAGGATTATGCAAATGACTTTCAACTTCAATTTGAAGATGGCTAGGGACTATCTTCAGGTTGGAAAAATTAATGGTTTTTACCCCAAAGGTGCATTTATATAATAAATCTATGTTCAATGTTTGTAGATGCGGTCAGCTTCACTGACTACAATACATGTCTCACTAATCTGGGTATGGAGGTGAGCATCGTCACGGAACCACATTTGTGCCATTTTTAGTCTTGATTGGGAAGCCTTCAAATGTTTATTCAGAATTCATACTTTCAGTCTTACAATGTCTGGTTTTGGCAAAAAAAAGAAAGAAAGAGAGAATTGTAGATCCACTTAGCTAAGTGTATATGACTCCAGAAACTATTGCTCTCTCTAGTAACAGAGGGAATAAAATACTGACAATGTTTTATAATGTACCAAAGCCATTTTTGATATACATGTATACATACATGGTAAGTGCCAATTTTAGTCCAACTTATAATTTGATTAATCTTAAATCTTATTGCTAGTTTACTGATAGATAATTTTGCCCTTATCCAATGACTTGCAGGTCTGTGCTGTGGTCACTGCTACAGATGCTAATGTAAGTCCAATCAATTCCACCTTGTGTAGTTGAACTAAACACCCAGGTGTACACCAAAATGCTTTTGGTTGCACACACATTTCATATAGACCTCTATTAGTGAGCAATTGCATTCAGACTATCCCCCACTTCATACAAAGTGAATGGAATATGCAAGAGGAGAAGTTCCCGTTCTCCCAAAAATACATTCAGTTTGAAACCTCCTGAAAACACCTCATTGCAGTGGCGGATTTAGAGGGGGGGGCAGGCACCCCCCTTTTCCCAGTACTTAGTAGTTTAATTATATATTTTGGACCCCAAAATCTGCTCAAAAATAGGGGGTGCGCCCCCTCCTTTTGGGCCGCACACCCTCCTTTTCCAGATCCTTGATCCGCCACTGCATTGAGTACTGAAGAGTATTTTTTTTAATATGGGTATGTTGGCCCTATCACTAACCATCAGTTGGTACAAATATCCTTCTCTACTGGACGATCAGGCATAATTATAAATTTGGCCGAACTAGTGAGCCACAGCTCTGACTAGGTTATAAGGTTTTAGGGTGCACTGCAAGCACTCTCAATAGTAACTGTTATATATTGAAATCTTTTATCTTTATACACTTGATAACCCTACATATATTTCTATCACTATATGGGTCAATCCACTGAAAGTGGGCACTTGTCCATGGTAGAGGGGTCATTTTTAAAAACTAAGAATTAGATCATGAAACTTAATTTTATTGATAGCCTTATATCTTGGCTCTTAGGAAAGGTTCATTCAAGTCACTAACTCCCAAGGGGTCAGTTTTTATTGCAAATATTCAAAATTATGAAAATGTAATAGGCGTGAGCAAAAGGAATTCTTCTCTACATCACAGAAATATTTGTCAGAACTACATGATTTTCAGTTAGAATATATGACAAAAGGTCTCAAAGATACACTTTGAAGAAAATAGGAAAGAAAGATGAATATTGACAATACATAAGGAAATAATATGAATGTAATGGGCGTGAGCGTAATGGGCGTGAGCGAAACAACCTTCCCAGGCTTCAGACAGCCACTCAGCAACATAACCTCACCCAGAATTAATATAGGCAATAAAAATGATTTAAGAATACTTGTAGGATGCATTTGGAATGCATCAAGCCTGCCAACATGCTTGCAGTGCATTTTACTCACGCCCATTACGTTCACACCCATTACACTCACGCCCATTACATCTGTCAGTTAACCCCTCTTTTTGGCATAACCAAGGCATGTAGAGAGTCCAATTTTTAAAATGACTTATTAACAATAGATCTTCAAGTTAGGCTGGTTGAAAGAAAGAAAACTTTGATAGTAATTGTCCTGAATGCAGAAATTTGAATCTAATAGGCATGAGCAAAATGGACTTGAAAATACTTGAATATATACCACACAGTCATGCCTGCAAGTAGACCCTAAGTTTCTGTACCAGAAAATCCCCTATGAAGACCCTAATCTTGGTGGGAAATAAGGAGATTGAAGGTAGTGTTTTAGTAGGCCTATCAGTGTACTTTTTGCTCACACCCATTACAACACCTGTATTTGGTTATAGAAATAACAGGGGAAAAAGAATGTCAACTGAGCACCTCCAAACAATAAGAACATGATAGATAGTACCCCCACTAAGGAATAGATAAAATTATATTGGTCTGTTGCTGGTTGGCTTGATGGTATAGAACCTGGGATGAGGTGGAAATTGAATAAAAAGGCAATTTGGGTCACCATATAGCAGGCTGACATATGTAAACCTGTCCTTCTTTTAAAGCCCAAGGTGTTTTCTTTCAAATGAAACCAGAAATAAGAAGAATGGTTACTTACTTTTTATTTTACAGCCCCCTGTATCCAAAAAAGATAAAAAAAAAAGACCCAGGTGCCCACTTTCGGTGAAATGACCCATATATTTGATATCATTGTACTATGTGTACATGGCTATCACCTGTACACTCACCATTCCCCTTAGTCACACTACCAATGCTAGGGGTCACCCCAGTCACTATGATTGGTACACACTGCGTATAACCTGTAACATCGGAGCACCATGAGCCACTAGCCAATTCCATACTACTACTGAGACCACTGGCGTGGACTGGTTACCAGGTTTAGTCTGTGTAGGTGTTATCCATATGCTATAGAAGGGTGAGAAACTAAAGGGAACAGTGCTGCCCTCTAAGTTTGCCAAAGTAACCCCTGACCTCCGTAATCAAAGTCTGTGCATAGCAAATAAAAGCACCCACAGGCAGCACTGTTCCCTTTAGTTTCTCAGCATATGGATAACACCTACACAGACTAAACCTGGTAACCGATCTACGCACATGACTGAGACAATATGCTTGAATAAAAACATCTGCATTATGAACTGACTGAAGGTCTTGCCTATTTGATCATGGATACTTGACTACATTGATAGCATATCAAGATATGACATAACAACCAGACCAGCGAGTAGCAAATACTGTTGCCACATGGGTAGTTTGGAGAGAACTACACTCCTTCTTTCCCTGGCTTATATTTTGCCCCATGCTAATAAATACATGTATAACACCTAGTCAACTTTTTTTGCCAGGCTTATAAATGGGTCATGCTTATACGACCAGGTCCATAATCGAGGAAATCCAACATATCAGTTTACATTTTTGATGTTTATCTTTTGACAGTGGGTGCTGACGGGTGACGTTGTTTGGTGCCTTCATGGTGACAACAAATACATGGCAGGGCTGGTCAGTAACAGCCTCCAGTCTGACGATAGCGGCACTGACCGGGTGTATGGGATAACTACTGTAGCTAAATACAAGGACTGGTTGTACCAGGTCAGACAGCAGAATAAGTGACGCGGAATCTTTGTATCATCCAGCTAATTAGATAATGGTATGCTTCTGGTAACAGAAGCGATTCTCATAGATATTTACCTCATATTTTAAGAAAAAAGATGGCCTTTTCTAAACCTTTTGGCTGTTCAGTGTTTAATCAAAAGGTTGTTTCCTAAGAATTAGGGCATTGGCAATGTATGTGTCCTCTACCAGCCCAAATTGATACCTGTGTATTTTGTTGAATATCATGTTCTCTCACCAGAAATCTAAAATTTGTAAAAACATTGTACAATAAAGAGCCTTTACCTAATTTCCTTTTGCCTTTTCCTTGTGAAGAAACAGTCTGTGAAGTACTATTTTCTCCTCTGTCTATAGCTAGACTTTATCTATAGAATGATCAAGTCTGATTTTTAGATTTTCATAATTTACAATACCAGAATATATCTGCCAACTGAATAGAATTTCAGAACACTGTGTTAACTCGGGAATACAGCCATATTGATGTCCATTGTTTGATCACTACTTATCATACCATAATGACAGACCCCTGATGGTTTTGGGCTACTTATAAAATACCACTCCATAATAAAAGTGTACATCTTGTTTGTGCAGCTTTGACCACATTTACTGTCAACAGGGTTCTTGTTAACTCTGAATTTGCTGATAACGCATTAATGCATCATGCCCATTGATCGTCATGTTGAGCATGGTAACTGACTTGCCAGGGCTGCATTCATGCATCTAACCCTATAGGCTTGATTAATCCGCTGATGCATTAATGCATCATGCCCATTGGTCAGCATGATGCTCCTGAAGGGTCGTCATGATGCTCCAATGAAGTGTTGGCGAGCAGTCTCACCAGCACTTCATTGGTGCATCGTGATGACCAACAGGCATGATACAATAATGCATCAGCGGCCTTTAAAGAGTTAATACACTCCCAGTATGATGCATCAATAGACATGGCAGCACTTCAATGGCTCGCATTGTGACCAATGTGCTTGATGCACTACTGCAGTAACCTTAGAGTGGTAAAAAGATTTATTGACTTCTGTTAAGACCGTTAGCAACCTTCAACCTGCCGTGGGTGGCATACACCCCTGCATCATGCCTGTAGGCCAATGGAGCAAGGAAGGGTGAATTTTCGAGGAAGACATTGATTTAGAGTTTTTGTACCTTTGTCAGGTTTGGGTGACAAAATGTAAATTTGATATCAGAATTTTCCAATGTAACATATTTCGTAACCCAGTTGGTATGGAATGCCATATCCTTCTTCCTATAGAAAGTCATCTTTTTTGCCAAATGGGTCTTTACAATACTCGTTCATTTTTGCATCATGCCTACCACACATGCCTGACGCATTCATGCATCATGCCTACCACACATACCTGATGCACTCTTGCATTCACACATCATGCCTACCACACATTGTTGATGCACTCATGCATTCACGCATCATGCCTACCACACATGCCTGATGCACTCATGCATAGTGCCTAACACACAGTGATGATGCACTCTTGCATTCACACATCATGCCTACCACACATTGTTGATGCACTCATGCATTCACGCATCATGCCTACCACACATTGTTGATGCACTCATGCATTCACGCATCATGCCTACCACACATGCCTGATGCAATCATGCATCATGCCTACCACACATTGTTGATGCACTCCTGCTTTCATGCATCATGCCTACTACACATTGTTGATGCACTCCTGCATTCACGCATCATTCCTACCACACATGGTTTGATACACTCCTGCATCCATGCATCATGCCTACCACACATTGTTGATGCACTTCTGCATTCATGCTTCATGCCTACCACACATTGTAGATGCACTCCTGCATTCATGCATCATGCCTACCACACATTGTAGATGCACTCCTGCATTCATGCATCATACCTACCACACATTGTTGATGCATTTCTGCATTCATGCATCATGCCTACCACACATTGTAGATGCACTCCTGCATTCATGCATCATGCCTACTACACATTGTTGATGCACTCCTGCATTCACGCATCATTCCTACCACACCTTGTTGATGCCCTCCTGCATTCATGCATCATGCCTACCACACATGGTTTGATACACTCCTGCATCCATGCATCATGCCTACCACACATGCCTGATGCACTCCTGAATTCATGCATCATGCCTACCACACATTGTTGATGCACTCCTGCATTCATTTATCATGCCTATCATACATTGTTGATGCACTCCTGCATCCATGCATCATGCCTACCACACATGCCTGATGCACTCCTGCATCATGCCTATCACATTGGGTTGATATGTGTTCACCACATGGTTGATCACTATTGTAGTACAGAGGGTTGTTGACATAGATGGGTGGAAGCTAAGTGCCAAGTGTCAGGGCTATATTTGTGCACCTGAATGTTTTAAGCACTCTAGATAGAGGCCTGGATGTTTTAACACACGTCGGAGGCCATGTTCCTGGACTAATTGAGGGCCATTAGAGGCAAGGAGGGAAATCCAGCATAGCATCGCAATCAATAACATAGGTAGTTATGTAAATAAGGCAAAAAATCACTATATTTGTAAATATGTGATCATTTAGACTCACCACTTGTTACCATGACAACTGATCATTTTAAGTGAAATTTGTGATCATTTATAGCACTTCAGTAGCTATGTATATTCACTTAAGCATCTTACTAACTGAGGAACAAATGTAAATTATTTCGAAACATTGCAACAAGTAAGATCACTTAAAATCATCAAAAGAACTACAAAATGTCTTCAAATGCCAACGAGTGGAAGTATTGTGTGATATAAAACTTCTATAATTATCATTACTTGGATTATGGGGATTTAACACACCGAATCATGGTGGCAATAAACAAAGATAAAAAGAAAAAATGCCCAAATCACACCTGAAAAATTTCAGCAGCCAGAAGCAATGAATAAAAAGACAAATGAAACTGAAAAAAGGGCAACTAAGATACGAATTTTGCCATTAAATGTCAGTTTTGACAATAAAATGTCAAATATTGATAAGTTTACTGGACAGAAAGGGGTAGATCTAGAATGTGAGTAGTTTGCTGGTGAACACAGACTTTCTTTTTCTCCTTGATTTAAAAAAAAAAAAATCCCAGCAGCCAGAGGTAAATAAGTAAAAACATAATCATATTCCCCCCCCCTTTTGCTAGAAATCCCAGTATTAGATCTGCAATCCAAGTTATCATATATAATCAGATGGTCTGATCTGCTTGCCACAATCATCAGGTGAACTGCGATAACAATCTCCAAAGAAGAGACACATATGGAATACAGTATGAATTCAATATCACTGTCATGAGGAAAGGCAAAGGTAAAAGCTAATAATCATTTTTTATGATAAATACCCTGAGTTACCCATTTAACTTTCACGTGGTGTTGAAGTCTTAGTTTTACAAATATTTTTTTTTCATTTTATTTTACCAAATAATTCTCCAAATGGAGTAAAGTGATTCAGATATCTCAATATGTGGTCACAATTTGATTTATCTCTCCCAATCCCCTTGAAGTTGTGCATCAGAGTCCTATATTTATTCAGTGTCGGTGAAGGACATCCGATGTGCGTCAAGTAGTAGACCTGGTGGGTGGCAATATCGATGAGTTCTGGGTATAAAAAGGCATCAGTGAAATGAGCAGTATCGAGGTCCTGGTGTGCCGAGACGATCGTCATCATGAAGCTTCTCATTCTGATTGTGGGCATCCTCTTCACCCTAACTGAAGGTTGGTTATAACAATATCTAAATCTTGTAAACTATTTCACTATTGCTGAAGGTTTTTGTGACGGGCCAGACCGGGTGGTTCGGCAGACGTGGCTAGGAGGACCCTTTCCAGAGGACAAGGCTAGGTTATCCTGGTTAACTTTCACCGCAAATTACAGAAAGTCTAATGCTGAAGGTTGCTTATACCAACCTATAAATGTTAGTCTTTTACTCTGACTGAAGGTTGGTTATAACAATGTATAAATCTTAGTGTTTCTCTCTGACTGAAGGTTGGTCATAACAACATCTAAATGTTAGTCTTTCACTCTGACTTTAGGTTGGTCATAACAACATCTAAATCTTAGTGTTTCACCCTAACTGAAGGTTTGTCACATCAATATCTAAGACCATAAATCCTGAGGTAGATGTTGAGAGAAATCAAACACCGATTTAAATATAATTTTTGAAATTGTATAGCACATATTTATACTTTTTGCCTAAATACTTTGATAACTGGTTGGATATAAAAGAGTCAAGAAAATATCAAGATAGGTATTTTGAATCTTAACCATATTTTTTGCAATGTAGTGTGAATTCCAGCTGAATTCTGATATCATTTTATTTCTTCCTGTTTCCCAAGGACTGCCATCAACAGCAAGAAATGAGGAGGATGGGGAAGAGGTTGACCTTGCTGATAGAATTGTTGGTGGAACAGAAACCCACCGCAAGAATCACCCTTATATTGTCAGTATAAAAGGAAAGGTAGCAAGGTCTCTCTGTGATTCCACCTCTACACTGAATCCAACTCCAAACCCAAACCCAAATCTAACTCCAAATCCAAACCCAACTCCAAAACCAACTCCAAACCCAAACCCAAATCCAAACACAACACCAGATCCAAATGGTAATACAGAATGTACAGTCTCATTGGATTGCGTTTTTAATGATAGAAACTGCCCCCAATGCTGGTATGATTATATCAACAACTATGATTATAATAGCAACAACTATGATTATAATAGCAACAACTATGATTATAATATAAAGAAATGGAATCGACGTGGCAACAACTGGAATGGCAATCGCAACTGGGGCCACCTCCATGGCGGACATGGACATGGACATGGCCACGCTGGTCATGGTAATGGCAGAAGAGCCCGTGGCCACACATGCGGTGCCTCCCTGGAAAGCGCTCAATATCTAGTGACGGCTGCTCATTGTGTTGATACGTAAGTACCCATTTAAGGTATTAAGGGGTTAAATATACCATATTGAAATAAAACCTGACAGAGAGTATGGAAAGTTTATTACATAGATAGTTAAACTCACTCAAGATAGGAATTGTGATTTAAATTGCTCTAGAAAGTGAAACAAAAAGAATATTGATACTAGAATAAAGAAGACAATCTCTGATTGTTCAGGATTTGGGGGGGGGGGAGGGCACATAGAAATACATTGATACTGTTACTTTAAAGTTGGCATGTCCACTAAAAGGAGAGATTTGAATATTTGTGGAAACATGTCTAAATATTTTGGAAATGCTTATCTATTGTGCGATGCTTATATTGTTTAAATCACTGCTTGCCAAAAGTGTCTCAAAATGAATTGTCTAATCACAACACAATGCTCTTCACTGGATAGGCCTTGACATACCTGTCTCACCTCAGTACCTCCTGTTGGCTAGTGTGACAGGCATTGAGTAGTTTTAAGTACACCTTGAGAATTAGGACTGACCATTTATTCACAGCACATGGGTTCCCTCTATAGGAAACCAGACATACCTGATTATTTTATGGATAAGAATACATACAGGGCATGTGGAATATTTCATACAACCATTTTATATTCTAACACATGGTTTAGAACGTTGTCTAGATAGTGATTGATAAGAAACCCCAAATTTGATACTGTGATAGTGGACATGCCAACTTTAAGTAGGCCCAAATGGTTTTATCTTTAGGGAATTTTCTATTCCATATGAATATTCTGTGAACATGTCAAGCCACTTTCACAATATTACAGAAACTCTGTCAAATTAATATTATACACTTTACAGAGGTTCCTGTTATGAAGTTGTAGTTGATGAAAATAACAGAGGGTCTCCGGGTGGAAAAACTATCCGCTATGCCCTAGCCAAACAACATGAAGGTTACAGTAAGTAGTGCAAACATCTTTTATAAATTATGGACTGTGTTATCTCTGGTATTTACGGAGCCCCTAATAGGACATACCAAAAGATTTTTCTTTATGCAAAAAACATTTCTGTGGATACAGGGACATTCCTGCAGGTACAGGGACATTCCTGTGGGTACAGGAGGATTCCTGCAGATACAGGGACATTCCTGCAGGTACAGGAGCATTCCTGCAGGTACAGGAAGATTTATGTGGGTACAGGAGGATTCTTGTAGGTGCAGTAGGAGTCTTGCCATTACTTGTCTTGAATCCATGGGGTGGGGAATGTATGCATACAGACATGCTTTTAACTGTTTTTTGTGCACCCAGAAGAATTATCTGTGCATCCTGAAGAATTATTTTCTGTTCCTACAAGAATTGTTCAGTGCCTGCGAGAATTGTCCCTGTACCCACAAGAATTTTTCAGGGTCTGCAAGACTTGTTTCAGTGTCTGGAGGAATTGTTTCTGTGTCTGCAGAAATTGTTTAGTATCCACAGGAATTATTCTGTACCTGCAAGAATGTTCCTGTACACCCAAGCATGCTCCTGTACCCGCAAGAATATCCCTGTACCTGCGAGAATTGTTTCTGCGTTCACAGGAATTGTTCAGTATCCACAAGATTTGTTTTTGTACCTCCAAGAATTGTTCAGTATCCATAAGAATTGTTTCAATACCTCCAAGAATTGTTCAGTATCTGCAAGAATTGTTTTAGTACCTCCAAGGATTGTTCTGTACCTCCAAGAATTGTTCAGTACCCACAGGAATTGTTCAATACCCGCAAGAATTGTTCAGTATCTGCAAGAATTGTTTCAGTACCCCCAAGAACTGTCCAGCACATCCAAGAATTGTTCAGTACCCGCAGGAATTGTTCAGTACCTCCAGAAATTGTTTCTGTACCCGCAAGAATTGTTCAGTACCCGTAAGAATATTTTTTCTATCGAAAAAAAACACTATTTTTGGCATGCCCTATTAGGGTCTCCGTAGGTATTTGTCTGACATTCTACCACCATATCCAATCTTATGATTCTGAATGACATGATTATTGTAAAATCTAGCTATGGGGTAAAAGTCATCATATGAACATAGTGATAATAAGAAGTTGGGGATTAGTGGATAATTGATGATAACTTTATTGTACAAAGGTACATGCTGTTTAGTTGGTAACACAGTGAGTAGCTAGTTGGGAATATTGTCAGTAGACCGTTATAGGTATTGTACTTATCATATTTATTTTTCACCTTGACTCTACCATGTAACCCAGTGTCCAAGTCTACCCACAAGCCAAACCATACCAAAGACCAAAGGCTGGCGGTGTCAACTGCACTCAGTGACCCCGCCTCCTCCCACTGGAGGATACGCCGTCAATCACAAGCAGCTCGCTGCATGCTGGAAATTCCTAGCAGACAATGTTTAGACCAACTCCTCCTGCAGGAGGACATGCCCATTGATCATGAGCAGCTCACAGCATACCGGGAATTCACAGCAGCTATATTTAGAACCATACTGAACTCTGTGAACCCCAGTGCTATGTTTGGGATCCCCCCCTACATACCTGCACTGGAGTTCCCCAGTTACTATATTTAGCTCACCTGATACTATTTTTAGGATGAGCTGGGTGAGCAGCTCCTACTACAAATACCTGTGGAGGGAGCAGCTCACTCATCTGTCTACCTTCATACTTCATACCACACACACTCACGTGAGACAAGAGCCCTTGGCTCAAGGGCTAGGCTTGGACACTGTTGGGCACCCTTATACTGTATCACCAACTATACCTCGTGGACTTCAATGAATAAAGTGGATATCAAACTGGATTCCTGATTCGTCTGTATTCATCCTTATTCATCATTTACGGACTCGTTGACAATGGTGGAAAACCCTCACGTATCATCCCACAGTTACCACCTCTCATGAGCCATGGACAACAGTGAGACCCTACCAAAGGAGCCAGCCCCACAACGTATCCCTACATCTCCAGACAGAGATCAGCAAGAAGCCACCAGTACACAGTACACCACCCCGATAGACTCCTCGCCAGACGCGCTCCAGCTGGACCCAGTGCTGCCAGCCCATAGACGCACACATAAACAAACACCTGTGAGTTCAAACACCTTACATTTTTCTTCCACCATAGTGGACACCAACACAGGTGCACCCACCAGTACACCAGCAGGAGCCCCACCACCAGGTTTAAACCTCACCCTACCTGGTTATTCACCCTCAGAATCACCACCCCTAAGATTAGGTAGTCTTCAAAATACCACATACAGCACGCCTGAAAATCAACCACCTGATCACCTCCACCTAGATAGCCATCTAGAAGAAGTCTAGGGATCCAACACCAGGCAGATATGACAATAAAAAGACCGGAGATGACCATCCCGACAACCAATCTCCTGATTCTGGACAAGGAGATCATCACAATGACAATATTGAATAGGACCCAGAGGAGGGCCACCATGCATCTTACGGCCCGGCCCACACATTGGACAATAAACTTGGAACGTCCCCCACATGCCATATTTCACAAATGAACGATGGAGCAGAATTAAATTCAGCAGAACAACAGGACCGCGACCCCCACCTTGTGAATTGTGATGAAGACTCCTCATCAGACGGTGGGGACCTCTATGAAAACCAGAGCAAGAGAATTTCCACCCTCCAATTAAAAGTCGAGACCAGTAAGCATGGGCAGCAAGGTAAGACCTCTTACATTAATACTGAATTGACTAAAGGTGCAGTTAATGTTGATGTCAATGGCAGTTTTTACAGAGCCCTAGTAGACTCTGGAGCCTCCCTTTCCGTTATCAGCCAGAAAATGGCAGATAAAATAGTATCAACCCCCAATTTCAGACATGGTAGGAGATCCCGTATGGTAATCCTACTAGCTGATAAATCCTCAGTTCAGGTCAACAATTCCATCACCATAACCTTCTTAATCGATAACACAGAGTTTAAAACAAGACTACATGCTGTCCCAAAGCTAAATCACCCCCTAATTCTTGGCGTAAACTCTATGACCAAATATAGGGCCAAAATTTCCTTTGGAACCAAATCTCGTTCACCACACTTCATAAGAGCAGCCAAAAAGGGCACAATCTCTTTCAGCCCCATGCCCTCCAGAAAATAAAAAAAAAAAAAATTCCTAAGCGTCCATTATACTTCACAAGACATTGTGTCAAAACACTCCCCACCCACAAAAACCCCCCTCCATTAATCCCTACAGGCGCCACGCGCCCTAACCAAATTAATCAACCATTAATAGACCAACCACTTAAACACACTGACAGCAACAGTCACAGCCCAACGACCAACCCATTAATACTAACAACCATAAAGATTCCTATGTACCCAAAACCAACACTATCTTGATTAATTGTATATACAACTACCTACCCTTTCTAAGTGGAACGCCAAACACTGGCAAATGGATTATCAGATAATTAGGTTAGGTTGCCCACGCCACATACCGACCGCCCAAGGCAGCGCTGTATCCTCGGTTTGTGTATAAACTTCAAAACACACATGCGACGGCTTGTTACCACTTCAAGACCACTATTTCCAATGTTAAGCCTATTGTAGGAACATGGATCTCTGACACCCGCACCCCATGTTTACACCACTGTTTCCGCAAACCCTTAAGTGCTGTGGTGGCACATATACAAATCAAAAACACACCGCCCTC
Organism: Acholoe squamosa; assembly: GCA_949317995.1. Classification (NCBI taxonomy): domain Eukaryota; kingdom Metazoa; phylum Annelida; class Polychaeta; order Phyllodocida; family Polynoidae; genus Acholoe; species Acholoe squamosa. Next base: position 56,657,934 of record OX439051.1, read on the forward strand.
AAGGTCTTTAAAAACCACAGGGTCGCCATAGTAACCATATCACCTTGGCTAGGGATAAACACCCCCCGCCAAGCTTCCCAATATTCTATTTTTAGACAATAGCTCACCACCAACCAATCTAGGCCTGGATAACCCTAATTTGCATAAGGGGCCGTACAACCCCCCTTGCATCCACCAATAATATTTGGCCTACGCCCCTTTCAGGGCAAGACATACCACCTAATGGGAGATCTTAGACTGGGAAGTAGCCAAACTCAGTCTCAGGTTCATAAGCGCTTGCCCACCCCCATCTGATCACAACACAACCCACAACCAATACCACCACACCTTAAACACAGCAACAAGTGTCTGGAAAGGGATCATGGCAGACCCATCGTGCAACCAGCCCAGGTAGGACTATCTCATGGGTCTATTTTAGCATTTAGGATTTTACTTTAACAGTCGTTCTAGCATTGTACATGATAGTAATTTTATTATCATGGTGCCCAGGTACCCCTATTAACCAATGGCGGTGTGAGCCCAAAGTGTGTGTAAAATGTGGAAGAACTTCTCCACTATCCTATAATTTTTAACACTGATAACCCAACATACTAAACCTCTTCAGCCAAGCAAACTCCCCACCTTTACCTCTCCCCTCACTCACAACCCCCGACCCCTTGTAAATACTTGACCCTACTAACCTCACATATTTTGTGACTAAGCCAATGCTGTTTAAACAAACCCCACCCATTACATCCAGTGGCGGTAAGTTTCCTTTAAACCCCTCCTTTGACCCTCATGTGGGGATCAGAACAAACCACCGGCCACCCCTGACATCCCTCAATAATGGACTCTCCCGGCCACCCAGTTCACCGGATAGCCCCACCTAGAACCTTCATGTGGGGATGATTTCCACATCCTTTATAACTCTAGAACCTGTACATCAACTTATACTGCCTAATCACCGCCTTACTTGTCATTTTGGTATTTTTGTTGGTCGCCTTGTGAACCATACACTATTAGCGATTCTTGTGACTAAGAATCCCCCCCCCTTTTTTTTCTCTTGCTCTGTTTTTCTATATGGAGGCCAGCGACTTGATGGAGGAGGCAAAGACATCACCGACAAGCCAACATCCAACAACCTCAGCAGTGGTAGACCAGACACCAGGACTTACCACCAAAGGGTCTTGTAAACAACACTCGCCATAGAAAAAGAAAATAATCTCAATAATAATTCCTACAGCTTTAACATCCAAACTGTTATTAATTTATGGACCAAAAGTGTAGAGACACACTTTCCTTTCTGACCACCTATGGACACTACAAACACTGACCCAGTCAGCCTAGTCAACTGATTATAAAGCCAGTTTTTCTTGTTTTTTTTTCACAAGGCCACGATACATAAATAAAAACAACACGCTGCATTTTTATTTTTATCCTTTTCTACTATTTAAGAACATTATGAAGGCCACAAGCCAGGCAGCAGGATTTTGTGATCTTAAGATGCCATAAAGTTCTTTCCTTTCACACCGTACTATTTCAAACCCAACCATGTCAAATATTTATGGGTTTTAGCTAGTTTATATTTTTCTAAAATTTTACAAGGAAGCACTGGCAGCCAGTATTTTCGCAGGATCAAATCTAAATAGCAGCCAGAGCCACCTTTTTATTCTTGTATTAACCTTGTCACTCTCAACCAATGATCACCCCAGGTAGACTGAAGGCTAAACATACTAAATTCTCCATTAACTAAGACAAACCTTTTACCAAATAAGAAATCCTCCTAAAATTAAATTAACCACAACCAAAAAGCCAATTTTTTTTTTAGAAAAATTCCTCAAACATATTACCTAAAAGCCTTCAGACTCCCTAAGCCTTATCAGTATTATAAGGACTGACTGATTGATTTTGCCAGTCATCAATTACCTTACCTCTGTTTTTATTTATTATGTTGTATTGTATATTGGCTCAAGACCTAAATACTAAGTGCCTACCGGTACTGCAGCAGACTTCAATATTAACTTGTCTACCTCAAGGTCTGCCTTAAAGCCAATAACTGCATGTTTTAGGATAGTTTTTATTCCTTTATCTTTGCGTGAACTTTAGAGCTAGATAAATAATCCAGCCCTTGTATCCTACCACGACCTGAATTTTTCATATTCTTCTTGTCAAAATTACAAACAACACTTCTTTGGCACAGTTTGTTTTGTACTGTTTATAAATTATTCATGTTCAACCAAAAACCAATATTAAATATCTCCTTAATACTGTAAATTTTCAACTTAAATGATAAGATGTAATACCTATTATTACACATCAAACATATTGTCAGTAGACCTTTTCTCACAAACTTCCTCCTTAAAACCTCGCGTGGAATCGAGTAGGAATGTGGGGATTTGTCAGTAGACCGTTATAGGTATTGTACTTATCATATTTATTTTTCACCTTGACTCTACCATGTAACCCAGTGTCCGAGTCTACCCACAAGCCAAACCATACCAAAGACCAAAGGCTGGCGGTGTCAACTGCACTCAGTGACCCCGCCTCCTCCCACTGGAGGATACGCCGTCAATCACAAGCAGCTCGCTGCATGCTGGAAATTCCTAGCAGACAATGTTTAGACCAACTCCTCCTGCAGGAGGACATGCCCATTGATCATGAGCAGCTCACAGCATACCGGGAATTCCCAGCAGCTATATTTAGAACCATACTGAACTCTGTGAACCCCAGTGCTATGTTTGGGATCCCCCCTACATACCTGCACTGGAGTTCCCCAGTTACTATATTTAGCTCACCTGATACTATTTTTAGGATGAGCTGGGTGAGCAGCTCCTACTACAAATACCTGTGGAGGGAGCAGCTCACTCATCTGTCTACCTTCATACTTCATACCACACACACTCACGTGAGACAAGAGCCCTTGGCTCAAGGGCTAGGCTTGGACACTGTTGGGCACCCTTATACTGTATCACCAACTATACCTCGTGGACTTCAATGAATAAAGTGGATATCAAACTGGATTCCTGATTCGTCTGTATTCATCCTTATTCATCATTTACGGACTCGTTGACAATATGTACAAGCGAAGCTCACCTAGCTGTATATACTTAGTAAACATCAACTGTGCCACACCTAGCTGTAGGGTGTAGTACTAATGCATATTTTATTGATGACTACAGTGTAGTGGGCAATAATGGACGACATATATATGTAGTATCAAAATATGTGATATGAATCTAGAAGGTCACAGGCAAGTATGCGTGCATATCTTAGCTTCCTTTACTTTTCTAGACAGTGAAACACTCGACAATGACATCGCCGTCATGAAATTAAATTCACCCGTGGATCACATCGGTAAAGATGAAATCACACCAATACCACTTTGTACGACTACACCAGCAGCTGGCACTAAATGTACTGTAGCAGGATGGGGAACGTTACAAGGTGAGGATCTCATGTAAAAAAAGGGGTCTATTTCAAAACAACCTGCGATCACCAAATAGCTTACTGATCACCAAAATGCCACTATGATCACAGAATCTGACTGAAACATTGGCTCTATCCTCTAACATATATGATAAAGGGTTTGAGTGTATATGTATACAATGCTTCTATTACTATTGTGGTTTTGAAAAGCTCAAGACTCTTTTCCATCATTCATAACAATCATTTATAATGCAATTGGTATCATAATGCTTTAGGACAAATCATACAATGGATGATTGTTTGAGAATCATACAATGGAAGATTGTTTGAGACTGTTCTGAAACATGCCCCTGACAATATATCATGACACATGCACTTAGGTGTAGATCATTGTGTTACAGTGGCGGATTTAGAGGACGCGCACGCCCATGTGCCCCCATTTTTCCAGTTCTGAAGAGATTAATTATGTATTTTGAACCCAAAAATTTGCTCAGAAATAGGGGATGTGCCAAGTCTTCTGGCTCATGCCCCCTCCTTTTCCAGATCCTGTATCCACCACTGGTGTAGCATTGATACATTTATCATGCCCATAGCCCCAAACTGGTTTATTTAAATCACTTTCTCCCTTCTATCTTCTTTGGAGAACTATATCTGAATGCACAATGAGCCTTTACTATTGGTAGAAATATATGTAAGATTAGGGGGCCTGATCTCTGCATGCTACTCCTGTATGTTGGCTTGATGGGAAACGAAATTTGCACGGGTATCCCGTGAGAATAATACTCCTATTCGCATGGGATTTTCTAGTACACAGGACTCCATGAAAAGTTCTGGGAAACGGAACTGCACAGAAATTCTGGGATACCGGACAGGTCTTTTTGGGAAATGGGACTAATTATTTTGGAAAAGGGATTAATCATTTGGGAAACGGGACTGCAATTTATTTGGGAAACAGGATTGCTCATTTGGGAAAAGGGACATTTTTAATGTTCCATACACAGGACAATGTCATCTACCATAGTACCATGGGATGAAGAAAGTCCCCAGAATTTGGGAAACAGGACATTTGGGAAACAGGACATCTAGAAATATGGGAAAAAAGGCACAATAATAAATTCAGTAAAAGGGACTTTTGGTATTCTGTGTCCTAGAAAATCTCGTTTCCCATTTCCTAGAAAAGAATCTTACTCGCATAAGATGCCCGTACTAGTATCATGGGCCCTGCCTGACCATATTGATCATAGAAAAATTGGAGCACATCCTTTATGGCATGGGATCTATCCTGCTACTGTAATTAGAATTACCACACTCTACACCTGCTTAAAATGGGTATTCCACTGCCATCCGTCGGCCAAAATTTCACTAATCTGACTGCTTTTTCCCATACTTCCACATAATCAAAAGTGATTGGATTAGCAAAATTTCGGCCGACTGACATCGGCATCTATCCTGTGTATATATACTCCCAAGTGGGTCATTTTTTCAAAAATCCTGGCAAATATTCCCCTCAAATCCTGTCACCTGGGGTTTCATAGGTCATAGGTTATCACAATCATTTTCGCCAATAAGATAGGTGTCTGGTATCATTTTAGTAGAACTTTTGAGAAGAACTGCCCTAAACCTGCACTACAAATGGTTAGCAGAGAAGGTCAGATATTTTTAACCTGCTCAGAAATTTGTGCTTACAGCCTCTTTTTGGTAAAATTCTTATGAAAATATATACAAAAAGCTTTCATTTTGTATGAAAATTGTGTTTGAGTTGTTATCAACCCTTGTGGATTTGCAAGTGTTTGTAGGCAATGTTTGTCCACAGGTAACCACCCTATATATAGTGCTCCTCTGCCCTGGCCTACCACCCAACTGCATGTATGAGTGCCCTTCTATGGGGCTTTACCTCTGATACATGGCAAATTTGTCAGGTCCATAATCTCTAATAATTTCCAATCTATTTAAAATAGAGGCAAAGTTCCAACCTTTTTATGATCCTTGTAATACTGTGCATCAACACAAGGAGAAACAGCTGTATTTCGTGTATTTGGAAATGCTAGTGTGGTAATGCTACTGGAATATAAAACCTTTTTTACCTGATCTCACTGCAGAGTATGGACCTGCTTCCCAAACACTCCAAGAAGTAAAAGTCCCCATCGTTTCACAGCAATCATGCAGAAACAGCTACGGTAACGAAATATCGGTAAGACAAATGCAAGCACTGTCAATTTGGTATCAACTGGAATGTTGATTTTAAATTTTGTTAATCTGAGACATAGTATATTTCATTTCTTCTTCCCCAAGGCCTTGTGTTGAGATCCAAGTATACAAGTAGGTATCAAAATGATCAGGAAACCCAAATATGATAAAAAATTCAAGCACTGTTCATAGTCTGGCTGTCAGGTATGCAATGACCACACATATCTGTATTTACCTAGTATCTCACGACGGTCCCACTAGGTGGCACCACTTCCCACCACCTGATGTAATAGTATATACAAACACGTGCAGGGGGAGTCACTGATCACTGACATCTTTAGTTTTTACAGTGCACTGGTTCACACAATAAAAATTACAAAATTGAATTGAATTAATTATATAACATATTTGTATGTTTGTTATAGGACAACATGATTTGTGCAGGGGAACAGGAAGGTGGCAAGGACTCGTGCCAAGTGAGACATTTCCTTATTTTTTTTAAAATTTTAATGTAGTGCAATACTTGAGCCTATGCAACCCATAGATATTAAATAATTCTGAACCTCGCTTTTATGAGCTATACCTAACCTTCAATGGGCCCATGAGCTCCCCCCAAAAAAATGAAATGAAAAAGATAAGCAAACATAAATCATGTCAATACAATAATAGATAGAATTGTTGATATGTGTTAAACTGAGGTACAGTGAAATAAAAACATAATATCTTCTGCTGTGCTGCATAATGTTATACAATGATGTCCTTTATACACAGGGTGACTCAGGGGGGCCACTGGTGTGTAATAATAAGTTATGCGGTGTAGTGTCATGGGGCTATGGGTGCGCCGAACCGAATAGTCCAGGCGTCTACACTAATGTGAGCAAGTATGTAGGCTGGATACAAAATGCCAAAAATACCTTCTCCTAAGGTAAGCACAAGATTTATTATATGGAAAAGACTTTTTTGGGGGCCATTTTGCAATGTTGTAAAGAGATGTTGCTGCCTATGCGGGTCTGGAAAAATAGCAGCACAGTATGACCTGGTTTGAAATCGTCCAAATGTTTTATTTTGTTATGGTGCAAGGCAGTTTATGCCTCAAAATCACCTATTGGAACTTGAAGTCGGTCCTTAAAAAAACATCTTCCTAGACATCAGTTACTAACAATTCACTCCATCACACACACAGGTTATAAGGGACCATACCGCCGTTCTGCTGCAGGAGACATACTTCAACTCCTCCCACTGGCCAGAGTCAGGAACACAGTTGATCAATGTTGTCAGCTGAATCCAGGTTTGGTAACCAGAAAACAATAAAGATGTAATGAAAATGGCATTATACATGTTACTTTGTACATATTCTAGTTACCAGTATTAACAACTTTATAAAAAAATATATTGATGATCTGAGACCAATGATGCGCCAGTAAAGCTTATCCCAGTATAGTTGCACACACTTATACACACCATCATGGTGTGTGCGATTATAATACCTTAAGAAATTACCTCTCAAGAACATGATAAACATTATACGCAATGCTATGCTTAAATTGATTCGAAAATAGACATAAAGACTAAGAAAGCTCGATAAGGCAGATGACTTACACCAATCTTTCACCTAAGCTAACCCTTGACAGATGTGTACAAAGTAGTATATGGTCAATTGCACTGAGTTGGAGTTACACTTATATTTTCCCGATGCAAGGGTGTAAAAACCAAATAACACTGTACAACGGCCAAGACCAAACATAACTATTAAACCTAAATTCGGGCTGTTAAATCTGAAAATGAGGTTAAAAAATGCCTATTGGCTCTCAATTTTTTAAAATATCCATAGGGTGCCATATATGCTGAAAATCACCTCCGAGGGCAATGATTTCACTATGTTTACCTATATAGTGTAGTCCAAACATGTACAAGAGCTTTCTTATGTCATTCCTGGTATTTGTCTGGGGAATATCAAAACTTTGACACTTGTGCAAATCATCTTTCACGCAAAAGTGGCTCCTAGGCCTTTATCATTCTAAGCATCAGAAACAGAGTTTTATGGAATATTATGTGTTCAGTGTTAGCACACTCCATATGCATGGTTGTTGCAGTTTAGGTAGTTCAGAAGCAAGAGTCCGTCTTGGATAATGCCAAAAGGGGTCAAAATGTGTATAATAGATATATTATATCCACACCAAATAGGTTCGATTTCATGTACATTGTATTATAACCACTTGTTTCGGGGATATGTTGCTTCATTTTGGTACAAGGGCAGTCATCTTAAAAAGATAGCCAAATTTCCATGTTTACTTCTTTGAAATATTGAATTCCGGATCATTTAGGTCATCCAACCATGTTTTATGGGGAGTAAGGGTGCATCTAAACATTAGGATTATCCATAATCATGAGATTAAAGTGAGGGTAATTTGAACTATCCTTTAAAAAAAAGGTGGCTCAGTTAGTGACATACATTGGGAAAGATTCTAATGGGACCTCTCAGAGATGGAAAAATGCTACCAAAGATAGTGGTTACCTTTTCTTCTAGCAGGCTAGTAATGGGGTCTGATGTGGGATGAGCCTGAACATTGTGTACAGAGGACAGCCACTTGAGCCAGTCCCGAACATGTGTCATCTAGCTAACGTTTCCAATCATATTTACTACTTTTACTGCATATTACTGAGTCCAAGGATGAATAATTCATTAAATGGGTACGAACAATCCCTGATTGTTGGACTTATTGATCAGGACAGTTACCTGAGCCACCCACCTGACAATAACTCTACACATGCACCCAGGTGGTGCGAACTCACACACTCTCACCTGTTGGACAGGTGTACCCTGGCATACCTATGCAGCAAGCCTAAGGGCACCTACACGTACTCATCCACACTGCTGTGTTTTTTGTTTTTTTTAGCCATAATGGTTAACTGTTTAGTTTGCAATACTGCTTACCATTGAAACAAGAAACATTGCCCAAACTGTGGGGTATTGAACCACAAGTACAAGACTCAGGAGAGGAGTAACATGGATTCTCAGGAGGAACAGGAGGAGGTGAGTCAGGGACATGCTAACATGGCCACCCCCCTGCAACCCCCAAGGCAGCATGGTTCACCTACTGATAGCAGTCAGCTGAGTAAGCCACATACTTCCCCTGAAACTATCATTAGACATAGAATGGCAGCAGCTGAAGAAAAGGCAGAGTTACTTAAAAGGAAAGGGGAACTGTTAGGCTTACAAGAGAGGTTAGCCATGATAGAACTTGAGAATGCAGAGCTTGAACAATCTTATATTGAATCATTGAATGATATTACTGCCAAACAGAATGCTGCCAGGCAGAAGCGGCAGGCTGCATTCGTAAATTTCAATGATTTGGCTGCACCCAGAGGCACTGTTCACCCGGAATATGGATTTACGAACACAGCCAGCGGTCGTCAAGGAGACGTAGCGTCTGGTTCACTCGATGGCCGGTCCGATCTACTCACGGAACGCCGTGGTGCCAACGAGACGCAGGGCGACAGGGCGGACTACGGCGAGACGCTCGACGACAGGCAGTTTACGAACACACCCGGGGGAGGAGGACGCGGACAGTCCGGTCTACACACAGAGCGCAGTAGAGCGGATTATGGCGAGACGCTCGATGCAGCGTTTACGAACGCACCCAGGGGAGGAGGACGCGGACACACGAGGCGCCGTGGTGCAGATTACGGCGAGACGCAGGGCGAAGGAGCATTTACTCAGATCTATACTAGGATGGTTGCACATAACTACTGTTCACCCTACAAGTAAATCCAACCTGCTTAGTGTCAATGGGTGATTAAACTATATGCTATAAGTCAACATTACATGCATAAAACTAAATCAATGTTAATGTTCCCCGAGGAAAGGATTAGAGAGAGGAAGGAGCCGACCATATGGGTTGAAAGAACATAGCACCATGGGACCCATATTAGCACCTCAGTTCAGACTGAACTGCTGGTAAGTTGGTGGACTTCTGCCTCCTCCTCTCCATCCCTTTCCTCTTTATCTTATCCCTGAGGTGCGAGACCTTTGAGGTAGTAGAGCTCCTCTTTTTAGAGTTTCTTACCTTAGGCAAGGGTCTATTTTTAGCACTAGTACTGCTACAGGTTTGGGTACCCTCATTGGCCTCCCTCTGCACTGTTCTTGTGAAACTTGCCATGATAACCCTAGGGAACTTCAAGAGATTTGATAGGACTTTAGGGTCCTGGCTATTGAAAAGCCTGTGCATCTTCTCACTGTCAGGCTGTAGAGTGTAGATGTCTCAACACAAAAGTAGAGCTCTCTCTTTTACAAAGGCCTTTACACAGTTCCCTTTCAATGTTGTTATACCTGCCAGCCACCACTGGGATGTAGTGGTTGCTACATCTAAACCTACACAGATCAGTAGCCTCCCTCTTGTTCAAGACTGTGAGAGGTGTAAAAAGACCAGTTCCTTCTTATGCATTGAATAGCTTGTGCACCAACTGGACTCAGCAACTTTGCTCCAGTTTTTCTTTTCTATACATAGGAATCTGTCTTTGAACTAGACTTTCTTACTGGCCGGGTTTATATAGCCTGGATCCGTGTTCTTAGTACCAAACTACCGTCACTAATACAATGTTGAGGAAGAAGACAGGACACTAGAAGTACAAGTAATGCTGTTTATTACCTAGCCACCTGGAGGCTGTTGCTAAAAGATTTGGAATGGATTATGTTGGAAGTGCTATTTCCAAAACAGAACGCAGTCACCTCAGGGAATTGATTCCCTTGCCTTGTGTGTTGTGAAAAGGGAATCCGTCAGAGGATTGGTATAGGAGTGGTTCAGAGTCAGGGTGTGACTCTCAAGGATGAACCAATTTCTCTGGGGAAGTCGACTCTCAGGGTGGAGAAGAGCAGAGAACTGGAAGATAAAATAGCTACAGTCAGAATTCGCTCCAATTCTTTTTGCAACAGCCTCCTCCTGAGCAGGCTTTGCCATCTGAGTCTCGTAGTGTATTCTGTTCTCTCTAGCTCCCAGATGGAAAGTTGATCTGATATCATTGCTTCCTTACCAGGTCAGGAACCATATTTCTTGTGGTTGTAAATCATACGGTATATAATTACATTCCACGGTGATTCACAGGGGGCCTTGACATTATTTGGCCTCATGTGTGTAGAAAGTCCATATGAGAGCAGAGCCTCCATCTGGTGAGATTCACCTCTCTAAATGACTAATAGATAAGTGCAAAAGTTCTAAACAATAACTCCATTGTCTGTTTAACATCTTCACATTTTTAGAATTTAACATTTATGGTGATTAGAACTTATGTATGTCCTAAAGACATTGTTCACTAACAATGTACCAAGCCCAAATGTTTAGCCATTAAACATGCTTAAACTGCAGCACGTTGAGTGTAGAATAGCCTATGAATATATACTGACAGTATCATTACATAAAGCAAACTGTGATATCTTTGAAAATTAGCCTGAATGGTACAACTTCAATCTGGCCAAACATCAGCTTTGTAGAATCATCCGTTTCACTGGGCATAAAAGCATATGTATATGGACGGACCCACATTTCAAAATCTTGTCCCATGGACTAAAGAAACAGGTCCATTATTTGTCTTTCTTTTGGCAAACAAATGATCACCCCTTCCAACTTGAACTCCCAGCTGTTGTCATCACGTGACACCTGCCACCATTCAAAAAGTTCCTCCACTTTGATCCTACCACCCTTAATGTGAATAACCCTTCCTGGGAGCTCTGATCTGTTTAAGTGGAACAAACTCCAAAGTAGGTTCTCCAGTGGTGGGGTTGGGGTTTCCAGATCCACAGGAACACCAGCTGCTCTGTTCATTATAACTGTGAAAGTGTCAGGTGATTATCGATGATTAGCCGAAAAATTATGTGGTAGCTTGCAGTGATACCCTTCAGTGCTCTATCCCATTAGTCCTGGTGCCATCTAGAGGGACCTTGCTGCAAAAATGAGGTTTATTGTTGGATTTGACCATGACCTTGACCTTCAAACCTATTGATATTAACAGGATGTGAATGTACAACCTTGTAAACATATAATTTGCTGTTGAAATTAAATGTTTATGCCTATTAGCTGGGAAGAAATAAGCTTTCCTAAATGTCATCATATATATATTGCATCATTGAGCAAGACTGTCCACTGCCTATCGCCACATGGGTAAATCCTGATGAGAAATTTTAAAACTGTTAAATTTAACCTTATAAATATAACATTTAGACTGTTATACCTCATATATAATGTGCGCCCCTAATTTAAGAGACTGACATAGGATGCACATAGGGCCTGATTCTTAGTAGGGTTTCTCTTCCTATACCAGATCTTGGCGTTACCGTAGGTCCCCCATTTCTGACTAGGTGGCTAGGAGGGGAACCTGTAGTTCATGCAAAACTCAGAAGAGGGAGAGTTCTTTGGCCCCCCCTGCAGCAATTTCTATGGTGATGGCCACCTGCTGTTATGTGGTAAAAGTATGGGGGGCCTGGGGATGAACAGACACACAGCCAAACTCCAAGGTGCACTATAAGGCACTCTATGGACTATTGTTCTATGCTCTATAGCATATAAGCAGGACTTTATATGCAGGGTTTTTATTCTAATTGCAGAGGACCCCCAACCCTGAATTTCCAATAACTGAATATGTGTCAATATAGGTATATATAGATTAGAGAGTCTGGAAATCCATTTTTTTATTAAAAATATTTGGGTCCTATAGGAATAAATTCCTCACTTAATGTTCTAATTACACAGGTTTCTGTTAGGCTCTACTACTGTGTTGAATGTTATAGATAAATTTGATGGAGAGAGGAACCTACCTATGACATGGTAACATTAAACGGTGGGTACTTCTGGCAATTACTGGCACTAAGAAATGGTTGTAACGAGACATAGACTTGTAGCCAGTGTCCAGTATGATATGGTGAAAGATTTCTCTTTGTGAATGTTGTCAACTCCATGAGGAGTGTGCTAACTATCTCACAAATACCATTCAGGGATTCCATTTGATTCTCAGTGCTCAAGAAATCCCTTGGTGCTGCGAGTTTAGTGTTTATACTGTGCATTCAAGATTATCCTGAAACACATCCCATTCATTGCACCAGGAATTGGTTCTCTCACATTATTCAATGTCTTCAGTATCAGGATCATAATCCTCCTCCTCATAGTAATCAGGAAAAGAGACCTTCAGCGCCTCCCACAACAAAAGGAGTCAAGTCACACTAATCAACAGAGGCACAGATTCTTCTTCTCCATACCAACCAAGAACAATGAATGTGAGCCTTTGAAGGTTTCTAAGCACATCTTTGGAGCAGTTGTGTAAAGCAATAATATTTTTGATCCCTTCTGGGAGAGTGGTGATAGCTCTAGCAGCAGAAAACTCGTACAAAACTTGATGACCAAAGTAATAATAGGTTTCCCTTCTGACGCCTCTGGTGATCCTTGTACGCCTTTTAAGGAAGATAATGTAGGGTGATTGTTAGATGTTGAACATCTGTAGATGATCCAGGGAGTTGTGACAACATGTATAATTTCATCAAAGGATGCATTATGATTTAGTAATGGCGGGTCAGTTGACGATCTACCAGGTGGTGAAGGTGCTGGGTCTTTTTTACCACGTCCTCTCCCTCTAGTTCCTTCTGCCGGGGTGGCCATCATGTAGAATATATGTTTATAAAACTAAAAACATATTTTGAGCAATGCACATAGGTCGACAGTGGTGATAAACTCGTAAGTCTGCGGAGCGCTCGCTTCTAGCGTCTTAGCCCAGTGCCGCCATGTTCATGTACCACCATCATGCCTACCACACATTGTTGATGCACTCCTGCATTCACGCACCATGCCTACCACACATTGTTGATGCACTCCTGTATTCATGCATCATGCCTACCACACATTGTTGATGCACTTCTGCATTCATGCATCATGCCTACCACACATTGTTGATGCACTTCTGCATTCATACATCATGCCTACCACACATGGTTTGATACAGTCCTGCATCCATGCATCATGCCTACCACACATGCCTGTTGCACTCCTGCATCATGCCTATCACATTGGGTTGATATGTCTTTACCACATGGTTGATCACTATTGTAGCACAGAGGGTTGTTGACATAGATGGGTGGAAGCCGAGTGCCAAGTGTCAGGGCTATATTTGTGCACCTGAATGTTTTAAGCACTCTGGATAGAGGCCTGGAACACACGAGGGAGGCCATGTTCATGGACTAATTGATGGTCATTAGAGGCAAGGAGGGAAATCCAGCGTAGCATCGCAATCAATAACATAGGAAGTTATGTAAATAAGGCAAAAAACTATATTTGTAAATATGTGATCATTTGGACTCACCACTTGTTACCATGACAACTGATCATTTTTAGTGAAATTTGTGATCATTTATAGCACTTCAGTAGCTATAAATTCCTTGTGTCTGGTTTTCTGTGATATAAATCTTCTATAATTATCATTACTTGGATTATGGGGATTTTACATATCGAATCATGGCGGTCAGAAACAAAAGAAAAAGAAGAAAAATGCCCAAATCACATCTGAAAAATTCCAGCAGCCAGAGGCAATAAATAAATAGATGAATGAAACTGAAAAAAGGGCAATTAAGATTTTGCCATTAAATGCCACCTTTTGAACTGCAATAACAATCTCCAAAGAAGAGACACATATGAAATACAGTATGAATTCAATATCATTGTCATGAGAAAAGGTAAAGGTAAAAGCTAATAATCATTTTTTATCAGAAAAACCCTGAGTTACCCATTTAACTTTCATGTGGTGTTGAAATCTTAATTTTACAAATTATATTACCAAATTTGGTTAGAATTATTTATAATTCTCCAAATGGAGTAAAGTGATTCAGAAATCTCAATATGTGATACCAATTTGATTGGTTTCTCCCAATCCACTTGAAGTTGTGCATCAGCGTCCTATATTTATTCAGTGTCAGTGAAGGAGAACTGATGTATGTCAAGTGGTAGACCTTGTGGGTGGCTATATCGATGATTTCTGGGCATAAAAAGGCATCGGTGAAATGAGCAGTATCAAGGTCCTGGTGTACTGAGACGATCATCATCATGAAGCTTCTCATTCTGATTGTGGGCATCCTCTTCACTCTGACTGAAGGTTGGTTATAACAATGTCTAAATCTTTGTAGTGGACCAGACTGGGTGGTTCGGCAGATGAGGCTAGGAGGATGTTTTCCAGAGAACAAGGCTAGGAGAATTTTATGCAGAAAACCACTGCCAGCCACCCATGCTATGCATTTATTGCCTCCAGGCCCAATTGGACCTTGAAGATGAAAATGCTAAGGATAGGTTATCCTGGTTAACTTTCACCGCAAATACCAGAAAGTCTAATGCTGTAGGTTGGTTATAACAACGTATTGTCAACGAGTCCGTAAATGATGAATAAGGATGAATACAGACGAATCAGGAATCCAGTTTGATATCCACTTTATTCATAGAAGTCCACGAGGTATAGATGGTGATACAGTATAAAGGTGCCCAACAGTGTCCAAGCCTAGCCCTTGAGCCAAGGGCTTGGGTCTCACGTGAGTGTGTGAGGTATGAAGTATGAAGGTGGAAAGATACTATGCTAGTGATGGTGAGCTGCTCTACCTACAAGTATTTATAGTAGGGGCTGCTCACCCAGCTCATCCTAAAAATAGTATCAGGTGAGCTAAATATAGTAACTGGGGAACTCCAGTGCAGGTATGCAGGGGGGATCCTAAACATAGCACTGGGGTTCACAGAGTTCAGTATGGTTCTAAATATAGCTGCTGGGAATTCCCGGTATGCTGTGAGCTGCTCATGATCAATGGGCATGTCCTCCAGCAGGAGGAGTTGGTCTAAACATTGGCTGCTCGGGAATTTCCAGCATGCAGCGAGCTGCTCATGATTGACAGCTTATCCTCCAGTGGGAGGAGGCGGGGTCACTGAGTGCAGTTGACACCGCCAGCCTTTGGTCTATGGGCATGGCTTGGCTTGTGGGTAGACTCGGACACTGGGTTACATGGTAGAGTCAAAGGTGAAAAATAAATATGATAAGTACAAATACCTATAACGGCCTACTGACAGTATAAATCTTAGTTTTTTACTCTGACTGAAGGTTGGTTATAACTGCGTATAAATCTTAGTGTATCACTCTGACTGAAGGTTTGTCACAACAATATCTAAGACAATAAATCTTGAGGTAGATGTTGAAAGAAATCAAACACCGATTTACTTTGATATCCGTTTGGATATAAAAGAGTCCAGAAAATGTCAAGATAGGTTTTTTGAATCTAACCCATACTTTGTGCAATCTAGTGTGAATCAAGGAATTCTGATATCATTTTATTTCCTTCTGTTTCCCAAGGACTGCCATCAACAGCAAGAAATGAGGAGGATGGGGAAGAGGTTGACCTTGCTGATAGAATTGTTGGTGGAACAGAAACCCACCGCAAGAATCACCCTTATATAGTCAGTATAAAAGGAAAGGTAGCAAGGTCTCTCTGTGATTTCACCTCTACACCAAATCCAACTCAAAACCCAAACCCAAATCCAACTCCAAATCCAAACCCAACTTCAAAACCAACTCCAAACCCAAATCCAAACACAACACCAGATGCAAATGGTGATACAGAATGTACAGTCTCATTGGATTGCGTGTATAATGATAGAAACTGCCCCCAATGCTGGTATGATTATATCAACAACTATGATTATAATAGCAACAACTATGTTTATAATAGCAACAACTGGAATGGACGTGGCAACAACTGGAATGGCAATCACAATGGGGGCCATCTCCATGCCGGACATGGACATGGCCACGGTGGTCATGGTAATGGCAGACGAGCCCATGGCCACAGATGCGGTGCATCCCTGGAAAGCGCTCAATATCTAGTGACGGCTGCTCATTGTGTTGATACGTAAGTACCCATTTAAGGTATTAAGGTGTTAAATATACCATATTGAAATAAAACCTGACAGCGAGCATGGAAAGTTACATAGATAGTTAAACTCACTCAAATTAGGAATTGTGATTTAAATTGCTCTAGAAAATATTGGTCTAATCACTGCTTGCCCAAAGTGCCTCAAAATGAATTGTCTAATCACAACACAATGCTCTTCACTGGATAGCCCTTGACATACCTGTCTCACCTCAGTACCTCCTGTTGGCTAGTGTGACAGGCTTTGAGTAGTTTTAAGTACACCTTGAGAATTAGGACTGACCATTTATTCACAGCACATAGGTTCCCTCTTTAGTCAACCAGACATACCTGATTTTCAGGATAGGAATACATACAGGGCATGTGGAATATTTCATACAACCACTTTATATTTTAACACATGGTTTAGAATGTTGTCTAGATAGTGATTGATAAGAATCCCCAAATTTAATACTGTGATAGCAAACATGCCAACTTTAAGTAGGCCTAAATGGTTTTATTTCTAGGGAATTTTCTATTTCATATAACATATTCTGTGAACATGTCAAGCCACTTTCACAATATTACAGAAACTCTGTCATATTAATATTCTACACTTTACAGTGGTTCCTGTTATGAAGTTGTAGTTGATGAAAATAACAGAGGGTCTCCGGGTGGAAAAACTATCCGCTATGCCCTAGCCAAACAACACGAAGGTTACAGTAAGAAGTGCAAACATTTTTCATTCATTATGTCCCTGTATCTGCAGGAGCATTCCTGCAGATACAGGGACATTCCTGCAGATACAGGGACATTCCTGCGGGTATAGGAGCATTCCTGCAGATACAGGGACATTCCTGCAGATACAGGGACATTTCTGCGGGTATAGGAGCATTCCTGCAGATTAAGGGACATTCCTGTGGGTACAGGAGCACTCCTGCAGGTACAGGAAGATTTATGTGGGTACAGGAGGATTCTTGCAGGTACAGGAGGAGTCTTGCCATCACTTGTCTTGAATCCATGTGGTGGGGAATGTATGCATACAGACATGCTTTTAACTGTTTTTTGTACACCCAGAAGAATTATCTGTGCATCCTGAAGAGTTATTTTCTGTACCTACAAGAATTGTTCAGTGCCTGTGAGAATTGTACCTGTACCCACAAGAATTCATCAGTACCTGAAAGAATTTTTTCAGGGTCTGCAAGACTTGTTTCAGTGTCCGGAAGAATTGTTTCTGTGTCTGAAGAAATTGTTCAGTATCCACAGGAATTATTCTGTACCTGCAAGAATGTCCCTATACACCCATGCATGCTCCTGTACCTGCAAGAATATCCCTGTACCCGAAGGAATTGTTTAGTATCAACAAGAATTGTTTTTGTACCTCCAAGAATTGTTCAGTATCCATAAGAATTGTTTCAATACCTCCAAGAATTATTCAGTATCTGCAAGAATTGTTTGAGTACCTCCAAGAACTGTTCAGTACATCCAAGAATTGTTCAGTACTCGCAGGAATTGTTCAGTACCCACAGAAATCATTTCTGTACCCCCAAGAATTGTTCAGTACCTGCAAGAATATATTTACGGCGAAAAAACTATTTTTGGCATGTCTTATTAGGGGCTATGTAGGTATTTGTCTGACATTCTTCCACCATATCCAATCTTATGATTCTGAATGACATGATTATTGTAAAATCTAGCTATGGGGTAAAAGTAGTCATCATATGAACATAGTGAACAAGTTGGGGATTAGTGGATAATTGATGATAGCTTTATTGTACAAAGGTACATGCTGTTTAGATGGTAACACAGTGAGTAGCTAGTTGGGAATATGTACAGGCGAAGCTCACCTAGCTGTATATACTTAGTAAACATCAACTGTACCACGCTAAGTGGTAGGGTGTGGTACTACTGCACATATTATTGGTGACTACAGTGTAGTGGGCAAAAATGGACGACATATATATGTAGTATCACAATATCTGATATGAATCTGGAAGGTCGCAGGCAAGTATGCATGCATATCTAAGCTTCCTTTACTTTTCTAGACAGTCGAACAATGGACAATGACATCGCCGTCATGAAATTAAATTCACCGGCGGATCACGTCGGTAACGATGAAATCACACTGATACCGCTTTGTAGGACTACACCAGCAGCTGGCACTAAATGTACTGTAGCAGGATGGGGAACGTTACAAGGTGAGGATCTCATGTAAAAGCAGGGGTCTATTTCAAAACAACCTGCAATCACCAAATAGCTCACTGATCACCAAAATGCCACTATGATCATAGAACCTAACTGAAACATTGGCTCTATACTCTAACATATATGATACAGGGCTTGAGTGTATATGTATACAATGCTTCTATTTATATTGTGGTTTTGAAGAGCTCAAGACTCTTTTCCATGATTCATAACAATCATATATAATGCAATTGGTATCATAATGCTTTAGGACAAATCATACAATGGATGATTGAGAATCATACAATGGAAGATTGTTTGAGACTGTTCTGAAACATGACCCTGACAGTATATCATGACACATGCACTTAGGTGTGGATCATTGTGTTACAGTTGCGGATTTAGAGGATGCGCACACCCCTGCGCCGCCCCCCCCCCTTTTTCCAGTACTGAAGAGTTTAATCATGTATTTTGCTCAGAAATAGGGGATGTGGCAAGTCTTTTGGCCCATGCCCCCTCCTTTTCCAGATCCTGTATCCGTCACTGGTGTTGTATTGATACATATTTCGGGGGGCTGTGCCCCCAGCCCAAACAGTTTTTTAATCACTTTCTCCCTTCTATCCTTTTTGGAGAACTATATCTGAATGCACAATGAGCCTTTACTATTGGTAGAAATATATGTGAGATTAGGGGGCCTCATCTCTGATTGCTACTCCTCTATGTCTGCTTGATGAGAAGCGAAATTCGCACGGGTTTCCCGTGAGAATAATACTCCTTTTCGCATGGGATTTTATAATACACAGGACTTAGAATTCTGGGAAGCAGGACTCCATGAAAAGTCCTGGGAAATGGGACTGCACAGAAATTCTGGGAAACCGGACAGGTTATTTTAGGAAATGGGACTAATTATTTTGGAAATGGGAATAATCATTTGGGAAACAGGACTGCAATTTATTTGGGAAACAGGATTGCTCATTTGGGAAAAGGGACATTTTTAGCACAGGGATTAATATTCCATACACAGGACAATGTCATCTACCATAGTACCATGGGACGAAGAAAGTCCCCGGAATTCGGGAAACAGGATATTTAGGAAACAGGACATCTAGAAATATGGGAAAAAGGCACAATAATAAATTCGGTAAAAGGGTGTATCCGATGTCCTAGAAAATCTCATGCAAATTCGTCAGGTCCATAATCTCTAATGATTTCCAATCTATTTAAAATAGAGGCAAAGTTCCAACTTTTTTATGATCCTTGTAATACTGTGCATCAACACAAGGAGTAACAGCTGTATTACGTGTATTTGGAAATTAGTGTTGTAGTGCTACTGGAATATAAAACCTTTTTTACCTGATCTCACTGCAGAGGGTGGACCTGCTTCCCAAACACTCCAAGAAGTAAAAGTCCCCATCGTCTCACAGCAATCATGCAGAAACAGCTATGGTTACAACGACATATCGGTACGACAAATGCAAGCACAGTCAATTTGGTATCAACTGGAATATTGATTTTACATTTTGTTAATCTGAGACATAGCATATTTCATCACTTCTTCCCCAAGGCTTTGTGTTGAGATCCAAGTATGCAAGTAGATATAAAAATGATCAGGAAACCCAAATATGATAAAGAATTGAAGCACTGCTCATAGTCTGGCTGTTAGGTGTGCAATGATCTCACATATCTGTATTTACCTAGTATCTCACAAAGGTCCCACTAGGTGGCACCACTTCCCACCACCTGATGTAATAGTATATACAAACCCGTGCAGGGGGAGTCACTGATCACTGACATCTTTAGTTTTTACACTGCACTGGTTCACACAATAAAAATTACAAAATTGAATTGAATTAATTATATAACATATTTGTATGTTTGTTATAGGACAACATGATTTGTGCAGGGGAACAGGAAGGTGGCAAGGACTCGTGCCAAGTGAGACATTTCCTTTTTTTTTTTTTCAAATTTTAATGTAGTGCAATACTTGAGCCTATGCAACCCATAGATATTAAATAATTCTGAACCTCGCTTTTATGAGCTATACCTAACCTTCAATGGGCCTATGAGCTACCCCAAAAAAATGAAATGAAAAAGATAAGCAAACATAAATCATGTCAATACAATAATAGATAGAATTGTTGATATGTGTTAAACTGAGGTACAGTGAAATAAAAACATAATATCTTCTGCTGAGCTGCATAATGTAATACAATGATGTCTTTATACACAGGGTGACTCAGGGGGACCACTGGTGTGTAATAATAAGTTATGCGGTGTAGTGTCATGGGGCTATGGGTGTGCCGAACCGAATAGTCCAGGCGTCTACACTAATGTCAGCAAGTATGTAGGCTGGATACAAAATGCCAAAAATACCTTCTCTTAAGGTAAGCACAAGGTTTACAATATGGAAAAGACTTTTTTGGGGGCAATTTTGCAATGTCTTAAAGGGATGTTGCTGCCTATGCGGGTCTGGAAAAATAGCAGCACAGTATGTCCTGGTTTGAAATCGTCCAAATGTTTTAAAATATTTTGTTATGGTGCAAGGCAGTTTATGCCTAAAAATCACCTATTGGAACTTGAAGTCAGTCCTGAAAAAAACGTCTTCCTAGACATCAGTTACTAACAATTCACTCCATCGTACACACAGGGTATAAGGGACCATATGGCCGTTCTGATGCAGGAGACATACCTCAACTCCTCCCACTGGCCGGAGTCAGGAACACAGTTGATCAATGTTGTCAACTGAATCCACGTTTGGTAACCAGAAAACAATAAAGATGTAATAAAAATGGCATTATACATGTTCCTTTGTACATATTTTAGTTACCGGTATTAACAACTTAAAAAAAAATATATTGATGATCTCAGACCAAAGATGCGCCAGTAAAGTTTATCCCAGTATAATTGCACACACTTATAGATGGTTTTTGCAATTTTGGTAGTTCAGAAGCAAGAGTCCGTCTTGGATACTGCCAAAAGGGGTGAAGATGTATATAAAAGATATATTATATCCACACCAAATAGGCTCGATTTCATGTACATTGTAATATAACCACTTGTTTCGGGGATATATTGCTTCATTTTGGTACAAGGGCAGTCATCTTAAAAAGATGTTTACTTCTTTGAAACATTGAATTTAGGATCATTTAGGGCATCCAACCATGATTTATGGCGAGTAAGGGGGCATCTAAACATCAGGATTATTCATGAGATTAAAGCGAGGTTAATTTGAACTATCCTTTAAAAAAAATGTGGCTCAGTAAGTGACATACATAGGGAAAGATTCTAACGACACCTCTCTGGAGCTTAATTCAAAAGATCCTGGGATCACGACCCCAGCGATCTTAGGAATGAATCAGCCTTATCCTATTAAGCAATCTTAAGAGTTGACTGGGTTCACATATCCTAGCCAGCAGTAAGATCGCATCGATCTTAGCCTCAGCCCTCCTACACTATTCCAAGAAGAACTGACTAGGCACAGGGGTAAGAGTCCCAAAATAAAGGAATAGCTGTGGAGTCACTCTTCTTCACAAGAGTGCTTATACCATCGTTCCCCGTCCCCATATGGGCTAACAAAAGAGCACAGGGTGCAGTTGACCCCCATACAGTATTCAAGAGTTGTTCCCATGAATGTATGATTTATGCTTGCCTATTAGAAGCATTGTGCCCTCCGCCCAGGACAAAGAGAGAGAAGGGAAGAATTACCTTACAGTGCACTTAACGCATGAGTAGCCCTAAGAGCCCTCAAGGACACTCAGCAAACGTCCTCCCTCCCCTTTTTATGTATGCAGCAGGCTATTCACTCTTTCAATCAGGAGTGTTCCCTGTAAGTGCTCTTGTACCCTGGTGAAACCACTATGCATTTCTTTCACTAAGATCGCAGTGATCTTAGTGGTGGAAATGGAATAGTGAAGTGATCCCAGGACTAGCTATTCTGGACAGGCCTGCAACCACTGCATTACATAGGGTAGACCAGCCAGGTCTTATGATATGTGCCTACACTAAGATCGCTGGGGTTGGGATCCCAGGATCTTTTGAATTAAGCTGCAGAGATGGAAAAATGCTACCAAAGATAGTGGTTACCTTTTCTTCTAGCAGGCTAGTAAGGGGGTCTGATGTGGGATGAGCCTGAACATTGTGTACAGAGGACAGGCACTTGAGCCAGTCCCGAACATGTGTCATCTAGCTAACGTTTTCTATCATATTTACTACTTTTACTGCATATTTACTACTTTTACTGCATATTGCTGGCTGGCATCCTGGGGCTCTACTTGGGCGGAGGCCCTTTGACCGGGGATGGATGGAGGATTTTCTACCGACTTTTCACCTTGACGTCCTGCCCAACCAGTTCCATGTGTCCTACCTGGAGGAGCATACATATACCCATTGCACCCAGTTCCTGCGAAGTTCTTGATTGCTCACTGGTCGGGGCATGTCACTCATCTAATTGGACCAACTGTGGACACATCTGGAGTTCACTGGGGTGTAGGAGGAGGGGATGCTGAAGTCTGTCGCTGCCTGGAGGACCTTCGACACGGGGACTAGATGTTTATCCACTGTACTGTGTAGCCTACAGGTAGCCCCCCTGGTACCTGTGGACCCGCCTATTTGGACTATGCGTCCTGCCCGTGCACCCTCCAAGGGGTGTTGGGTCTTAAAAGCATACTTACTTACTTACTCACTGTCAGGCTGTAGAGTGTAGATGTCTTGACACAAGAGTAGAGCTCTCTCTTTTACAAAGGCTTCACAAACAAAGAGGTAGTGGAACTCATCACCAATTACATCAAGATGGCACATTGTGCATTAACGCAGTTCCCTTTCACTGTTGTTATACCTGCCAGCCACCACTGGGATGTAGTGGTTGCTACATCTAAACCTACACAGATCAGTAGCCTCCTTCTTGTTCAAGATTGTGAGATAGGCTTCAAAGACCAGTTCCTTCTTAAGCATGGAATAGCTAGTGCACCAACTGGACTCAGCAACTTTGCTGCTCCAGTTTTGCTTTTCTATACTTAAGAATCTGTCTTTGAACAAGACTTTCTTACTGGCCAGGTTTATATAGCCTGGATCCTCATTCTTTGTACCAAACTACCATCACTATTACAATGCTGAGGAAGAAGACAGAACACTAGAAGTACAAGTAATGCTGTTTATTACCTAGCCACCTGGAGGCTGTTGCTAAAAGATTTGGAATGGATTCTGTTGGAAGTGCTATTCCCAAAAACGGAACTCAGTCACCTCATGGAATTGATTCCCTTGTGTGTTGTAAAAAGTGAATCGGTCAGAGGAGTGGTATAGGAGGGGTTCAGAGTCATGGTTTGATTCTCAAGGATGAACCAATTCTCTGGGAAAGTTGTCTCTCAGGGTGGAGAAGAGCAGAGAATTGAAAGATAAAATAGCTACAGTCAGAATAAGCCTCCCATTCTTTTTGCAACAGCCTCCTCCTGAGCAGGCTATGCCATCTGAGTCTCATAGTGTATTCTGTTCTCTCTAGCTCCGAGGAGGAAAGCTGATCTGATATCATTGCTTCCTTCCCAGGTCAGGAACCATTTTTCTTGTGGTTGTAAATCCTACAGTATATAATTACATTCCACGGTGATTCACAGGGGCCTTGACATTATTTGGCCTCATGTGTGTAAAAAGTCCATATGAGAGCAGAGCCTCCATCTGGTGAGATTCATCTGTCTAAATCGCTAATAGACGAGTGCAAAAGTTCTAAACAATAACTCCATTGTCTGTTTAACATCTTCACATTTTTAGAATTTAACATTTATGGTGATTAGAACTTATGTATGCTCTAAAGACATTGTTCACTAACAATGTACCGAGCCCAAATGTTTAGCCATTAAACATGTTAAACCACAGCACGTTGCGTGTAGAATAGCCTATGGATATATACTGACAGTATTATAACATAAAGCAAACTGTGATACATATATCTTTTAAAATCAGCCTGAATGGTACGACTTCAATCTGGCTAAGAATCATCGGTTTCACCAGGCATAAAAGCATAATTATGTATATGGATGGACACACATTTCAAAATCTTGTCCAATGGACTAAATAAACAGGTACATTGTTTGTCTTTCCAACCTGAACTCCCAGCTGTTGTCATCACGTGACACCTGCCACCATTCAAAGAGTTCCTCCACTTTGATCCTACCACCCATAATGTGAATAACCCTTCCTGGGAGCTCTGATCTGTTTAGATGGAACAAACTCCAAAGTAGGTTCTCCAGTGGTGGGCTTGTGGTTTCCAGCTCCACAGGAACACCAGCTGCTCTGTTTATTATAACTGTGAAAGTGTCAGGTGTTCCAGGAATGTCGATGATTAGCCGAAAAATGATGTGGTAGCTTGCAGTGATACCCTTCAGTGCTCTATTCCATTAGTCCTGGTGCCATTTACAGGGACCTCACAAAAATGAGGTTTATTGTAGGATTTGTAAACATATAATTTGAAATTAAAGGTCTATGCCTATTAGCTGGGAAGAAATAAGCTTTTCTAAATGTCATCATCTTCCTGGTGGCCATTTTAGAAAATCACATTTTACAGGACTTCCCTGGCAATGCCAGCTTGGCATCATTTGGTTCTATGATCGGGCTGGTCTTATGGTTCATAATCCCAAATAACTCATCATACGTCCCTCGCTGCGAGGTTAGGTTACTTTCATACCAGAATGACATCTGGACTACATGCAGCTTGAGTCCAATGATCTTTGGGTAGATATCCCCACTGTGAAGGTGTGAAGCTAAGTCGTACGATCATCCTGTCTGTGTTCTTCTTGCCTGGAAACCATTTCTCATGCATTTCAATTGCCCCAATGAGTCACAGCCCTGACTAGGTTATAAGGTTTTAGGCTGCACTGCAAGCACTCTCAATAGTAACTGTTATATATTGAAATCTTTTGTCTTTATACACTTGATAACCCTACATATATTTCTATCACTATATATTGAATATCATTGTACGATGTGTACATGGCTATCACCTGTACACTAACCATTCCCCTTAGTCACACTACCAATGCTAGGGGTCACCCCAGTCACTATGATAGGTACACGCTGCGTCTAACCTGTAACAGAGCACCATGAGCCACTAGCCAATTCGCTACTACCACTGAGACCACGGGCGTGGAACCAGGTTTAGTCTATGTAGGTGTTATCCATATGCTATAGAAGGGTTAGAAACTAAAGGGAACAGTGCTGCCCTCTGGTGCTTTTATTTGCTATGCACAGACCTTGATTACAGAGGTGAGTGGTGACTTTAACCCCTCACCTCCGTAATCAAGGTCCGTGCATAGCAAATAAAAAAGCACCAGAGGGCAGCACAGGTCCATAATCGAGGAAATCCAACATATTAGTTTACATTTTTGATGTTTATCCTTTGACAGTCGGTGCTGACGGGTGACATTGTTTGGTGCCTTCATGGTGACAACAAATACATGGCAGGGCTGGTCAGTAACAGCTTCCAGTCTGACAATAGCGGCACTGACCGGGCTGTATGGGATAACTACTGTAGCTAAATACAAGGACTGGTTGTACCAGGTCAGACAGCAGAATAAGTGACCCGGAATCTTTGTATCATCCAGCTAATTAGATAATGGTATTGTCAACGGACGGTTAAATGTGGTGAAGTGAGTGTACACGGAATCCAGGGAAGTTCATTTGATCCTTTTATTGCATAGCTGACATGAGTGTTTCATAAAGGTGGTAACAATGATAACACTCGCCAAGATCTAAGCTCTGCCTCCGATCCTATAGCTCAACCTGTCGTAGGTTCTAGGTATAGGTATAAGGTGTAAGTTGGGAGAGATGATTGGGAGCTGCTCAAGCTGCCTTTTATATAAAGGGCTTGAGCAGCTCACAGTATTGTGAAATATTCTATACACGTGGCTCAATGAAATAGAGATACGTGTCATAGGGAGAGATTGCCACCTGTGGGTTAATCATGTTAATGAGGGTTGAGAGGAAATTGTGAAATATCCTCTCCTTCCAAATATGGCACCACAGGTGGATCCCACATCCTCCAGCGGGGCTGTGTGGGTGTAGATATGATTGGAATGTTATTACATCCGTCTACCTTATGTCACAGAGTCTCATGGAGGAAGTGGGTTCGTGATAACTTATGGATCCTGGTTCCTGTTGGGGAGTACAGGAGATTGTTGAGTGTGAATCGTGAGCAGAGACTAGGTTTTATATGGCGAAGAATTTAGTAAATATGAAAAATAATAATAATACCCAGAATGGTCCATTGACAGTATGCTTCTGGTAACAAAACAGAGCCATTCTCATGGATATTTACCTCATATTTTAAGAAAAAAGAATTAGGGCATTGGCAATGTATGTGCCCTCTACCAGCCCAAATTGATACCTGTGTATTTTGTTGAATATCATATGTTCTCTCACCAGAAATCTAAAATTTGTAAAAACATTGTACAATAAAGAGCCTTTACCTAATTTCCTTTTGCCTTTTCCTTGTGAAGAAACAGTCTGTGAAGTACTATTTTCTCCTCTGTCTATAGCTAGACTTTATCTATAGAATGATCAAGTCTGATTTTTAGATTTTCATAATTTACAATACCAGAATATATCTGCCAACTGAATAGAATTTTAGAACACTGTGTTAACTCGGGAATACAGCCATATTGATGTCCATTGTTTGATCACTACTTATCATACCATAATGACAGACCCCTGATGGTTTTGGGCTACTTATAAAATACCACTCCATAATAAAAGTGTACATCTTGTTTGTGCAGCTTTGACCGCATTTACTGTCAACAGGGTTCTTGTTAACTCTGAATTTGCTGATAACGCATTAATGCATCATGCCCATTGATCGTCATGTTGTGCGTGGTGACTGACTTGCCAGGGCTGCATTCATGCATCTAACCCTATAGGCTTGATTAATCCGCTGATGCATTAATGCATCATGCCCATTGGTCAGCATGATGCACAAATGAAGTGCTGGCAAGACTGCTCACCAGCACTTCATTGGAGCATGCCGACCCTATGGGATTGATACATACACTCCCGAAGGGTCGGCAGGATGCTCCAATGAAGTGTTGGCGAGCAGTCTCGCCAGCACTTCATTGGTGCATCGTGATGACCAACAGGCATGATACAATAATGCATCAGTGGCCTTTAAAGGGTTAATACACTCCCAGTATGATGCATCAATAGACATGGCAGCACTTCAATGGCTCGTCATTGTGACCAATGTGCTTGATGCACTACTGCAGTAACCTTAGAGTGGTAAAAAGATTTATTGACTTCCGCTTAAGACGGTTAGCAACCTTCAACCTGCCGTGGGTGGCATACACCCCTGCATCATGCCTGTAGGCCAATGGAGCAAGGAAGGGTGAATTTTCGAGGAAGACATTGATTTAGAGTTTTTGTACCTTTGTCAGGTTTGGGTGACAAAATGTAAATTTGATATCAGAATTTTCCAATGTAACATATTTCGTAACCCAGTTGGTATGGAATGCCACATCCTTCTTCCCATAGAAAGTCATCTTTTTTGCCAAATGAGTCTTTACAATACTCGTTCATTTATGCATCATGCTTACCACACATGCCTGATGCATTCATGCATCATGCCTACCACACATGGTTTGATACACTCCTGCATCCATGCATCATGTCTACTACACATGCCTGATGCACTCCTTCATTTATGCATCATGCCTACCACACATTGTTGATGCACTCCTGAATTCACGCATCATGCCTACCACACATTGTTGATGCACTCCTGCATTCATGCATCATGCCTACCACACATTGTTGATGCACTTCTGCATTCATGTATCATGCCTACCACACATGCCTGATGCTCTCCTGTATTCATGCTTCATGCCTACCACACATTGTTGATGCACTCCTGCATTCATACATCATGCCTACCACACATGGTTTGATACACTCCTGCATACATGCATCATGCCTACCACACATGCCTGATGCACTCCTGTATTCATACATCATGCCTACCACACATGCCTGATGCACTCCTGCATTTATATATCATGCCTACCACACATTGTTGATGCACTCCTGCATTCATGCATCATACCTACCACACATTGTTGATTCACTTCTGCATTCATACATAATACCTATCACACATGCCTGATGCACTCCTGCATCATGCCTATCACATTGGGTTGATATGTGTTCACCACATGGTTGATCACTATTGTAGTATAGAGGGTTGTTGACATAGATGGGTGGAAGCTAAGTGCCAAGTGTCAGGGCTATGTTTGTGCACCCGAATGTTTTAAGCACTCTGGATAGAGGCCTGGATGTTTTAACACACGTCGGAGGCCATGTTCATGGACTAATTGAGGGCCATTAGAGGCAAGGAGGGAAATCCAGCATAGCATTGCAATCAATAACATAGGAAGTTATTTAAATAAGGCAAAAAATCACTATATTTGTAAATATGTGATCATTTAGACTCACCACTTGTTACCATGACAACTGATTATTTTTAGTGAAATTTGTGATCATCTATAGCACTTCAGTAGCTATGTATATTCACTTAAGCATCTTACTAACTGAGGAACAAATGTAGATTATTTCGAAACATTGCAACAAGTAAGATCACTTCAAATCATCAAAAGAACTACAAAATGTCTTCAAGTGCCAACGAGTGGAAATATTGTGTGATATAAAACTTCTATAATTATCATTACTTGGAATATGGGGATTTAACACACCGAATCATGGTGGCAATAAACAAAGATAAAAAGAAGAAAAATGCCCAAATCACACCTGAAAAATTCCAGCAGCCAGAGGCAATAAATAAAAAGACAAATGAAACTGAAAAAAGGGCAACTAAGATACGAATTTTGCCATTAAATGTCAGTTTTGACAATAAAATGTCAAACATTGATAAGTTTACTGGACAAAAAGGGGTAGATCTAGAATGTGAGTAGTTTGCTGGTGAACACAGACTTTCTTTTTCTCCTTGATTTTTAAAAAAAAAATCCCAGCAGCCAGAGGCAAATAAGTAAAAACATAATCATATTTCCCCCCCTTTTGCTAGAAATCCAAGCATTGGATCTGCAATCGAAGTTATCATATAAATATGGTGAAATGCTTGTTGTGATTCTGTTAGAAGTGTGAGGTATTCTATTGTTATTTCATCTATTAGTAAACCTTTTTTACTAATAAATGAAGGCTTATAGGATGGTATTTTGTGATATTTTGTCACTTATTGGTGCAGTCTACGATGAAAATTTGCGAGAAAAAAGCAAAACTTAATTTTCCGAGCATCCGCATTGACCCAAGATGGGTAGATATTGTACAGTTATTGGTTTTAAACAGTAGCCCAGGTGCACTAGTTACTCTGTATGTAATGGCAAGATGATAGGACAGGTTTAAGTGCCTCTATGAGGTGTTCATCTATACATCGACATCTACTGCTGGTTTGCCCGACTGACCGAAATTCGCTATTCGGGGGGTCTATTTTGGCTACAGACTACATGCAGAATGTATTTGATGAGTGGCAAATGATGTTGGTTTAGGCAAGTGTACATAGTGAGGATGTAATATAGTGATTTTCATGCATGTACAAAGAGTTTTAAGCCTGTGAGATCAAAGTTGAGAATGTGTGTTAAAATTTTCATCAAAATGAAAATCATCGAAAAATGAGAAATGTCTTAACTTTGAAAGTTTATGTGCCTCAGTTCTACTTTTTGGTACACTTATACTAGACTATTAGATTAGTTTGGACATGCAATATGGTAATGATAGGGGGTTTATTGAAATAGTTACATGTATTATAAATTATTTCGATCAGTCGGGCAAACAAAATGATATGGTTTTACTGCGAGTGTGATAAAAACTGACCCCCTGGGAGTTAATGACTTGAATGAACCTTTTCATAAAGCCAAGATACAGGGCTATCAATAAAATAAAATCTTAAAGTTTAATACTGACTTTGCCTGAATTACTCCTTGACCATGGAAACTGACATAGTTGGGCGGATCCAGTCATATAATCAGATGGTCTAATCCGCTTTCCACAATCATCAGGTGAACTGCGATAACAATCTCCAAAGAAGAGACACATATGGAATACAGTATGAATTCAATATCACTGTCATGAGAAAAGGCAAAGGTAAAAGCTAATAATCATTTTTTATGATAAATACCCTGAGTTACCCATTTAACTTTCATGTGGTGTTGAAGTCTTAGTTTTATAAATATTTTTTTTTCATATTATTTTACCAAATAATTCTCCAAATGGAGTAAAGTGATTCAGATATCTCAATATGTGGTCACAATTTGATTTATCTCTCCTAATCCACTTGAAGTTGTGCATCAGAGTCCTATATTTATTCAGTGTCGGTGAAGGACATCCGATGTGCGTCAAGTAGTAGACCTGGTGGGTGGCTATATCGATGAGTTCTGGGTATAAAAAGGCATCAGTGAAATGAGCAGTATCGAGGTCCTGGTGTGCCGAGACGATCGTCATCATGAAGCTTCTCATTCTGATTGTGGGCATCCTCTTCACCCTGACTGAAGGTTGGTTATAACAATATCTAAATCTTGTAACCTATTTCAATATTGCTGAGGGTTTTTGTGACGGGCCAGACTGGGTTGTTCGGCAGACGTGGCTAGGAGGACCCTTTCCAGAGGACAAGGCTAGGAGAATTTTATGCAGAAATCCACTGCCAGCCACTCATGTGTGCATTTATGGCCTCCAGGCCCAATTGGACCTTGAAGATATAAATGCTAAGGCTAGGTTATCCTGGTTAAATACCAGAAAGTCTAATGCTGAAGGTTGGTTATACCAACATATAAATGTTAGTCTTTTACTCTGACTGAAGGTTGGTTATAACAACGTATAAATCTTAGTGTTTCTCCCTGACTGAAGGTTGGTCATAACAATATCTAAACTTTAGTCTTTCACTCTGACTTTAGGTTGGTCATAACAACATCTAAATCTTAGTGTTTCACCCAGACTGAAGGTTTGTCACAACAATATCTAAGACCATAAATCTTGAGGTAGATGTTGAGAGAAATCAAACACCGATTTAAAAAAATTATTGAAATTGTATAGCACATGTTTATACTTTTTGCCTAAATACTTTGATAACCGGTTGGATATAAAAGAGTCAAGAAAATGTCAAGATAGGTATTTTGAATCTTAACCATATTTTTTGCAATGTAGTGTGAATTCCAGCTGAATTCTGATATCATTTTATTTCTTCCTGTTTCCCAAGGACTGCTATCAACAGCAAGAAATGAGGAGGATGGGGAAGAGGCTGACCTCGCTGATAGAATTGTTGGCGGAACAGAAACCCACCGCAAGAATCACCCTTATATTGTCAGTATAAAAGGAAAGGTAGCAAGGTCTCTCTGTGATTCCACCTCTACACCCAATCAAACTCCAAACCCAAACCCAAATCTAACTCCAAATCCAAACCCAACTCCAAAACCAACTCCAAACCCGAACCCAAATCCAAACACAACACCAGATCCAAATGGTAATACAGAATGTACAGTCTCATTGGATTGCGTTTTTAATGATAGAAACTGCCCCCAATGCTGGTATGATTATATCAACAACTATGATTATAATAGCAACAACTATGATTATAATAGCAACAACTATGATTATAATAGCAACAAATGGAATGGACGTGGCAACAACTGGAATGGCAATCACAACAGGGGCCACCTCCATGGCAGACATGGACATGGCCACGCTGGTCATGGTAATGGCAGAAAAGCCCGTGGCCACAGATGTGGTGCCTCCCTGGAAAGCGCTCAATATCTAGTGACGGCTGCTCATTGTGTTGATACGTAAGTACCCATTTAAGGTATGAAGGGGTTAAATATACCATACTGAAATTAAACCTGACAGAGAGTATGGAAAGTTTATTACATAGATAGTTAAACTCACTCAAGATAGGAATTGTGATTTAAATTGCTCTAGAAAATGAAACAAAAAGAATATTGATACTAGAATAAAGAAGACAATCTCTGATTGTTCAGGATTCGGGGGGGGGGGAGGGCACATAGAAATACATTGATACTGTTATTTAAAGTTGGCATGTCCACTAAAAGGAGAGATTTGAATATTTGTGGAAACATGTCTAAATATTTTGGAAATGCTTATCTCTTGTGCGATGCTTATATTGTTTAAATCACTGCTTGCCCAAAGTGCCTCAAAATGAATTGTCTAATCTCAACAGAATGCTCTTCACTGGATAGCCCCTGACATACCTGTCTCACCTCAGTACCTCCTGTTGGCTAGTGTGACAGGCTTTGAGTAGTTTTAAGTACACCTTGAGAATTAGGACTGACCATTCATTCACAGCACATGGGTTCCCTCTATAGGAAACCAGACATACCTGATTATTTTTTTGGATAGGAAAACATACAGGGCATGTGGAATATTTCATACAACCATTTTATATTCTAACACATGGTTTAGAATGTTGTCTAGATAGTGATTGATAAGAAACCCCAAATTTGATACTGTGATAGCGGACATGCCAACTTTAAGTAGGCCCAAATGGTTTTATCTTTAGGGAATTTTCTATTCCATATGAAATATTCTGTGAACATGTCAAGCCACTTTCACAATATTACAGAAAGTCTGTCAAATTAATATTATACACTTTACAGAGGTTCCTGTTATGAAGTTGTAGTTGATGAAAATAACAGAGGGTCTCCAGGTGGAAAAACTATCCGCTATGCCCTAGCCAAACAACATGAAGGTTACAGTAAGTAGTGCAAACATCTTTTATTAATTATGGACTGTGTTATCTCTGGTATTTACGGAGCCCCTAATAGGACATACCAAAAAGATTTTTCTTCATGCAAAAAACATTTCTGTGGATACAGGGACATTCCTGCAGATACAGAGACATTCCCGTGGGTACAGGGACATTCCTGCGGGTACAGGAGCATTCCTGCAGGTACAGGAAGATTTATGTGGGTACAGGAGGATTCTTGCAGGTGCAGTAGGAGTCTTGCCATTACTTGTCCTGAATCCATGGGGTGGGGAATGTATGCATACAGACATGCTTTTAACTGTTTTTTGTGCACCCAGAAGAATTATCTGTGCATCCTGAAGAGTTATTTTCTGTACCTACAAGAATTGTTCAGTGCCTGCGAGAATTGTCCCTGTACCCACAAGAATTTTTCAGGGTCTGCAAGACTTGTTTTAGTGTCCGGAGGAATTGTTTCTGTGTCCGCAGAAATTGTTCAGTATCCACAGGAATTATTCTGTACCTGCAAGAATGTTCCTGTACACCGAAGCATGCTCCTGTACCCGCAAGAATATCCCTGTACCCGCGAGAATTGTTTCTGCGTTCACAGGAATTGTTCAGTATCCACAAGATTTGTTTTTGTACCTCCAAGAATTGTTCAGTATCCATAAGAATTGTTTCAATACCTCCAAGAATTGTTCAGTATCTGCAAGAATTGTTTTAGTACCTCCAAGGATTGTTCTGTACCTCCAAGAATTGTTCAGTACCCACAGGAATTGTTCAATACCCGCAAGAATTGTTCAGTATCTGCAAGAATTGTTTCAGTACCTCCAAGAACTGTCCAGCACATCCAAGAATTGTTCAGTACCCACAGGAATTGTTCAGTACCTCCAGAAATTGTTTCTGTACCCGCAAGAATTGTTCAGTACCCGTAAGAATATTTCTTCTATCGAAAAAAAACCAACTATTTTTGGCATGCCCTATTAGGGTCTCCGTAGGTATTTGTCTGACATTCTACCACCATATCTAATCTTATGATTCTGAATGACATGATTATTGTAAAATCTAGCTATGGGGTAAAAGTCATCATATGAACATAGTGATAATAAGAAGTTGGGGATTAGTGGATAATTGATGATAGCTTTATTGTACAAAGGTACATGCTGTTTAGATGGTAACACAGTGAGTAGCTAGTTGGGAATATGTACAGGCGAAGCTCACCTAGCTGTATATACTTAGTAAACATCAACTGTGCCACACCTAGCTGTAGGGTGTGGTACTACTGCATATATTATTGATGACTACAGTGTAGTGGGCAATAATGGACGACATATATATGTAGTATCAAAATATCTGATATGAATCTAGAAGGTCACAGGCAAGTATGCTTGCATATCTTAGCTTCCTTTACTTTTCTAGACAGTGAAACAATCGACAATGACATCGCCGTCATGAAATTAAATTCACCTGTGGATCATATTGGTAAAGATGAAATCACACCAATACCACTTTGTACGACTACACCAGCAGCTGGCACTAAATGTACTGTTGCAGGATGGGGAACGTTACAAGGTGAGGAACTCATGTAAAAGCAGGGGTCTATTTCAAAACAACCTGCGATCATCAAATAGCTTACTGATCACCAAAATGCCACTATGATCACAGAATCTGACTGAAACATTGGCTCTTTCCTCTAACATATATGATACAGGGTTTGAGTGTATATGTATACAATGCTTCTATTACTATTGTGGTTTTGAAGAGCTCAAGACTCTTTTCTATGATTCATCATACAATGGATGATTGTTTGAGAATCATACAATGGCAGATTGTTTGAGACTGTTCTGAAACATGACCCTGACAGTATATCATGACACATGCACTTGGGTGTGGATCATTGTGTTACAGTGGCGGATTTAGAGGACGCGCACGCCCCTGTGCCTTATTTTTCCAGTACTGAAGAGATTAATAATGTATTTTGAACCCAAAAATTTGCCAAGTGCCAAGTCTTTTGGCTCATGCCCCCTCCTTTTCCAGATCCTGTATCCACCACTGGTGTAGCATTGATACATTTATCATGCCCATAGCCCCAAACTGTTTTTTTTAATAACTTTCTCCCTTCTATCTTCTTTGAAAAACTATATCTGAATGCACAATGAGCCTTTACTATTGGTAGAAATATATGTGAGATTAGGGGGCCTAATCTCTGCATGCTACTCCTGTATGTCGGCTTGACGGGTGTCTGGTATCATTTTAGTAGAACTTTTGAGAAGAACTTCCCCAAACCTGCACTACAAATGGTCAGCCGAGAAGGTCAGATATCTTTAACCTGCTCAGAAATTGTGCTCACAGCCTCTTTTTGGTAAAATTCTTATGAAAATATATACGAAAAGCTTTCATTTTGTATGAAAATTGTGTTTGAGTTGTTACCAACCCTTGTGGATTTGCAAGTGTTTGTAGGCTATGTTTGTCCACAGGTAACCACCCTATATATAGTGCTCCTCTGCCCTGGCCTACCACCAAACTGCATGTATGAGAGCCCTTCTATGGGGCTTTAACTCTGATACATGGCAAATTCGTCAGGTCCATAATCTCTAATAATTTCCAATCTATTTAAAATAGAGGCAAAGTTCCAACCTTTTTATGATCCTTGTAATACTGTGCATCAACACAAGGAGTAACAGCTGTATTACGTGTATTTGGAAATTAGTGTTGTAGTGCTACTGGAATATAAAACCTTTTTTACCTGATCTCACTGCAGAGGGTGGACCTGCTTCCCAAACACTCCAAGAAGTAAAAGTCCCCATCGTCTCACAGCAATCATGCAGAAACAGCTACGGTAATGACATATCGGTAAGACAAATGCAAGCACTGTCAATTTGGTATCAACTGGAATATTGATTTTAAATTTTGTTAATCTGAGACATAGCATATTTCATTTCTTCTTCCCCAAGGCCTTGTGTTGAGATTCAAGTATACAAGTAGGTATCAAAATGATCAGGAAACCCAAATATGATAAAAAATTCAAGCACTGTTCATAGTCTGGCTGTCAGGTGTGCAATGACCACACATATCTGTATTTACCTAGTATCTCACGACGGTCCCAATAGGTGGCACCACTTCCCACCACCTGATGTAATAGTATATACAAACCCATGCAGGGGGAGTCACTGATCACTGACATCTTTAGTTTTGACAGTGCACTGGTTCATACAATAAAAAATACAAAATTGAATTGAATTAATTATATTACATATTTGTATGTTTGTTATAGGACAACATGATTTGTGCAGGGGAACAGGAGGGTGGCAAGGACTCGTGCCAAGTGAGACATTTCCTTTTTTTTTTTTTTAAATTTTAATGTAGTGCAATACTTGAGCCTATGCAACCCATATATATTAACTAATTCTGAACCTCGCTTTTATGAGCTATGCCTGACCTTCAATGGGCCCATGAGTTCGCCCCCCAAAAAATGAAATGAAAAAGATAAGCAAACATAAATCATGTCAATACAATAATAGATAGAATTGTTGATATGTGTTAAACTGAGGTACAGTGAAATAAAAACATAATATCTTCTGCTGAGCTGCATAATGTAATACAATGATGTCTTTATACACAGGGTGACTCAGGGGGACCACTGGTGTGTAATAATAAGTTATGCGGTGTAGTGTCATGGGGC
Source organism: Acholoe squamosa (assembly GCA_949317995.1). Classification (NCBI taxonomy): domain Eukaryota; kingdom Metazoa; phylum Annelida; class Polychaeta; order Phyllodocida; family Polynoidae; genus Acholoe; species Acholoe squamosa. The sequence continues at coordinate 56,695,038 of OX439051.1, forward strand.
TATGGGTGCGCCGAACCGAATAGTCCAGGCGTCTACACTAATGTGAGCAAGTATGTAGGCTGGATACAAAATGCCAAAAATACCTTCTCCTAAGGTAAGCACAAGGTTTATTATATGGAAAAGACTTTTTTGGGGGCCATTTTGCAATGTTGTAAAGAGATGTTGCTGCCTATGCAGGTCTGGAAAAATAGCAGCACAGTATGACCTGGTTTGAAATCGTCCAAATGTTTTATTTTGTTATGGTGCAAGGCAGTTTATGCCTCAAAATCACCTATTGGAACTTGAAGTCGGTCCTTAAAAAAACGTCTTCCTAGACAACAGTTACTAACAATTCACTCCGTCACACACACAGGTTATAAGGGACCATACCGCCGTTCTGCTGCAGGAGACATACTTCAACTCCTCCCACTGGCCGGAGTCAGGAACATAGTTGATCAATGTTGTCAGCTGAATCCAGGTTTGGTAACCAGAAAACAATAAAGATGTAATGAAAATGGCATTATACATGTTCCTTTGTACATATTCTAGTTACCGGTATTAACAACTTTATAAATAAATATATTCATGATCTGAGACCCAAGATGCGCCAGTAAAGCTTATCCCAGTATAGTTGCACACACTTATACACACCATTATGGTGTGTGCGATCATAATACCTTAAGAAATTACCTCTCAAGAACATGATAAACATTATACGCAATGCTATGCTTAAATTGATTCGAAAATAGACAAAAAGACTTAGGGAGCTCCATAAGGTAGATGACTTACACCAATCCATCCCTGGTGTGCAATCTTTCACCTCAGCTAACCCTTGACAGATGTGTACAAAGTAGTATATGGTCAATTGCACTGACTTGGAGTTACAATTATATTTTCCAGATGCAAGGGTGTAAAAACCAAATAACACTGTACAACGGCCGAGACCAAACATAACTAAATTGGGGCTGTTAAATCTGAAAATGAGGTTAAAAAATGCCTATTGGCTCTCAATTTTTAAAATATCCAGGCCTTTATCATTCTAAGCGTCAGAAACAGTTTTATGGAATATTATGTGTTTGGTGTTAGCATACTCCATGTGCATGGTTGTTGCAGTTTAGGTAGTTCAGAAGCAAGAGTCCGTCTTGGATAATGCCAAAAGGGGTCTAAATGTATATAATAGATATATTATATCCACACCAAATATTTTCGATTTCATTACATTGTATTATAACCACTTGTTTCGGGGATTTTTTATGGGGAGTAAGGGTGCATCTTAACATTAGGATTATCCATAATCATGAGATTAAAGTGAGGGTAATTTGAACTATCCTTTAAAAAAAGTGGCTCAGTTAGTGACATATGGGGAAAGATTCTAATGGGACTTCTAAAGAGACCTCTCAGAGATGGAAAAATGCTACCAAAGATATTGGTTACCTTTTCTTCTAGCAGGCTAGTAATGGGGTCTGATGTGGGATAAGCCTGAACATTGTTATACAAGGCAGTCCCGAACATGTGTCTAGCTAACATTTCCGATCATATTTACTACTTTTACTGGATATTACTGAGTCCAAGGATGAATAATTCATTAGATATGGGTTTGTAAATGGTAATCAAAAATAAATAAACCAGATTTGATGTGAAATCTGGTGTTTGTACACTTTGCACTAATATGGATTTGGCTACCGAGGATGAAAATGGGCAATCTAGGTAAGTTGAGAGCCACCAGCAAATTATGAATGTTATTTTTGAATTCCCCCATTAAAAATACAAAGGAATTAGTGGGTTTCAGCTCGGTTTTTTCCAAAAGTGAAATTTTGTTGAACAGTGTAATTATTTCATATCATTCCCATTGAATCATTAGAAAATATCTTTTATCGGCATTTTCCCATGTGAAAGGGTGTCAGTGGGTTGAGACCCCCCGATATTGTTCTGTCTCTTCAACAGGGCTACATAAACATATTATGGAGACCCTATAGTTGACACATTCCCAGAGGGTCTGCAGAGTCCCTATTTTCCACTACTTCCAAAATCTGAGCCAACCTGGAGGGTCTTGCCAAAAGATATGAAGGAATCTTAATAGCTGAAAACTTTTTTTTAGAGAACTTACAGAAATATGCATGCTCTACCTGGCTTTCAGAGCATAGCCAAATAACTGAGTAATTTGAGTAATGGAAGATCATGGAATGGATAGAAAACGTAACTACCCAATTTCAATTCCATAGGTTTGTCAATATAACTTCTTTCAAAAATACCAACACACTGAAAGCTTTGAATTACCTGAGCTGATGAGAACATCCATATTTTATTTTTTACTTCCTGTTTCCTGTTTTTGCAAGACTCCCCCCATGCAGTTCATCCCCTGCCCCATGTTCCAAAGTTCCTATATCTCCAACCGCTTCTGTTTTTTCACCTTGATAACAACTGTGTTCAATTCAATTCAATTTTATTCACAGACAACCCCGTTCGGAGCAAAGGAGTAAGGGAAGGATAAAAGTTGCCTGGTATAGCCGACAGTTACATTGGCATGGCCGGGTGGTATACATGTTTACAAATACAATATGCAAAATATAAAGTCAATAAAAAGACTAGTGAAATAGCACCAAACTCAGATCTATACTCGTATGGTTACACATAACTACTGTTCACCCTACAAGTAAATCTAACCTGCGTAGTGTCAATGGGTGATTAAACTGTATGCTACAAGTCAACATTACATGCATAAAACTAAATCAAAGTTAATGTTCCCCGAGGAAAGGATTAGAGAGAGGAAGGAGCCAACCATATGGGTTGAAAGAACGTAGCACCATGGGACCCATATTAGCACCTCAGTTTAGATTAAACTGCTGTTAAGTTGGTGGACTTCTGCCTCCTCCTCTCCATCCCTTTCCTCTTTATCTTATCCCTGAGGTGAGAGACCTTTGAGGTAGTAGAGCTCCTCTTTATAGAGTTTCTTACCTTAGGCAAGGGTCTATTTTTAGCACTACAGGTTTGGGTACCCTCCTTAGCCTCCCTCTGCACTGTTCTTGTGAAACTTGCCATGATAACCCTACAGAACTTCGAGAGACTTGATAGGACTTTAGGGTCCTGGCTATTGAAAAGCCTGTGCATCTTCTCACTGTCAGGCTGTAGAATGTAGATGTCTCGACACAAGAGTAGAGCTCTCTCTTTTACAAAGGCTTGATAAACAAGGAGGTAGTGTAACTCGACACAGCAAGCAGATTCTACCAGATCCCGCTAGACGAACAGAGTCAAGAGCTGACTACTTTCATCACTCCGTTCGGTCGCTACTGCTTCCGACGCCTGCCATTTGGTATCACTTCAGCCCCCAAGATCTTCATGCGGAAGATGCTTGAAGCCCTGGAGGGGTTAGATGGAGTCTTCATTTACATGGATGACATCCTTGTATATGGGAAGGACGACGCTGAGCATGACGATCGCCTGTCCAAAGTCGTCAGGACACTCGATCGTGTCGGTCTTAAGTTAAACCATGACAAATGCTCATATAAGAAGAAGGAGCTCAAGTTCCTTGGGCACGTCTTCAGTCAAGATGGCATTCGGGCAGACCCCGATAAAGTCCAAGCCATAAACCAGATGCCGCCGCCTACATCTGTCACCCTGCTACGTCAGTTCATGGGAATGGTGCACTACCTCGGATCATGGGTGAATGTCAGAAAAAGTGCACATTATCTGGTGCACACAGTACAGAAAGATAAAAGTCAAGATAACATTACAAAAGTGTATTATATTGATAATGCAACATCTTGGCATTATAAAAACCCTGGTGGACTGCAAGAACTGCAGTTTTTATTCATGGCCAACTGGATATCAGCGAATTTTGTGAGGCGTCTGTGACGAAAACTCTAGGATTGCTCTAAAACAAGTTAGGACAATCACAGCAACTTGGAATTTGGGTTGCAATTACCTATTACTAACTGGATTAAGCATACAAGAATGTAAAACCGTATCTTTAAAAAAGAATTGTGAGAGCCCAGACATAATTATCAAAATATTGAAAAATTGGACATTTTTGTCTTCAAATCACTAACTTTACTGTAGTTCTGTCAATAATGCCCTGGTTAGCTCCAGAATTGCTCTAACTAATCCTCATTTTGTCTAGTTTGGGGAAAATAAAACAGTAATGGCCTCACTAAAACCAATTTTGTACCCTTGAGTGTTGAATGTCTGCCGAGATGGAAAAAAATGAGGAAAATCCAGATTTCACACAGGTAAAGGGGCCCCCAAAAGGTTTTCTTCAGCAATTGCAAAGCTGCTCTGTACCAAAATGGACTTAGGCTAGGGGCATCTTGTGGTAAAGTATTAGTTGGTTATATGGACTGAAAATATTTTTTTTTGGGGGAAAATGTTGAAATGAGGCGTCTGTGACGAAAACTAAAAATGCAATAAATTTAGATAAATATGCTGGAAATGTAATTATTTTAGGTCAGGACATTGAATAATAATGTATCATAGTTTACCAAGAATGAATATTGTATAGATGATGCTTTGCAAGATTACAAAACCAGAATTTCATTTTAGTCGGAGGCGTCTGTGACGAAAACTCATTTCTGCACTTTGGTGCTTGTTGTGGCCAAATAAGTAATGGGATTCTAATTATAACACACACAATTGATGAATAGGAGTACAAAACATCAAATCAACCACAGAAAAGTCAATTGAATACCCTCATTTCATGTACAGGTAGGAATTTCTGGAGCAATTTGAGGCAATTTTAGGTTAAACACAATTTTAGACCCACAAACTCTTGAATAAAATCAACAAAACATGTAGCAAATGCCCTAAAATAATTAGGGCACATCATTTCTGCACATTTCAATCCATTTTTGACCTTAGGGCAGCATATGGTGCTCACCAGAGAGAATTTTGTTCAACAGGAGTTTTCGTCACAGACGCCTCACGAATATGAGTCTGTATCAAATATCGCCCAAAATCAACATGGCAGGTACCTGCCAAGTCCAAGAGGCTTGCTGATTCAATCAAGCTATACTGTTTTCATCAAAATGAGACCAAATTAACCAAATCTAACCACATCAGCAAGTACTAGGGGGTATAATCTTTGGACTGCGAAAGAAATTTGATCGGATTCCTAAACTTTGATGGCAAAATTTGTCAAAGTCTGCAGAGAATCTTCAGAAAATCTTTGATAAACAACCAGATGTAACACTTATTTGACAAAAACAAGGCTCCCCCAAGTAATTGACATCCACTGGGTAACACCAGATGAGTCTGACTTTGCAACAAACAAAATCGTGAGGCGTCTGTGACGAAAACCCTCTATATGAGAAGTGGTACTCAAAATGCTACACTGCAGGCCCACAGCCTACCAATGCTTGTCAGAATTGATAAGCAGGCTGTGTTGGATGATATGACATGTAAGAAACACAAATGGATACTTAAATAAATTAGCAACATTATAACATGTAGTTGAGGAGTCTGTGACGAAAACCCAGTCCACATTGACATTCTGACCCACAAATCAGGGACCATTTGACCGATGGCTAAAATCTTTTTACCAACTTCACCCCCTTATAAGTTCTTTATGTGACATGTATTAGAGACATTATATCACTATTATTGATAGAGTTATTCTGACCTAAGAGTTATTGTCACAGACGCCTCGAAGAGTAAACTTCCACACATCAGTGACCATAGTGAAAAATTCTCAATCAACATCCACCTAAACTGACATAAATAGTGTAGGCCTAATATATGCCTAATACCACAGGCAATTTTGGATGGGTTTCTAGTCTTTGAGTGGACAATAGGACATGTGCAAAATGACCTAAACTGCAAAAAAACAGGACTTTTAGTGATTTTGGGACTTTGGGACTCCTTAACTCAAGGAATTTTTACCCGACAGACACAAATGGATATTTTTCTGAAAGGCTAGAATGTCTTCTGTAAGATGAGACCATGGAAGACAAGATTGGATAAGTTTAATTTATTCTATGGCTGCATAAAGGCCAAAAACTATGGTTTTCCAGGTTTTGTACACTTATTCTGACACTGACCCTCATACCTACCCCACTTCTGACACCAGTGAGAAACTCATGTGGACGACGACATGGCCGGAACAACAGTTGTTTTAATAACGGAAATGCGGAAGTACGGTTACGCGTAGATCGGGCAACCCATTACAACACTACAACCTTAGTACATAACTCTAACACCATGTGGCAGCAATGCACAGTAGAGGCAGCTGACGTGGATCACGCAACACTAATACAATGCTGAGGAAGAAGACAGAACACTAGAAGTACAAGTAATGCTGTTTATTACCTAGCCACCTGGAGGCTGTTGCTAAAAGATTTGGAATGAATTATGTTGGAAGTGCTATTCCCAAAACAGAACTCAGTCACCTCAGGGAATTGATTCCCTTGTGTGTTGTGAAAAGGGAATCGGTCAGAGGAGTGGTATAGGAGTGGTTCAGAGTCGGGGTGTGATTCTCAAGGATGAACCAATTCTCTGGGGAAGTCGACTCTCAGGGTGGAGAAGAGCAGAGAACTGGAAGATAAAATAGTTTTTCACCCAGCATGTCAGTTTTTTTGCCCAGCATGTCAGTTTTTCGCCTAGAGGGTCCGTAAAAACAAACTTAAGTGAAAAGAAATATGCATGAAACAAATATTTAAGAATAAATATGAGGCTGGGAGAAGGGAATGGTGTAGCCATTTTATTAGGACATATGGGCTAGGGTTAAATATGTGTTCCCTTCAAATGAAAAGAAAACAGCCATTCATGTCAGTTTTTCACCCCTGTGTCAGTTTTTCACCTATTTGTTATAAAAAGTGACATTAAATGCATTTTTAAATAGTCTACTATATTGTTCTTTTACCTGTTGATAAGGGGTAATAGCCATAACCTTATGAACGTATAATATTGCCTATATTTATTTCCTATGAAAAAAGAGAAAAGATTAAATACCTTGTCAGTTTTTCGCCTAAGGAGTGTGTCAGATTTCGCCATTCATTTCTGCACCACTTTGGGGAGACAAGGTGGTTACCAAGATGGCCCTCACTCGTTCCAGTCAAATCCGTTGTATCACAGGCCCCAGAAGACTGAAAGGAGGAAAAATGTACATAAAGTTATTCCTCCAGGTTATTGACATGGCATCAATCTCCCAGGCACCCAGTTGAGATCCGCAGGAGACAAAAGTTTCAACCTTTCTGTTTGCTCGGGATGCGAACAAATCAACTTCGGGCTTCCCGAAGATGTCATTAGCTTTCTTTAATATTTTATCACTTAGTTCCGAAAAATGTCTAGACAAATAGTCCGCTAGAATGATGTCTTTACCCGGGATGTGATTTATTGTTAGCCATATGTTGCGTTCTTCGCACCATTTCTAAATTTCCTTGGCAATTTTAATACACTCCTCTGACTTAACTCCGCCCATTTTTCTGACATTAGCCAAGGATGTGGTGTTGTCGGTTCTAATTTTTACATTAACCCTGCTCTCTGGAACCAGTGCTTCCAGCCCTAGCTTTATGGCGGTAAGTTCGTGGATGTTACTGTCGAGTCCCACCTCCTCCGCCTTCCAGATGCCTTTGGTGGAAGTGGTGCCCCTATGGGCACCCCATCCTGTTCCAGAGGCATCTGTTATCATTTTGAAATCTGCTTCAGGAAGGGGAAAGGCAACCTTAATGTGTGCCAGGCCATATTGGACAGCCGGTGTGAGAGATGTCATGAGGCCCACAATTCCAGCTATGTCCCTGATTGTGTACGGGTTATCATTGTTAGCCAAGTTCCAAATTACCATGTAAAATTTCTCTACTTTTTCTTTTTTGGACCAGGCAGTCATTCTCACAGAGTAAATGTGGGAACCTAACAAGATTTGATTTTGTGTGGGTGCAAACACTGATTTTTCTGTGTGTACTACAAACCCTAACCTGTCAGTTCCTGTGCTAGCATGTTCGTCGTCTCCCTACATTGTGAATCTGTTTCCCCCAGTATGAATGAGTCATCTATATACTGAAAACACTGGCGTCCCATTTCCCTAAGGTTTGAGAAAACTTGGCCACCGGGGCAGGAGTCTGGCCCGGCCGGGCATAAGGCATGTTGCTCCAGCGTAGGTTGTCAGCAGATGAGGTCTACCAAGCGATACATGAGCGATTTTTGAGCGATTCACTCGCTTTCAAGAGCAAATAACTCAACAAACCCTGGTCTATTAGTTGCCCGCGGGCAACAGATTGACCAGTGGGGGCCTTAAACATGAAAATCTGAACATTTTTGCACCGGGGGAAGCAGGTTAGTTCAGACCCTTGCAGGCCCGGGAGAAGGATGCCACCGTGACCTAGTTCCTGGCATCGGTCCAGGACTAAGGCACCTAAAACTCCCAAATAACTTTAAATCTGCTGAATGCCAGTGGTTCCAAAGGGAACCACGACTGCAGAACACATTCATAATGCTTCAAGACAAGTGGGAAGATAATTGTAGCATTAAAACTGGTACTTACCAGACAATTCTGATGCTGTAGACTCAGGACCAACTGTTGTTTACCACGTGAATCCTGTGACAGACTGTGCATGCGCGACTCCACCTCTCATAGGTTTCCGGAAACGCTTAGGTTTCGGAGGGATAACCACCAGCTTTAGCAAAAAACAAATGACACCATTGGATATCTTTTTTTCTGTTTAGTGGTTTAGATTCAGTGGAATTCACTGCTTTGGCAAAGAAGTCTGATCGCTAGTCAAGTGTATGCTTTTCCAGGCTAGGTCAGCAGTCTGTTGCTATGCAGAAATGCTGTTACTAGGCAACCTCTTGTCCTAGCAACAAACCAATGGAACCAATGGATTCCTTGCACCTAATTTAGGGGCGGTTAGGGATAATTAAAATTCTTGTAGGGTCAAATCTCATGACACGAAAATCCCATATTTGGCAGCCATCTTGGATTTTGACCCACTGCGCATGCTCAGAAAAATTGGCCCACTCTTCCCCAACAATTTCCAGCTACACAACCCTGTACACTATTTACTATATGAATGGGATTGACACAAAATGTACATTACTTAAAGTCACTCTATAAGCAGCCTCATTATGCTACTGTAATTTAATATAGCATGACCTGTGAAAGATAATAGTTCTACTAGGTATTGAGAGATAAGTTTTTGTATATGTCACAAGGTGAACCTGCATACATAATCTATTAAAATATTTGGGGACATCGATCACGAAAATCTGAAATGCTACTCACAGATTTAAACAAACCCTCATGGGCAGCCATGTTTACAGTGAATAAATTCAGTTTAGATCACATGTGGATTGGGTGGGTTGTGTAAACACAGGGGATATCGGGAACTTTGCTGACTGTCACAGATTTTATACTTCAAAGGTTCATTCCCTTTGGGGAGTTGGTCCATGGGATCCTCTCCACAATTGATTGGGAATAAGTCCTTTTCTGTTGTTACACTGTTGAGTGAATGGGCGCTATTGAGTGCACCAATGGGTACAGCCTTTTTGATGTTGAAAAGTCTAAATACACCGAGGTTCATGTGTCTTTTTATCTTGATGGGGAAGTCATTTGGGTTAGCTACTGTTACTGGTACTATTTTAAGGTCTGATCTAGGTTTAACTATGGCGTGCTTAATAAGTACCGGTAGGGTAGAACCTGAGTTCTCAGTCAATCCAGTTTTCCCTACAATGTTGTTATTCCCTATCACGACCGCATTGAAAGTGGCTTCAGTGTTTGGTGGAATATCAACATTTTTGTTTGCCCTGATGTAGTTGGGGGATGGGGGAGTCGGTCTAAAGGAAATTTTGGCTTTGTATTTGGTCATGAAGTTTACTCCTAAAATTAGGGGATGATTCAGTTCAGGTACCACATGGAATCTGGATCTGAATTCATGGCCACCAATGAGGAATGTTACAGTCATGGAGTGATTTAGTTGGATGGGGGTTTTATCAGCTAATAAAACTGTCAGTCGCGCGCATCTCCCGTGTCTAAAATTTGGAGTGTTCGCGATTTTGTCAGCCATTTTTTGGCTAATAAAAGAAAGTGAGGCTCCGGAGTCAACAAGAGCTCTATACAAGTGGTTATTTATGTCTACAGAAACCGCACCTTTGGTTAATTCTGTATCAACGTAAATGGCCTTACCTTGCTGCCCATACTGCTCGGATTTGATCCTCAGTTTCAGGATTGAAGTCCTCTGGCTCTGGTCCTCATATTCGTCCTCGTCATCACTGGAGTCTGAATTCTCATTGGTGTTTAAGAAGTTGGTATAGTTCGAACTGGATGATTGAGAGTCTACTGAATTCATTTCTGCATCAGCATCTCGAGAAGTGTCCTTGGATAATTCGATGGTCGTATTCCGGGTGGGGTCGGGGTCACTAGGTGCTTGAGTGCCTTCCCCTGATCCCTATTCATCTTGTGTGTTATTGGGCTGTCATTGTCGGCCTCAGACTGAGATTCCGAATGGCTTCTGGAGTAGTTCCTGCCTGGGGTTGGGTCTCTCGACTTCTTCAATGACTGTTGTACCCAATTGTCTGGGATGGTGAAGTCAGCTGGGACCACGAAGGAGACATTTTTATTGTTATTTGGCTGTCCAGCCACTGGTATGAAGACAAAACTCTTGTTGCTATCAGAGGATCTTGATCTTTGTTCTGATCTGTCTTTTGACCTATCTCTTCCTGGAGACTTATAATCGGATCTATTTCTGGAGTTAGATCTGTAGTCCTTGGGATTGGATCTGTCTGAAGACTTGGACCTTCCTCTGTAACTGCTTTTGAATTTATTTTCATACTGCTTGTTGTAGTTACTACTGGGCAGTCTGTCTTCTTTCTTGTGGTCGCGCTGATATTTATCCTTTCTGGATCTGTTGTCGTCCTTATTGTAGCCTACTGCACATAACTCTGCTGAGCTATTCTGAGCGATTTTTATAGCCTCGAGGTTCAGTTCTTGATTTATGGCAAATTGTTCAGCTTCCAGTAAGGTCTTGGGAGACTTAGCTACGACAACATTTTTCAGCTCGGGTCTGAGGCCATTTACAAGGTAGTCCACTTGTGAAGCCTCGTCCAGGCTGCTATTGGACAACAACATGGTCATGTCTGCAAGGTAGTCCTCAGTGGTTTCATTTGGCTTTTGTTTCCTGGCTCTGTATCCCTTGAGGATGGTACTGAGGTCGGGAGTGCCAAATCTCGCCAAGAAAGCTTCATAGACGGCGTCATTGTTTTGCATGATGGGCTTGTCCATTATGTTGCTGAAAAACCACTGAGCTGCCCTCCCTTTGAGAAAAGTGTACAGGCAAGTTGCATGTAGGTCGGGCCTCTTGGCGTGCACATTCCTTATGAAGAATTTAAATTCAGTCAGAAATTTTGCTGCAGACCTGTAGGGCGTCGGTTTATCAAAAGGTTCAGGCTTGTTGAATGAGCCTAACTGGGCAGATGTGAGCTTGTCGCTGTTCATTCCACTAGGGGAAAATCTGGTGTACTCAGCGCCATGGTATCCTCCCTGGTACACTACCGGTGTGGAGTGTGCTATATGATCATACCTAGGAGGATATGGTAGTCCAGAGTGGTTGCTTGTTTGTCCTTGGGGACTGTAAACACCATTAACCACGTGGCCACCGTGTTGGTTTAGATTAGGCGCTGTGTTACAAGATGTTGTCGCCCCCTGGTGGGTGTTTGGTGCACTAGCTGCTGGAGATTGGTGTAGTGCATGTGATGCTGTTTTTTGGTTACTGATATGTGGTGGGCTCAGCCTTGCTCCTGTCATGTCATTGTGGCTGCTGCTGTTGTAGTCAGGTGCCGTAGGGTAAGGAGGAGTGGATTGTGTATGTCCTGAGTTGCCTTGGGCGCTGGTGGCAGTTTGGTTGGAGTTGGTGGCGTCGGCATTGTTAGAATGGCTTTGAATGGCTCTCATTAGGTCAAGCCTCATTGAGTCCATGTTTTTGCTGAGCTGGTCAGTCATTTGATATGTGAAATCCTCGGATCTTCTGAGGACTTCCATATTGCTTTGTTCTGCCTGCCTGAAGTTGTGGGCGGTGTTGCATTCCATATTCTCCTTCCAGCGTTCCATGTCGTCTAACCTGAGGTGTACTCTAGCCAACTGATCTGAGTGTTCCTGTCCATGATTTTTAATTTCAGTGGATAGGGTGTGCACGTGTTTGGCTAACAGCTCAGAGAGAGATTCACTGACAGTGTTAGTACAGTCCCTGACAAGACTTCTCCTCATGTCCTCCTGGTCACACTGGGGGGGCTGACCTCGGGACATTGCCATATTGGGTCGGCGGGGAAAGGTTACTTCAGTATCTTCTCCAGGTGAACCGATAAGGTGAGGTGAGTTGTAAGGCGTCCTATTGCCTCTATTGAGTAGCGGGGTTGTAGCTACGAGATGAGACCTGCTTGTAGCTTCGTCCACACTTCTCAGTAGTCTGTAACCAGTGGGGGTTCTTCTTCTAAGAGGTGAACTTGATTGGGCTCTCCTTCTAAATCTAGAGCCTTGCCTGGGTGGTGAGTCTACTGACCTGGTTCTAAGTGGCTGTGTAGGTGTATACACAGGTGGGGGGTACTTCAGAATAGGATTGGTATCGGTTTGGCTGGGTAACAGTAGGGTCAAGCCACTCATCCAATAGTCTATTAATATTGAGTGAGAAGTTTGGATTGTCTCCTACCGGGTGTCTAGAGTCGTTATTGGAAACCCTGCCTACACCATTTTCATAGGCTGCTCTCCACCTTGAAACTGCTGATCCGATTCTGTCTCTCCAGTAATCAGCGTCTAGGGAAGCATCAGAGTCTGTGTCCACAACCACTGGCTCCTCACAAATTGGTGATTTATGTGAAGTTGCACCTGGATTAGTCTGTGCTGTAGATGCAGGTGCACTAGGTGTTGTGGGTTGTGGGGTAGTGATATCCTGGAGGGCGGCTTGAAGTTCTGGTGTTCTGTCCTCCAGGTGTGGATCGAGGTACAAGTGGCTCTGTGTATTGTCCACTGGTGCCTCAGAGGTTGGGCTAGTTATACCAGAAAGTCTTAGTGGCGGTGAATTTACTTGTGAGTAACCAGGTAAGGTGATGTCTAATCCTGGTGCAGGTAGTGATACTGGCGTACTGGTGTGTGCTCCAGTATTGTGGTCCACTATCGTAGAGGAAAATTGTTCAATACCGGTACTCACAGGTTGTAATACATGGGCCTGCAGTGCTGTGGGTAAAACTGGATCCAATGTCAGTGCGTCTGGAGATGAAGTTTGCCTCTGGAGGTGGTGTGTAGTAGTATCACTTGTGGATTGGTTGGGTGCGTCTAGCCCAGGTGATGTAAAGGTGCGTTGTTTTGAAGCTGGCTCCTTAGGTGATGTCTCACTATTGCTCATGTTTGATGAGAGGTTGGTAGTGGGATATTCTTGGAGGGTTCTCCACCATCGTGTCAACGGACGGTTACATGTGGTGAAGTGAATGTACACGGAATCCAGGGAAGTTCAGTTGATCCTTTTATTGCATAGCTGACATGAGTGTTTCATAAAGGTGGTAACAATGATAACACTCGCCAAGATCCAAGCTCTGCCTCCGATCCTATAGCTCAACCTGTCATAGGTTCTAGGTATAGGTGTAAGGTGTAAGTTGGGAGAGATGATTGGGAGCTGCTCAAGCTGCCTTATATACTAAGGGCTAGAGCAGCTCACAGTGTTGTGAAATATCCTATACACGTGGCTCAATGAAATAGGGACACATGTCATAGGGAGAGATTGCCACCTGTGCGTTAATCATGTTGATGAGGGTTGAGAGAAGATTGTGAAATATTCTCTCATTCCAAATATGGCACCACAGGTGGATCCCACATACTCCGGGGCTGTGTGGGTGTAGATATGATTGGAATGTTATTACATCCGTCTACATTATGTCACAGAGCCTCATGGAGGAAATGTATTTGTGGTGACTAAAGGATCCTGGTTCCTGTTGAGGAACGCAGCACATTGTTGAGTATGGATCGTGAGCAGAGCTTGGGTTTTATATGGCGAAGGAATTAGTAAATATGAAAAATAATAATAATACCCAGAATGGTCCATTGACAATATACTACTAGAGGTGACTACACTGAGCATGTGGTTGAGACTAGTTTTCCGCCCATGGTTTAGATCGAAACCATCATAAGCAGCAAGGGCAGAAAGGGCCTACCAGCATACGCTGGAGGCCCTTTCTTAACACACTACAACTGCTCAGCTTCAAGTCATAGTGAGGAGCCTTGATTTAATGCCATTACAGCCAAATGGTATTGGTCATGTATTGCCTGCAGTACTTCGACTGCCCTACCGAATGCTATGTAATTTCTACATAAGTACTGATTGTACGGAGCAGTTGTAGGGCACTACCTACAATTACTGACACTAAATTGTGGGGTTTCAAATTGCAGTGACTGAGTGCAGTCATAGTGCTTTAAGAAATGGCCTCCAGATGTCTCTTCTTTATGTTGAGTGATCTGTTCTTCTTCTCACCAGAAATCAAGAAATTGTAATAGCATTGCACATTATACCACACTTGTGCGGAAAAACAATGGAAAAGCATAGGTAAGATAAAGATCATAAGTGAGATAAACACCTCGTTGGGCAGTGTAACTCGGTGTTTATCTACCACATAAAGAGCACTGTGCTAACTGCGTCATACCTTTTCTGTGTTGTATATGATATGATTACTCTTTCATATCGCTTTGACCATAAAGTAATAAAGTTAGATTTACCATTTTCATAATCAAGTGAACTAATCTATTGACAGAATATCAATGACCATTTAATAGAATTTCAGGACCTAGAGATCTGGAGGCATAGATCCCATTGATATCAATGCAGAAGAAATAAAAACACATTACCCAATAAAGCTGATCACGCCATTGTGTTTATAAGCTGTTCATTCTTTAAACTATATCAAATATGTGGAAAATGTGCACACCTGTATCTCAGAGGTCTTGTGACTAAAGTTTGGTAGTAAACTTTAAGGGCTAAAAATAAACTATAGCAGCCTGTGGGGTTAGGTCACGGGCACAGGCATACTGTCGAGGCGTTCGTGGTATGGCTGAGGGATCAATGCTGGTTTGTAAGGCCATCCCCTATTGGTCCTCCCCATGTGGGTCAATGTTGATCCCCAAGTAAACTTACTACCCTCCCAAGCATAGTTAAGGACTGGTACCTAGCCATACCTGGCTGGGGTGGAAAGGGGTGGAGGGAACAAGCTAAGGTTGTGTAGTTAGCGTTCGAGATCACCCCTACCCATAATGCAATAGATAGCCTTAGAAAACCGCTGCCCGAATGCCTCGTGTATTGAAATTACCCCCCGGTGATGAGGACATCTAGTGGGTAAAGACATGAGTCCACCTGTCCAGTTTGTCCTAAGTACTTATCAGTACTAGTCTATATATAGCACAGCCCTCATTGACACACCCGGTCCTGGGGAGTAGTGTGGACAGAAGCAATTGTCTACTGCATTGCCATGTCATCTAGCCAAAACGAGGCCAAACCCACGATCGCAGCTCTACCTACTGATTCAAGTCATAACAGCAATTGTCCCTATAGCTTCATTATAAGGTGCATCACTTTCCTTAATCACCATCTTTGTACTTTTATGGCAGTTAGATACCAATGTAGGGGTATTGCACATGGTCATAAAGTGTTGTACTCATTATTGGTATGCCCGTGGGACACACCGTAATGGCCTGTTCAAGCGCCAGTCTCTAATAAGCACTGGGGGTAAAGGGGTATTGAAATCGACCATAAGCATTAAAAACAGTATTCAAATAAGGGCCGGTCTCGAATAAGGGCCGGTCTCGAATAAGGGCCGGTCTCGAATAAGGGCCGGTCTCGAATAAGGGCTGGTCTCGAATAAGGGCCGGTCTCGAATAAGGGCAGGTCTCGAATAAGGGCCGGTCTCGAATAAGGGCCGGTCTCGAATAAGGGCCGGTCTCGAATAAGGGCCGGTCTCGAATAAGGACCGGTCTCGAATAAGGGCCGGTCTCGAATAAGGGCCGGTCTCAAATAAGGGCCGGTCTCAAATAAGGGCCGGTCTCAAATAAGGACCGGTCTCGAATAAGGGCCGGGGGTAAAGGGGTATTGAAATTAATGAGCGCCCGGGTGTCTAAACGGGCCATTACGGTAGGCTGAGGTGTTCAGATATGATTGAGGGATCCTGGGCCAGGTGGCAGCACTTGCACTGGGTCGTGAACCCTTTCGGGGAGAAACGGTATGATCGGAAGTGTGTCCCTGGTTCCGGTGGTGAATATGCGAAATTCTCATATTTTACAAGCGAAAATGGCGCTGCGTTAGCACTTCTCCTCGAAAGACATAACCGGTTCAGATCTATCACATTATCTACCACTACCTTCCACTTGTTTGCCACACATTGTCGGGTCGAGACATTCTTTTTGATATTATGATTTTCGATGACATTGATGAAGAGATAACTCAAGAACCCATAAATATTTATATGTTTTTATTACATAGGTTTGACAACTGGTATTTCATGATGAACAATGTATCTCATTTGGCTATTTTCCTATTGTAAGAGGTTCCATACTATACTTACAATATAATAAATAGATCTTTCCGTTCCGTGAAGATAATCACAATCGTGCACACTGGTATTCCCATAGATATAATGGATATGGATGGTAATCCATTCTGATAATAGAGAGGTTAAGATCACGACGTGTATGGCAACGTGTACGCCTAGAATGATTGGAAATGGTAGGCCAGACGTTGCCGTACACGTTACACATAGGCAAATCTTAACCTCTCTAATGATGTCACATAGGACAGGAGGGTGTTGCTCCTATAGTAAAAGGAAGAGCTGGCTAAAAATGCCCTCATTTCCAGTCCTTTCTTTTCACATAGCTATAACTTGTCCCTTTTGTTGCTCACAAGTGGTCATTCAAGTAGGTGCTCAAAAAGGGGGATTTGAGTAGGTACCTAGTTGGGAGATGTTAGTCAGTATAATAAACTATAGAGCGTGTGACATGAGTAGGTACCTGCTAGTGCAGCTCTCTCTATTTTAAACAAGGCAGGTGACTTTTCAGACTAATGTGGTGAGTGCAAGTACTTAGGTGAAGCAGTGCACGACTTGTTTAGAAAAGGGGGCACATACTCACAGCTCTTTTTACAATAGGAGCAACACCCTCCAGTGTTACTATAGGATTGTCCACCAGAGGGTGACACTATCAATTCTCATATCTTTCTGGATAGACTATGCGAGCCTCTACATGCAGACTGATAAGCTCAGACCAGAGGTCAAAGACTAATAGGTAATGGCTATAACATTTATTACTAAACAGGAGGGGTTATTGGATTTCCTCATAGCTCATGAAGGGTTAGACAAGGATTACAAAAAGGGAAGAAAAAAAGAAATCATTCTTAATGTAAGCTGGATGTTAAGAGTACACACATGATTCACCTTGACCCTGAGGAGGGCTAATTCCTCACATATATATTCTAGGACGGCCCCTAGATTTATAACTCATCATTATAAAAGTTTTAATATAGCTGTCATAGCTAATCAGTCTTCTACAAATGTACCAATTACCCCCCCCCTCCTCTAGCTAACTACAAATGACCCAGCCTTGAACCTGGGTAGGACAATACCATAACACATAGTCGGTGCCACAGACAGACCCAGGTGAGTGTCTACACATGTTTTCTACCTTTCAGAAAACCTGTCAGAAATAGGGGTGGGATGCAGAAGAGAAGGGGGACCAGTTCTAAAGGGCTCAAAATATTCTCTGCCTGCATACATATCTCTCCACTTAACAAGGCAGTTTTTCCATAATATAGATCGAAGGGCATGGACAGTAGTATAGCCCTCATGCAAACTGAACCAAAGGTTACTTATGTTGATATTGAGTACTTTCATGGCATGACTTGAATAAAGACATGCTTCTTCCCTTTTAGTGACTAAAGTTGTGGAAGGGTTTACACTATCATTCCTTCGGTATACGCTCTGCAGCCAAAGGGGCTAACATGAAAGACCATCATACTGGCCGTATAGATTGGTTAGAGTGAAGTTTTGAGGCAATAATAGGGAGGTTAGGCTTGTAACGTGTATGGCAACGTCTAGCCTAGCATTTCCTACCATTCTAGGCATACATGTTGTCATGATATTATCCTCTCTATTCTGCATCTACAGGGTTAGAATGAAGCCTTGGGACATCATGCATGCTCCCCTTAACCAATTAAGGGCCATCAATGCATTAATGCATCATGTCAATTGGTCGTCATGATACACCAATGAAGTGTTGGCAAGACTACCCACCAGCACTTCATTGATACATCATGCTGACCCTATGGGGTTGATACATAATCTCCCGGAGGGTTGGCATGATGCTCCAATGATGTTCTGGTGAGCAGTCTTGCCAGCACTTCATTGGTGCATCATGACGCCGGATGGGCATAATGCATTAATGCATCAGCGGCGCTTAAAGGATTAAGGGTCAACATGATAACACACTGTTAGCAAAATGCTAAAGTTCACACTGAGATAAGGGGGATAGATTATCTGCAATCATAAACAGTGGTGGGTGCACGGGGTCAAGCTGACCGCAGACAGGCCCGACTGGGTCGGCCGATCCTGACGATCGGGAGCGTCTGCGTGGGCGTCCGATCGAGTCTGACAATATCAAACATGTTTGATACTCCCGATCGGATCGGGACCACACTCCTTAGATACCGATCGAGACCACACTCCTTAGATACCGATCGAGTCTGGCCCGTCTGCGGTCACCTTCAGGGAATGCTGACATGAATGGCCTGGCTTATTTTTTTTTCTTATTTCAACTTGATAGCCTTGGTATTGGTAATAAGGTTCTGTCATAGGTGGTATAACTGTACTCTGATGTACTTTACCCTACTATTTAGCCAAGTGAACCAATAAAGTCTCAGATCGCCTACTGGTTGTAGCTTTTTATCTAGTATGGTTTATTCAGAGGTTCTTAAAGTTGGCATATCTGCTAGAAACAAATTTGTGGAGACATGTGTTAATAGTTTGTAAATGGTAATCTCTTGTGCTATGCATATACTGTTCCAATTACAGCTAGCCCAAAGTCCCCCAAAATGAAGTGTCTAATCACAACACAATATAGTTCACTGGATGACCCTTGACATTGCTGCTCAATGCAGTACCAACTGTTAGCTACCCAGATACATTGGACCAATGTCGGCTTAGGGAGTGATAATTTTATAACAACAGGGGGGGTGCTTGTGGGTTTGCGCGCGGACACACGAAAAAAATTCCAACCCCCCCTTGATGGGGTAAAATTTTTTTGACCCCCCATAAGGACCGAAAATCGCGCGTGAACATGCCTTTTTACCCTATAGTAATGCGCGGGGTTTTCCACTGAAAACAGGTGAAATTATTTTGACCCCCCCATTAGAGGGGTTGAAAAAATTCTGCCCCCCTCAAACTCACCAGCCCCCCCCCTGTTGTTAAAAAATGATCACTCCCTTATATTGGGCCAAGCATGGACAAACATGGCTTAATGGTCCATTGCTGATTGGGTAGCTTTGAGCAGTGTTTAGTACACTCTGAGAATTAGGACTAGCTATTCATCCGCAAGTGGATAGGTGTCGGACACGCTATTTGCGCTTGTGTCAGCTTATTACCTGTGTTTGCCTACTACCAGCTACCTCCTCATTTGCATATTTGGCTATGAAACTTACTACCCTGTCCGACCGCCAGATCTTCCATATTCATCTATTCATCGCAAGTGGATAGGTGTCGGACACGCTATTTGCGCTTGTGTCAGCTTATTACCTGTGTTTGCCCACTACCAGCTCATCCACAGCACATAGGCTCGCTCTATAGGAAATTAGACACACCTGATTTATTACTAGTATAGGAATAAATACAGGACATACGCTTTGTTTGTTTTGGAGCAAAAACATTTCATATAATCATTAGATATTTTAGCACATGCTTTAGAATGTGCTAAATTTCATACCTTGATAGCAGACATGGTCACCTTTAAGGGCATTGTTCTTTACAATCGACAGTTATCTACAATTACAGTTCCATAATGGGTGTGACAGTGGTGATAATAGGCTGCCTTGTGGCCTATGTGGCTTACTGGGTGGGAAGTATACCGGTACCGAGGGGGTTCAGAGACCCATGGTTCTTACGTCTGGTACTCGCCGTACTGAAGCTGGCTGGAACTGTGGTATGTATACACATGGTCATTTTTTGGTAAGAAATTGCTTTGTATTAGTCTTATTTTGGGACTACTTCAACCTGTGCGTTATATATGCATGAAAGGTATCTCGGCCTATAATGAAATCAATTTCAGAGGCTATAGCTATTTGTATGATTTGACAGTAAAGTATTGGGCCATTAATTTAACAATGGTGCCTCAGTGCAGTGATATTCCTTTTTTAAACGGTGGGAGTGCACGGTGCGGTTGTCTCTGGATGCGACCAGCCTTCCCCACTAAGGGGTCAAAAATGTAACCAGAATTTGTTTTTATTTTCAAATCAGAGATACTTCAAGGAGTTTTACAATGATCCCAAAGATGTACTCATAGGTATACGGAACAGCAGATTGGCTAAACCGCAAAAAGTGAATCTACCGGTAAAGGTATGTACTGTCTATCCATAATATTGATCTAATTAGCCGCAAACTTGTCAAAGTAAAGCGTTGTATTATATTCACTAATTTATCTTGCCACAAAGCAAATTTACTAGTTGATATAAATTTACTAGGTTACCCATTAAAACTAGCTTCCCTAGTTGTGAGCATATTTTTCCAACTTACCACCTTTAATTTGATACCCTGTGCTGGGTAGGAATTGCAAAAAAAAACCACAAAAAAAAACAATAACCCCAAAACAACAAAAAAAACTAGCAGTCATTCCCTGGAGGACAAGTGTTTTGAAGATAAGACACATCAGCATTTGTAAAACTGACAAAAGAGAGAGAGAGAGAGAGAGAGAGAGAGAGAGAGAGAGAGAGACAGACAGACAGACAGACAGACAGACAGACAGACAGACAGGCAGACAGAGACAGAGACATAGACAGAGAGAAATAGAGAGAGAGGGAGAGAGCGAGAAATAGAGAGAGAGAGAGAGAGAGAGAGAGAGAGAGAGAGGGTGAAAGAGAGGGAGGGGCAGAAGGCAGAGATAGGAACAGAGATAAATAGCTAGATAATCGGTTTTTATTGATCATTTAAACACCATTGATAACTGAACGAATGAATGTTTTATTTTCTTCAAACACCAACAGAAAGAAGACAGGGAGATATCAGGAGTAAAGGTCCGGGTTTTCACACCAGAGGACCTACCAGAAAGCTCTAACCCTGGCATAGTGTACTACCACGGTGGTGGTTGGTGTCTCGGGTCTGTAGGTAATTGTGATATCTTCAATAAACCTTTGATGAGCATATTTGTATGTATAAATAGATAGAACTAAACGACCTTGGTGTACGAGGGAGTTGTCTCCCCCGAGGGCGTTAGCCCTCGTGGTGTACGAGGTGGTCGATCCACCACGAGGGAGTTGTCTCCCCCGAGGGCATTAGCCCTCGGGGGAGACAACTCCCGAGGGGTGGATCGGCCACCGAGGACACCAGGGGAGGTTAGTTCTATATTTATTTTATGTTTTTAGAGTGTTTAATTAACTGAAAATTAGCAAAATCCGTTACCGGAGTTCACCGCATGAGCGCCGGTCCGCCATTTTGAATGTTTACACGCAGCCAGAACGAGGCCGCTGTGGTGGATCGGCACACGTTACGCCACTGGGGGTGTGTGGATCGGCCCTGCAATGCTATCTCTATGGGAAGAAGTTATTCACATAAAGTAATGACCGAATCTGTATTTATATGGCTATAAAGGCCATTGCCTGATGCACCTACTTCAGGGAGATTGATGAACTATAAGCATTGTGCACCCCTTACTGCGGTCTCTCCAGTGGTGCCACCTAGTGTCAGAACTGTTTGAAGAGTCGCCAAGAACCCAACCATTTTACATAAGGGCATGATATGTTTCTATCAGTCATGTTAAGGCTACATGTTATCTGTATCAACCATTTAGTGTTTTTATTAATTTTCAATCCTTCGAGGTTCTCATGTGTTAGGCATGCCCGCCAACCTTATACTAAGATAGAGGCCTAATGTTAGGATGTATTTGAATTACCCTCAGATATTTGTAAAACTTTTACATTTCCTACATTACTACAGATATATCAGATGGCCTGTGTCAGCACATGGCTCGTGATGTTGGTGCCGTCGTCATATCTGTGGAGTGAGTAATACCCTTAGGCCAAACTACCTCAGCATAACCGTGGGCTGACTCGGATTCTTTGTAGAATTTTTTTTTCAATTTTTCACTTTTTTCCCTTATTTGTTTCTATTTAAAAAAAAGTCTAATCAAAAGAAAAAAAGGAAAGGAAAAGGGAAACAAATCAACCTTCCTGCCGAAAACAAATAGACCATATTACTGAAAACATTATTTTGGCCTTTGCAGAAATAGAAAATGACAAGAATAAATTTGTTTCTTATCATAATTTGTTTCTTATCATCACCTTTTTTTTTATATAGATAAAAACAACATTGTTTGAGCTTTTAATATCACTACTGCAGGTTTGACAGCACCACAAACACATAGTTCTATTCAAAGATAACGATCATGTTTCTAGGTACCGGTTGGCTCCTGAGCATCCATACCCAGCTCCGTTAGACGACTGTGTTACAGCAGTGACGTATGTCATTCAGCATCCAGACCAGTTTGGTGTGGACCCAAACAGGATATGTATTGCAGGTATGGAGTGTCACAAATATTCTTATACCTCACTTATTAGGTGCATTGGCATTTAAGAATAGTGTATACCCCTCTCCTTTTTTTGCACTTTCTGAATAAGCAATTGCACATAACAGGAGTGTAGGAAAAGAGGGGGGCAGGGGGACCTCGCCCCCCCCAATCATAAAGGAGGTGGGGCCTGAGTATGTCTGGGCCCCCCTAAAATTTGCCAAGAATTTATAATGAATTGAACAAGAAGCTAAAACTTTGCATCTCAAATAAATTTTCATATAGGAATGGGATAGGGAAAATGGGGGCTTGGGCCTCAAATCAAATCTAAAATTCATCAAAATTTACTTTTCTATACACTGAAAACCCTCCAGATCTTTAAACTCGTCAGATTGAGGACCTATGGTCATCAGAAGAGGTACAGAGAGAGGGCAGCACCTTACAGGGAGTGAAATCCCTCAGTCTACATCTCCCCAGTATGAGTCTATGGCATTCTGTTGACAATATGTAACAAATACACAAGGTGGCAGGTATGTGCCACTCATGTTTGATGATTAGGCCTTCAGTTTTCAACTGAAGGTCTTCACCGCTGAGGACTTTAGGTGCTCAAGTTGACGATACCCAAATCTACAGCTTTGCGTAGTCAGATTGAGGACCCAAGGTAGTCAGCACCAAGGTTGTCACTCTAACAACATTATGTAATCAGTTTGACTACCTTGGGTGAGTGTGTTGACCTAAACCCATCAGGTTGACTACCCTGGGTGCTCAATCTGATGACCTTAGGTTGTAGATTTGGGTATCGTCAGTCTGACGACCTTGGGGCTTTCAGTGTACAAAGTTTACATAGGTTTGTATAGGCACTATTGCGCTTGAGCCGACAATTCAAGGTGCCCCCCAATGAAGATGAGCTTCCTACGCCTCTGTATAATATTGTGAATTTACATCAGAGGATCACATAGTATGGCTCATTTTAACCACACATTTTATTTCCTTCAATTTCCTGGCATTAGAAGGTTGGTTGCTAGGGACGGAATGCTAATGGAACAAAAACATTCTTTTTCAGACCACCATATAGGGTGGAATATCAATAAAATTAACTATCCTGATGATTTGTATGTAATCTAGAGATGGTTTAGTAGGGAAAGGTCTCTCATTTAGTGACTATTGCAATTATTAAGGTGTACAGAGAAGGTTAAAGTAGAAAAATGAGTGAAAAACTCCCCAAATCCTGCCACATATAGCAATCAGAGTGAAGTTAGCAGCCATTTGTGATTAGAACATAATACGGGGTAATACACGACTTAATGTCACCAGCACTGTATTGGTGCATTATGAACCTATTATCAAATATACACATTTATCTTAAGGTGAGAGTGCAGGAGGGAACCTGACTGCAGCAACAGCACTACGACTCAGGGATGCCAACATACAACCACAGCCAAAACTTCAGGTAAGATTCAGATATCCTACACAGAGAAAAGAAGACTGATCGCTTTGACACATACCGCACAGGTCACAATTGTCTCCCACATGACATGCGTGAAAGGCATGTTGAATGAGGTTGACGCTCTCACATTTGGTTCGTCAACTCCACTTGACATGCGTAATGAAGACAGTTGTCATGGTGACATTTGTGCCATGTCCCAATGACATGTGCTCTATGTGTCAAATCAAGTTGACATGGATATACATGCCATTTTGTCAGGAAGACTTTTTTCAGTGTACACAATACTATTAAAGCCATTGAATCCTATGTGCTATGTGCTATGGCACTATTATTTCAAATGCAGAACTTTGATGAGATGTTTAGTCCTTTAGTTTCATGTAGGGCTCTGATGGAATTTCATTGAAGTTTTTAAATATTATCAATTGAAAACAGTTTCTCTACTTTTCTATTGAGAATCCCTATCATATATTTTACAATGTTGACTCTTGTTCTCAGAATGAAATAACTTCTTTCACTGCAGGTACTTGCCTTCCCCTGTCTACAAGGTATTGATATGAAATCTCCTTCCTACCTGGCTAACAAGGATGACCCGTTACTGAACCGCCGCACTATGGCTTTATTCTGGTTACTGTATGCCACTGGTCAGTCTAAGCACCTTGATGACATGGTCGCCAACAACCACACCACTCCACACATCAAGGACAAAATGGCCACCAACCGACTCAACCACAAGGACATATTCCGTAGTTATTCAGCACGATACTACAACAAACCTGATATCAGGTCAGGGGATGAGAAAACCTGGAAGGAGCTAGAGCCAGTTTTTACTGATCGTTATTTTGCACCTTTAATGGCAGATGATGTGAAGAATCTGCCAGAAGCGCTTATACTTACTGCAGAACAGGATGTACTGAGGGATGATGGGATATGGTACGCTAGGTACCTGAAGGAGGCTGGGGTCAAGGTCAACCATATCCATGACAACTCGGCTGTACATGCTATGACGTCACTCCTCTTTGACAAACCTAACCTTCGAGAAGTTCGTGAAATGTTGTTTAGTGGAATAAAATCAAAGCTTTAAAATTAAATGTTTCTTATACACTCCATGACTTGAATACTGACTGTTTTTTTAGGAAATCATGGGACCATTGTAGGTTTCAGACTTTATGAAGCAATTCTACAGTTGTAATGAGTTCTATCGATGTTAACAATCTGAGTGTAAGCAAAGGAACAAACATTAATACCTCGAAGTGCTGACATCAACATCATTCCTAATCAATTATTCCCCTACTTACTAGTCCATGCCAATGTACAGTGTGAAGCACCACATCAGACAGGGCATATAACCAGCAACCCTTATTGACAATGTAATTGATGTTTTGATACTAAAAAAATATTGCTGACCTAAAGAATGAGAGCCTGGTATTGCTGACCTCAGCAATACAGAGCCTTATATTGTTTACCACAGCAATACATCACCTGATATTGCTGACCTCAGCAATACAGTTCCTGATATTGCTGGCCACAGCAATACAGCAT
The DNA here is from genome assembly GCA_949317995.1 of Acholoe squamosa. Classification (NCBI taxonomy): domain Eukaryota; kingdom Metazoa; phylum Annelida; class Polychaeta; order Phyllodocida; family Polynoidae; genus Acholoe; species Acholoe squamosa. Next base: position 56,720,705 of record OX439051.1, read on the forward strand.
CTGATATTGCTGAGCTAAGCAGTACAGAGACTGATATTGCTGACCTCAGTACCTGATATTGCTGACCTCAGCAATATAGCACCTGCTATTGCTGACCTAAGCAATGCAGAGCCTGGTATTGCTGACCACAGTAGTACAGCTCCTGATATTGCTGACCACAGCAATAAAGAGCCTGATATTGCTGACTACTGCAATACAGCACCTGATATTGCTGACCTCAGCAGTACAGAGCCTGATATTGCTGACCGCAGCAAAAAAGCACCTGATTTTGCTGACCTCAAAATTACAGCAGTTGATACAATACAGCACTTGATATTGCTGACCTCATCCATACAGAGCCTAATATTGCTGACCTCAGCAGTACACAACCTGATATTGCTGACCTCAGCAGTACAGAGCAATACAGCACTTGATATTGCTGACCTCAGCAGTACAGAGCAATACAGCACTTGATATTGCTGACCTCAGCAATACAGAGCCTGATATTGCTGACCTCAGCAATACAGCACCTAATATTGCTGACCACAGCAATGCAGAGCCTGATATTGCTGACCTCAGCAGTACAGATCCTGATGCTGGCATCACGAGATGAAGCATGTATCAGATTTCTTGGAAATATGTCTCAACTCAGTGAAATAAAAGTCAGTGTACTAAAGTTTTTTAAGCCGTCTTTATTTTTTTTAGACTACAAGTAGGTTTGTTCACAGCAAATAGTGGAAAGATTATATAATAAACAAAAGTCAGTAGGTTCAAACACTATTCGATGAACAATCAGATTTAAGGTAAAGTATAAAGTACACAAAATAGACTGTTGACAGAATATCCTACATTTCCTTTTCTTTTCCTTTACCTGGCTTTTATTCATATAAGTATACACCTGGATGCTCTATGTTAAGCTGAAGGAAGAAGTACATTTTTCATTTTATTTTAGAAATTGATATATTGATAAAATAATTCAGATGAATTGGTTGTCATAATATCTCATTACTCAGATGCACTTTGTGTGAAAATCATCAGTGAAACCAAATCTGTGAAATCAACCCAAAAAGAAAAATTAAAACAAGAAGAAAAAGTAGTTGTGTCACTTAGTATGTGATAAGGATATATCGTTATCTTCCTATATACAATATAATGAATATGTATTTCGCAATTTACACAATAATAAAGTAGATGTAACATAGAACAGGCAATACTCAGGCTGTTTGAATAACAGTTATAGACCAGTGTAGCCTAAAAATACCTATTACTATCATCTCCCCACAGAAAACTCAAAATGACAACCTTTCACCTGCCTACGCAGACATATAGCTGCCCCCTGGTGTGTCAAATTTGAACTGCTTCCAAAAGTATGTGACCATCTTAGTTTCTTAAAGTGATGACTTAAAGTAGAAAGGAAAGGATGCCTTCTTAAGTGCACTGTAACAAAAAATTGTCAAAATAACGAAGGGCTCCTCGTCCCAAGGTTGCCAGAGAACCGTCGTTATTTTCACAGAGATGTTTTCACAGAGATTCCTTGTACCACCACACTGCCATCTGGGGATTCATGTAAAAACTACAGTGGCACCCTGCTATATAATTACAGTGGTTCAGTTTTTAGTTTTACAAGGCTTCCTAGCAGACTATCCCTGGTATCTTCAACAGATATTTCTCATAGTGTGGTTACCGTTATCCTTACCTACTCATATATGTTTGTCCATTCGGTCATCATGAATTCTAGGAATGGTCATGTAGCTAGAATTTGAGAAATATAAGAATGCAATTTTAGCAAATCTACATCAATACTAACATAATAGCAGTAACCTCTTATTTTGGTTTGTGGAAGTACCTTTTCCTTCTTAGTTCTTAATAAATATATATGTATTTTTGAATTTATTTTTGAATTTTACACTATAAATAATCTTAGCTATCTTTTCAATCAAACTAAAGCTGTTAAAATATGATACTCAGAAACATAAAGCTCAACTAGTTGATACCACTGTGAAACGGGCTACAAGCTCTATATTCAGGAATTTAAATTCATACCTAGAAAAGATATCATACATGTACCACCAAATCATGCTTATGAGGTTATGTAACCTACTTATCATGAGATTGACAGCAAGCAACACCTTTTTGAGATTGTTTAAATATTTCCAAAGTCCTCCAAAAAGGAACCCTTTTGGTATAGTTACATTAAGTGGTAGGAACAAGGAACACTGTTGGAAAATGATTTTCTTGATATATTGAGAAAACAAAGAAAGAAGTTCTGACATTCAATGAACTGCATCATTGTAAAGGAGAACATCCCTGTGATCGCATACAACCTTTTCACCTTCCTTTATGAAGATATAAATTTCACTAACTTTGTCCTGTTTTTTCCCCTCATATATCCAGAGGCTATCAAAATGTCAGGGGTTCTGAACGAGGGTTATCTTACGAAGCGAAGCCAAGTGAGATAACCCTCAGTCAGACGCACTATGAGGGAACCCTTGTATTTATTTCATGTTATCTATGTCAGAAATGTTCTACACATATTCAGAAGGACATAAAATGACAATTATTTACATATTCTAAAGTGATTTTGGGTGTTGGTACTGGGTGTGAGATATGGGGCAGGGTTATCTCATGGGGATGTGAGATGCCGAGTTTCTATGTTAAACCTATGGGGCATCCATATTCCGCTGCTCCCAACATGAAATAAAGCCATTATGATAACAACACTTGTAGACACCATATTTCTAGGAGGGCACACAACAGCCACATCGGGGTTACAGACAAGAGTCGTTGAGTTTGAACACTCGTCTTAATGTTTGACAGAACCAGGAGTACAAACAAGATACGTTTAGTTTGAACACTCGTCTTAACATTTGACGAGAACACAATAACTCAGAACAGGTAAGACAGGTTTCCAAACATGAAACTTCAATTGAATTTTTATCTTCTACACCCTGCTTCACTAGCTGGAATATTATAACCTATTAACTAGCTGGACTCCTTTTTGGTTTTATTTCTTACCCGTTTCCTCAAAGTCATTCAATGACAACACATAGCTAACTTTACTATTCAAATGCACTTTGTCATTTGACATATTATCCTCTGAAGCAATACCTGATAAAACCAGTTTATTCTGATATCATTTCTTTCGATATAGTAATATAACGTTCGCCTCCATTTTGATTCATCACATCCAGATCCTGATCTCCTCAAACAAAAGATACGGTTAAATATCGAAATTCTCAGATATAGTCAAAAGTATAGCATAGGTGGACGAATATCTGGATATCAAATTCAGCCTGAAGATTATTTCATGATGTTCGATGTTGCAAAAAACCCTGTTATCCTAAACAACACTATTACATCTAACATTTTATATGGTAACAATAATATTGCAAAAAAAAACAAACATTTTCATTCATCTTGTTGGCCCAAGATGGACAGCAATAGAGACTGATATCAGCTCCCATTGATAAATAAACAGTCGGACATCAGTCGGTAGGGAGTAGGCAACGAGCCAATCACCACAGCGCCTGGACGTCACATGACCAGTAGTCGATGAAGTCAGTCCTCGTGACATCATGTCTGAATACTCCTGCCATGCGCCTTTTCACCGTGTAGAGAAATGAGTGTTGCCATGGAGACCGGGTACTCCACTACCAGCAGCAGCCATCTTGCCTGAAGCCTTATGGGTAAGTCTAGATACGTCTGATAATCCCCCAAGTGTACTACCTGTTGAGGAAGAAAACCAGGCTTTATGCCATGGCTAATATCGACGACACTATAGATAAGTACTACTTACGCCGTATTCAATGGGGGGGATGGAATACGATCCTCGCATATTCAGCGGTGCCATTTTGAAATTTATACAGAGCTAATTAGTTTCGAATTTAGGTATGGTTCTTACAAGTTTTACGAAGAAAAGATTGATTGAACTAGTTAAATAGTGTTACGTTATGACTTGTTTAAGGTATATCTAAGAAATTGAGCTATTAAAAAAAATATATTGTCCTGCGCAAGGAACATTTAATTCGAAACTAAAAGCAGCGGCTAGCTCCGTATCACATGACCTACTTCGTCGAGCAAGGTGTCATTGTGGATGAAAGCAAACCGGGACGACACAACATCTTCAAAATCAGTAATATCATTGTTTTTCTTTATCTAAAAAGCAAATTAACCCAGTTGGGCCATGGCATAAATGCAAATGTCCACTCCAGTGAATAATCTTGCATCGTATTCACCTCAGTGAGTCTGCCCGCATTCAACTCGGCCTATAAGCCCTTGTTGAATACGGGCAGACTCACTTTGGTGAATACGATGCAAAAATTATTCACTGGTCGTTGACATTTGCTTATGTGTTAGTGCTCTGAGGATCAATGGTGCATTTATGTTTTTTTACTTTCAGCTTTTCAAGCAACCATGTGGTCAAAACTTGGATATAATTTTTCCTAGGACATAAATTTCATGTCATAAAAAAAATGTATCCAACTGTTTGACCTTCATGTCATAGAAAAAGAAAATGTATCCAACCTTTTGACCATATGGGTGGTGCATACTGGGAAGGTGGTAAGTACTAGATACCCATGTGGCAAGAAAGGGTGACTTTAATTTTGGTGGAATGCTCATAAATTTGCTTGTAGTGACTACAGATGATAACAACTTACATCAAGGAATTGACAAGACAATTACTCTCCAAATGATGGGTATTTCATAGCAGACCTGGCAAGACATGATTTATATTCTCAATAGGTTAACCTAAAAAAAGTCCAGAAATTCTCTCAACAACCCCTCCAAAATATCACCCCTTCTTGTCATATGGATCTATAAACACAGGCTTAGAGAGACAAGAGAATATATACTCATTCTCATTGGTAATAGAGAGAGTAGTTTGAGCTGCTCCCTACCGGTGGTGCCACTGGGTGTGTTTTTAGCTTAGGATGGCATGTAGGTGCTGCCCCCTGGTAAGTTATTCAAGAAACAGGCCCAGAACGGACTCACTGGGTCTCAGTGAGGGAAATCCCGCAGAAAACCAGAAGTCATATATGATTGTGGTCACAAGTGAATACTGTAGGTGTACTGAATATTCATTAACCAGTACACATGTTGTTTAATGTTTTGAATTACATACCAGGAGGGCATTTCTCAGAGTGTTTATCCATTTTTTCAATGGCTAAGTTGAAAATAATGAATCAGCATTTCATTCATTGCAAATTCAGAAAGTATGAGGGTGTTTTTACTTGATTGTCCAGTGCTCAAAATTTTCATGGTCAATTCATATTTTAAGTCAGTCTATATTATGAAGGAAGGATGGACCTATTAGATCTAGAGTTTTGAGTTGGCCTTATAGTGGCGTACTTGCCTAACCCTAACCAGGGATACATTTCTCAAGGTAAATAGATTTAATGCTATAGGGGCACATTGAGCATTTATGTGCTAGACCCACTGTTGGAGAATCATGCAAACTCGATGAATTTAGATACCACATATTATGGGGTTTGTACTAGACACCAATCAAGTGAAGCAGGCATGAGTATACACTGGTGCATAATAGGCATTATATGCTAAAACATTATCAGCCCCTCTAAAGGACAAACTGGTGCAACATATCCATCAATAAACAGGCATGATACACAAATGCATCAGCAGGCATTATACACTAATGCATCATTTGCAGTGCATCTAAAGGTAAAACAGCCTTACATGACTCCTCCTGTGGCTTGTGCTGTCTCGTCCTCCGCGTCCTCCCCCAACTCGTCCTCTTCGTTTCCCTCCTCCATGAACGAACCCATCCCTGAACCTTGCTCCCTCGCTGAAACATGGACCAAAGGAATAGTTCACCAACATGTCATAGGGCCATTTAATTGTAATAACTTGGATTACGGATCCGCCGCTGGGATTTTTAGGAAAATGTAAAAAAAAATTTACTTTTTCTTTTGCCAGTGGCTGCTGGGATTTTTCAAGAAAATACTGGGAAAAAGATAAAAATGTCCATGTTGATCGGCTCCTCATTTTCTTTCCAGTAAATTTGTTAATATTTGACCATTGATGGTCGAAAGGTGAAATTTGGTGGGAAAAAAAGATGGTATTTTCGTGCCCTTTTATTTTTATTTTTCTGGTGTGATTTGGGAATTTTATCTTTATTTATTTTGCTTCTGCCACCGGAGTTCTGGACCTGAAAATCCATAATCCAAGTAATAATTACATGGCCTTGACAAAGCTGCACTTAACTGCGAATAACAGTGGTGGACCCAGGATTCGGAAAAGGAGGGGGCGCGGACCCAAAGTCTGATGAAAAATAGGGGGTGTGCCCCCTATTTTTCATCAGACTTTGAGGTACAAGATATATATATATATATATATATATATATATATATATATATATATATATATATATATATATATATGCAAATAAACAGTTAAGTACTGACAAAAAAGAGGGAGTGTTTGCCCCTGCACCCCTGTCTAAATCCGCCATTGTGGATAGTATTGATGTGGATGCAAAAAAATGTTGACCGATTGTGACAGATTTAGATACAGGAGGGTGTGAAACTGGACTGTGAAGAAAGGGTTGCAGTTTCTAAATGTTTATATGTGACCAGATATGAGAAACCATGCAAAGGTGTTTGAAGTTCAAGTGACAGGCTATAAAATGAGATATCTTGAGCTAAAATATTCCTGGTAGTTTTTCTGTAATTGCTGTCAAACCTAGGTCAATGCGTGCCATTGAAAAGGCTATAGGCTATATTGCTGCATTATATCATAGCTTTAATACTGATAATACAAAAAAAAAACAACAGTTTTGTGGAAAGATAAAGAAAGAAATGTGCTGATTTGATCATAAAATTGGTTCTTGATGAACTTTTTTAGGTCTGTTTTCAGTTCTGAGTTCCTTATATCCAACACATTTGTGGTGAAAATCACCATTTAGAATAATGGAGTGGTTTCCATGGCAACCAAAAATTGCTAGAAATGATAATTTTCTGTTTCGATGGCAACGGATTCCATTAATGGGAAAGGAGCGGTGTGTGTGCACCCTTCTATACGCTACCACTAAGTGTCAGTTTTGACTTCTAGCATCCACTATGCTAACCATGACAACCTCTATGTTAACCAATGAGGGGGCAGTATAGAGGTCATGTGTTTACATGCAAATCCAAAGTGAGGCTCTGGTCCAAAAGTTATGTTTGGAGAGTGAGCATGTTCACTGGTTTGTTTCAAGCAGATGTTCAGAACATAGGGGATTTGGTGTGTGGATATCACAGATACTGGGGCCCTGTAGTGGGATTTATGGTGTGGTTTCAAACTAAATGTCTCATCAGGCGTGATCTGTAGAAGGCCATACATATTAATATGTGTGATTATGGTGCTTCTGAAAGTAATGTGAAATTATTTTGAGTGTGATTTATAAATAAAATTATAAATCAGGGTTAATTCACTCAATTAAAGTAATTTCATTGTATCTGTGGAAAATAGTTTTTTATATGGTCATGATTAAGGCTGCTATTGTTTTAAAGTGTTTAATAATGAAGCAATGGTCACTAATTATTTATTTTATCGACAAAAAAACCCCAGGGTTTCAGTTTCCTGGGGAGGGGGGTGGTCCAACTGGGGTTTGAGTAACACGGGGGCCTACTCTTCCAGACTTAGGGGGAAGAGTTAATGCTTCAGCAGCAGTGGTCTTAGTGTGGTAGGACAATGTCCAAATAACAATAGGGTTATTTAATTCCGCATTGGCTAACTGGTCTAACCTACAAATAGTATTGTTTTGTAAAGCGGTTTTTTGGGGTTAGACTGGTTTGCCAATACTTTAATACAGTAGGTTTAAACCAAGGGGAGTGATTGTGCAAAGACGATGCATCCATCTTCTCTCTTCCTTGTCCCTTTCAAGTGCTCCCTCTCGTGAGGTAGAGGGATTTTTAATGAAGCTTAGAATTGAAATTATGGGTCCATCTTCCCAGCACTCTTCAGGGGTCCTGGTGTCATCAGGGCAGGACCTGAAGTGTCTTGCTACCGTGGTGTTGTGGCCAATGTTTTTTATATCACCCATGTGGCCTTTGAATCTTTCCAGTAGCTTCTTTTCTGTTTGGCCCACGTATTGGATGCCACAGAATCTGCAAGTGATTGCATAGATTAGGTTGGCAGTTTGGCAATTGACATTATATAATGTTCGGTATCGTTTGCCATCTCTGTGAGAATAGATATAACCACTCTTGTCGAGTTTTGGGCAATAGTTGCACGTTTTAGGATGTTTGCATGGATTGCGTTGTTTATGTGACGTTTTCGGGTGCGTGGGGGAGGTGCTGGTCGAGGCTCTGACTAGCTCATCCCCTAGAGACTTATTTCGGCGCTTTCCGAAAATGAGTTTTGCACCGTGTAGCTTACGTGTAGTTTTGGTTTTCAGCATTAGATCCCAGTTGGTTCTGATTATTTTCTCCAGGGGGGGATTTGCTGGATTGTGCATCACGATGCAATAGAATGCTTTCTCTTGTTCAGAGATTTTGTCTTTGATTTTTAGTAGTTCAGAGCGGGGTTGTTCTTCAGCCCTGACAATGGACTCAAGAACAAGGTTCTTTGGGTAGCCCCTACGAAGAAAGTGTGTGCAAAGCATTAAAGCGTTACGTCGGAACTCTAAGGTGTTCGAGCATATTCGTCTGACACGAAGGAATTGTGAAAAAGGGATTCCCTTGAGGACGTGTCTCGGATGTTCAGACGAATATAATAAATAATTGTGGCTGTCTGTGGGCTTACAAAAAAGTGTAGGGTTCCAGGTTGCCATTTAGGTCATGCAAGACCTTCACGTCGAGGAAACTGATTTCGGTTCTGGAGTGTTCCAGTGTGAATTTGATTGTTTTATGACAGCCATTCAAGTAGTTCACAAAGGACAAAAGAGATTCTTCTCCCTGTGTCCAGATCAGGAAGATGTCATCTATGAATCTTTTCCAGATCAGCGGTTGAGTGGCATATTTCTGGACATATTTCGATTCGAAGTAACCCATGAAAATGTTTGCATATGAAGGTGCAACCTTGGTTCCCATGGCTGTGCCACTCACTTGAAGGTAGTGTTTGTCGTCGAATTCGAAGTTATTACAGGTTAGCACTAGATGTAATAATTCACAGAGAGAATGTGTAGTAGGGTTCTCAAAGGGGTGTCGATGGCGATTCATCATCACCCTGGTGGCCTGTATGCCTTCATCCGTAGGGATGTTGGTATAGAGACTGGTTACATCTAGTGTTGCTAGAATAGAGTTAGCAGGTATTTTCAGATCTTTTATGTGATTTAGAAAATCGCTGCTGTCCCTTAGATAAGAGGGTAAGGTCGAGACCAAGGGTTGTAGGAAGTGATCCACTAATTGGGATATTCTCTCCGTCGGGCACTCATTGGCTGACACAATGGGTCTTCCCGGCGGAGGTAATACGTTTTTGTGTATTTTAGGTAGTAGGTACAATTTAGCTGTCCTGGGTCGGGGGATTATTAGGTAAACCACCGCTGCTTGGCTTAATTCGCCATTTTCATACATTTTCGAGACTTTACTTTTAACCAGAGTTTGATGGAAGTTCGTGAGATTAGCTTCCTGCAACCTATAGAAATCTCTGTCACTGAGTTGACAGAGCCCCTCTTTTATATAATCAGATCGGTTTTGTATGACCACTGCTGAGCCCTTGTCCGCTTTCTTAATGACTACATTAACGTTGGAGGACAAAGCTAGTTTAGCTTCTTTTTCAGATGGGGTTATATTGGACCGATGATAAGGGGTGATTGGAGTGTTTTCTAACTGTGTCTGATTTAAGAGAGACATGTGTTCTACAATAGCTGGGCCTGGGGGCTTCCATAGTGAAGGATGTTTGAACTTCTGATTGTAGAATGGGGCTTCTATTTGAGTAGGAGGAGCAGGGGGGGCCCTTTCTTCCGCTGGAATGTCGGGGTCACGAGGGGCTTTCTTATTCTTCTCATTGAATTTGTTAATTGCTAACTCCCGTTTAATGCTCAAATGGAATTTAGCTAGGTCTTCAAACAAAATGCCCGGGTCAGGTGGGTGGGGGGTACATAAATAAGTGAGACCCTTTTGGAGAAGACTGTATTCAGCATCTGTTAAGTGATGATCTGAAAGATTGATAACACCTGAGTGGTTGTCATTTGGGATGTTGTTCCATTAATGGAATGCTTTCAGTGGAGATGGAATAATTCTGAGCATACCACTGGATTCTGCATAAAAATGAGTCTAAATCATATTTTTTTGCATGTTTTTCATGGTTTTACTCACACACTGCCCCCTGGTGGCTTTTACTCATAAGGATATTTTGTTCCTAACATGGTGCATCATGCCCATTGATTGGCATGATGCACCAATGACGTGCTTGTCAGCACTTTATTGATGTATTGTGCCATTACTCAGTGAATATCATCTCCATTGGGGCAGCATGACGCATGCCTGAAATATCTGGGCCCTGGGGGGTACCAGGTGGTATACAAAAAGTCACATACGGACATCCGTATATATACTGTTCGTATTAATACATTTCAGCATAGGAAAAAAACAGGGCCCAGTCTTTTAATGGTTAACCTTGGTCATAATATTAATCTGAAAACCCTAAGTTGATAACTATAAACCATTATCCTAGGTTACATACCGTATATCTTATCCACATTTGGTAATGTAGCGGGAGTATTCTTCCGTTTGAGTACTTTGTTTTTCGGGTGTGCGACGGGAGACCGGGATGGTAAATCCTCACTAGTCTGTCCACCATCAGCAAACCGTACTCCACGAGTGTCCTTACAGTTTATAGAGTTAGAGTCTACATGTTTTGTCGTTAGTGCACAATTGTCCAACGACCGTTGTTGTTGTGCGATGTCATCATGTGATATTTGTTGTTGTTGTTGTTGTTTGAGTTGTTCAGCTGTAGCAGCCATTGCTGTGTTCTCATTGGTCGGTGAAGATTCACCCTCGTTCTGGTCCTCTGTAAGGTGTTCGTTCACACAGGAATGGACGTCACCTCTGGTGTTCGTCATTAACGTATTACCTACAATGATACAATGAGGGAGTTGTTAGTTTCTCAATAATTACGGTTTTATTTGGTTTACAGTAACAAATAAAATACACCATTCATATCGGTACTGTAGTAGCCTGTAATGTATGTAGTAGTACCACACCCTACTGCACTGAAAACCTATAGGATCCAGAACTCGTCAATAGTGACGACTTTAGGTCCTCAGGCTGACAATACCCAAAACTACAGCTTTAGGTCGTCAGGAGGTCGTCATAGGTGACGACTTTAGGTTGTCAGTGACGACCTAAAGTCGTCACTATGGGTGCTCTCTATAGCTATATAGTCCTATGTAGAAATTACATATATCTATTGTATTTTCTTTTACATTATCCCAATATTGTTTATTTAATTATATCTCGTTACCTCATCCATCATTAAAGAGTTTATTGTGGGTATTCCCAACCCACCATTATGGGTTCAGTGGTGCACTGTGAAGTAGTGCATAGTGAGTATGTGCCCATCTACGTGTATTATACATTAGCCATACTCAAATGAGGGGTCATACTCTAATAATATCCATAAGAGGGGTGTCAATACCAGAATGATCCATCTGTTTTTCTTCACATGATCCATCTTACTTTTTTCTTCACATGTACATTTGTATCAAACATTGTCCATATTTTCATTGTCATAGTAGACTATACAACAAGAATAATGTAAAGATAAGAGTCAATATACACCCCAGGCCACATCATTTGTATGATAGAAATGCATAGTGGGGGCCTCTCATGGCAGAAGCCCAGACTAACAGTAAAGCCAGGGTGGTCAGTATGACAACTTAGGGTAGTCAGAATGATGTGACGACCCTCTGACGACCCTGAACTCGTCATATGTGACGAGTTTCCAATAACGGCAGGTTTTCAGTGTGCTAGGGGTGGTACGGCTGATGGTCATTGACCCCCTTGGCAGAAAAACGTTTTTTTTACGTTAAATAAACGTTTCTTACCTGGTTCCTAAGTTTGCAAAACATTTTTTTTTTCAATGTAAAAGAAACGTAAATAAAAAACGTTTTTATTTGGTTGAAAATTAGTTGAAAAAAAAACGTTTTTTTCAACATCAAAATAACTTTCTTTTAAAAACGTTTTTTACCCAAACTAAATAAAAATGTTTGCAAACGTAGAAAAAACCCTTTTTTGCCAAGTGGGATATATATATATATATATATATATATATATATATATATATATATATATATATATATATATAAAGCCAGGTGCTAGTGCACCTGCCAGCATATCCAACTAGCAACCCGCTGAGTTACCATCTAACCAGCATGTGTGTACTTTGTACAATAAAGCTATCATCAATTATAAATCCAGTAATTGCCAACTTCTTGTTCATATAATGGTTATATTATGAACCCCATAGCTAGATATAACAAACCCCGTAAGATGAGCATGATGCATGAATGCAGCCCTGGTAAGAATTCATGCATCATGCTGACTGATAGGTATGATGCAATAATGCAGTTTTGGCCAATGAAGGGCCCAGTGTTTGAATGGCTTTGTTATTTATGAGGAAGCCTGCAGTACATCACCCAGCTATCTCCTCCACCACCTGGCTGTAGTACGACAGGTAACCTTTAAGCACCACCTGGAGGGTGTTGCTCCTATAGTAAAAGGAAGAGCTGACTAAAAGTCAGAGTGAGTGAGTAATAGAGGTTTAACGCCATTTCGACAGCTAAGGTCATATTCATGGCGAGAACTACATTACACAATTTCACAGAGGAATGTCAGTGCCTGCGCATATGTGCACCACACACATCCTGAGGGGATAGGAAAGAGGAGAAATAGACCCTTTTAAGTGGGCTAGGGAGGCCCTGACTAAAAGTCAAGTACTTTGGTGAAGCAGTGCATGACTTGTTTAGAAAAGAGAGCACATACTCACAGCTCCTTTTACAATAGGAGCAACACCCTCCTGTATACCTTCAAAACATGTTTTGGTCCTCATGACGCCCCATTGAAGTGCATAAGTGACCCTGAAAGGTTTTAAGCACAACCTGTATACCTCCAAAACATGTTTTGGTCCACATGACGCCCCATTGAAGTGCATAAGCGACCCTGAAAGGTTTTAAGCACAACCTGTATACCTTCAAAACATGTTTTGGTCCACATGACGCCCCATTGAAGTGCATAAGCGACCCTGAAAGGTTTTAAGTAAAACAAGTATACCTTCAAAACATGTTTTGATCCACATGACGCCCCATTGAAGTGCATAAGCGACCCTGAAAGGTTTTAAGCACCACCTGTATACCTTCAAAACATGTTTTGGTCCACATGATGCCCCATTGAAGTGCATAAGCGACCCTGAAAGATTTTAAGCACCACCTGTATACCTTCAAAACATGTTTTAGTCCACATGACGCCCCATTGAAGTGCTGGGGAGTAAACATTGGTGCATCACGCTGACCATCTGGGAATGTATCAACCTTGTAGGGTCAGCATGATGCATTAATGCATCAGTTGCTCAATAGGCCTATACATCCATACATTTTGGTGATCAATAAAGCATCAAAGTGCAGAAAAGCAGCATACATATTTCAATTGTTTATCATGAGAAGCCTCAGTCGAGGCGTTCGGGCAGCGGTTTTCTAGCGATATCTAGTGCATTATGAGTAGGGGTGACCTCGAACGCTAACAACAAACCCTTAGCTTGTTCCCTCCACCCCTCTCCACCCCAGCCATCTCTTGGTAGGTACCAGTGGTTAACTATGCTTGGGAGGGTAGTAAGTTGATTCAGGGATCAACATTGACCCACATGGGGCAGACCAATAGGGGGTGGCCTTACAAACCAGCATTGATCCCTCGGCCATACCGTGAACGCCATGAGTAATGACTTAGAACTGGGGGGGGAGGTGGACACCACGTGGCGTAGACCATGTGAACCATGCCTTATACACTTCTAGGTTTGGTTTTATGATAGAAAGTTTCTATCCTATGGTCCATCCTCACAATGGAGATCATCAAATCTATATTTAAAATAAAACAAACCATTACATTGAAAGGACTTCATTTCCATTATATTCATGCAGGGCATTTTCAGGTGTGCATGCCCTGGTCAAAATAGTTAGTTGCAAAATAGAACTCCAAAATGTGCTGACTCAGATGGACTGGAAGTTTAGTTGAAATTGACTAGATTACCATGAGGGAGGTTTTGTAAAACATCTTCTAAACTAATGAAGGTTATCAGGGAGGCCTGTTCGCCTTTTGGTCTTCTGTATGCTATAGGATCTGTAGCAATTAGGAGGTCTTCTGCTAGACTCTCACTGCATTTGCTATTTTGAGGCACATACAAAATCATCTTCCACAAACTTGTGGAGGGCGGGGGTGAACAACTATACCCTACAATACTTTCTACAGACCAGCTGCTGCCTGTAGGGAGTATTGGGGGAAAGGAGGGATTAGTTGATTGGGGATATTGGAATCTATAGATGTTCAAGTTCCTCTTAGGCTTATTGCTTCTTGGCTGACTTGGAAAGGCCTTGTGCAGCCACCAGGTAGATTCTTCAGGTGTACCTTGTAATCAGGATTAGGGGAATATGGGATTATCTTTAATATATGGGATTATCCCATGCTTAAAAGATGAGGACTAAGTTTTTTAAAAGTTTTAAGAGTACATGAGTGCATTGTACCAGTCCCTATCCATGTATCATGACAACCTGCAGTGCTGCACCATGCACTTCTGAAGGGCCGGCATGATGCTCCAATATCAGGAGAGCATTTCTCAATAGTAAATAATTGAGATATGCCCTTTTGAGGGACTGGTGAGCAGATTCACCTGCACTTCATTGGTTCATCGTGGCAGGAAATTGGCATGGTGCATTAGCAGCCCGCGAAGATTGAGAAGAATATAGGAGAATGACAGTCCTGAGGATAATAAAACCTAGCAGTGTGGCTTTGGGCGTGCTTCGTTGATCCGTCTACCGCAGCCATCACATCTATCCTGTTTAGCTTATACCTGGGGGCCTGTGTTAGTCATAACCCTTTAAAAGCTGCTAATGCATTAATGCATCACGCCCATTGGCCAGCGTTATACTTTGGTGCAGCCCTGGCAATCATTGACGGCAGTCAAAATTTTTTGCGCCCCCCCGTGCCGGAGGCACAGAGAATTTTCGCACCTCTCTTTGATCTATAGTAGCACTTGGGCTTTGTTGCTAAGAAGAGGCTGAATTTTTTTAGCCCGCCCCCTCAAGAGGGGTCAACATTTTTTTTAGCTCCCTCCTCAGGAGGGGTCTGAAAATTTTACGCCCCCCCCTCAAACCCACCACCCCCTACATTGGTAAATAATGACCACTCCCTAAGTGCATAAATTAGCAACCCAATAGGTGTGCATTTTATGCAAGCGGCTGCACAAGTTGCAAGAGTCTCAAAGAGTCTCACCAGGGCTGCATTCAACTTTTCAAGCAGCATGCCAGCCCTAGGGGATCAATACACTCCCGGAGGGTAGGCATGATGCTCCAATGAAGTGCTGGCGAGCAGTCTTTCCGGCACTTCATTGGTGCATCATGCCGACCAATGGCATGATGCATTAATCCATCAGCGGCCCTTAAAGGGTTATGAGTCAGGATAGCTGGGAGAAGTCATCTGTAGGAGGGGTAGGATGTAGATGGCACGTGACCACTTCATTATTGATCCAAGCCTGTTGTGGGGCTATTTTTACTGTGAGATTGCCAAACTGGAGGCAGCCACAGGGAAAGCTGAGAAATCATTCCTGGGAATTCAGAGTATTCCCTTCCAAGATCATCATTCTCTGATTACCAGAGGCCACACATTTCTACTTGGCTCTTTGGTTTACTACAGTCTTTGTCATTTTGTTTTATTTCAAATTCAGAGCAGACCTCCACTCATTCCATATTCCAAGATTGAAAATGTGATTTAATACCCACGCTCCATAATACAGGTCTGTCTTCTAAGTTATACCGTAAGTGAAAACACCTCATCGAGGGCTCAATTTAGCTGACAATATTTAATCAATGTTGAAACTGGTTGATAAATGTTAATTAACCAGTTTTAACATTGACATAAAGTCCACCATACTCCAATATATTGGTCTGATACTCAGGCCCATGACCAGAAATCCAAGTAGAAATAATCCAAGACAACTCGCTGGGTGATAGATGGGTCCTGGAAGGCATTTCCCTAGATGGTACGACTCTAAGACTGCTTCAAATCGTAGTGGGATTACTCACTTTAATGCCATTACCTGGATCTAGTGATTACTAATGATTACATTAATATGACTGCCCTAGCAATTACTGCATTAAGTGCTGATCGTACAGTGGAGGCTGTTGTGAAAAGAATTGGAATCGGATTCTCACTGTAGCTATTTGATCTTCCAATTCTCTGCTCTTCCCCACTCTGAGAATTGACTTCCCAGAGAATTGGTTCCTAATTGAGAATTACACCCTGATGCTGGAACACTTCTATACCACTCCTCTGATCAATTCCCTTTTCGCAACACACAAGGGAATCAATTCCCTGAGGTGAGTAAGTTCTGTTTGAGGAATGGCACCTCCAACAGAACCAATTCCAACTCTTTTCGCAATGGCCTCCAGAGCAGTGGTAGTGCATTACCTATGATCGCCCACTCCAATTTCAAGGGTCTCATATCTGATGGATGTGTGAAGTGCCATCTTCAGAAATGCCCTCAATACAGTAGGAATAATCCAAGACGCCTCGCCAAGACCTCGCTGGGTGATAGATGGGTTTTGTATGCGCGTCAAGTTTAGCTTCATTTTAAGTCAGAAGTGAAGCCATGCACAGCCTACTTTAGCCCATCTCACAGGCTGTATGGATTCTCAGAGGCTTGGGAAGCAAATCTTCATTGGGGGTGGGGGGCAGCAGGGGCTCCACCTCAACCACCTAGAATTGTCGGCTCTAGCGCAATAGCGCCTATGTATACATACCTATATAAAATTTGTATAGAAAAGTAATTTTTTATGAATTTTAGATATAACTTGATGCCATAACTATATCAATCTTAATACTATATCGATCTTATTTGAGATGCAAAGTTTTAGCTTCTTGTTCAATTCATTATGAATTCTTGGCAAATTTTAGGGGGGAGGCAGACATCCTCAGGCCCAACTGAGAGACCAATTCCCAAATTATACTGTAAGGGAATTGACTTGCTCTGAATTAGAACTGGTGGACCTGGCTGGATGCTTGCCATAGTATGCAGGCCAGGATCGTGTTTCAATAGTTTCCACGACAGGTTCAGCCAGCTACGACTGGAAATGGGTCAGATCTTAGCAGGTGATCTTAGGATTTTGGCCTTGGTGACTAAATAGCTGGCTACATTACTGGGTGATCGTACTGCCTGCTGGCTAAATAGCTACCACAGCAGTGACTCAATGGGGGATCCTGGTATGACAACCCTGCATGTGAATAATTAGTGGGTAGCCTTAGCTGCTGCCCGCTGCACTCCTTTGCTCAAATGTACCCAATCTGTGCTCTTTACACTACTACCTATAACCCTGTGGCCAGCGCCTTTGGCTCTGGCATGGCAGTTTTTTTCCTAAAGAATAAGATATCATTTGGAAAAGTGTGGTGTTTCACCTAAGAATTGAGCATTTCATCCACACATGGGCCAACTATGTAGTTACTAGTATGCAGTGGTGTAGATAAAGCACTAGGCCTTACAAAGCTGTCATGCCTGTCATACCCAACCCTCACCCACCATGGCTTTCTAATAAAATTATAAAGGATATCACACTTAGCTGACACCTCTGGAGGGCATTTCAAAACCATAGCTATAGCTATGGTTTTGAAATGCCCTGCAGCCCTACTATTAAGAAAGAATAACAGAGTATTTTTGATACAAGATATAGATCTATCATATAGATCTATCATATGTGATTTGAAAGGGAATTATCTAGAACAATTATACATCATTTGGCCTGGGGGGTCTTGGTTGTCTTCCTAAAACCACCTAAAACTGGCCCACCATGCCCCTATTCAAGGCCCGGCCTCTAGTGATTTGACAGCCCTCCTACCCCAGCCCCTATTCAAGGGAGGCTGCTATTCAAGGCCCGGCTCCTATATGAGACATTACGGTAGTTACTGCAGCCCTATGCTCATTTGAACACAGGAGTGCATACTAGACCATGAAGGAGGTATGACAGGTCACTATGTAGCCAATAGTGGCCCCTACGACTGGGTGCTATGACTTCATAGTGGTGTGTATTGAGCCAGTAATTGAATAAATAGCAGCTGCTATTTTGAGGCCTCTACTGGAGCTCACTATGTAGTCACTGGTATGGAGTCATTTCTTACACCTCAAAATAGCAGCTGCTATTTATTCAACTACTGGCGCAATACACACCACTATGAAGTCATAGCACCCAGTCATAGTGGCCACTATTGGCTACATAGTGACCAGTCATACCTCCTTCATGGTCTAGTATGCACTCCTGTGTTCAAATAAGCATAGGGCTACAGTAACTACTGAAATGTCTCATATAGGAGCCGGGCCTTGAAGAGCAACCTCCCTTGAATAGGGGCCAGGGTCAGAGGACTGTCAAATCAATAGGGGTTGGGCCTTGAATAGGGGCCTGGTGGGGCCAGTTTTATATGGTTTTAGGAAGACAATAAGACCCCCCAGCCCAAACGATGTACAATTGTTCTAGATAGTTCCCCTTCAAAACACATATGATAGATCTATATCTTATGACATAATTGTATCTAAAACAATGTATGCTCTGTTATTCCTTCTTGATAGTAGGGCTGCAGGGCTTTTCAAAATGATACCTATAGCTATGGTTTTGAAATGCCCTCCTGAGGTGTCAGCTAGGTGTAATATCCTTTGTAATATTTTTAGAAAGCCATGGTGGGTGAGGATAGGGTATGACAGGCATAATGTAATACTCAATCCTTAGGTGAAACACCACACTTTCCAAAATAATATTTTATTCTTTAGAAAAAAAAGTGCCATCCCAGCACCAAAGGCACTGGCCACAAGGTTATAGGTAGTAGTGTAAAGAGCCCAGATTGGGTACATTTGAGCAAAGGAGTGCAGAGGGCAGCAGCTAAGGCTACCCACTAATTATTCCCACGGAGGGTTGTCATACAGGATCCCTTATTGAGTCACTGCTGTGATGGCTATTTAGCCAGCAGGCAGTACAATCACCCAGTAATGAAGCCAGCTATTTTGTCACCAAGGCCAAAATCCTAAGATCACATGCTAATATTTGACCAATCTCCAGTCATAGCTGGCTGAACCTGTTGTGGAAACTATTGAAACACGATCCAGGGAATTATAGGAGGGAACTAGCCGGGAATCGGTTCTCACTTAGGAAGCATTCATCAATTCTAAACCACTCCTATGACCAATTTTCTTTTGGCAACCCAGCAGAGAACCTATTGCTATTTTAGGTGCCATTGATCTGAAATGATGCATAAAATAACTCTCTATAACACGGTTTGCTACTTTAGCTGACACCCATTGAACAGGCTGCAAGTGGTATAAAATATCACCACATAATGTAAGCCTTCAACAGGTTCAATGAGAAATTTTACTTTGTTATGAGTTCCATACAAATAAAGATCAGCAAGGTATTTCAAAATGATATCTATGGCTATGGTTTTGAAATGCCATCCTGGTTAATGTATTTGTTGGTTGATTTAGGAACAAGACAGTGTAACACAAGGACAGAGGGTGGTTCAAACCATCCCACTATAATCTCTGCTGTCTACAAAGAAAGAAAAAAGGAATAACTCAAAATATCAAAAGGTGGATAGTAAAAGAATCAGAGGGAATTTCCTAATGTGATTTAGTGCTTACCATTCTGCGCCAACGCAGCCTTTTAGTGCTTTTAGCAAGATCTAAGAGCAATCTCCATCAAGGACCAATCAGGACAGATCTTCACATTGGCTGCATTCCCATCTGTATGCCTGAAGCTAATTGGCTGATAGTCCTGTCCAATCAGTGTGTGTCTCTTAGTGGTCTAGAGATGAGTCCTGGCCTAAGTGACTTGAATTCACCATGTAGGAACACTGGTTCAGGGGACTTATAGAGGTTGTAGATTCCCCCTTTAACGAAAAAAAGAGCCCATAGAGAGATATGACTACCATATTCATTTTATTAAACACACCTGCTGTAATAAGCATACCCCCTCCTTTTAGGCCATGAACGCACCCCCTGCTGTCATATCGTTCAAAAGAAGTGTACAAATGAAAAATTTAGGACTTAAACAATAACGATTTTTATGCACTAGGAGGTGTGTTAATCGGAATTGATTTGTATGTTAAGACTATAAGCATAGATCTAACAACCAAATTACAGCATAGCACACCGATGCGCTTATTAGAATGAATACGTTACTATATTTTCATATCATGTAGATTACTATTTTCAGCAAAACAGTGAAAATAAAAGCTTAATGTAGTAATTTTTAATAACTTTAAGAATATAAAATTGTTCCATTAATGATGTTTTGATTGGCCACTATTCCTATGTACACCATGTTAACCCTTAAAGGGTCGATGATGCATTAAGACATTTTCTACTGGTTGTTATGACGCATTATATCATGGTTATCACGATGTTGAATGATTTTACGGTGCCGACACTTGATAATGGAGTTTGAATAGTACGCACTAAATGAACCCATTTTGATACAAGTTGTTATGTTGGTAAATAGTCTGAGGCCATTCCGCCCACAGTACACACTCCATAACAGTTCTATGTAAATGCCCGTAGGACACAGGTGAACATAACACTTTACGTCCTCGCTCTCCAGTCCGCTCGCTGAGGAAGACGGTCTGTTTTGAATCAAACCAGAGCCCTGTCATTGATTGAAAATGTCTAAATTGAGGAAAATAACATATCCCATATTTTTAAAATATTTAATTAAATCGTGGAAACCCTGGTATAAATGCCATAGTTGACCATTATGGGTTCACTCTGTGATTCTATCGCCTCCTACCTCATGCTTCTTATCTAATGATAGAATCACCGAGTGAAACAGTGTTTCAACCCTGTAGGGTCGGCATGATGCTCCAATGGAGTGTTGCCAAGCAGTCTCGCCAGTACTTCAATGGTGTATCATGCCGACCAATGGGCATGATGCACTCCTGCATCAGCGATTACAAAAAATTACAAAAATCATCCTGATTTCAATCGGATATGAGAGAAATAATTGGTGGAATTTCATTATTTCTCTATGATGCATTCCCCATGTATTTCCTCGCTATTCCGGCAAAATTAAATTCTTTAGATTTGACTGGAAGTCGGCGGCAATACATTGGAAAGATTGCCCCTGATTCAAAAATCGGGAATAAATCAGCTTCAGTGGAACACCTGCTTTGCAGGTTTTATAGTATCCATTGTAAGAGTGCAGAGGGTAGAAAACAGTCCACCATAGTGTAACCGTCTGTCAGTATTATGGACCACGTCGCTTTCAACAACTTCCTGTGCATTAATCTTATATATATATATCACAATAGGACAACTGTGGCTGCCATGGGAGAAGTGAAGACAGTGAATGCCTCCGTAACCATCTCATTAGCGCATTTTCTTCTGCTAGAAGAATAAAAAAACAGTATTTTTCTCTTGCTTTATGCAGTTTGGGGAACTCCCTCAATACCCCCGGGCGATGCTTCATGAGAACAGACATACTTACCATGAAAACAAACCATCATCTGACAGCTTTGGCTTGTCCTCTTCTCCACCCTCCTTTCTCCTGACCTTTTTTTCCTTCCTCTTCCCTCTCCCCTTCCCTTCTAACACCTTCTCTCCCTTCCCCTCACTTCTCTTTCTCTGCCCTTCCCCTCCTCTTTCTCATTTTCTGACACACCTTCCCTGGGGGACGTTTTCAAGGTAAGCAGAATATTTTCTCACTAAGCAACCCCTGGGGGATGTTTTCATGGTAAGCAGAATATTTTCTTCCTAAGCAACCCCTTTTTAACAGTAAGCAATACATTTTCTTATTAAGCAATACCCGGGGGAAGTTTCCATGGTAAGCAGAACATTTCCTTAATAAGCTAATCCCGGGGGATTCCCTGAGTCTGCTGCAAGCAGAAGAAAGTGAAGGGGTATGGTTAATACTTCTAAAAGGGGGGAGAGGCAAATAAGACATGATGGAAGAAGATAAGGAGAAGGTAAGGCAGGAATTTTAAGACGGGTGAGAATAGGAAATAAAGGGGTAACAGCTGGGAGGACTATAGCTGTTAATATGCACTGAATATCTTCATGGTAAGCTTTTAAGCAAGATATATCCCCTGCTGATTGCTTAGCGAAAAATATACTGCTTACCATAAAACATCTCCCGGGGTTGCTTAGTAAGAAAATATACTGCTTACCATGTAAACATCCCCTGGGGGTTGGTTAGTAAGAAAATATTCTGCTTACCATGAAAAACATCCCCCAGGGGTTGATTAATTACAATATTCTGTTTACCATGAAAACATCCCCCAGAGTTGCTGAGTACGAAAATATTCTGCTTACCATGAAAATGTTCTGCTTACTATGAAAACATCCCCCAGGGGATGCTTAGTAAGAAAATGTTCTGCTTATCTTGAAAACGTCCCCTGGTCTAAAAATGAGAAAGAGGTGATGGGCGGAGAAAGGGAAGAGAGGGGGAAAGGGAGAGTAGGTGTGAGGAGGGAAGGGGAGAGGGAAGAGGAAGTGAAAAAGGGAAGGAGAAAAGAGGGTAGAGAAGAGGACAAGCCAAAGCTGTCAGATGATGGTTTGTTTTCATGGTAAGGATATCTTTTCTCATGAAGCATCCCCCAAACTGCATAAAGCAAGAGAAAAATACTGTTTTCTTATTCTTTTAACAGAAGAAAATACGCTAATGAGGTGCCGTCACTAATGTGGTACACACCTATGTCTGCCTCATTCTGATCATTGCCATGGTAACTAATCATTTTGGCCTTATACATAGTTCACATGTAGTGGATAGGTTTCTAGATAGTCTTCTTTAGGGGAAACTATATAAGTGAGATGAGTAGGAATGCTTACACCTATTACAATAATTCGTAGGAAAAAACATCTTGTGGTGGCTGCGGGATAGGGTGGAGAGGTGGAGCAGAAATCACCTTTCCGCGTGGAGCTTACCCATAATTAAGCTCATATTTGAAGAAATAGTTAAATCTATACCCAATTTCCTACTTTTGGAGTGTACACCAAAAGTCAATCCCTCAGAAAAACACTGTAAAATGCCTATGGCTAGGTCCTTAGGACCCCCTTTCTAACCTTGTATTCATGAGCTAAAGATACTAATCTTTCTCCGAAAATAGCACCACTCACAACCATTATTTTACCTCTCTCTTTATGACCATTGCAACTCAAGCACAATATGACACCATGGACAGATTCCCAACTCTTATAAAATCCAAAACGAGGCCAGATTATTTTTTTGCTTTGACTTTGAAAAACTTTTTCACATTTATTTTTACTTTTTGAGGATTTTTACATTTTTACATCCATTCTCCTGTATCCTTTTCATATTCTTCCCCTCATTCCCAGTTGTTAAATTTTCTCAGTCGTTTTTTCACGATGAAATCAAAGAATTTGATATGTCCATTGCTATTTACCCTAACATTGCCAAAATGATTGTGAAAAAACCCCCACAAAAAAAAAACCAGAAAAAAACCCGGCCTACCAACCCTACCTTTTCAAGTCATGTTACTGTAAACAACCAATAGTCTTTTGACCTACGCATGAACTTACTCAGATTGTGAGTTGACTAAAGCTGATGCCGTGCAGCATGCTTTGGTCAGGATATATCTCCTTATGACAAGTAACCTCTTATCCCTACAGACCCAGTGTATACATTATCACTAACACAGAGTGGTTTTAGTGTATGGCATGTTGAGATTAACACCACCTGAGACCTGCCATCCTTAATGTAGCATCATCCACATCGAGACCACCTTAACGCTTTAAGGGCCGCTGATGCATTAATGCATCATATATATATATACTCCCGGAGGGTTGTCATGATGCTGCAACGAAGTACTGGCAAGCAGTTTCGCCAGCACTTCATTGGTGCATCATGACAACCATTGGCCATGATGCACTGCTGCATCAGTGGCCTTTAAACACTGTTAAAGGGTTAATGTTGTGCATTATGAGTACAGGTGTGCCACGCTCGGCCTATTAGTTGGGAGCCAGCTCATGCATAAGTGCTGGTGTTAAGAAAGGAGAGATGTCTCTTCAGAGTATACCAACTTGGCATAAAACATTTTTATAATGTCAAAATAATCTTTTTATTTTGATGTTCAATAAAAAACGTTTTCATTTTAGGTTAAAAAAAAGTTTATTTTTAATGTAAAAAATAACTTAACATAAAAACGTTTTTAGAAACCGTTGCTATATTCACAGAGATTCCTTGTACATTTGTGTACCACTGTACTGCCACTTGGGGCTTCTTGTAAAAACTACACTGGTTCACTGCAATACAGATGATGACCTTCAGAAAGTCGCTATTTCGATGACCTAAAGATGTAGGGCGCTTAAGGGAAACCCAATGACATACATCAAGTAAGTATACAAAAGATCAATAGTTGATATTCAATACAACCCTTATCAATCCTTTACAACTGCAGAGATGACACACATAAGACTAAGGTATCCAGGATATTGAAGAGCCAGGAGAGTGTTGCTCCTATGATAAATAGAGCTGTAAGTATGTGCCCTCTTTTCAAAACAAGTCATGCTCTGCTTCACCATTCAACTTGCACTCACCACATTAGTCTGAAAACTCACCTGCCTTGTTTAAAATAGAGAGAGCTGCACTATCAGGTACCTACTCATGTCACACACCCTATACTATACTTTACTGACTGACTTCTCCCGACTAGGTACCTACTCAAATCTGCCTTTTTTAGCACCGTACTTGAATGACCACTTGTGAGCAACAAAAGGGACAAGTTTTAGCTACATGAAAAGAAAGGACTGGAAACGAGGGCATTTTTAGCCAGCTCTTCCTTTTACTATAGGAGCAACACCCTCCTGACCCAACACCCTCCTGACCCAAGCTGCCTTGGGCAAAGCAGTATTCCCAGAAATACCCGTGACGTGGACAGGATCAATAAGATTAACCCTTTAAGGGCTGCTGATGCCCATTGGTTGGGGCCATGCTCCAATAGAGTGCTGGTTAGACTGCTTTCCAGCACTTCATTTGAGCATCATACCAACCCTACTGGATATACTCCCAGAGGGTCGGCATGATGCACCAATGAAGTGCTGGTGAGTTATCTTGCCAGCACTTTATTGATGCATCATGACGATAAATGGGCATGATGCCTGACTGCATCGGCAGCCCTTCCCCTGTGAAATTGTGTAAGTAGTTCTCGCCATGAATATGACCTTAGCTGTCGAAATGGCGTTAAACATCTATTACTCACTCACTACTCACTCATCGGCAGCCCTTGAAGGGTTAAGATCAAGTAGGGCTGGCGCTGTCACAACCACAGCTACCTCCCACATAGATATCCTACAGCCATGGTGACTCAGATATCCCCCTCTGGTAACTAATATTCACATTCTAGATCACTGTCCTTTTTTTTCTGATAGTACAGGATTGTGATCTGAGCCTTTCCCTTGTAGCATCAAATTTTATCACCTTTTTATATCATAGTCTTTATGTACATCCAAAT